>CAXAJV010000463.1:0-716801 GCA_963969225.1 Xylocopa violacea | reverse complement strand
ACGCGCTATCTCAGAGTCCGCCGAGATGATAGGTTGGGTTAGGTTAGGTTATATTACGTTATTGATGTATATGAAGGCCCCACGGAGACGTAGAGGCCAACTCGCCAGGAATGTTGTCAAATATTACCGCCGAGATGTTACGTTGGTTTAGGTTAGGTTAAATTACGTTATTGATGTATATGAAGGTCCCACTGAGAGGTAGAGGCCAACTCGCCAGGAATGTTGTCAAATATTAGTGCCGAGATGTTAGGTTGGGTTAAGTTAGGTAATATTATGTTATTGATGTATATGAAGGTCCCACGGAAACATGGAGGCCAACAAGACAGGAATGTTGTCAAGTGTTACCGCCGAGATGATAGGTTGGGTTAGGTTAGGTTATATTACGTTATTGATGTATATGAAGGCCCCACGGAGACGTAGAGGCCAACTCGCCAGGAATGTTGTCAAATATTACCGCCGAGATGTTACGTTGGTTTAGGTTAGGTTAAATTACTTTATTAATGTATATGAAGGTCTCACTGAGAGGTAGAGTCCAACTCGCCAGGAATGTTGTCAAATATTAGTGCCGAGATGTTAGGTTGGGTTAAGTTAGGTAATATTACGTTATTGATGTATATAAAATTCCCACGGAGACGTAGAGGCCAACTCGCCAGGAATGTTGTAAAATATTAGTGCCGAGATCTTAGGTTGGGTCAGGTTAGGTTATATTACGTTATTGATGTATATGAAGGCCCCACGGAGACGTAGATGCCAACTCGCCAGGAATGTTGTCAAATATTAGTTCCGAGAGATTGGGTTGGGTTAGGTTAGGTTATATTACGTTATTGATGTATATAAAGGCCCCGTGGAGACGTAGAGGCCAACCCGCCAGGAATGTTGTCAAATAATAGCGCCGAAAGGTTAGGTTGGGTTAGTTTAGGTTATATTACGTTATTGATATATGTGAAGGTCCCACGGAGACGTAGAGGCCAACTCGCCAGGAATGTTGTCACATAATAGCGCCGAGTGGTTGGATCGGGGTATATTAGGTTATATTACGTTATTGATGTATATAAAAGCCCCACGGAGACGTAGAGGCCAACTCGCCAGGAATGTTGTGAAATATTAGTGCCGAGATCTTAGGTTGGGTTAGGTTCGGTTATATTACGTTATTGATGTATATGAAGGTCCCACGGTGACGTAGTGGCCAACTCGCCAGGAATGTTGTCAAATATTACCGCCGATGTGTTAGGTTGGGTTAGGTTAGGTTATATTACGTTATTGATGTATATGAAGGCCCCACGGAGACGTAGAGGCCAACTCGCCAGGAATGTTGTCAAATATTACCGCCGAGATGTTACGTTGGTTTAGGTTAGGTTAAATTACGTTATTGATGTATATGAAGGTCCCACTGAGAGGTAGAGGCCAACTCGCCAGGAATGTTGTCAAATATTAGTGCCGAGATGTTAGGTTGGGTTAAGTTAGGTAATATTATGTTATTGATGTATATGAAGGTCCCACGGAAACATGGAGGCCAACAAGACAGGAATGTTGTCAAGTGTTACCGCCGAGATGTTATGTTGGTTTAGGTTAGGTTAAATTACGTTATTGATGTATATGAAGGTCCTACGGAGAGGTAGAGGCCAACTCGCCAGGAATGTTGTCAATTATTAGTGCCGAGATGTTAGGTAGGGTTAAGTTAGGTAATATTATGTTATTGATGTATATGAAGGTCCCACGGAAACATGGAGGCCAACAAGACAGGAATGTTGTCAAGTGTTACCGCCGAGATGTTATGTTGGTTTAGGTTAGGTTAAATTACGTTATTGATGTATATGAAGGTCCTACGGAGAGGTAGGGGCCAACTCGCCAGGAATGTTGTCAAATATTAGTGCCGAGATGTTGGGTTGGGTTAGGTTAGGTAATATTACGTTATTGATGTATATGAAGGTCCCACGGTGACGTAGAGGCCAACTCGCCAGGAATGTTGTCAAATATTACCGCCGATGTGTTAGGTTGGGTTAGGTTAGGTTATACTACGTTATTGATGTATATGAAGGCCCCGCGGAGACGTAGAGGCCAACTCGCCAGGAATGTTGTCAAATATTACCGCCGAGATGTTACGTTGGTTTAGGTTAGGTTATATTACGTTATTGATGTATATGAAGGTCCCACGGAGACGTAGATGCCAACTCGCCAGGAATGTTGTCAAATATTAGTGCCGGGAAGTTGGGTTGGGTTAGGTTAGGTTATATTACGTTATTGATGTATATAAAATTCCCACGGAGACGTAGAGGCCAACTCGCCAGGAATGTTGTGAAATATTAGTGCCGAGATCTTAGGTTGGGTTAGGTTCGGTTATATTACGTTATTGATGTATATGAAGGTCCCACGGTGACGTAGAGGCCAACTCGCCAGGAATGTTGTCCAATATTACCGCCGATGTGTTAGGTTGGGTTAGGTTAGGTTATGCTACGTTATTGATGTATATGAAGGCCCGACGGAGACGTAGAGGCCAACTCGCCAGGAATGTTGTCACATAATAGCGCCGAGTGGTTGGATCGGGTTATATTAGGTTATATTACGTTATTGATGGATATGAACGTCTCACGGAGACGTAGAGGCTAACTCGCCAGGAATGTTGTCAAATATTACCGCCGAGATGATAGGTTGGGTTAGGTTAGGTTATATTACGTTATTGATGTATATGAAGGCCCCACGGAGAGGTAGAGGCCAACTCGCCAGGAATGTTGTGAAATATTACCGCCGAGATGTTAGGTTGGGTTAGGTTAGGTTATATTACGTTATTGATGTGTATGAAGGCCACACGGAGACGTAGAGGCCAACTCGCCAGGAATGTTGTCAAATATTAGTACCGAGATGTTAGGTTGGGTTAGGTTAGGTTATATTACGTTATTGATGTATATAAAATTCCCACGGAGACGTAGAGGCCAACTCGCCAGGAATGTTGTCAAATATTACCGCCGAGATGTTAAGTTGGGTTAGGTTAGGTTATATTACGTTATTGATGTATATAAAAGCCCCACGGAGACGTAGTGGCCAACTCGCCAGGAATGTTGTCAAATATTACCGCCGAGATGTTAGGTTGGATTAGGTTAGGTAATATTACGTTATTGATGTATATAAAATTCCCACGGAGACGTAGAGGCCAACTCGCCAGGAATGTTGTCAAATATTAGTACCGAGATGTTAGGTTGGGTTAGGTTAGGTTATATTACGTTATTGATGTATATAAAATTCCCACGGAGACGTAGAGGCCAACTCGCCAGGAATGTTGTCAAATATTACCGCCGAGATGTTAGGTTGGGTTAGGTTAGGTTATATTACGTTATTGATGTATATGAAGGTCCCACTGAGAGGTAGAGGCGAACTCGCCAGGAATGTTGTCAAATATTAGTGTCGAGATGTTAGGTTGGTTTAAGTTAGGTAATATTACGTTATTGATGTATATAAAATTCCCACGGAGACGTAGAGGCCAACTCGCCAGGAATGTTGTAAAATATTAGTGCCGAGATCTTAGGTTGGGTCAGGTTAGGTTATATTACGTTATTGATGTATATGAAGGCCCCACGGAGACGTAGAGGCCAACTCGCCAGGAATGTTGTCAAATATTAGTTCCGAGAGATTGGGTTGGGTTAGGTTAGGTTATATTACGTTATTGATGTATATAAAGGCCCCGTGGAGACGTAGAGGCCAACCCGCCAGGAATGTTGTCAAATAATAGCGCCGAAAGGTTAGGTTGGGTTAGTTTAGGTTATATTACGTTATTGATATATGTGAAGGTCCCACGGAGACGTAGAGGCCAACTCGCCAGGAATGTTGTCACATAATAGCGCCGAGTGGTTGGATCGGGTTATATTAGGTTATACTACGTTATTGATGTATATAAAAGCCCCACGGAGACGTAGAGGCCAACTCGCCAGGAATGTTGTCAAATATTACCGCCGAGATGTTAGGTTGGGTTAGGTTAGGTAATATTACGTTATTTATGTATATAAAAGCCCCACGGAGACGTAGAGGCCAATTCGCCAGGAATGTTGTCAAATATTACCGCCGAGATGTTACGTTGGTTTAGGTTAGGTTAAATTACGTTATTGATGTATATAAAAGTCCCACGGAGGCGTAGAGGCCAACTCGCCAGGAGTGTTGTCAAACATTACCGCCGAGATGATAGGTTGGGTTAGGTTAGGTTATATTACGTTATTGATGTATATGAAGGCCCCACGGAAACATGGAGGCCAACAAGACAGGAATGTTGTCAAATATTACCGCCGAGATGATAGGTTGGGCTAGGTTAGGTTATATTACGTTATTGATGTATATAAAGGTCCCACGGAAACATAGAGGCCAACAAGCCAGGAATGTTGTCAAATAATACCGCCGAGATGTTACGTTGGTTTAGGTTAGGTTAAATTACGTTATTGATGTATATAAAAGTCCCACGGAGGCGTAGAGGCCAACTCGCCAGGAATGTTGTCAAACATTACCGCCGAGATGATAGGTTGGGTTAGTTTAGGTTATATTACGTTATTGATGTATATGAAGGCCCCACGGAGACGTAGAGGCCAACTCGCCAGGAATGTTGTCAAATATTACCGCCGAGATGATAGGTTGGGTTAGGTTAGGTTATATTACGTTATTGATGTATATGAAGGCCCCACGGAGACGTAGAGGCCAACTCGCCAGGAATGTTGTCAAATATTACCGCCGAGATGTTACGTTGGTTTAGGTTAGGTTAAATTACGTTATTGATGTATATGAAGGTCCCACTGAGAGGTAGAGGCCAACTCGCCAGGAATGTTGTCAAATATTAGTGCCGAGATGTTAGGTTGGGTTAAGTTAGGTAATATTATGTTATTGATGTATATGAAGGTCCCACGGAAACATGGAGGCCAACAAGACAGGAATGTTGTCAAGTGTTACCGCCGAGATGATAGGTTGGGTTAGGTTAGGTTATATTACGTTATTGATGTATATGAAGGCCCCACGGAGACGTAGAGGCCAACTCGCCAGGAATGTTGTCAAATATTACCGCCGAGATGTTACGTTGGTTTAGGTTAGGTTAAATTACTTTATTAATGTATATGAAGGTCTCACTGAGAGGTAGAGTCCAACTCGCCAGGAATGTTGTCAAATATTAGTGCCGAGATGTTAGGTTGGGTTAAGTTAGGTAATATTACGTTATTGATGTATATAAAATTCCCACGGAGACGTAGAGGCCAACTCGCCAGGAATGTTGTAAAATATTAGTGCCGAGATCTTAGGTTGGGTCAGGTTAGGTTATATTACGTTATTGATGTATATGAAGGCCCCACGGAGACGTAGATGCCAACTCGCCAGGAATGTTGTCAAATATTAGTTCCGAGAGATTGGGTTGGGTTAGGTTAGGTTATATTACGTTATTGATGTATATAAAGGCCCCGTGGAGACGTAGAGGCCAACCCGCCAGGAATGTTGTCAAATAATAGCGCCGAAAGGTTAGGTTGGGTTAGTTTAGGTTATATTACGTTATTGATATATGTGAAGGTCCCACGGAGACGTAGAGGCCAACTCGCCAGGAATGTTGTCACATAATAGCGCCGAGTGGTTGGATCGGGTTATATTAGGTTATATTACGTTATTGATGTATATAAAAGCCCCACGGAGACGTAGAGGCCAACTCGCCAGGAATGTTGTGAAATATTAGTGCCGAGATCTTAGGTTGGGTTAGGTTCGGTTATATTACGTTATTGATGTATATGAAGGTCCCACGGTGACGTAGTGGCCAACTCGCCAGGAATGTTGTCAAATATTACCGCCGATGTGTTAGGTTGGGTTAGGTTAGGTTATATTACGTTATTGATGTATATGAAGGCCCCACGGAGACGTAGAGGCCAACTCGCCAGGAATGTTGTCAAATATTACCGCCGAGATGTTACGTTGGTTTAGGTTAGGTTAAATTACGTTATTGATGTATATGAAGGTCCCACTGAGAGGTAGAGGCCAACTCGCCAGGAATGTTGTCAAATATTAGTGCCGAGATGTTAGGTTGGGTTAAGTTAGGTAATATTATGTTATTGATGTATATGAAGGTCCCACGGAAACATGGAGGCCAACAAGACAGGAATGTTGTCAAGTGTTACCGCCGAGATGTTATGTTGGTTTAGGTTAGGTTAAATTACGTTATTGATGTATATGAAGGTCCTACGGAGAGGTAGAGGCCAACTCGCCAGGAATGTTGTCAATTATTAGTGCCGAGATGTTAGGTAGGGTTAAGTTAGGTAATATTATGTTATTGATGTATATGAAGGTCCCACGGAAACATGGAGGCCAACAAGACAGGAATGTTGTCAAGTGTTACCGCCGAGATGTTATGTTGGTTTAGGTTAGGTTAAATTACGTTATTGATGTATATGAAGGTCCTACGGAGAGGTAGGGGCCAACTCGCCAGGAATGTTGTCAAATATTAGTGCCGAGATGTTGGGTTGGGTTAGGTTAGGTAATATTACGTTATTGATGTATATGAAGGTCCCACGGTGACGTAGAGGCCAACTCGCCAGGAATGTTGTCAAATATTACCGCCGATGTGTTAGGTTGGGTTAGGTTAGGTTATACTACGTTATTGATGTATATGAAGGCCCCGCGGAGACGTAGAGGCCAACTCGCCAGGAATGTTGTCAAATATTACCGCCGAGATGTTACGTTGGTTTAGGTTAGGTTATATTACGTTATTGATGTATATGAAGGTCCCACGGAGACGTAGATGCCAACTCGCCAGGAATGTTGTCAAATATTAGTGCCGGGAAGTTGGGTTGGGTTAGGTTAGGTTATATTACGTTATTGATGTATATAAAATTCCCACGGAGACGTAGAGGCCAACTCGCCAGGAATGTTGTGAAATATTAGTGCCGAGATCTTAGGTTGGGTTAGGTTCGGTTATATTACGTTATTGATGTATATGAAGGTCCCACGGTGACGTAGAGGCCAACTCGCCAGGAATGTTGTCCAATATTACCGCCGATGTGTTAGGTTGGGTTAGGTTAGGTTATGCTACGTTATTGATGTATATGAAGGCCCGACGGAGACGTAGAGGCCAACTCGCCAGGAATGTTGTCACATAATAGCGCCGAGTGGTTGGATCGGGTTATATTAGGTTATATTACGTTATTGATGGATATGAACGTCTCACGGAGACGTAGAGGCTAACTCGCCAGGAATGTTGTCAAATATTACCGCCGAGATGATAGGTTGGGTTAGGTTAGGTTATATTACGTTATTGATGTATATGAAGGCCCCACGGAGAGGTAGAGGCCAACTCGCCAGGAATGTTGTGAAATATTACCGCCGAGATGTTAGGTTGGGTTAGGTTAGGTTATATTACGTTATTGATGTGTATGAAGGCCACACGGAGACGTAGAGGCCAACTCGCCAGGAATGTTGTCAAATATTAGTACCGAGATGTTAGGTTGGGTTAGGTTAGGTTATATTACGTTATTGATGTATATAAAATTCCCACGGAGACGTAGAGGCCAACTCGCCAGGAATGTTGTCAAATATTACCGCCGAGATGTTAAGTTGGGTTAGGTTAGGTTATATTACGTTATTGATGTATATAAAAGCCCCACGGAGACGTAGTGGCCAACTCGCCAGGAATGTTGTCAAATATTACCGCCGAGATGTTAGGTTGGATTAGGTTAGGTAATATTACGTTATTGATGTATATAAAATTCCCACGGAGACGTAGAGGCCAACTCGCCAGGAATGTTGTCAAATATTAGTACCGAGATGTTAGGTTGGGTTAGGTTAGGTTATATTACGTTATTGATGTATATAAAATTCCCACGGAGACGTAGAGGCCAACTCGCCAGGAATGTTGTCAAATATTACCGCCGAGATGTTAGGTTGGGTTAGGTTAGGTTATATTACGTTATTGATGTATATGAAGGTCCCACTGAGAGGTAGAGGCGAACTCGCCAGGAATGTTGTCAAATATTAGTGTCGAGATGTTAGGTTGGTTTAAGTTAGGTAATATTACGTTATTGATGTATATAAAATTCCCACGGAGACGTAGAGGCCAACTCGCCAGGAATGTTGTAAAATATTAGTGCCGAGATCTTAGGTTGGGTCAGGTTAGGTTATATTACGTTATTGATGTATATGAAGGCCCCACGGAGACGTAGAGGCCAACTCGCCAGGAATGTTGTCAAATATTAGTTCCGAGAGATTGGGTTGGGTTAGGTTAGGTTATATTACGTTATTGATGTATATAAAGGCCCCGTGGAGACGTAGAGGCCAACCCGCCAGGAATGTTGTCAAATAATAGCGCCGAAAGGTTAGGTTGGGTTAGTTTAGGTTATATTACGTTATTGATATATGTGAAGGTCCCACGGAGACGTAGAGGCCAACTCGCCAGGAATGTTGTCACATAATAGCGCCGAGTGGTTGGATCGGGTTATATTAGGTTATACTACGTTATTGATGTATATAAAAGCCCCACGGAGACGTAGAGGCCAACTCGCCAGGAATGTTGTCAAATATTACCGCCGAGATGTTAGGTTGGGTTAGGTTAGGTAATATTACGTTATTTATGTATATAAAAGCCCCACGGAGACGTAGAGGCCAATTCGCCAGGAATGTTGTCAAATATTACCGCCGAGATGTTACGTTGGTTTAGGTTAGGTTAAATTACGTTATTGATGTATATAAAAGTCCCACGGAGGCGTAGAGGCCAACTCGCCAGGAGTGTTGTCAAACATTACCGCCGAGATGATAGGTTGGGTTAGGTTAGGTTATATTACGTTATTGATGTATATGAAGGCCCCACGGAAACATGGAGGCCAACAAGACAGGAATGTTGTCAAATATTACCGCCGAGATGATAGGTTGGGCTAGGTTAGGTTATATTACGTTATTGATGTATATAAAGGTCCCACGGAAACATAGAGGCCAACAAGCCAGGAATGTTGTCAAATAATACCGCCGAGATGTTACGTTGGTTTAGGTTAGGTTAAATTACGTTATTGATGTATATAAAAGTCCCACGGAGGCGTAGAGGCCAACTCGCCAGGAATGTTGTCAAACATTACCGCCGAGATGATAGGTTGGGTTAGTTTAGGTTATATTACGTTATTGATGTATATGAAGGCCCCACGGAGACGTAGAGGCCAACTCGCCAGGAATGTTGTCAAATATTACCGCCGAGATGATAGGTTGGGTTAGGTTAGGTTATATTACGTTATTGATGTATATGAAGGCCCCACGGAGACGTAGAGGCCAACTCGCCAGGAATGTTGTCAAATATTACCGCCGAGATGTTACGTTGGTTTAGGTTAGGTTAAATTACGTTATTGATGTATATGAAGGTCCCACTGAGAGGTAGAGGCCAACTCGCCAGGAATGTTGTCAAATATTAGTGCCGAGATGTTAGGTTGGGTTAAGTTAGGTAATATTATGTTATTGATGTATATGAAGGTCCCACGGAAACATGGAGGCCAACAAGACAGGAATGTTGTCAAGTGTTACCGCCGAGATGATAGGTTGGGTTAGGTTAGGTTATATTACGTTATTGATGTATATGAAGGCCCCACGGAGACGTAGAGGCCAACTCGCCAGGAATGTTGTCAAATATTACCGCCGAGATGTTACGTTGGTTTAGGTTAGGTTAAATTACTTTATTAATGTATATGAAGGTCTCACTGAGAGGTAGAGTCCAACTCGCCAGGAATGTTGTCAAATATTAGTGCCGAGATGTTAGGTTGGGTTAAGTTAGGTAATATTACGTTATTGATGTATATAAAATTCCCACGGAGACGTAGAGGCCAACTCGCCAGGAATGTTGTAAAATATTAGTGCCGAGATCTTAGGTTGGGTCAGGTTAGGTTATATTACGTTATTGATGTATATGAAGGCCCCACGGAGACGTAGATGCCAACTCGCCAGGAATGTTGTCAAATATTAGTTCCGAGAGATTGGGTTGGGTTAGGTTAGGTTATATTACGTTATTGATGTATATAAAGGCCCCGTGGAGACGTAGAGGCCAACCCGCCAGGAATGTTGTCAAATAATAGCGCCGAAAGGTTAGGTTGGGTTAGTTTAGGTTATATTACGTTATTGATATATGTGAAGGTCCCACGGAGACGTAGAGGCCAACTCGCCAGGAATGTTGTCACATAATAGCGCCGAGTGGTTGGATCGGGTTATATTAGGTTATATTACGTTATTGATGTATATAAAAGCCCCACGGAGACGTAGAGGCCAACTCGCGACGAATGTTGTCAAATATTACCGCCGAGATGTTAGGTTGGGTTAGGTTAGGTAATATTACGTTATTTATGTATATAAAAGCCCCACGGAGACGTAGAGGCCAATTCGCCAGGAATGTTGTCAAATATTACCGCCGAGATGTTAGGTTGGGTTAGGTTAGGTTATATTACGTTATTGATGTATATAAAATTCCCACGGAGACGTAGAGGCCAACTCGCCAGGAATGTTGTGAAATATTAGTGCCGAGATCTTAGGTTGGGTTAGGTTCGGTTATATTACGTTATTGATGTATATGAAGGTCCCACGGTGCCGTAGTGGCCAACTCGCCAGGAATGTTGTCAAATATTACCGCCGATGTGTTAGGTTGGGTTAGGTTAGGTTATATTACGTTATTGATGTATATGAAGGCCCCACGGAGACGTAGAGGCCAACTCGCCAGGAATGTTGTCAAATATTACCGCCGAGATGTTACGTTGGTTTAGGTTAGGTTAAATTACGTTATTGATGTATATGAAGGTCCCACTGAGAGGTAGAGGCCAACTCGCCAGGAATGTTGTCAAATATTAGTGCCGAGATGTTAGGTTGGGTTAAGTTAGGTAATATTATGTTATTGATGTATATGAAGGTCCCACGGAAACATGGAGGCCAACAAGACAGGAATGTTGTCAAGTGTTACCGCCGAGATGTTATGTTGGTTTAGGTTAGGTTAAATTACGTTATTGATGTATATGAAGGTCCTACGGAGAGGTAGAGGCCAACTCGCCAGGAATGTTGTCAATTATTAGTGCCGAGATGTTAGGTAGGGTTAAGTTAGGTAATATTATGTTATTGATGTATATGAAGGTCCCACGGAAACATGGAGGCCAACAAGACAGGAATGTTGTCAAGTGTTACCGCCGAGATGTTATGTTGGTTTAGGTTAGGTTAAATTACGTTATTGATGTATATACAGGTCCTACGGAGAGGTAGGGGCCAACTCGCCAGGAATGTTGTCAAATATTAGTGCCGAGATGTTGGGTTGGGTTAGGTTAGGTAATATTACGTTATTGATGTATATGAAGGTCCCACGGTGACGTAGAGGCCAACTCGCCAGGAATGTTGTCAAATATTACCGCCGATGTGTTAGGTTGGGTTAGGTTAGGTTATACTACGTTATTGATGTATATGAAGGCCCCGCGGAGACGTAGAGGCCAACTCGCCAGGAATGTTGTCAAATATTACCGCCGAGATGTTACGTTGGTTTAGGTTAGGTTATATTACGTTATTGATGTATATGAAGGTCCCACGGAGACGTAGATGCCAACTCGCCAGGAATGTTGTCAAATATTAGTGCCGGGAAGTTGGGTTGGGTTAGGTTAGGTTATATTACGTTATTGATGTATATAAAATTCCCACGGAGACGTAGAGGCCAACTCGCCAGGAATGTTGTGAAATATTAGTGCCGAGATCTTAGGTTGGGTTAGGTTCGGTTATATTACGTTATTGATGTATATGAAGGTCCCACGGTGACGTAGAGGCCATCTCGCCAGGAATGTTGTCAAATATTACCGCCGAGATGTTACGTTGGTTTAGGTTAGGTTATATTACGTTATTGATGTATATGAAGGTCCCACGGAGACGTAGATGCCAACTCGCCAGGAATGTTGTCAAATATTAGTGCCGGGAAGTTGGGTTGGGTTAGGTTAGGTTATATTACGTTATTGATGTATATAAAATTCCCGCGGAGACGTAGAGGCCAACTCGCCAGGAATGTTGTGAAATATTAGTGCCGAGATCTTAGGTTGGGTTAGGTTCGGTTATATTACGTTATTGATGTATATGAAGGTCCCACGGTGACGTAGAGGCCAACTCGCCAGGAATGTTGTCCAATATTACCGCCGATGTGTTAGGTTGGGTTAGGTTAGGTTATGCTACGTTATTGATGTATATGAAGGCCCCACGGAGACGTAGAGGCCAACTCGCCAGGAATGTTGTCACATAATAGCGCCGAGTGGTTGGATCGGGTTAGATTAGGTTATATTACGTTATTGATGGATATGAACGTCTCACGGAGACGTAGAGGCTAACTCGCCAGGAATGTTGTCAAATATTACCGCCGAGATGATAGGTTGGGTTAGGTTAGGTTATATTACGTTATTGATGTATATGAAGGCCCCACGGAGAGGTAGAGGCCAACTCGCCAGGAATGTTGTGAAATATTACCGCCGAGATGTTAGGTTGGGTTAGGTTAGGTTATATTACGTTATTGATGTGTATGAAGGCCACACGGAGACGTAGAGGCCAACTCGCCAGGAATGTTGTCAAATATTAGTACCGAGATGTTAGGTTGGGTTAGGTTAGGTTATATTACGCTATTGATGTATATAAAAGTCCCACGGAGACGTAGAGGCCAACTCGACAGGAATGTTGTCAAATAATAGCGCCGAAAGGTTAGGTTGGGTTAGGTTAGGTTATATTACGTTATTGATGTATATGAAGGCCCCACGGAGACGTTGAGGCCAACTCGCCAGGAATGTTGTCAAATATTACCGCCGAGATGATAGGTTGGGTTAGGTTAGGTTATATTACGTTATTGATGTATATGAAGGCCCCACGGAGACGTAGAGGCCAACTCGCCAGGAATGTTGTCAAATATTACCGCCGAGATGTTACGTTGGTTTAGGTTAGGTTAAATTACTTTATTAATGTATATGAAGGTCTCACTGAGAGGTAGAGTCCAACTCGCCAGGAATGTTGTCAAATATTAGTGCCGAGATGTTAGGTTGGGTTAAGTTAGGTAATATTACGTTATTGATGTATATAAAATTCCCACGGAGACGTAGAGGCCAACTCGCCAGGAATGTTGTAAAATATTAGTGCCGAGATCTTAGGTTGGGTCAGGTTAGGTTATATTACGTTATTGATGTATATGAAGGCCCCACGGAGACGTAGATGCCAACTCGCCAGGAATGTTGTCAAATATTAGTTCCGAGAGATTGGGTTGGGTTAGGTTAGGTTATATTACGTTATTGATGTATATAAAGGCCCCGTGGAGACGTAGAGGCCAACCCGCCAGGAATGTTGTCAAATAATAGCGCCGAAAGGTTAGGTTGGGTTAGTTTAGGTTATATTACGTTATTGATATATGTGAAGGTCCCACGGAGACGTAGAGGCCAACTCGCCAGGAATGTTGTCACATAATAGCGCCGAGTGGTTGGATCGGGTTATATTAGGTTATATTACGTTATTGATGTATATAAAAGCCCCACGGAGACGTAGAGGCCAACTCGCCAGGAATGTTGTCAAATATTACCGCCGAGATGTTAGGTTGGGTTAGGTTAGGTAATATTACGTTATTTATGTATATAAAAGCCCCACGGAGACGTAGAGGCCAATTCGCCAGGAATGTTGTCAAATATTACCGCCGAGATGTTAGGTTGGGTTAGGTTAGGTTATATTACGTTATTGATGTATATAAAATTCCCACGGAGACGTAGAGGCCAACTCGCCAGGAATGTTGTGAAATATTAGTGCCGAGATCTTAGGTTGGGTTAGGTTCGGTTATATTACGTTATTGATGTATATGAAGGTCCCACGGTGACGTAGTGGCCAACTCGCCAGGAATGTTGTCAAATATTACCGCCGATGTGTTAGGTTGGGTTAGGTTAGGTTATGCTACGTTATTGATGTATATGAAGGCCCCACGGAGACGTAGAGGCCAACTCGCCAGGAATGTTGTCACATAATAGCGCCGAGTGGTTGGATCGGGTTATATTAGGTTATATTACGTTATTGATGGATATGAACGTCTCACGGAGACGTAGAGGCTAACTCGCCAGGAATGTTGTCAAATATTACCGCCGAGATGATAGGTTGGGTTAGGTTAGGTTATATTACGTTATTGATGTATATGAAGGCCCCACGGAGACGTAGAGGCCAACTCGCCAGGAATGTTGTCAAATATTACCGCCGAGATGTTAGGTTGGGTTAGGTTAGGTAATATTACGTTATTTATGTATATAAAAGACCCACGGAGACGTAGAGGCCAATTCGCCAGGAATGTTGTCAAATATTACCGCCGAGATGTTAGGTTGGGTTAGGTTAGGTTATATTACGTTATTGATGTATATAAAATTCCCACGGAGACGTAGAGGCCAACTCGCCAGGAATGTTGTGAAATATTAGTGCCGAGATCTTAGGTTGGGTTAGGTTCGGTTATATTACGTTATTGATGTATATGAAGGTCCCACGGTGACGTAGAGGCCAACTCGCCAGGAATGTTGTCAAATATTACCGCCGATGTGTTAGGTTGGGATAGGTTAGGTTATACTACGTTATTGATGTATATGAAGGCCCCGCGGAGACGTAGAGGCCAACTCGCCAGGAATGTTGTCAAATATTACCGCCGAGATGTTACGTTGGTTTAGGTTAGGTTATATTACGTTATTGATGTATATGAAGGTCCCACGGAGACGTAGATGCCAACTCGCCAGGAATGTTGTCAAATATTAGTGCCGGGAAGTTGGGTTGGGTTAGGTTAGGTTATATTACGTTATTGATGTATATAAAATTCCCACGGAGACGTAGAGGCCAACTCGCCAGGAATGTTGTGAAATATTAGTGCCGAGATCTTAGGTTGGGTTAGGTTCGGTTATATTACGTTATTGATGTATATGAAGGTCCCACGGTGACGTAGAGGCCAACTCGCCAGGAATGTTGTCAAATATTACCGCCGAGATGTTACGTTGGTTTAGGTTAGGTTATGTTACGTTATTGATGTATATGAAGGTCCCACGGAGACGTAGATGCCAACTCGCCAGGAATGTTGTCAAATATTAGTGCCGGGAAGTTGGGTTGGGTTAGGTTAGGTTATATTACGTTATTGATGTATATAAAATTCCCGCGGAGACGTAGAGGCCAACTCGCCAGGAATGTTGTGAAATATTAGTGCCGAGATCTTAGGTTGGGTTAGGTTCGGTTATATTACGTTATTGATGTATATGAAGGTCCCACGGTGACGTAGAGGCCAACTCGCCAGGAATGTTGTCCAATATTACCGCCGATGTGTTAGGTTTGGTTAGGTTAGGTTATGCTACGTTATTGATGTATATGAAGGCCCCACGGAGACGTAGAGGCCAACTCGCCAGGAATGTTGTCACATAATAGCGCCGAGTGGTTGGATCGGGTTATATTAGGTTATATTACGTTATTGATGGATATGAACGTCTCACGGAGACGTAGAGGCTAACTCGCCAGGAATGTTGTCAAATATTACCGCCGAGATGTTAGGTTGGGTTAAGTTAGGTAATATTATGTTATTGATGTATATGAAGGTCCCACGGAAACATGGAGGCCAACAAGACAGGAATGTTGTCAAGTGTTACCGCCGAGATGTTATGTTGGTTTAGGTTAGGTTAAATTACGTTATTGATGTATATGAAGGTCCTACGGAGAGGTAGAGGCCAACTCGCCAGGAATGTTGTCAAATATTAGTGCCGAGATGTTAGGTAGGGTTAAGTTAGGTAATATTATGTTATTGATGTATATGAAGGTCCCACGGAAACATGGAGGCCAACAAGACAGGAATGTTGTCAAGTGTTACCGCCGAGATGTTATGTTGGTTAAGGTTAGGTTAAATTACGTTATTGATGTATATGAAGGTCCTACGGAGAGGTAGGGGCCAACTCGCCAGGAATGTTGTCAAATATTAGTGCCGAGATGTTGGGTTGGGTTAGGTTAGGTAATATTACGTTATTGATGTATATGAAGGTCCCACGGTGACGTAGAGGCCAACTCGCCAGGAATGTTGTCAAATATTACCGCCGATGTGTTAGGTTGGGTTAGGTTAGGTTATACTACGTTATTGATGTATATGAAGGCCCCGCGGAGACGTAGAGGCCAACTCGCCAGGAATGTTGTCAAATATTACCGCCGAGATGTTACGTTGGTTTCGGTTAGGTTATATTACGTTATTGATGTATATGAAGGTCCCACGGAGACGTAGATGCCAACTCGCCAGGAATGTTGTCAAATATTAGTGCCGGGAAGTTGGGTTGGGTTAGGTTAGGTTATATTACGTTATTGATGTATATAAAATTCCCACGGAGACGTAGAGGCCAACTCGCCAGGAATGTTGTGAAATATTAGTGCCGAGATCTTAGGTTGGGTTAGGTTCGGTTATATTACGTTATTGATGTATATGAAGGTCCCACGGTGACGTAGAGGCCAACTCGCCAGGAATGTTGTCAAATATTACCGCCGAGATGTTACGTTGGTTTAGGTTAGGTTATGTTACGTTATTGATGTATATGAACGTCCCACGGAGACGTAGATGCCAACTCGCCAGGAATGTTGTCAAATATTAGTGCCGGGAAGTTGGGTTGGGTTAGGTTAGGTTATATTACGTTATTGATGTATATAAAATTCCCGCGGAGACGTAGAGGCCAACTCGCCAGGAATGTTGTGAAATATTAGTGCCGAGATCTTAGGTTGGGTTAGGTTCGGTTATATTACGTTATTGATGTATATGAAGGTCCCACGGTGACGTAGAGGCCAACTCGCCAGGAATGTTGTCCAATATTACCGCCGATGTGTTAGGTTTGGTTAGGTTAGGTTATGCTACGTTATTGATGTATATGAAGGCCCCACGGAGACGTAGAGGCCAACTCGCCAGGAATGTTGTCACATAATAGCGCCGAGTGGTTGGATCGGGTTATATTAGGTTATATTACGTTATTGATGGATATGAACGTCTCACGGAGACGTAGAGGCTAACTCGCCAGGAATGTTGTCAAATATTACCGCCGAGATGTTAGGTTGGGTTAAGTTAGGTAATATTATGTTATTGATGTATATGAAGGTCCCACGGAAACATGGAGGCCAACAAGACAGGAATGTTGTCAAGTGTTACCGCCGAGATGTTATGTTGGTTTAGGTTAGGTTAAATTACGTTATTGATGTATATGAAGGTCCTACGGAGAGGTAGAGGCCAACTCGCCAGGAATGTTGTCAAATATTAGTGCCGAGATGTTAGGTAGGGTTAAGTTAGGTAATATTATGTTATTGATGTATATGAAGGTCCCACGGAAACATGGAGGCCAACAAGACAGGAATGTTGTCAAGTGTTACCGCCGAGATGTTATGTTGGTTAAGGTTAGGTTAAATTACGTTATTGATGTATATGAAGGTCCTACGGAGAGGTAGGGGCCAACTCGCCAGGAATGTTGTCAAATATTAGTGCCGAGATGTTGGGTTGGGTTAGGTTAGGTAATATTACGTTATTGATGTATATGAAGGTCCCACGGTGACGTAGAGGCCAACTCGCCAGGAATGTTGTCAAATATTACCGCCGATGTGTTAGGTTGGGTTAGGTTAGGTTATACTACGTTATTGATGTATATGAAGGCCCCGCGGAGACGTAGAGGCCAACTTGCCAGGAATGTTGTCAAATATTACCGCCGAGATGTTACGTTGGTTTAGGTTAGGTTATATTACGTTATTGATGTATATGAAGGTCCCACGGAGACGTAGATGCCAACTCGCCAGGAATGTTGTCAAATATTAGTGCCGGGAAGTTGGGTTGGGTTAGGTTAGGTTATATTACGTTATTGATGTATATAAAATTCCCACGGAGACGTAGAGGCCAACTCGCCAGGAATGTTGTGAAATATTAGTGCCGAGATCTTAGGTTGGGTTAGGTTCGGTTATATTACGTTATTGATGTATATGAAGGTCCCACGGTGACGTAGAGGCCAACTCGCCAGGAATGTTGTCAAATATTACCGCCGAGATGTTACGTTGGTTTAGGTTAGGTTATATTACGTTATTGATGTATATGAAGGTCCCACGGAGACGTAGATGCCAACTCGCCAGGAATGTTGTCAAATATTAGTGCCGGGAAGTTGGGTTGGGTTAGGTTAGGTTATATTACGTTATTGATGTATATAAAATTCCCGCGGAGACGTAGAGGCCAACTCGCCAGGAATGTTGTGAAATATTAGTGCCGAGATCTTAGGTTGGGTTAGGTTCGGTTATATTACGTTATTGATGTATATGAAGGTCCCACGGTGACGTAGAGGCCAACTCGCCAGGAATGTTGTCCAATATTACCGCCGATGTGTTAGGTTGGGTTAGGTTAGGTTATGCTACGTTATTGATGTATATGAAGGCCCCACGGAGACGTAGAGGCCAACTCGCCAGGAATGTTGTCACATAATAGCGCCGAGTGGTTGGATCGGGTTATATTAGGTTATATTACGTTATTGATGGATATGGACGTCTCACGGAGACGTAGAGGCTAACTCGCCAGGAATGTTGTCAAATATTACCGCCGAGATGATAGGTTGGGTTAGGTTAGGTTATATTACGTTATTGATGTATATGAAGGCCCCACGGAGAGGTAGAGGCCAACTCGCCAGGAATGTTGTGAAATATTGCCGCCGAGATGTTAGGTTGGGTTAGGTTAGGTTATATTACGTTATTGATGTGTATGAAGGCCACACGGAGACGTAGAGGCCAACTCGCCAGGAATGTTGTCAAATATTAGTACCGAGATGTTAGGTTGGGTTAGGTTAGGTTATATTACGTTATTGATGTATATAAAATTCCCACGGAGACGTAGAGGCCAACTCGCCAGGAATGTTGTCAAATATTACCGCCGAGATGTTAGGTTGGGTTAGGTTAGGTTATATTACGTTATTGATGTATATAAAAGCCCCACGGAGACGTAGAGGCCAACTCGCCAGGAATGTTGTCAAATATTACCGCCGAGATGTTAGGTTGGATTAGGTTAGGTAATATTACGTTATTGAGGTATATAAAATTCCCACGGAGACGTAGAGGCCAACTCGCCAGGAATGTTGTCAAATATTAGTACCGAGATGTTAGGTTGGGTTAGGTTAGGTTATATTACGCTATTGATGTATATAAAAGTCCCACGGAGACGTAGAGGCCAACTCGACAGGAATGTTGTCAAATAATAGCGCCGAAAGGTTAGGTTGGGTTAGGTTAGGTTATATTACGTTATTGATGTATATGAAGGCCCCACGGAGACGTTGAGGCCAACTCGCCAGGAATGTTGTCAAATATTACCGCCGAGATGATAGGTTGGGTTAGGTTAGGTTATATTACGTTATTGATGTATATGAAGGCCCCACGGAGACGTAGAGGCCAACTCGCCAGGAATGTTGTCAAATATTACCGCCGAGATGTTACGTTGGTTTAGGTTAGGTTAAATTACGTTATTAATGTATATGAAGGTCTCACTGAGAGGTAGAGTCCAACTCGCCAGGAATGTTGTCAAATATTAGTGCCGAGATGTTAGGTTGGGTTAGGTTAGGTAATATTACGTTATTGATGTATATAAAATTCCCACGGAGACGTAGAGGCCAACTCGCCAGGAATGTTGTAAAATATTAGTGCCGAGATCTTAGGTTGGGTCAGGTTAGGTTATATTACGTTATTGATGTATATGAAGGCCCCACGGAGACGTAGAGGCCAACTCGCCAGGAATGTTGTCAAATATTAGTTCCGAGAGATTGGGTTGGGTTAGGTTAGGTTATATTACGTTATTGATGTATATAAAGGCCCCGTGGAGACGTAGAGGCCAACCCGCCAGGAATGTTGTCAAATAATAGCGCCGAAAGGTTAGGTTGGGTTAGTTTAGGTTATATTACGTTATTGATATATGTGAAGGTCCCACGGAGACGTAGAGGCCAACTCGCCAGGAATGTTGTCACATAATAGCGCCGAGTGGTTGGATCGGGTTATATTAGGTTATATTACGTTATTGATGTATATAAAAGCCCCACGGAGACGTAGAGGCCAACTCGCCAGGAATGTTGTCAAATATTACCGCCGATGTGTTAGGTTGGGTTAGGTTAGGTTATACTACGTTATTGATGTATATGAAGGCCCCGCGGAGACGTAGAGGCCAACTCGCCAGGAATGTTGTCAAATATTACCGCCGAGATGTTACGTTGGTTTAGGTTAGGTTATATTACGTTATTGATGTATATGAAGGTCCCACGGTGACGTAGATGCCAACTCGCCAGGAATGTTGTCAAATATTAGTGCCGGGAAGTTGGGTTGGGTTAGGTTAGGTTATGTTACGTTATTGATGTATATAAAATTCCCACGGAGACGTAGAGGCCAACTCGCCAGGAATGTTGTGAAATATTAGTGCCGAGATCTTAGGTTGGGTTAGGTTCGGTTATATTACGTTATTGATGTATATGAAGGTCCCACGGTGACGTAGAGGCCAACTCGCCAGGAATGTTGTCAAATATTACCGCCGAGATGTTACGTTGGTTTAGGTTAGGTTATGTTACGTTATTGATGTATATGAAAGTCCCACGGAGACGTAGATGCCAACTCGCCAGGAATGTTGTCAAATATTAGTGCCGGGAAGTTGGGTTGGGTTAGGTTAGGTTATATTACGTTATTGATGTATATAAAATTCCCGCGGAGACGTAGAGGCCAACTCGCCAGGAATGTTGTGAAATATTAGTGCCGAGA
Source organism: Xylocopa violacea (assembly GCA_963969225.1). Taxonomy (NCBI): domain Eukaryota; kingdom Metazoa; phylum Arthropoda; class Insecta; order Hymenoptera; family Apidae; genus Xylocopa; species Xylocopa violacea. The sequence continues at coordinate 696,065 of CAXAJV010000463.1, read as the reverse complement.
TCTTAGGTTGGGTTAGGTTCGTTTATATTACGTTATTGATGTATATGAAGGTCCCACGGTGACGTAGAGGCCAACTCGCCAGGAATGTTGTCAAATATTACCGCCGATGTGTTAGGTTGGGTTAGGTTAGGTTATACTACGTTATTGATGTATATGAAGGCCCCGCGGAGACGTAGAGGCCAACTCGCCAGGAATGTTGTCAAATATTACCGCCGAGATGTTACGTTGGTTTAGGTTAGGTTATATTACGTTATTGATGTATATGAAGGTCCCACGGAGACGTAGATGCCAACTCGCCAGGAATGTTGTCAAATATTAGTGCCGGGAAGTTGGGTTGGGTTAGGTTAGGTTATATTACGTTATTGATGTATATAAAATTCCCACGGAGACGTAGAGGCCAACTCGCCAGGAATGTTGTGAAATATTAGTGCCGAGATCTTAGGTTGGGTTAGGTTCGGTTATATTACGTTATTGATGTATATGAAGGTCCCACGGAGACGTAGAGGCCAACTCGCCAGGAATGTTGTCACATAATAGCGCCGAGTGGTTGGATCGGGTTATATTAGGTTATATTACGTTATTGATGTATATAAAAGCCCCACGGAGACGTAGAGGCCAACTCGCCAGGAATGTTGTCAAATATTACCGCCGAGATGTTAGGTTGGGTTAGGTTAGGTAATATTACGTTATTTATGTATATAAAAGCCCCACTGAGACGTAGAGGCCAATTCGCCAGGAATGTTGTCAAATATTACCGCCGAGATGTTAGGTTGGGTTAGGTTAGGTTATATTACGTTATTGATGTATATAAAATTCCCACGGAGACGTAGAGGCCAACTCGCCAGGAATGTTGTGAAATATTAGTGCCGAGATCTTAGGTTGGGTTAGGTTCGGTTATATTACGTTATTGATGTATATGAAGGTCCCACGGTGACGTAGTGGCCAACTCGCCAGGAATGTTGTCAAATATTACCGCCGATGTGTTAGGTTGGGTTAGGTTAGGTTATGCTACGTTATTGATGTATATGAAGGCCCCACGGAGACGTAGAGGCCAACTCGCCAGGAATGTTGTCACATAATAGCGCCGAGTGGTTGGATCGGGTTATATTAGGTTATATTACGTTATTGATGGATATGAACGTCTCACGGAGACGTAGAGGCTAACTCGCCAGGAATGTTGTCAAATATTACCGCCGAGATGATAGGTTGGGTTAGGTTAGGTTATATTACGTTATTGATGTATATGAAGGCCCCACGGAGACGTAGAGGCCAACTCGCCAGGAATGTTGTCAAATATTACCGCCGAGATGTTAGGTTGGGTTAGGTTAGGTTATATTACGTTATTGATGTATATAAAATTCCCACGGAGACGTAGAGGCCAACTCGCCAGGAATGTTGTGAAATATTAGTGCCGAGATCTTAGGTTGGGTTAGGTTCGGTTATATTACGTTATTGATGTATATGAAGGTCCCACGGTGACGTAGAGGCCAACTCGCCAGGAATGTTGTCAAATATTACCGCCGATGTGTTAGGTTGGGTTAGGTTAGGTTATACTACGTTATTGATGTATATGAAGGCCCCGCGGTGACGTAGAGGCCAACTCGCCAGGAATGTTGTCAAATATTACCGCCGAGATGTTACGTTGGTTTAGGTTAGGTTATATTACGTTATTGATGTATATGAAGGTCCCACGGAGACGTAGATGCCAACTCGCCAGGAATGTTGTCAAATATTAGTGCCGGGAAGTTGGGTTGGGTTAGGTTAGGTTATATTACGTTATTGATGTATATAAAATTCCCACGGAGACGTAGAGGCCAACTCGCCAGGAATGTTGTGAAATATTAGTGCCGAGATCTTAGGTTGGGTTAGGTTCGGTTATATTACGTTATTGATGTATATGAAGGTCCCACGGTGACGTAGAGGCCAACTCGCCAGGAATGTTGTCAAATATTACCGCCGAGATGTTACGTTGGTTTAGGTTAGGTTATGTTACGTTATTGATGTATATGAAGGTCCCACGGAGACGTAGATGCCAACTCGCCAGGAATGTTATCAAATATTAGTGCCGGGAAGTTGGGTTGGGTTAGGTTAGGTTATATTACGTTATTGATGTATATAAAATTCCCGCGGAGACGTAGAGGCCAACTCGCCAGGAATGTTGTGAAATATTAGTGCCGAGATCTTAGGTTGGGTTAGGTTCGGTTATATTACGTTATTGATGTATATGAAGGTCCCACGGTGACGTAGAGGCCAACTCGCCAGGAATGTTGTCCAATATTACCGCCGATGTGTTAGGTTTGGTTAGGTTAGGTTATGCTACGTTATTGATGTATATGAAGGCCCCGCGGTGACGTAGAGGCCAACTCGCCAGGAATGTTGTCAAATATTACCGCCGAGATGTTACGTTGGTTTAGGTTAGGTTATATTACGTTATTGATGTATATGAAGGTCCCACGGAGACGTAGATGCCAACTCGCCAGGAATGTTGTCAAATATTAGTGCCGGGAAGTTGGGTTGGGTTAAGTTAGGTAATATTATGTTATTGATGTATATGAAGGTCCCACGGAAACATGGAGGCCAACAAGACAGGAATGTTGTCAAGTGTTACCGCCGAGATGTTATGTTGGTTTAGGTTAGGTTAAATTACGTTATTGATGTATATGAAGGTCCTACGGAGAGGTAGAGGCCAACTCGCCAGGAATGTTGTCACATAATAGCGCCGAGTGGTTGGATCGGGTTATATTAGGTTATATTACGTTATTGATGGATATGGACGTCTCACGGAGACGTAGAGGCTAACTCGCCAGGAATGTTGTCAAATATTACCGCCGAGATGATAGGTTGGGTTAGGTTAGGTTATATTACGTTATTGATGTATATGAAGGCCCCACGGAGAGGTAGAGGCCAACTCGCCAGGAATGTTGTCACATAATAGCGCCGAGTGGTTGGATCGGGTTATATTAGGTTATATTACGTTATTGATGGATATGAACGTCTCACGGAGACGTAGAGGCTAACTCGCCAGGAATGTTGTCAAATATTACCGCCGAGATGATAGGTTGGGTTAGGTTAGGTTATATTACGTTATTGATGTATATGAAGGCCCCACGGAGACGTAGAGGCCAACTCGCCAGGAATGTTGTCAAATATTACCGCCGAGATGTTAGGTTGGGTTAGGTTAGGTTATATTACGTTATTGATGTATATAAAATTCCCACGGAGACGTAGAGGCCAACTCGCCAGGAATGTTGTGAAATATTAGTGCCGAGATCTTAGGTTGGGTTAGGTTCGGTTATATTACGTTATTGATGTATATGAAGGTCCCACGGTGACGTAGAGGCCAACTCGCCAGGAATGTTGTCAAATATTACCGCCGATGTGTTAGGTTGGGTTAGGTTAGGTTATACTACGTTATTGATGTATATGAAGGCCCCGCGGTGACGTAGAGGCCAACTCGCCAGGAATGTTGTCAAATATTACCGCCGAGATGTTACGTTGGTTTAGGTTAGGTTATATTACGTTATTGATGTATATGAAGGTCCCACGGAGACGTAGATGCCAACTCGCCAGGAATGTTGTCAAATATTAGTGCCGGGAAGTTGGGTTGGGTTAGGTTAGGTTATATTACGTTATTGATGTATATAAAATTCCCACGGAGACGTAGAGGCCAACTCGCCAGGAATGTTGTGAAATATTAGTGCCGAGATCTTAGGTTGGGTTAGGTTCGGTTATATTACGTTATTGATGTATATGAAGGTCCCACGGTGACGTAGAGGCCAACTCGCCAGGAATGTTGTCAAATATTACCGCCGAGATGTTACGTTGGTTTAGGTTAGGTTATGTTACGTTATTGATGTATATGAAGGTCCCACGGAGACGTAGATGCCAACTCGCCAGGAATGTTATCAAATATTAGTGCCGGGAAGTTGGGTTGGGTTAGGTTAGGTTATATTACGTTATTGATGTATATAAAATTCCCGCGGAGACGTAGAGGCCAACTCGCCAGGAATGTTGTGAAATATTAGTGCCGAGATCTTAGGTTGGGTTAGGTTCGGTTATATTACGTTATTGATGTATATGAAGGTCCCACGGTGACGTAGAGGCCAACTCGCCAGGAATGTTGTCCAATATTACCGCCGATGTGTTAGGTTTGGTTAGGTTAGGTTATGCTACGTTATTGATGTATATGAAGGCCCCACGGAGACGTAGAGGCCAACTCGCCAGGAATGTTGTCACATAATAGCGCCGTGTGGTTGGATCGGGTTATATTAGGTTATATTACGTTATTGATGGATATGAACGTCTCACGGAGACGTAGAGGCTAACTCGCCAGGAATGTTGTCAAATATTACCGCCGAGATGTTAGGTTGGGTTAAGTTAGGTAATATTATGTTATTGATGTATATGAAGGTCCCACGGAAACATGGAGGCCAACAAGACAGGAATGTTGTCAAGTGTTACCGCCGAGATGTTATGTTGGTTTAGGTTAGGTTAAATTACGTTATTGATGTATATGAAGGTCCTACGGAGAGGTAGAGGCCAACTCGCCAGGAATGTTGTCACATAATAGCGCCGAGTGGTTGGATCGGGTTATATTAGGTTATATTACGTTATTGATGGATATGGACGTCTCACGGAGACGTAGAGGCTAACTCGCCAGGAATGTTGTCAAATATTACCGCCGAGATGATAGGTTGGGTTAGGTTAGGTTATATTACGTTATTGATGTATATGAAGGCCCCACGGAGAGGTAGAGGCCAACTCGCCAGGAATGTTGTGAAATATTACCGCCGAGATGTTAGGTTGGGTTAGGTTAGGTTATATTACGTTATTGATGTGTATGAAGGCCACACGGAGACGTAGAGGCCAACTCGCCAGGAATGTTGTCAAATATTAGTACCGAGATGTTAGGTTGGGTTAGGTTAGGTTATATTACGTTATTGATGTATATAAAATTCCCACGGAGACGTAGAGGCCAACTCGCCAGGAATGTTGTCAAATATACCGCCGATAAGTTAGGTTGGGTTAGGCTAGGTTATATTACGTTATTGATGTATATAAAGGTCCCACGGAGACGTAGAATCCAACACGCCAGGAATGTCGTCAAATATTACCGCTGAGATGTCAGGTTGGGTTAGGTTAGGTTATATTACGTTATTGATGTATATGAAGGTCCCACGTAGACGTAGAGGACAACCCGCCAGGAATGCTGTCAAATATTATCGCCGAGATGATAGGTTGGGTTAGGTTAGGTTATATTATCTTATTGATGTATATAAAGCCCACGGAGACGTAGAATCCAACACGCCAGAAATGTCGTCAAATATTACCGCTGAGATGTCAGGTTGGGTTAGGTTAGGTTATATTACGTTATTGATGTATATGAACGTCCTTAGTAGAAGTAGAGGACAACCCGCCAGGAATGCTGTCAAATATTACCGCCGATAAGTTAGGTTGGGTTAGGTTACGTTATATTACATTATTGACGTATATAAAGATCCCACGGAGACGTAGAGGCCAGCTCGCCAGGTATGCTGTCAAATATTACCGCCGAGATGTCAGGTTGGGTTAGGTTAGGTTATATTACGTTATTGATGTATATAAAGGTCCCACGGAGACGTAGAGTCCAACTCGCCAGGAATGTCGTCAAATATTACCGCCGAAATGTCAGGTTGGGTTAGGTTAGGTTATATTACGTTATTGATGTATATGAAAGTCCCTAGTAGACGTAGAGGACAACTCGCCAGGAATGATTGCAAATATTATCGCCGAGATGATAGGTTGGGGTAGGTTATGTTATATTAGGTTATTAATGTATATAAGGGTCCCACGGAGACGTAGAGGCCAACTCGCCAGGAATGTTGTCAAATTATCCCGCCGAGATGCCAGGTTGGGTTAGGTTAGGTTATATTACGTCATAGACGTATACAGTGTTCCCAACGAGAAGTAGGGGCCGACAAGTAAGGAATGTGGTTAAATGGTACCGCGAGAGATAAGGTTGGGTTAGGTTAGGTTATATTAGGATACCGATGTATACAAAGGTCCCACGGACACGTAGATGCCAACTCGCCAGCAATGTTGTCAAATATACCGCCGATAAGATAGGTTGCGTTAGGTTAGTTTATATTACGTTATTGATGTATATAAAGGTCCCACGGAGACGTAGAGGCCAACTCGCCAGGAATTTTGTCAAATATTACCGCCGAGATGTTAGGTTGGGTTAGGCTAGGTTATATTACGTTATTGATGTATATAAAGGTCCCACGGAGACGTAGAATCCAACACGCCAGGAATGTCGTCAAATATTACCGCTGAGATGTCAGGTTGGGTTAGGTTAGGTTATATTACGTTATTGATGTATATGAAGGTCCCTAGTAGACGTAGAGGACAACTCGCCAGGAATGATTGCAAATATTATCGCCGAGATGATAGGTTGGGGTAGGTTAGGTTATATTAGGTTATTAATGTATATAAGGGTCCCACGGAGACGTAGAGGCCAACTCGCCAGGAATGTTGTCAAATAATACCGCCGAGATGTCAGGTTGGGTTAGGTTAGGTTATATTACGTCACAGACGTATACAGTGTTCCCAACGAGAAGTGGGGCCGACAAGCAAGGCATGTGGTTAAATGGTACCGCGAGAGATAAGGTTGGGTTAGGTTAGGTTATATTAGGATACTGGTGTATACAAAGGTCCCACGGACACGTAGATGCCAACTCGCCAGCAATGTTGTCAAATATACCGCCGACAAGATAGGTTGCGTTAGGTTAGTTTATATTACGTTATTGATGTATATAAAGGTCCCACGGAGACGTAGAGGCCAACTCGCCAGGAATTTTGTCAAATATTACCGCCGAGATGTCAGGTTGGGTTAGGCTAGGTTATGTTACGTTATTGATGTATATAAAGGTCCCACGGAGACGTAGAATCCAACACGCCAGGAATGTCGTCAAATATTACCGCTGAGATGTCAGGTTGGGTTAGGTTAGGTTATATTACGTTATTGATGTATATGAACGTCCTTAGTAGACGTAGAGGACAACCCGCCAGGAATGTTGTCAAATATTACCGCCGATAAGTTAGGTTGGGTTAGGGTAGGTTATATTACATTATTGACGTATATAAAGATCCCACGGAGCCGTAGAGGCCAGCTCGCCAGGAATGCTGTCAAATATTACCGCCGAGATTTCAGGTTGGGTTAGGTTAGGTTCTATTACGTTATTGATGTATATAAAGGTCCCACGGAGACGTAGAGTCCAACTCGCCAGGAATGTCGTCAAATATTACCGCCGAGATGTCAGGTTGTGTTAGGTTAGGTTATATTACGTTATTGATGTATATAAAGGTCTCACGGAGACGTAGAGGACAACTCGCCAGGAATGTTGTCAAATATTACCACCGAGATGTCAGGTTGGTTTAGGTTAGGTTATATTAGGTTATTGATGTATATGAATGTCTCACGTAGACGTAGAGGTGAACTCGCCAGGAATGTTGTCAAATATTATCGCCGAGATGATAGGTTGTGTTAGGTTAGGTTATATTACGTTATTGATGTATATAAAGGTCTCACGGAGACGTAGAGGACAACTCGCCAGGAATGTTGTCAAATATTACCGCCGAGATGTCAGGTTGGGTTAGGTTAGGTTATATTACGTTATTGATGTATATGAATGTCCCACGCAGACGTAGAGGAGAACTCGCCCGTAATGTTGACAAATATTACCGCCGAGATGATAGGTTTGGTTTGGTTGGGTTATATTAGGATACTGATGTATATAAAGGTCCCACGGACACGTAGAAGCCAAGTCGCCAGGAATGTTGTCAAATATTACCGCCGATAAGTTAGGTTGGGTTAGGTTAGGTTATATTACGTTATTGACGTACATAAAGATCCCACGGAGACGTAGAGGCCAGCTCGCCAGGAATGTCGTCAAATATTACCGCCGAGATGTCAGGTTGGGTTAGGTTAGGTTATATTCCGTTATTGATGTATATGAAGGTCCCTAGTAGACGTAGAGGACAACTCGCCAGGAATGATTGCAAATATTATCGCCGAGATCATAGGTTGGGGTAGGTTAGGTTATATTAGGTTATTAATGTATATAAGGGTCCCACGGAGACGTAGAGGCCAACTCGCCAGGAATGGTGTCAAATTATACCTCCGAGATGTCAGGTTGGGTTTGGTTAGGTTATATTACGTCATAGACGTATACAGTGTTCCCAACGAGAAGTGGGGGCCGATAAGCAAGGAATGTGGTTAAATGGTACCGCGAGAGATAAGGTTGGGTTAGGTTAGGTTATATTAGGCTACTGGTGTATACAAAGGTCCCACGGACACGTAGATGCCAACTCGCCAGCAATGTTGTCAAATATACCGCCGACAAGATAGGTTGTGTTAGGTTAGTTTATATTACGTTATTGATGTATATAAAGGTCCCACGGAGACGTAGAGGCCAACTCGCCAGGAATTTTGTCAAATATTACCGCCGAGATGTCAGGTTGGGTTAGGCTAGGTTATGTTACGTTATTGATGTATGTAAAGGTCCCACGGAGACGTAGAGTCCAACTCGCCAGGAATGTCGTCAAATATTACCGCCATGATGTCAGGTTGTGTTAGGTTAGGTTATATTACGTTATTGATGTATATGAAGGTCCCTAGTAGACGTAGAGGACAACTCACCAGGAATGATGTCAAATATTATCGCCGAGATGATAGGTTGGGGTAGGTTAGGTTGTATTAAGTTATTAATGTATATAAGGGTCCCACGGAGACGTAGAGGCCAACTCGCCAGGAATGTTTTCAAATTATACCGCCGATAAGTTAGGTTGGGTTAGGCTAGGTTATATTACGTTATTGATGTATATAAAGGTCCCACGGAGACGTAGAATCCAACACGCCAGGAATGTCGTCAAATATTACCGCTGAGATGTCAGGTTGGGTTAGGTTAGGTTATATTACGTTATTGATGTATATGAAGGTCCCACGTAGACGTAGAGGACAACCCGCCAGGAATGCTGTCAAATATTATCGCCGAGATGATAGGTTGGGTTAGGTTAGGTTATATTATCTTATTGATGTATATAAAGCCCACGGAGACGTAGAATCCAACACGCCAGAAATGTCGTCAAATATTACCGCTGAGATATCAGGTTGGGTTAGGTTAGGTTATATTACGTTATTGATGTATATGAACGTCCTTAGTAGAAGTAGAGGACAACCCGCCAGGAATGCTGTCAAATATTACCGCCGATAAGTAAGGTTGGGTTAGGTTACGTTATATTACATTATTGACGTATATAAAGATCCCACGGAGACGTAGAGGCCAGCTCGCCAGGTATGCTGTCAAATATTACCGCCGAGATGTCAGGTTGGGTTAGGTTAGGTTATATTACGTTATTGATGTATATATAGGTCCCACGGAGACGTAGAGTCCAACTCGCCAGGAATGTCGTCAAATATTACCGCCGAAATGTCAGGTTGGGTTAGGTTAGGTTATATTACGTTATTGATGTATATGAAGGTCCCTAGTAGACGTAGAGGACAACTCGCCAGGAATGATTGCAAATATTATCGCCGAGATGATAGGTTGGGGTAGGTTAGGTTATATTAGGTTATTAATGTATATAAGGGTCCCACGGAGACGTAGAGGCCAACTCGCCAGGAATGTTGTCAAATTATCCCGCCGAGATGCCAGGTTGGGTTAGGTTAGGTTATATTACGTCATAGACGTATACAGTGTTCCCAACGAGAAGTAGGGGCCGACAAGCAAGGAATGTGGTTAAATGGTACCGCGAGAGATAAGGTTGGGTTAGGTTAGGTTATATTAGGATACCGATGTATACAAAGGTCCCACGGACACGTAGATGCCAACTCGCCAGCAATGTTGTCAAATATACCGCCGATAAGATAGGTTGCGTTAGGTTAGGTTATATTACGTTATTGATGTATATAAAGATCCCACGGAGACGTAGAGGCCAGCTCGCCCTGAATGCTGTCAAATATTACCGCCGAGATTTCAGGTTGGGTTAGGTTAGGTTATATTACGTTATTGATGTATATAAAGGTCCCACGGAGACGTAGAGTCCAACTCGCCAGGAATGTCGTCAAATATTACCGCCGAGATGTCAGGTTGTGTTAGGTTAGGTTATATTACGTTATTGATGTATATAAAGGTCTCACGGAGACGTAGAGGACAACTCGCCAGGAATGTTGTCAGATATTACCGCCGAGATGTCAGGTTGGTTTAGGTTAGGTTATATTAGGTTATTGATGTATATGAATGTCTCACGTAGACGTAGAGGAGAACTCGCTAGGAATGTTGTCAAATATTATCGCCGAGATGATAGGTTGTGTTAGGTTAGATTATATTACGTTATTGATGTATATAAAGGTACCACGGAGACGTAGATTCCAACTCGCCAGCAATGTTGTCAAATATACCGCCGATAAGATAGGTTGCGTTAGGTTAGTTTATATTACGTTATTGATGTATATAAAGGTCCCACGGAGACGTAGAGGCCAACTCGCCAGGAATTTTGTCAAATATTACCGCCGAGATGTTAGGTTGGGTTAGGCTAGGTTATATTACGTTATTGATGTATATAAAGGTCCCACGGAGACGTAGAATCCAACACGCCAGGAATGTCGTCAAATATTACCGCTGAGATGTCAGGTTGGGTTAGGTTAGGTTATATTACGTTATTGATGTATATGAAGGTCCCTAGTAGACGTAGAGGACAACTCGCCAGGAATGATTGCAAATATTATCGCCGAGATGATAGGTTGGGGTAGGTTAGGTTATATTAGGTTATTAATGTATATAAGGGTCCCACGGAGACGTAGAGGCCAACTCGCCAGGAATGTTGTCAAATAATACCGCCGAGATGTCAGGTTGGGTTAGGTTAGGTTATATTACGTCACAGACGTATACAGTGTTCCCAACGAGAAGTGGGGCCGACAAGCAAGGCATGTGGTTAAATGGTACCGCGAGAGATAAGGTTGGGTTAGGTTAGGTTATATTAGGATACTGGTGTATACAAAGGTCCCACGGACACGTAGATGCCAACTCGCCAGCAATGTTGTCAAATATACCGCCGACAAGATAGGTTGCGTTAGGTTAGTTTATATTACGTTATTGATGTATATAAAGGTCCCACGGAGACGTAGAGGCCAACTCGCCAGGAATTTTGTCAAATATTACTGCCGAGATGTCAGGTTGGGTTAGGCTAGGTTATGTTACGTTATTGATGTATATAAAGGTCCCACGGAGACGTAGAATCCAACACGCCAGGAATGTCGTCAAATATTACCGCTGAGATGTCAGGTTGGGTTAGGTTAGGTTATATTACGTTATTGATGTATATGAACGTCCTTAGTAGACATAGAGGACAACCCGCCAGGAATGTTGTCAAATATTACCGCCGATAAGTTAGGTTGGGTTAGGGTAGGTTATATTACATTATTGACGTATATAAAGATCCCACGGAGACGTAGAGGCCAGCTCGCCAGGAATGCTGTCAAATATTACCGCCGAGATTTCAAGTTGGGTTAGGTTAGGTTATATTACGTTATTGATGTATATAAAGGTCCCACGGAGACGTAGAGTCCAACTCGCCAGGAATGTCGTCAAATATTACCGCCGAGATGTCAGGTTGTGTTAGGTTAGGTTATATTACGTTATTGATGTATATAAAGGTCTCACGGAGACGTAGAGGACAACTCGCCAGGAATGTTGTCAAATATTACCACCGAGATGTCAGGTTGGTTTAGGTTAGGTTATATTAGGTTATTGATGTATATGAATGTCTCACGTAGACGTAGAGGAGAACTCGCCAGGAATGGTGTCAAATATTATCGCCGAGATGATAGGTTGTGTTAGGTTAGGTTATATTACGTTATTGATGTATATAAAGGTCTCACGGAGACGTAGAGGACAACTCGCCAGGAATGTTGTCAAATATTACCGCCGAGATGTCAGGTTGGGTTAGGTTAGGTTATATTACGTTATTGATGTATATGAATGTCCCACGCAGACGTAGCGGAGAACTCGCCCGTAATGTTGACAAATATTACCGCCGAGATGATAGGTTTGGTTTGGTTGGGTTATATTAGGATACTGATGTATATAAAGGTCCCACGGACACGTAGAAACCAAGTCGCCAGGAATGTTGTCAAATATTACCGCCAATAAGTTAGGTTGGGTTAGGTTAGGTTATATTACGTTATTGACGTACATAAAGATCCCACGGAGACGTAGAGGCCAGCTCGCCAGGAATGTCGTCAAATATTACCGCCGAGATGTCAGGTTGGGTTAGGTTAGGTTATATTCCGTTATTGATGTATATGAAGGTCCCTAGTAGACGTAGAGGACAACTCGCCAGGAATGATTGCAAATATTATCGCCGAGATCATAGGTTGGGGTAGGTTAGGTTATATTAGGTTATTAATGTATATAAGGGTCCCACGGAGACGTAGAGGCCAACTCGCCAGGAATGTTGTCAAATTATACCGCCGAGATGTCAGGTTGGGTTAGGTTAGGTTATATTACGTCATAGACGTATACAGTGTTCCCAACGAGAAGTGGGGGCCGATAAGCAAGGAATGTGGTTAAATGGTACCGCGAGAGATAAGGTTGGGTTAGGTTAGGTTATATTAGGATACTGGTGTATACAAAGGTCCCACGGACACGTAGATGCCAACTCGCCAGCAATGTTGTCAAATATACCGCCGACAAGATAGGTTGTGTTAGGTTAGTTTATATTACGTTATTGATGTATATAAAGGTCCCACGGAGACGTAGAGGCCAACTCGCCAGGAATTTTGTCAAATATTACCCCCGAGATGTCAGGTTGGGTTAGGCTAGGTTATGTTACGTTATTGATGTATGTAAAGGTCCCACGGAGACGTAGAGTCCAACTCGCCAGGAATGTCGTCAAATATTACCGCCATGATGTCAGGTTGTGTTAGGTTAGGTTATATTACGTTATTGATGTATATGAAGGTCCCTAGTAGACGTAGAGGACAAATCACCAGGAATGATGTCAAATATTATCGCCGAGATGATAGGTTGGGGTAGGTTAGGTTGTATTAAGTTATTAATGTATATAAGGGTCCCACGGAGACGTAGAGGCCAACTCGCCAGGAATGTTTTCAAATTATACCGCCGAGATGTCAGGTTGGGTTAGGTTAGGTTATATTACGTCATAGACGTATACAGTGTTCCCACCGAGAAGTAGGGGCCGACAAGCAAGGAATGTGGTTAAATGGTACCACGAGAGATTAGGTTGGGTTAGGTTAGGTTATATTAGGATACTGATGTATACAAAGGTCCCACGGACACGTAGATGCCAACTCGCCAGGAATGTCGTCAAATATTACCGCTGAGATGTCAGGTTGGGTTAGGTTAGGTTATATTAAGTTATGGATGCATATGAATGTCCCACGCAGACGTAGAGGAGAACTCGCCAGTAATGTTGACAAATATTACCGCCGAGATGATAGGTTGGGTTTGGTTGGGTTATATTAGGATACTGATGTATATAAGGGTCCCACGGACACGTAGAAGCCAAGTCGCCAGGAATGTTGTCAAATATTACCGCCGACAAGTTAGGTTGGGTTAGGTTAGGTTATATTATGTTATTGACGTACATAAAGATCCCACGGAGACGTAGAGGCCAGCTCGCCAGGAATGTCGTCAAATATTACCGCCGAGATGTCAGGTTGGGTTAGGTTAGGTTATATTACGTTATTGATGTATATGAAGGTCCCCAGTAGACGTAGAGGACAACTCGCCAGGAATGATTGCAAATATTATCGCCGAGATGATAGGTTGGGGTAGGTTAGGTTATATTAGGTTATGAATGTATAGAAGGGTCCCACGGAGACGTAGAGGCCAACTCGCCAGGAATGTTGTCAAATATACCGCCGATAAGTTAGGTTGGGTTAGGCTAGGTTATATTACGTTATTGATGTATATAAAGGTCCCACGGAGACGTAGAATCCAACACGCCAGGAATGTCGTCAAATATTACCGCTGAGATGTCAGGTTGGGTTAGGTTAGGTTATATTACGTTATTGATGTATATGAAGGTCCCACGTAGACGTAGAGGACAACCCGCCAGGAATGCTGTCAAATATTATCGCCGAGATGATAGGTTGGGTTAGGTTAGGTTATATTATCTTATTGATGTATATAAAGCCCACGGAGACGTAGAATCCAACACGCCAGAAATGTCGTCAAATATTACCGCTGAGATGTCAGGTTGGGTTAGGTTAGGTTATATTACGTTATTGATGTATATGAACGTCCTTAGTAGAAGTAGAGGACAATCCGCCAGGAATGCTGTCAAATATTACCGCCGATAAGTTAGGTTGGGTTAGGTTACGTTATATTACATTATTGACGTATATAAAGATCCCACGGAGACGTAGAGGCCAGCTCGCCAGGTATGCTGTCAAATATTACCGCCGAGATGTCAGGTTGGGTTAGGTTAGGTTATATTACGTTATTGATGTATATGAAGGTCCCTAGTAGACGTAGAGGACAACTCACCAGGAATGATGTCAAATATTATCGCCGAGATGATAGGTTGGGGTAGGTTAGGTTGTATTAAGTTATTAATATATATAAGGGTCCCACGGAGACGTAGAGGCCAACTCGCCAGGAATGTTTTCAAATTATACCGCCGAGATGTCAGGTTGGGTTAGGTTAGGTTATATTACGTCATAGACGTATACAGTGTTCCCACCGAGAAGTAGGGGCCGACAAGCAAGGAATGTGGTTAAATGGTACCGCGAGAGATAAGGTTGGGTTAGGTTAGGTTATATTAGGATACTGGTGTATACAAAGGTCCCACGGACACGTAGATGCCAACTCGCCAGCAATGTTGTCAAATATACCGCCGACAAGATAGGTTGTGTTAGGTTAGTTTATATTACGTTATTGATGTATATAAAGGTCCCACGGAGACGTAGAGGCCAACTCGCCAGGAATTTTGTCAAATATTACCCCCGAGATGTCAGGTTGGGTTAGGCTAGGTTATGTTACGTTATTGATGTATGTAAAGGTCCCACGGAGACGTAGAGTCCAACTCGCCAGGAATGTCGTCAAATATTACCGCCATGATGTCAGGTTGTGTTAGGTTAGGTTATATTACGTTATTGATGTATATGAAGGTCCCTAGTAGACGTAGAGGACAACTCACCAGGAATGATGTCAAATATTATCGCCGAGATGATAGGTTGGGGTAGGTTAGGTTGTATTAAGTTATTAATGTATATAAGGGTCCCACGGAGACGTAGAGGCCAACTCGCCAGGAATGTTTTCAAATTATACCGCCGAGATGTCAGGTTGGGTTAGGTTAGGTTATATTACGTCATAGACGTATACAGTGTTCCCACCGAGAAGTAGGGGCCGACAAGCAAGGAATGTGGTTAAATGGTACCACGAGAGATTAGGTTGGGTTAGGTTAGGTTATATTAGGATACTGATGTATACAAAGGTCCCACGGACACGTAGATGCCAACTCGCCAGGAATGTCGTCAAATATTACCGCTGAGATGTCAGGTTGGGTTAGGTTAGGTTATATTAAGTTATGGATGCATATGAATGTCCCACGCAGACGTAGAGGAGAACTCGCCAGTAATGTTGACAAATATTACCGCCGAGATGATAGGTTGGGTTTGGTTGGGTTATATTAGGATACTGATGTATATAAGGGTCCCACGGACACGTAGAAGCCAAGTCGCCAGGAATGTTGTCAAATATTACCGCCGACAAGTTAGGTTGGGTTAGGTTAGGTTATATTATGTTATTGACGTACATAAAGATCCCACGGAGACGTAGAGGCCAGCTCGCCAGGAATGTCGTCAAATATTACCGCCGAGATGTCAGGTTGGGTTAGGTTAGGTTATATTACGTTATTGATGTATATGAAGGTCCCCAGTAGACGTAGAGGACAACTCGCCAGGAATGATTGCAAATATTATCGCCGAGATGATAGGTTGGGGTAGGTTAGGTTATATTAGGTTATGAATGTATAGAAGGGTCCCACGGAGACGTAGAGGCCAACTCGCCAGGAATGTTGTCAAATATACCGCCGATAAGTTAGGTTGGGTTAGGCTAGGTTATATTACGTTATTGATGTATATAAAGGTCCCACGGAGACGTAGAATCCAACACGCCAGGAATGTCGTCAAATATTACCGCTGAGATGTCAGGTTGGGTTAGGTTAGGTTATATTACGTTATTGATGTATATGAAGGTCCCACGTAGACGTAGAGGACAACCCGCCAGGAATGCTGTCAAATATTATCGCCGAGATGATAGGTTGGGTTAGGTTAGGTTATATTATCTTATTGATGTATATAAAGCCCACGGAGACGTAGAATCCAACACGCCAGAAATGTCGTCAAATATTACCGCTGAGATGTCAGGTTGGGTTAGGTTAGGTTATATTACGTTATTGATGTATATGAACGTCCTTAGTAGAAGTAGAGGACAATCCGCCAGGAATGCTGTCAAATATTACCGCCGATAAGTTAGGTTGGGTTAGGTTACGTTATATTACATTATTGACGTATATAAAGATCCCACGGAGACGTAGAGGCCAGCTCGCCAGGTATGCTGTCAAATATTACCGCCGAGATGTCAGGTTGGGTTAGGTTAGGTTATATTACGTTATTGATGTATATGAAGGTCCCTAGTAGACGTAGAGGACAACTCACCAGGAATGATGTCAAATATTATCGCCGAGATGATAGGTTGGGGTAGGTTAGGTTGTATTAAGTTATTAATATATATAAGGGTCCCACGGAGACGTAGAGGCCAACTCGCCAGGAATGTTTTCAAATTATACCGCCGAGATGTCAGGTTGGGTTAGGTTAGGTTATATTACGTCATAGACGTATACAGTGTTCCCACCGAGAAGTAGGGGCCGACAAGCAAGGAATGTGGTTAAATGGTACCACGAGAGATTAGGTTGGGTTAGGTTAGGTTATATTAGGATACTGATGTATACAAAGGTCCCACGGACACGTAGATGCCAACTCGCCAGGAATGTCTTCAAATATTACCGCTGAGATGTCAGGTTGGGTTAGGTTATTTTATATTAAGTTATGGATGCATATGAATGTCCCACGCAGACGTAGAGGAGAACTCGCCAGTAATGTTGACAAATATTACCGCCGAGATGACAGGTTGGGTTTGGTTGGGTTATATTAGGATACTGATGTATATAAGGGTCCCACGGACACGTAGAAGCCAAGTCGCCAGGAATGTTGTCAAATATTACCGCCGATAAGTTAGGTTGGGTTAGGTTAGGTTATATTATGTTATTGACGTACATAAAGATCCCACGGAGACGTAGAGGTCAGCTCGCCAGGAATGTCGTCAAATGTTACCGCCGAGATGTCAGGTTGGGTTAGGTTAGGTTATATTACGTTATTGATGTATATGAAGGTCCCCAGTAGACGTAGAGGACAACTCGCCAGGAATGATTGCAAATATTATCGCCGAGATGATAGGTTGGGGTAGGTTAGGTTATATTAGGTTATTAATGTATAGAAGGGTCCCACGGAGACGTAGAGGCCAACTCGCCAGGAATGTTGTCAAATATACCGCCGATAAGTTAGGTTGGGTTAGGCTAGGTTATATTACGTTATTGATGTATATAAAGGTCCCACGGAGACGTAGAATCCAACACGCCAGGAATGTCGTCAAATATTACCGCTGAGATGTCAGGTTGTGTTAGGTTAGGTTATATTACGTTATTGATGTATATAAAGGTCTCACGGAGACGTAGAGGACAACTCGCCAGGAATGTTGTCAAATATTACCGCCGAGATTTCAGGTTGGGTTAGGTTAGGTTATATTACGTTATTGATGTATATGAATGTCCCACGCAGACGTAGAGGAGAACTCGCCCGTAATGTTGACAAATATTACCGCCGAGATGATAGGTTTGGTTTGGTTGGGTTATATTAGGATACTGATGTATATAAAGTTCCCACGGACACGTAGAAACCAAGTCGCCAGGAATGTTGTCAAATATTACCGCCGATAAGTTAGGTTGGGTTAGGTTAGGTTATATTACGTTATTGACGTACATAAAGATCCCACGGAGACGTAGAGGCCAGCTCGCCAGGAATGTCGTCAAATATTACCGCCGAGATGTCAGGTTGGGTTAGGTTAGGTTATATTCCGTTATTGATGTATATGAAGGTCCCTAGTAGACGTAGAGGACAACTCGCCAGGAATGATTGCAAATATTATCGCCGAGATGATAGGTTGGGGTAGGTTAGGTTATATTAGGTTATTAATGTATATAAGGGTCCCACGGAGACGTAGAGGCCAACTCGCCAGGAATGTTGTCAAATTATACCGCCGAGATGTCAGGTTGGGTTAGGTTAGGTTATATTACGTCACAGACGTATACAGTGTTCCCAACGAGAAGTGGGGCCGACAAGCAAGGCATGTGGTTAAATGGTACCGCGAGAGATAAGGTTGGGTTAGGTTAGGTTATATTAGGATACTGGTGTATACAAAGGTCCCACGGACACGTAGATGCCAACTCGCCAGCAATGTTGTCAAATATACCGCCGACAAGATAGGTTGCGTTAGGTTAGTTTATATTACGTTATTGATGTATATAAAGGTCCCACGGAGACGTAGAGGCCAACTCGCCAGGAATTTTGTCAAATATTACCGCCGAGATGTCAGGTTGGGTTAGGCTAGGTTATGTTACGTTATTGATGTATATAAAGGTCCCACGGAGACGTAGAATCCAACACGCCAGGAATGTCGTCAAATATTACCGCTGAGATGTCAGGTTGGGTTAGGTTAGGTTATATTACTTTATTGATGTATATGAACGTCCTTAGTAGACGTAGAGGACAACCCGCCAGGAATGTTGTCAAATATTACCGCCGATAAGTTAGGTTGGGTTAGGGTAGGTTATATTACATTATTGACGTATATAAAGATCCCACGGAGACGTAGAGGCCAGCTCGCCAGGAATGCTGTCAAATATTACCGCCGAGATTTCAGGTTGGGTTAGGTTAGGTTCTATTACGTTATTGATGTATATAAAGGTCCCACGGAGACGTAGAGTCCAACTCGCCAGGAATGTCGTCAAATATTACCGCCGAGATGTCAGGTTGTGTTAGGTTAGGTTATATTACGTTATTGATGTATATAAAGGTCTCACGGAGACGTAGAGGACAACTCGCCAGGAATGTTGTCAAATATTACCACCGAGATGTCAGGTTGGTTTAGGTTAGGTTATATTAGGTTATTGATGTATATGAATGTCTCACGTAGACGTAG
Source organism: Xylocopa violacea (assembly GCA_963969225.1). Lineage (NCBI taxonomy): Eukaryota > Metazoa > Arthropoda > Insecta > Hymenoptera > Apidae > Xylocopa > Xylocopa violacea. The sequence goes on along the minus strand of CAXAJV010000463.1, from coordinate 676,740 downwards.
AGGAGAACTCACCAGGAATGTTGTCAAATATTATCGCCGAGATGATAGGTTGTGTTAGGTTAGGTTATATTACGTTATTGATGTATATAAAGGTCCCACGGACACGTAGAAACCAAGTCGCCAGGAATGTTGTCAAATATTACCGCCGATAAGTTAGGTTGGGTTAGGTTAGGTTATATTACGTTATTGACGTACATAAAGATCCCACGGAGACGTAGAGGCCAGCTCGCCAGGAATGTCGTCAAATATTACCGCCGAGATGTCAGGTTGGGTTAGGTTAGGTTATATTCCGTTATTGATGTATATGAAGGTCCCTAGTAGACGTAGAGGACAACTCGCCAGGAATGATTGCAAATATTATCGCCGAGATGATAGGTTGGGGTAGGTTAGGTTATATTAGGTTATTAATGTATATAAGGGTCCCACGGAGACGTAGAGGCCAACTCGCCAGGAATGTTGTCAAATTATACCGCCGAGATGTCAGGTTGGGTTAGGTTAGGTTATATTACGTCACAGACGTATACAGTGTTCCCAACGAGAAGTGGGGCCGACAAGCAAGGCATGTGGTTAAATGGTACCGCGAGAGATAAGGTTGGGTTAGGTTAGGTTATATTAGGATACTGGTGTATACAAAGGTCCCACGGACACGTAGATGCCAACTCGCCAGCAATGTTGTCAAATATACCGCCGACAAGATAGGTTGCGTTAGGTTAGTTTATATTACGTTATTGATGTATATAAAGGTCCCACGGAGACGTAGAGGCCAACTCGCCAGGAATTTTGTCAAATATTACCGCCGAGATGTCAGGTTGGGTTAGGCTAGGTTATGTTACGTTATTGATGTATATAAAGGTCCCACGGAGACGTAGAATCCAACACGCCAGGAATGTCGTCAAATATTACCGCTGAGATGTCAGGTTGGGTTAGGTTAGGTTATATTACGTTATTGATGTATATGAACGTCCTTAGTAGACGTAGAGGACAACCCGCCAGGAATGTTGTCAAATATTACCGCCGATAAGTTAGGTTGGGTTAGGGTAGGTTATATTACATTATTGACGTATATAAAGATCCCACGGAGACGTAGAGGCCAGCTCGCCAGGAATGCTGTCAAATATTACCGCCGAGATTTCAGGTTGGGTTAGGTTAGGTTCTATTACGTTATTGATGTATATAAAGGTCCCACGGAGACGTAGAGTCCAACTCGCCAGGAATGTCGTCAAATATTACCGCCGAGATGTCAGGTTGTGTTAGGTTAGGTTATATTACGTTATTGATGTATATAAAGGTCTCACGGAGACGTAGAGGACAACTCGCCAGGAATGTTGTCAAATATTACCACCGAGATGTCAGGTTGGTTTAGGTTAGGTTATATTAGGTTATTGATGTATATGAATGTCTCACGTAGACGTAGAGGAGAACTCACCAGGAATGTTGTCAAATATTATCGCCGAGATGATAGGTTGTGTTAGGTTAGGTTATATTACGTTATTGATGTATATAAAGGTCCCACGGACACGTAGAAACCAAGTCGCCAGGAATGTTGTCAAATATTACCGCCGATAAGTTAGGTTGGGTTAGGTTAGGTTATATTACGTTATTGACGTACATAAAGATCCCACGGAGACGTAGAGGCCAGCTCGCCAGGAATGTCGTCAAATATTACCGCCGAGATGTCAGGTTGGGTTAGGTTAGGTTATATTCCGTTATTGATGTATATGAAGGTCCCTAGTAGACGTAGAGGACAACTCGCCAGGAATGATTGCAAATACTATCGCCGAGATCATAGGTTGGGGTAGGTTAGGTTATATTAGGTTATTAATGTATATAAGGGTCCCACGGAGACGTAGATGCCAACTCGCCAGGAATGTTGTCAAATTATACCGCCGAGATGTCAGGTTGGGTTAGGTTAGGTTATATTACGTCATAGACGTATACAGTGTTCCCAACGAGAAGTGGGGTCCGATAAGCAAGGAATGTGGTTAAATGGTACCGCGAGAGATAAGGTTGGGTTAGGTTAGGTTATATTAGGATACTGATGTATACAAGGGTCCCACGGACACGTAGATGCCAACTCGCCAGGAATGTCGTCAAATATTACCGCTGAGATGTCAGGTTGGGTTAGGTTAGGTTATATTAAGTTATGGATGCATATGAATGTCCCACGGAGACGTAGAATCCAACACGCCAGGAATGTCGTCAAATATTACCGCTGAGATGTCAGGTTGGGTTAGGTTAGGTTATATTACGTTATTGATGTATATGAACGTCCTTAGTAGACGTAGAGGACAACCCGCCAGGAATGTTGTCAAATATACCGCCGATAAGTTAGGTTGGGTTAGGCTAGGTTATATTACGTTATTGATGTATATAAAGGTCCCACGGAGACGTAGAATTCAACACGCCAGGAATGTCGTCAAATATTACCGCTGATATGTCAGGTTGGGTTAGGTTAGGTTATATTACGTTATTGATGTATATGAAGGTCCCACGTAGACGTAGAGGACAACCCGCCAGGAATGCTGTCAAATATTATCGCCGAGATGATAGGTTGGGTTAGGTTAGGTTATATTATCTTATTGATGTATATAAAGCCCACGGAGACGTAGAATCCAACACGCCAGAAATGTCGTCAAATATTACCGCTGAGATGTCAGGTTGGGTTAGGTTAGGTTATATTACGTTATTGATGTATATGAACGTCCTTAGTAGAAGTAGAGGACAACCCGCCAGGAATGCTGTCAAATATTACCGCCGATAAGTTAGGTTGGGTTAGGTTACGTTATATTACATTATTGACGTATATAAAGATCCCACGGAGACGTAGAGGCCAGCTCGCCAGGTATGCTGTCAAATATTACCGCCGAGATGTCAGGTTGGGTTAGGTTAGGTTATATTACGTTATTGATGTATATAAAGGTCCCACGGAGACGTAGAGTCCAACTCGCCAGGAATGTCGTCAAATATTACCGCCGAAATGTCAGGTTGGGTTAGGTTAGGTTATATTACGTTATTGATGTATATGAAGGTCCCTAGTAGACGAAGAGGACAACTCGCCAGGAATGATTGCAAATATTATCGCCGAGATGATAGGTTGGGGTAGGTTAGGTTATATTAGGTTATTAATGTATATAAGGGTCCCACGGAGACGTAGAGGCCAACTCGCCAGGAATGTTGTCAAATTATCCCGCCGAGATGTCAGGTTGGGTTAGGTTAGGTTATATTACGTCATAGACGTATACAGTGTTCCCAACGAGAAGTAGGGGCCGACAAGCAAGGAATGTGGTTAAATGGTACCGCGAGAGATAAGGTTGGGTTAGGTTAGGTTATATTAGGATACCGATGTATACAAAGGTCCCACGGACACGTAGATGCCAACTCGCCAGCAATGTTGTCAAATATACCGCCGATAAGATAGGTTGCGTTAGGTTAGGTTATATTACGTTATTGATGTATATAAAGGTCCCACGGAGACGTAGAGGCCAACTCGCCAGGAATTTTGTCAAATATTACCGCCGAGATGTCAGGTTGGGTTAGGCTAGGTTATGTTACGTTATTGATGTATATAAAGGTCCCACGGAGACGTAGAATCCAACACGCCAGGAATGTCGTCAAATATTACCGCTGAGATGTCAGGTTGGGTTAGGTTAGGTTATATTACGTTATTGATGTATATGAACGTCCTTAGTAGACGTAGAGGACAACCCGCCAGGAATGTTGTCAAATATTACCGCCGATAAGTTAGGTTGGGTTAGGGTAGGTTATATTACATTATTGACGTATATAAAGATCCCACGGAGACGTAGAGGCCAGCTCGCCAGGAATGCTGTCAAATATTACCGCCGAGATTTCAGGTTGGGTTAGGTTAGGTTCTATTACGTTATTGATGTATATAAAGGTCCCACGGAGACGTAGAGTCCAACTCGCCAGGAATGTCGTCAAATATTACCGCCGAGATGTCAGGTTGTGTTAGGTTAGGTTATATTACGTTATTGATGTATATAAAGGTCTCACGGAGACGTAGAGGAGAACTCGCCAGGAATGTTGTCAAATATTACCACCGAGATGTCAGGTTGGTTTAGGTTAGGTTATATTAGGTTATTGATGTATATGAATGTCTCACGTAGACGTAGAGGAGAACTCACCAGGAATGTTGTCAAATATTATCGCCGAGATGATAGGTTGTGTTAGGTTAGGTTATATTACGTTATTGATGTATATAAAGGTCCCACGGACACGTAGAAACCAAGTCGCCAGGAATGTTGTCAAATATTACCGCCGATAAGTTAGGTTGGGTTAGGTTAGGTTATATTACGTTATTGACGTACATAAAGATCCCACGGAGACGTAGAGGCCAGCTCGCCAGGAATGTCGTCAAATATTACCGCCGAGATGTCAGGTTGGGTTAGGTTAGGTTATATTCCGTTATTGATGTATATGAAGGTCCCTAGTAGACGTAGAGGACAACTCGCCAGGAATGATTGCAAATATTATCGCCGAGATCATAGGTTGGGGTAGGTTAGGTTATATTAGGTTATTAATGTATATAAGGGTCCCACGGAGACGTAGAGGCCAACTCGCCAGGAATGTTGTCAAATTATACCGCCGAGATGTCAGGTTGGGTTAGGTTAGGTTATATTACGTCATAGACGTATACAGTGTTCCCAACGAGAAGTGGGGTCCGATAAGCAAGGAATGTGGTTAAATGGTACCGCGAGAGATAAGGTTGGGTTAGGTTAGGTTATATTAGGATACTGATGTATACAAGGGTCCCACGGACACGTAGATGCCAACTCGCCAGGAATGTCGTCTAATATTACCGCTGAGATGTCAGGTTGGGTTAGGTTAGGTTATATTAAGTTATGGATGCATATGAATGTCCCACGGAGACGTAGAATCCAACACGCCAGGAATGTCGTCAAATATTACCGCTGAGATGTCAGGTTGGGTTAGGTTAGGTTATATTACGTTGTTGATGTATATGAACGTCCTTAGTAGACGTAGAGGACAACCCGCCAGGAATGTTGTCAAATATACCGCCGATAAGTTAGGTTGGGTTAGGCTAGGTTATATTACGTTATTGATGTATATAAAGGTCCCACGGAGACGTAGAATTCAACACGCCAGGAATGTCGTCAAATATTACCGCTGATATGTCAGGTTGGGTTAGGTTAGGTTATATTACGTTATTGATGTATATGAAGGTCCCACGTAGACGTAGAGGACAACCCGCCAGGAATGCTGTCAAATATTATCGCCGAGATGATAGGTTGGGTTAGGTTAGGTTATATTATCTTATTGATGTATATAAAGCCCACGGAGACGTAGAATCCAACACGCCAGAAATGTCGTCAAATATTACCGCTGAGATGTCAGGTTGGGTTAGGTTAGGTTATATTACGTTATTGATGTATATGAACGTCCTTAGTAGAAGTAGAGGACAACCCGCCAGGAATGCTGTCAAATATTACCGCCGATAAGTTAGGTTGGGTTAGGTTACGTTATATTACATTATTGACGTATATAAAGATCCCACGGAGACGTAGAGGCCAGCTCGCCAGGTATGCTGTCAAATATTACCGCCGAGATGTCAGGTTGGGTTAGGTTAGGTTATATTACGTTATTGATGTATATAAAGGTCCCACGGAGACGTAGAGTCCAACTCGCCAGGAATGTCGTCAAATATTACCGCCGAAATGTCAGGTTGGGTTAGGTTAGGTTATATTACGTTATTGATGTATATGAAGGTCCCTAGTAGACGTAGAGGACAACTCGCCAGGAATGATTGCAAATATTATCGCCGAGATGATAGGTTGGGGTAGGTTAGGTTATATTAGGTTATTAATGTATATAAGGGTCCCACGGAGACGTAGAGGCCAACTCGCCAGGAATGTTGTCAAATTATCCCGCCGAGATGTCAGGTTGGGTTAGGTTAGGTTATATTACGTCATAGACGTATACAGTGTTCCCAACGAGAAGTAGGGGCCGACAAGCAAGGAATGTGGTTAAATGGTACCGCGAGAGATAAGGTTGGGTTAGGTTAGGTTATATTAGGATACTGGTGTATACAAAGGTCCCACGGACACGTAGATGCCAACTCGCCAGCAATGTTGTCAAATATACCGCCGACAAGATAGGTTGCGTTAGGTTAGTTTATATTACGTTATTGATGTATATAAAGGTCCCACGGAGACGTAGAGGCCAACTCGCCAGGAATTTTGTCAAATATTACCGCCGAGATGTCAGGTTGGGTTAGGCTAGGTTATGTTACGTTATTGATGTATATAAAGGTCCCACGGAGACGTAGAATCCAACACGCCAGGAATGTCGTCAAATATTACCGCTGAGATGTCAGGTTGGGTTAGGTTAGGTTATATTACGTTATTGATGTATATGAACGTCCTTAGTAGACGTAGAGGACAACCCGCCAGGAATGTTGTCAAATATTACCGCCGATAAGTTAGGTTGGGTTAGGGTAGGTTATATTACATTATTGACGTATATAAAGATCCCACGGAGACGTAGAGGCCAGCTCGCCAGGAATGCTGTCAAATATTACCGCCGAGATTTCAGGTTGGGTTAGGTTAGGTTCTATTACGTTATTGATGTATATAAAGGTCCCACGGAGACGTAGAGTCCAACTCGCCAGGAATGTCGTCAAATATTACCGCCGAGATGTCAGGTTGTGTTAGGTTAGGTTATATTACGTTATTGATGTATATAAAGGTCTCACGGAGACGTAGAGGACAACTCGCCAGGAATGTTGTCAAATATTACCACCGAGATGTCAGGTTGGTTTAGGTTAGGTTATATTAGGTTATTGATGTATATGAATGTCTCACGTAGACGTAGAGGAGAACTCACCAGGAATGTTGTCAAATATTATCGCCGAGATGATAGGTTGTGTTAGGTTAGGTTATATTACGTTATTGATGTATATAAAGGTCCCACGGACACGTAGAAACCAAGTCGCCAGGAATGTTGTCAAATATTACCGCCGATAAGTTAGGTTGGGTTAGGTTAGGTTATATTACGTTATTGACGTACATAAAGATGCCACGGAGACGTAGAGGCCAGCTCGCCAGGAATGTCGTCAAATATTACCGCCGAGATGTCAGGTTGGGTTAGGTTAGGTTATATTCCGTTATTGATGTATATGAAGGTCCCTAGTAGACGTAGAGGACAACTCGCCAGGAATGATTGCAAATATTATCGCCGAGATCATAGGTTGGGGTAGGTTAGGTTATATTAGGTTATTAATGTATATAAGGGTCCCACGGAGACGTAGAGGCCAACTCGCCAGGAATGTTGTCAAATTATACCGCCGAGATGTCAGGTTGGGTTAGGTTAGGTTATATTACGTCATAGACGTATACAGTGTTCCCAACGAGAAGTGGGGTCCGATAAGCAAGGAATGTGGTTAAATGGTACCGCGAGAGATAAGGTTGGGTTAGGTTAGGTTATATTAGGATACCGATGTATACAAAGGTCCCACGGACACGTAGATGCCAACTCGCCAGCAATGTTGTCAAATATACCGCCGATAAGATAGGTTGCGTTAGGTTAGGTTATATTACGTTATTGATGTATATAAAGGTCCCACGGAGACGTAGAGGCCAACTCGCCAGGAATTTTGTCAAATATTACCGCCGCCATGTCAGGTTGGGTTAGGTTAGGTTATATTACGTTATAGATGTATATGAACGTCTCACGGGGACGTAGAGGACAACTCGCCAGGAATGTTGTCAAATATTAACGCCGAGATGTCAGGTTGGGTTAGGTTACGTTATATTACGTTATTTATGTATATGAACGTCCCACGTAGACGTAGAGGACAACCCGCCAGGAATGCTGTCAAATATTGTCGCCGATAAGATAGGTTGGGTTAGGTTAGGTTATATTACGTTATTGATGTATATAAAGTTCCCACGGATTCGTGGAGGCCAGCCCGCCAGGAATGTTTTCAAATATTACCGCCGAGATGTCAGGTTGGGTTAGGTTAGGTTATATTACGTTATAGATGTATATGAAGGTCCCACGTAGACGTAGAGGCAAACTCGCCAGGTATGTTGTCAAATATTACCGCCGAGATGTTAGGTTGGGTTAGGTTAGGTTATATTACGTTATTGATGTATATAAATGTCCCACGGAGACGTAGAGGCCAACTCGGCAGGTATGTTGTCAAATATTACCGCCGAGATGTTAGGTTGGGTTAGGTTAGGTTATATTACGTGATTGATGTATATAAAGGTTCCACGGAAACGGAGAAACCAACTCGCCAGGAATGTTGTCAAATATTACCGCCGAGAAGATAAGCTGGGTAAGGTTATGTTATATTACATTATTGATGTATATAAAGATCCCACGGAAACGTAGAGGCCAACTCGCCAGTCATGTTGTCAAATATTACCGCCGAGATGTTAGATTGGGTTAGGCTAGGTTATATTACATTATTGATGTATATGAAGGTCAAACGGAGACGTAGAGGCCAACTCGCCAGGAATGATGTCAAATATTACCGCCGAGATGTTAGGTTGGGTTAGGTTAGGTTATATTACGTTATTGATGTATATAAAGATCCCACGGACACGTAGAGGCCAACTCGCCCGGAATGTTGTCAAATATTACCGCCGAGGTGATAGGTTGGGTAAGGATAGGTTATATTACGTTATTGATGTATATAAAGGTCCCACGGAGAGGTAGAGGCCAATAAGCCAGGAATGTGGACAAATATTACCGCCGAGGTGTTAGTTTGGTTTAGGTTAGGTTATATTACGTTATTGATGTATAAAAAGGTCCTACGGAGACGTAGAGGCCAACAAGCCAGGAATGTGGTCAAATATTACCGCCGAGATTGTTAGGTTGGGTTAGGTTAGGTTATAGTACGTTATTGATGTATATAATGGTTCCACGGAAACGGAGTAGCCTACTCGCCAGGAATGATGTCAAATATTACCGCCGAGATGTTAGGTTGGGTTAGGTTAGGTTATATAACGTTATTGATGTATATAAATGTCCCACGGAGACGTAGAGGCCAACAAGACAGGAATGTTGTCAAATATTACCGCCGAGATGTTAGATTGGGTTAGGCTAGCTTATATTATGTTATTGATGTATATGAAGGTCCAACGGAAACGTAGAGGCCATCTCGCCAGGTATGTTGTCAAATATTACCGCCGAGATGTTAGGTTGGGTTAGGTTAGGTTATATTACGTTATTGATGTATATAAAGGTCCCACGGAGACGTAGAGGCCAACAAGCCAGGAATGTGGTCAAATATTACCGCCGAGATGTTAGGTTGGGTTAGGTTAGGTTATATTACGTTATTGATGTATATAAATGTCCCACGGAGACGTAGAGGCCAACAAGCCAGGAATGTGGTCAAATATTACCGCCGAGATGATAGGTTGGGTTAGGTTATGTTATATCACGTTATTGATGTATATAAAGATCTCACGGAGACGTAGAGGCAAACTCGCCAGGTATGTTGTCAAATATTACCGCCGAGATGTTAGGTTGGGTTAGGTTAGGTTATATTACGTTATTGATGTATACAAATGTCCCACGGAGACGTAGAGGCCAACTCGGCAGGTATGTTGTCAAATATTACCGCCGAGATGTTAGGTTGGGTTAGGTTCGGTTATATTATGTTATTTATGTTTATAAAGGTCCCACGGAGACGTAGAGGCCAACAAGCCAGGAATGTGGTCAAATATTACCGCCGAGATGATAGGTTGGGTTAGGTTACGTTATATTACGTTATTGATGTATATGAAGGTCAAACGGAGACGTAGAGGCCAACTCGCCAGGAATGATGTCAAATATTGCCGCCGAGATGATAGGTTGGGTTAGGCTAGGTTATATTACGTTTTTGAATTATATAAAGGTCCTACGGAGACGTAGAGGCCAACAAGCTAGGAATGTGGTCAATTACTACCGCCGAGATGTTAGATTGGGTTAGGCTAGCTTATATTATGTTATTTATGTATATAAAGGTCCCACGGAGACGTAGAGTTCAACAAGCCAGGAATGTGGTCAAATATTACCGCCGAGATGTTAGGTTGGGTTAGGTTAGGTTATATTACGTTATTGATGTATATAAAGATCCCACGGACACGTAGAGGCCAACTCGCCAGGTATGTTGTCAAATAGTACCGCCGAGATGTTAGGTTGTGTTAGGTTATGTTATATTACGTTACTGATGTATATAAAGATCCCACGGAAACGTAGAGGCCAACTCGCCAGGTATGTTGTCAAATATTACCGCCGAGATGATAGGTTGGGTTAGGTTACGTTATATTACATTATTGATGTATATGAAGGTCAAACGGAGACGTAGAGGCCAACTCGCCAGGAATGATGTCAAATATTGCCGCCGAGATGATAGGTTGGGTTAGGCTAGGTTATATTACGTTTTTGAATTATATAAAGGTCCTACGGAGACGTAGAGGCCAACAAGCTAGGAATGTGGTCAATTACTACCGCCGAGATGTTAGATTGCGTTAGGCTAGCTTATATTATGTTATTTATGTATATAAAGGTCCCACGGAGACGTAGAGGCCAACTCGCCAGGTATGTTGTCAAATAGTACCGCCGAGATGTTAGGTTGGGTTAGGTTAGGTTATATTACGTTATAGATGTATATAAAGGTCCCACGGAGACGCAGAGGCCAACTCGCCAGGAATGTTTTCAAATATTACCGCCGAGATGTTAGGTTGTGTTAGGTTATGTTATATTACGTTATTGATGTATATAAAGATCCCACGGAAACGTAGAGGCCAACTCGCCAGGTATGTTGTCAAATATTACCGCCGAGATGTTAGATTGGGTTAGGCTAGGTTATATTACATTATTGATGTATATGAAGGTCAAACGGAGACGTAGAGGCCAACACGCCAGGAATGATGTCAAATATTACCGCCGAGATGTTAGGTTGGGTTAGGTTAGGTTATATTACGTTATTGATGTATATAGTGGTTCCACGGAAACGGAGAAGCCAACTCGCCAGGAATGTTGTCAAATATTACCGCCGAGAAGATAGGTTGGGTTAGGTTATGTTATATCACGTTATTGATGTATATAAAGATCTCACGGAGACGTAGAGGCAAACTCGCCAGGTATGTTGTCAAATATTACCGCCGAGATGTTAGGTTGGGTTAGGTTAGGTTATATTACGTTATTGATGTATACAAATGTCCCACGGAGACGTAGAGGCCAACTCGGCAGGTATGTTGTCAAATATTACCGCCGAGATGTTAGGTTGGGTTAGGTTAGGTTATATTACGTGATTGATGTATATAAAGGTTCCACGGAAACGGAGAAACCAACTCGCCAGGAATGTTGTCAAATATTACCGCCGAGAAGATAAGCTGGGTAAGGTTATGTTATATTACATTATTGATGTATATAAAGATCCCACGGAAACGTAGAGGCCAACTCGCCAGTCATGTTGTCAAATATTACCGCCGAGATGTTAGATTGGGTTAGGCTAGGTTATATTACATTATTGATGTATATGAAGGTCAAACGGAGACGTAGAGGCCAACTCGCCAGGAATGATGTCAAATATTACCGCCGAGATGTTAGGTTGGGTTAGGTTAGGTTATATTACGTTATTGATGTATATAAAGATCCCACGGAAACGTAGAGGCCAACTCGCCAGTCATGTTGTCAAATATTACCGCCGAGATGTTAGATTGGGTTAGGCTAGGTTATATTACATTATTGATGTATATGAAGGTCAAACGGAGACGTAGAGGCCAACTCGCCAGGAATGATGTCAAATATTACCGCCGAGATGTTAGGTTGGGTTAGGTTAGGTTATATTACGTTATTGATGTATATAAAGATCCCACGGACACGTAGAGGCCAACTCGCCAGGTATGTTATCAAATAGTACCGCCGAGATGCTAGGTTGGGTTAGGTTAGGTTATATTACGTTATTGACGTATATAAATGTCCCACGGAGACGTAGAGGCCAACAAGACAGGAATGTTGTCAAATATTACCGCCGAGATGTTAGATTGGGTTAGGCTAGCTTATACTCTGTTACTGATGTATATGAAGGTCCCACGGAGACGTAGAGGCCTACTCGCCAGGAATGCTGTCAAATATTACCGCCGAGATTTCAGGTTGGGTTAGGTTAGGTTCTATTACGTTATTGATGTATATAAAGGTCCCACGGAGACGTAGAGTCCAACTCGCCAGGAATGTCGTCAAATATTACCGCCGAGATGTCAGGTTGTGTTAGGTTAGGTTATATTACGTTATTGATGTATATAAAGGTCTCACGGAGACGTAGAGGACAACTCGCCAGGAATGTTGTCAAATATTACCACCGAGATGTCAGGTTGGTTTAGGTTAGGTTATATTAGGTTATTGATGTATATGAATGTCTCACGTAGACGTAGAGGAGAACTCACCAGGAATGTTGTCAAATATTATCGCCGAGATGATAGGTTGTGTTAGGTTAGGTTATATTACGTTATTGATGTATATAAAGGTCCCACGGACACGTAGAAACCAAGTCGCCAGGAATGTTGTCAAATATTACCGCCGATAAGTTAGGTTGGGTTAGGTTAGGTTATATTACGTTATTGACGTACATAAAGATCCCACGGAGACGTAGAGGCCAGCTCGCCAGGAATGTCGTCAAATATTACCGCCGAGATGTCAGGTTGGGTTAGGTTAGGTTATATTCCGTTATTGATGTATATGAAGGTCCCTAGTAGACGTAGAGGACAACTCGCCAGGAATGATTGCAAATATTATCGCCGAGATGATAGGTTGGGGTAGGTTAGGTTATATTAGGTTATTAATGTATATAAGGGTCCCACGGAGACGTAGAGGCCAACTCGCCAGGAATGTTGTCAAATTATACCGCCGAGATGTCAGGTTGGGTTAGGTTAGGTTATATTACGTCACAGACGTATACAGTGTTCCCAACGAGAAGTGGGGCCGACAAGCAAGGCATGTGGTTAAATGGTACCGCGAGAGATAAGGTTGGGTTAGGTTAGGTTATATTAGGATACTGGTGTATACAAAGGTCCCACGGACACGTAGATGCCAACTCGCCAGCAATGTTGTCAAATATACCGCCGACAAGATAGGTTGCGTTAGGTTAGTTTATATTACGTTATTGATGTATATAAAGGTCCCACGGAGACGTAGAGGCCAACTCGCCAGGAATTTTGTCAAATATTACCGCCGAGATGTCAGGTTGGGTTAGGCTAGGTTATGTTACGTTATTGATGTATATAAAGGTCCCACGGAGACGTAGAATCCAACACGCCAGGAATGTCGTCAAATATTACCGCTGAGATGTCAGGTTGGGTTAGGTTAGGTTATATTACGTTATTGATGTATATGAACGTCCTTAGTAGACGTAGAGGACAACCCGCCAGGAATGTTGTCAAATATTACCGCCGATAAGTTAGGTTGGGTTAGGGTAGGTTATATTACATTATTGACGTATATAAAGATCCCACGGAGACGTAGAGGCCAGCTCGCCAGGAATGCTGTCAAATATTACCGCCGAGATTTCAGGTTGGGTTAGGTTAGGTTCTATTACGTTATTGATGTATATAAAGGTCCCACGGAGACGTAGAGTCCAACTCGCCAGGAATGTCGTCAAATATTACCGCCGAGATGTCAGGTTGTGTTAGGTTAGGTTATATTACGTTATTGATGTATATAAAGGTCTCACGGAGACGTAGAGGACAACTCGCCAGGAATGTTGTCAAATATTACCACCGAGATGTCAGGTTGGTTTAGGTTAGGTTATATTAGGTTATTGATGTATATGAATGTCTCACGTAGACGTAGAGGAGAACTCACCAGGAATGTTGTCAAATATTATCGCCGAGATGATAGGTTGTGTTAGGTTAGGTTATATTACGTTATTGATGTATATAAAGGTCCCACGGACACGTAGAAACCAAGTCGCCAGGAATGTTGTCAAATATTACCGCCGATAAGTTAGGTTGGGTTAGGTTAGGTTATATTACGTTATTGACGTACATAAAGATCCCACGGAGACGTAGAGGCCAGCTCGCCAGGAATGTCGTCAAATATTACCGCCGAGATGTCAGGTTGGGTTAGGTTAGGTTATATTCCGTTATTGATGTATATGAAGGTCCCTAGTAGACGTAGAGGACAACTCGCCAGGAATGATTGCAAATATTATCGCCGAGATCATAGGTTGGGGTAGGTTAGGTTATATTAGGTTATTAATGTATATAAGGGTCCCACGGAGACGTAGAGGCCAACTCGCCAGGAATGTTGTCAAATTATACCGCCGAGATGTCAGGTTGGGTTAGGTTAGGTTATATTACGTCATAGACGTATACAGTGTTCCCAACGAGAAGTGGGGTCCGATAAGCAAGGAATGTGGTTAAATGGTACCGCGAGAGATAAGGTTGGGTTAGGTTAGGTTATATTAGGATACTGATGTATACAAGGGTCCCACGGACACGTAGATGCCAACTCGCCAGGAATGTCGTCAAATATTACCGCTGAGATGTCAGGTTGGGTTAGGTTAGGTTATATTAAGTTATGGATGCATATGAATGTCCCACGGAGACGTAGAATCCAACACGCCAGGAATGTCGTCAAATATTACCGCTGAGATGTCAGGTTGGGTTAGGTTAGGTTATATTACGTTATTGATGTATATGAACGTCCTTAGTAGACGTAGAGGACAACCCGCCAGGAATGTTGTCAAATATACCGCCGATAAGTTAGGTTGGGTTAGGCTAGGTTATATTACGTTATTGGTGTATATAAAGGTCCCACGGAGACGTAGAATTCAACACGCCAGGAATGTCGTCAAATATTACCGCTGATATGTCAGGTTGGGTTAGGTTAGGTTATATTACGTTATTGATGTATATGAAGGTCCCACGTAGACGTAGAGGACAACCCGCCAGGAATGCTGTCAAATATTATCGCCGAGATGATAGGTTGGGTTAGGTTAGGTTATATTATCTTATTGATGTATATAAAGACCACGGAGACGTAGAATCCAACACGCCAGAAATGTCGTCAAATATTACCGCTGAGATGTCAGGTTGGGTTAGGTTAGGTTATATTACGTTATTGATGTATATGAACGTCCTTAGTAGAAGTAGAGGACAACCCGCCAGGAATGCTGTCAAATATTACCGCCGATAAGTTAGGTTGGGTTAGGTTACGTTATATTACATTATTGACGTATATAAAGATCCCACGGAGACGTAGAGGCCAGCTCGCCAGGTATGCTGTCAAATATTACCGCCGAGATGTCAGGTTGGGTTAGGTTAGGTTATATTACGTTATTGATGTATATAAAGGTCCCACGGAGACGTAGAGTCCAACTCGCCAGGAATGTCGTCAAATATTACCGCCGAAATGTCAGGTTGGGTTAGGTTAGGTTATATTACGTTATTGATGTATATGAAGGTCCCTAGTAGACGTAGAGGACAACTCGCCAGGAATGATTGCAAATATTATCGCCGAGATGATAGGTTGGGGTAGGTTAGGTTATATTAGGTTATTAATGTATATAAGTGTCCCACGGAGACGTAGAGGCCAACTCGCCAGGAATGTTGTCAAATTATCCCGCCGAGATGTCAGGTTGGGTTAGGTTAGGTTATATTACGTCATAGACGTATACAGTGTTCCCAACGAGAAGTAGGGGCCGACAAGCAAGGAATGTGGTTAAATGGTACCGCGAGAGATAAGGTTGGGTTAGGTTAGGTTATATTAGGATACCGATGTATACAAAGGTCCCACGGACACGTAGATGCCAACTCGCCAGCAATGTTGTCAAATATACCGCCGATAAGATAGGTTGCGTTAGGTTAGGTTATATTACGTTATTGATGTATATAAAGGTCCCACGGAGACGTAGAGGCCAACTCGCCAGGAATTTTGTCAAATATTACCGCCGCCATGTCAGGTTGGGTTAGGTTAGGTTATATTACGTTATAGATGTATATGAACGTCTCACGGGGACGTAGAGGACAACTCGCCAGGAATGTTGTCAAATATTAACGCCGAGATGTCAGGTTGGGTTAGGTTAGGTTATATTAGGTTATTGATGTATATGAATGTCTCACGTAGACGTAGAGGAGAACTCACCAGGAATGTTGTCAAATATTATCGCCGAGATGATAGGTTGTGTTAGGTTAGGTTATATTACGTTATTGATGTATATAAAGGTCCCACGGACACGTAGAAACCAAGTCGCCAGGAATGTTGTCAAATATTACCGCCGATAAGTTAGGTTGGGTTAGGTTAGGTTATATTACGTTATTGACGTACATAAAGATCCCACGGAGACGTAGAGGCCAGCTCGCCAGGAATGTCGTCAAATATTACCGCCGAGATGTCAGGTTGGGTTAGGTTAGGTTATATTCCGTTATTGATGTATATGAAGGTCCCTAGTAGACGTAGAGGACAACTCGCCAGGAATGATTGCAAATATTATCGCCGAGATCATAGGTTGGGGTAGGTTAGGTTATATTAGGTTATTAATGTATATAAGGGTCCCACGGAGACGTAGAGGCCAACTCGCCAGGAATGTTGTCAAATTATACCGCCGAGATGTCAGGTTGGGTTAGGTTAGGTTATATTACGTCATAGACGTATACAGTGTTCCCAACGAGAAGTGGGGTCCGATAAGCAAGGAATGTGGTTAAATGGTACCGCGAGAGATAAGGTTGGGTTAGGTTAGGTTATATTAGGATACTGATGTATACAAGGGTCCCACGGACACGTAGATGCCAACTCGCCAGGAATGTCGTCAAATATTACCGCTGAGATGTCAGGTTGGGTTAGGTTAGGTTATATTAAGTTATGGATGCATATGAATGTCCCACGGAGACGTAGAATCCCACACGCCAGGAATGTCGTCAAATATTACCGCTGAGATGTCAGGTTGGGTTAGGTTAGGTTATATTACGTTATTGATGTATATGAACGTCCTTAGTAGACGTAGAGGACAACCCGCCAGGAATGTTGTCAAATATACCGCCGATAAGTTAGGTTGGGTTAGGCTAGGTTATATTACGTTATTGGTGTATATAAAGGTCCCACGGAGACGTAGAATTCAACACGCCAGGAATGTCGTCAAATATTACCGCTGATATGTCAGGTTGGGTTAGGTTAGGTTATATTACGTTATTGATGTATATGAAGGTCCCACGTAGACGTAGAGGACAACCCGCCAGGAATGCTGTCAAATATTATCGCCGAGATGATAGGTTGGGTTAGGTTAGGTTATATTATCTTATTGATGTATATAAAGACCACGGAGACGTAGAATCCAACACGCCAGAAATGTCGTCAAATATTACCGCTGAGATGTCAGGTTGGGTTAGGTTAGGTTATATTACGTTATTGATGTATATGAACGTCCTTAGTAGAAGTAGAGGACAACCCGCCAGGAATGCTGTCAAATATTACCGCCGATAAGTTAGGTTGGGTTAGGTTACGTTATATTACATTATTGACGTATATAAAGATCCCACGGAGACGTAGAGGCCAGCTCGCCAGGTATGCTGTCAAATATTACCGCCGAGATGTCAGGTTGGGTTAGGTTAGGTTATATTACGTTATTGATGTATATAAAGGTCCCACGGAGACGTAGAGTCCAACTCGCCAGGAATGTCGTCAAATATTACCGCCGAAATGTCAGGTTGGGTTAGGTTAGGTTATATTACGTTATTGATGTATATGAAGGTCCCTAGTAGACGTAGAGGACAACTCGCCAGGAATGATTGCAAATATTATCGCCGAGATGATAGGTTGGGGTAGGTTAGGTTATATTAGGTTATTAATGTATATAAGTGTCCCACGGAGACGTAGAGGCCAACTCGCCAGGAATGTTGTCAAATTATCCCGCCGAGATGTCAGGTTGGGTTAGGTTAGGTTATATTACGTCATAGACGTATACAGTGTTCCCAACGAGAAGTAGGGGCCGACAAGCAAGGAATGTGGTTAAATGGTACCGCGAGAGATAAGGTTGGGTTAGGTTAGGTTATATTAGGATACCGATGTATACAAAGGTCCCACGGACACGTAGATGCCAACTCGCCAGCAATGTTGTCAAATATACCGCCGATAAGATAGGTTGCGTTAGGTTAGGTTATATTACGTTATTGATGTATATAAAGGTCCCACGGAGACGTAGAGGCCAACTCGCCAGGAATTTTGTCAAATATTACCGCCGCCATGTCAGGTTGGGTTAGGTTAGGTTATATTACGTTATAGATGTATATGAACGTCTCACGGGGACGTAGAGGACAACTCGCCAGGAATGTTGTCAAATATTAACGCCGAGATGTCAGGTTGGGTTAGGTTACGTTATATTACGTTATTTATGTATATGAACGTCCCACGTAGACGTAGAGGACAACCCGCCAGGAATGCTGTCAAATATTGTCGCCGATAAGATAGGTTGGGTTAGGTTAGGTTATATTACGTTATTGATGTATATAAAGTTCCCACGGATTCGTGGAGGCCAGCCCGCCAGGAATGTTTTCAAATATTACCGCCGAGATGTCAGGTTGGGTTAGGTTAGGTTATATTACGTTATAGATGTATATGAAGGTCCCACGTAGACGTAGAGGCAAACTCGCCAGGTATGTTGTCAAATATTACCGCCGAGATGTTAGGTTGGGTTAGGTTAGGTTATATTACGTTATTGATGTATATAAATGTCCCACGGAGACGTAGAGGCCAACTCGGCAGGTATGTTGTCAAATATTACCGCCGAGATGTTAGGTTGGGTTAGGTTAGGTTATATTACGTGATTGATGTATATAAAGGTTCCACGGAAACGGAGAAACCAACTCGCCAGGAATGTTGTCAAATATTACCGCCGAGAAGATAAGCTGGGTAAGGTTATGTTATATTACATTATTGATGTATATAAAGATCCCACGGAAACGTAGAGGCCAACTCGCCAGTCATGTTGTCAAATATTACCGCCGAGATGTTAGATTGGGTTAGGCTAGGTTATATTACATTATTGATGTATATGAAGGTCAAACGGAGACGTAGAGGCCAACTCGCCAGGAATGATGTCAAATATTACCGCCGAGATGTTAGGTTGGGTTAGGTTAGGTTATATTACGTTATTGATGTATATAAAGATCCCACGGACACGTAGAGGCCAACTCGCCAGGTATGTTGTCAAATAGTACCGCCGAGATGTTAGGTTGGGTTAGGTTATGTTATATTACGTTATTGATGTATATAAAGATCCCAAGGAAACGTAGAGGCCAACTCGCCAGGTATGTTGTCAAATATTACCGCCGAGATGTTAGGTTGGCTTAGGTTAGGTTATATTATGTTATTGATGTATATGAAGGTCCCACGGAGACGTAGAGGCCAACTCGCCAGGTATGTTATCAAATAGTACCGCCGAGATGCTAGGTTGGGTTAGGTTAGGTTATATTACGTTATTGACGTATATAAATGTCCCACGGAGACGTAGAGGCCAACAAGACAGGAATGTTGTCAAATATTACCGCCGAGATGTTAGATTGGGTTAGGCTAGCTTATACTCTGTTACTGATGTATATGAAGGTCCCACGGAGACGTAGAGGCCAACTCGCCAGGTATGTTGTCAAATAGTACCGCCGAGATGTTAGGTTGTGTTAGGTTATGTTATATTACGTTACTGATGTATATAAAGATCCCACGGAAACGTAGAGGCCAACTCGCCAGGAATGTTGTCAAATATTACCGCCGAGAAGATAAGCTGGGTTAGGTTATGTTATATTACGTTATTGATGTATATAAAGATCCCACGGAAACGTAGAGGCCAACTCGCCAGGTATGTTGTCAAATATTACCGCCTCGATGTTAGATTGGGTTAGGCTAGGTTATATTACATTATTGATGTATATAAAGGTCAAACGGAGACGTAGAGGCCAACACGCCAGGAATGATGTCAAATATTACCGCCGAGATGTTAGGTTGGGTTATGTTAGGTTATATTACGTTATTGATGTATATAAAGGTCCAACGGAGACGTAGAGGCCAAATCGCCCGGAATGTTGTCAAATATTACCGCCGAGGTGATAGGTTGGGTAAGGATAGGTTATATTACGTTATTGATGTATATAAAGGTCCCACGGATAGGTAGAGGCCAACAAGCCAGGAATGTGGACAAATATTACCGCCGAGATGTTAGATTGGGTTAGGCTAGGTTATATTACATTATTGATGTATATGAAGGTCAAACGGAGACGTAGAGGCCAACTCGCCAGGAATGATGTCAAATATTACCGCCGAGATGTTAGGTTGGGTTAGGTTAGGTTATATTACGTTATTGATGTATATAAATGTCCCACGGAGACGTAGAGGCCAACAAGACAGGAATGTTGTCAAATATTACCGCCTCGATGTTAGATTGGGTTAGGCTAGGTTATATTACATTATCGATGTATATGAAGGTCAAACGGAGACGTAGAGGCCAACAAGCCAGGAATGTGGTCAAATATTACCGCCGAGATTGTTAGGTTGGGTTAGGTTAGGTTATAGTACGTTATTGATGTATATAATGGTTCCACGGAAACGGAGAAGCCTACTCGCCAGGAATGATGTCAAATATTACCGCCGAGATGTTAGGTTGGGTTAGGTTAGGTTATATAACGTTATTGATGTATATAAATGTCCCACGGAGACGTAGAGGCCAACAAGACAGGAATGTTGTCAAATATTACCGCCGAGATGTTAGATTGGGTTAGGCTAGCTTATATTATGTTATTGATGTATATGAAGGTCCAACGGAAACGTAGAGGCCATCTCGCCAGGTATGTTGTCAAATATTACCGCCGAGATGTTAGGTTGGGTTAGGTTAGGTTATATTACGTTATTGATGTATATAAAGGTCCCACGGAGACGTAGAGGCCAACAAGCCAGGAATGTGGTCAAATATTACCGCCGAGATGTTAGGTTGGGTTAGGTTAGGTTATATTACGTTATTGATGTATATAAATGTCCCACGGAGACGTAGAGGCCAACAAGCCAGGAATGTGGTCAAATATTACCGCCGAGATGATAGGTTGGGTTAGGTTATGTTATATCACGTTATTGATGTATATAAAGATCTCACGGAGACGTAGAGGCAAACTCGCCAGGTATGTTGTCAAATATTACCGCCGAGATGTTAGGTTGGGTTAGGTTAGGTTATATTACGTTATTGATGTATACAAATGTCCCACGGAGACGTAGAGGCCAACTCGGCAGGTATGTTGTCAAATATTACCGCCGAGACGTTAGGTTGGGTTAGGTTAGGTTATATTATGTTATTTATGTTTATAAAGGTCCCACGGAGACGTAGAGGCCAACAAGCCAGGAATGTGGTCAAATATTACCGCCGAGATGATAGGTTGGGTTAGGTTACGTTATATTACGTTATTGATGTATATGAAGGTCAAACGGAGACGTAGAGGCCAACTCGCCAGGAATGATGTCAAATATTGCCGCCGAGATGATAGGTTGGGTTAGGCTAGGTTATATTACGTTTTTGAATTATATAAAGGTCCTACGGAGACGTAGAGGCCAACAAGCTAGGAATGTGGTCAATTACTACCACCGAGATGTTAGATTGGGTTAGGCTAGCTTATATTATGTTATTTATGTATATAAAGGTCCCACGGAGACGTAGAGTTCAACAAGCCAGGAATGTGGTCAAATATTA
The DNA here is from genome assembly GCA_963969225.1 of Xylocopa violacea. NCBI lineage: Eukaryota > Metazoa > Arthropoda > Insecta > Hymenoptera > Apidae > Xylocopa > Xylocopa violacea. The sequence continues at coordinate 655,046 of CAXAJV010000463.1, read as the reverse complement.
CCGCCGAGATGTTAGGTTGGGTTAGGTTAGGTTATATTACGTTATTGATGTATATAAAGATCCCACGGACACGTAGAGGCCAACTCGCCAGGTATGTTGTCAAATAGTACCGCCGAGATGTTAGGTTGTGTTAGGTTATGTTATATTACGTTACTGATGTATATAAAGATCCCACGGAAACGTAGAGGCCAACTCGCCAGGTATGTTGTCAAATATTACCGCCGAGATGATAGGTTGGGTTAGGTTACGTTATATTACATTATTGATGTATATGAAGGTCAAACGGAGACGTAGAGGCCAACTCGCCAGGAATGATGTCAAATATTGCCGCCGAGATGATAGGTTGGGTTAGGCTAGGTTATATTACGTTTTTGAATTATATAAAGGTCCTACGGAGACGTAGAGGCCAACAAGCTAGGAATGTGGTCAATTACTACCGCCGAGATGTTAGATTGCGTTAGGCTAGCTTATATTATGTTATTTATGTATATAAAGGTCCCACGGAGACGTAGAGTCCAACTCGCCAGGTATGTTGTCAAATAGTACCGCCGAGATGTTAGGTTGGGTTAGGTTAGGTTATATTACGTTATAGATGTATATAAAGGTCCCACGGAGACGCAGAGGCCAACTCGCCAGGAATGTTTTCAAATATTACCGCCGAGATGTTAGGTTGTGTTAGGTTATGTTATATTACGTTATTGATGTATATAAAGATCCCACGGAAACGTAGAGGCCAACTCGCCAGGTATGTTGTCAAATATTACCGCCGAGATGTTAGATTGGGTTAGGCTAGGTTATATTACATTATTGATGTATATGAAGGTCACACGGAGACGTAGAGGCCAACACGCCAGGAATGATGTCAAATATTACCGCCGAGATGTTAGGTTGGGTTAGGTTAGGTTATATTACGTTATTGATGTATATAGTGGTTCCACGGAAACGGAGAAGCCAACTCGCCAGGAATGTTGTCAAATATTACCGCCGAGAAGATAGGTTGGGTTAGGTTATGTTATATCACGTTATTGATGTATATAAAGATCTCACGGAGACGTAGAGGCAAACTCGCCAGGTATGTTGTCAAATATTACCGCCGAGATGTTAGGTTGGGTTAGGTTAGGTTATATTACGTTATTGATGTATACAAATGTCCCACGGAGACGTAGAGGCCAACTCGGCAGGTATGTTGTCAAATATTACCGCCGAGATGTTAGGTTGGGTTAGGTTAGGTTATATTATGTTATTTATGTTTATAAAGGTCCCACGGAGACGTAGAGGCCAACAAGCCAGGAATGTGGTCAAATATTACCGCCGAGATGATAGGTTGGGTTAGGTTACGTTATATTACGTTATTGATGTATATGAAGGTCAAACGGAGACGTAGAGGCCAACTCGCCAGGAATGATGTCAAATATTGCCGCCGAGATGATAGGTTGGGTTAGGCTAGGTTATATTACGTTTTTGAATTATACAAAGGTCCTACGGAGACGTAGAGGCCAACAAGCTAGGAATGTGGTCAATTACTACCGCCGAGATGTTAGATTGGGTTAGGCTAGCTTATATTATGTTATTTATGTATATAAAGGTCCCACGGAGACGTAGAGTTCAACAAGCCAGGAATGTGGTCAAATATTACCGCCGAGATGTTAGGTTGGGTTAGGTTAGGTTATGTTACGTTATTGATGTATATAAAGATCCCACGGACACGTAGAGGCCAACTCGCCAGGTATGTTGTCAAATAGTACCGCCGAGATGTTAGGTTGTGTTAGGTTATGTTATATTACGTTACTGATGTATATAAAGATCCCACGGAAACGTAGAGGCCAACTCGCCAGGTATGTTGTCAAATATTACCGCCGAGATATTAGATTGGGTTAGGCTAGGTTATATTACATTATTGATGTATATGAAGGTCAAACGGAGACGTAGAGGCCAACACGCCAGGAATGATGTCAAATATTACCGCCGAGATGTTAGGTTGGGTTATGTTAGGTTATATTACGTTATTGATGTATATAAAGGTCCCACGGAGACGTAGAGGCTAAATCGCCCGGAATGTTGTCAAATATTACCGCCGAGGTGATAGGTTGGGTAAGGATAGGTTATATTACGTTATTGATGTATATAAAAGTCCCACGGAGAGGTAGAGGCCAACAAGCCAGGAATGTGGACAAATATTACTGCCGAGATGTTAGTTTGGGTTAGGTTAGGTTATATTACATTATTGATGTATATAAAGGTCCCACGGAGACGTAGAGGCCAACAAGCCAGGAATGTGGTCAAATATTACCGCCGAGGTGTTAGGTAGGGTTAGGTTAGGTTATATTACGTTATTGATGTATATAATGGTTCCACGGAGACGTAGAGGCCAACTCGGCAGGTATGTTGTCAAATATTACCGCCGAGATGTTAGGTTGGGTTAGGTTAGGTTATATTATGTTATTTATGTTTATAAAGGTCCCACGGAGACGTAGAGGCCAACAAGCCAGGAATGTGGTCAAATATTACCGCCGAGATGATAGGTTGGGTTAGGTTACGTTATATTACGTTATTGATGTATATGAAGGTCAAACGGAGACGTAGAGGCCAACTCGCCAGGAATGATGTCAAATATTGCCGCCGAGATGATAGGTTGGGTTAGGCTAGGTTATATTACGTTTTTGAATTATATAAAGGTCCTACGGAGACGTAGAGGCCAACAAGCTAGGAATGTGGTCAATTACTACCGCCGAGATGTTAGATTGGGTTAGCCTAGCTTATATTATGTTATTTATGTATATAAAGGTCCCACGGAGACGTAGAGTTCAACAAGCCAGGAATGTGGTCAAATATTACCGCCGAGATGTTAGGTTGGGTTAGGTTAGGTTATATTACGTTATTGATGTGTATAAAGATCCCACGGACACGTAGAGGCCAACTCGCCAGGTATGTTGTCAAATAGTACCGCCGAGATGTTAGGTTGGGTTAGGTTATGTTATATTACGTTATTGATGTATATAAAGATCCCACGGAAACGTAGAGGCCAACTCGCCAGGTATGTTGTCAAATATTACCGCCGAGATGTTAGGTTGGCTTAGGTTAGGTTATATTATGTTATTGATGTATATGAAGGTCCCACGGAGACGTAGAGGCCAACTCGCCAGGTATGTTATCAAATAGTACCGCCGAGATGCTAGGTTGGGTTAGGCTAGGTTATATTACGTTATTGACGTATATAAATGTCCCACGGAGACGTAGAGGCCAACAAGACAGGAATGTTGTCAAATATTACAGCCGAGATGTTAGATTAGGTTAGGCTAGCTTATACTATGTTACTGATGTATATGAAGGTCCCACGGAGACGTAGAGGCCAACTCGCCAGGTATGTTGTCAAATAGTACCGCCGAGATGTTAGGTTGTGTTAGGTTATGTTATATTACGTTACTGATGTATATAAAGATCCCACGGAAACGTAGAGGCCAACTCGCCAGGTATGTTGTCAAATATTACCGCCGAGATGTTAGATTGGGTTAGGCTAGGTTATATTACATTATTGATGTATATGAAGGTCAAACGGAGACGTAGAGGCCAACACGCCAGGAATGATGTCAAATATTACCGCCGAGATGTTAGGTTGGGTTATGTTAGGTTATATTACGTTATTGATGTATATAAAGGTCCCACGGAGACGTAGAGGCTAAATCGCCCGGAATGTTGTCAAATATTACCGCCGAGGTGATAGGTTGGGTAAGGATAGGTTATATTACGTTATTGATGTATATAAAAGTCCCACGGAGAGGTAGAGGCCAACAAGCCAGGAATGTGGACAAATATTAACGCCGAGATGTTAGTTTGGGTTAGGTTAGGTTATATTACATTATTGATGTCTATAAAGGTCCCACGGAGACGTAGAGGCCAACAAGCCAGGAAGGTGGTCAAATATTACCGCCGAGGTGTTAGGTTGGGTTAGGTTAGGTTATATTACGTTATTGATGTATATAATGGTTCCACGGAAACGGAGAAGCCAACTCGCCAGGAATGTTGTCAAATATTACCTCCGAGAAGATAGGTTGGGTTAGGTTATGTTATATTACGTTACTGATGTATATAAAGATCTCACGGAGACGTAGAGGCAAACTCGCCAGGTATGTTGTCAAATATTACCGCCGAGATGTTAGATTGGGTTAGGCTAGCTTATATTATGTTATTGATGTATATGAAGGTCCCACGGAGACGTAGAGGCCAACTCGCCAGGTATGTTGTCAAATAGTACCGCCGAGATGTTAGGTTGGGTTAGGTTAGGTTATATTACGTTATAGATGTATATAAAGGTCCCACGGAGACGTAGAGGCCAACTCGCCAGGAATGTTTTCAAATATTACCGCCGAGATGTTAGGTTGGGTTAGGTTAGGTTATATTACGTTATAGATGTATATAAATGTCCCACGGGGACGTAGAGGCCAACTCGCCAGGAATGTTGTCAAATATTACCGCCGAGAAGATAAGCTGGGTTAGGTTATGTTATATTACGTTATTGATGTATATAAAGATCCCACGGAAACGTAGAGGCCAACTCGCCAGGTATGTTGTCAAATATTACCGCCTCGATGTTAGATTGGGTTAGGCTAGGTTATATTACATTATTGACGTATATAAAGGTCAAACGGAGACGTAGAGACCAACACGCCAGGAATGATGTCAAATATTACCGCCGAGATGTTAGGTTGGGTTATGTTAGGTTATATTACGTTATTGATGTATATAAAGGTCCAACGGAGACGTAGAGGCCAAATCGCCCGGAATGTTGTCAAATATTACCGCCGAGGTGATAGGTTGGGTAAGGATAGGTTATATTACGTTATTGATGTATATAAAGGTCCCACGGAGAGGTAGAGGCCAACAAGCCAGGAATGTGGACAAATATTACCGCTGAGATGTTAGTTTGGTTTAGGTTAGGTTATATTACGTTATTGATGTATATAAAGGTCCCACGGAGACGTAGAGGCCAACAAGCCAGGAATGTGGTCAAATATTACCGCCGAGATGTTAGGTTGGGTTAGGTTAGGTTATATTACGTTATTGATGTATATAAATGTCCCACGGAGACGTAGAGGCCAACTCGGCAGGTATGTTGTCAAATATTACCGCCGAGATGTTAGGTTGGGTTAGGTTAGGTTATATTACGTGATTGATGTATGTAAAGGTTCCACGGAAACGGAGAAACCAACTTGCCAGGAATGTTGTCAAATATTACCGCCGAGAAGATAAGCTGGGTAAGGTTATGTTATATTACGCTATTGATGTATATAAAGATCCCACGGAAACGTAGAGGCCAACTCGCCAGGTATGTTGTCAAATATTACCGCCGAGATGTTAGATTGGGTTAGGCTAGGTTATATTACATTATTAATGTATATGAAGGTCAAACGGAGACGTAGAGGCCAACTCGCCAGGAATGATGTCAAATATTACCGCCGAGATGTTAGGTTGGGTTAGGTTAGGTTATATTACGTTATTGATGTATATAAATGTCCCACGGAGACGTAGAGGCCAACAAGACAGGAATGTTGTCAAATATTACCGCCTCGATGTTAGATTGGGTTAGGCTAGGTTATATTACATTATCGATGTATATGAAGGTCAAACGGAGACGTAGAGGCCAACACGCCAGGAATGATGTCAAATATTACCGCCGAGATGTTAGGTTGGGTTATGTTAGGTTATATTACGTTATTGATGTATATAAAGGTCCCACGGAGACGTAGAGGCCAAATCGCCCGGAATGTTGTCAAATAATACCGCCGAGGTGATAGGTTGGGTAAGGATAGGTTATATTACGTTATTGATGTATATAAAGGTCCCACGGAGAGGTAGAGGCCAATAAGCCAGGAATGTGGACAAATATTACCGCCGAGATGTTAGTTTGGTTTAGGTTAGGTTATATTACGTTATTGATGTATATAAAGGTCCTACGGAGACGTAGAGGCCAACAAGCCAGGAATGTGGTCAAATATTACCGCCGAGATTGTTAGGTTGGGTTAGGTTAGGTTATAGTACGTTATTGATGTATATAATGGTTCCACGGAAACGGAGAAGCCTACTCGCCAGGAATGATGTCAAATATTACCGCCGAGATGTTAGGTTGGTTTAGGTTAGGTTATATTACGTTATTGATGTATATAAAGGTCCCACGGAGACGTAGAGGCCAACAAGCCAGGAATGTGGTCAAATATTACCGCCGAGATGTTAGGTTGGGTTAGGTTAGGTTATATTACGTTATTGATGTATATAAATGTCCCACGGAGACGTAGAGGCCAACTCGGCAGGTATGTTGTCAAATATTACCGCCGAGATGTTAGGTTGGGTTAGGTTAGGTTATATTACGTGATTGATGTATGTAAAGGTTCCACGGAAACGGAGAAACCAACTCGCCAGGAATGTTGTCAAATATTACCGCCGAGAAGATAAGCTGGGTAAGGTTATGTTATATTACGCTATTGATGTATATAAAGATCCCACGGAAACGTAGAGGCCAACTCGCCAGGTATGTTGTCAAATATTACCGCCGAGATGTTAGATTGGGTTAGGCTAGGTTATATTACATTATTGATGTATATGAAGGTCAAACGGAGACGTAGATGCCAACACGCCAGGAATGATGTCAAATATTACCGCCGAGATGTTAGGTTGGGTTAGGTTAGGTTATATTACGTTATTGATGTATATAGTGGTTCCACGGAAACGGAGAAGCCAACTCGCCAGGAATGTTGTCAAATATTACCGCCGAGAAGATAGGTTGGGTTAGGTTATGTTATATTACGTTATTGATGTATATAAAGATCTCACGGAGACGTAGAGGCAAACTCGCCAGGTATGTTGTCAAATATTACCGCCGAGATGTTAGGTTGGGTTAGGTTAGGTTATATTACGTTATTGATGTATACAAATGTCCCACGGAGACGTAGAGGCCAACTCGGCAGGTATGTTGTCAAATATTACCGCCGAGATGTTAGGTTGGGTTAGGTTAGGTTATATTATGTTATTTATGTTTATAAAGGTCCCACGGAGACGTAGAGGCCAACAAGCCAGGAATGTGGTCAAATATTACCGCCGAGATGATAGGTTGGGTTAGGCTAGGTTATATTACATTATTGATGTATATGAAGGTCAAACGGAGACGTAGAGGCCAACAAGCCAGGAATGTGGTCAAATATTACCGCCGAGATGTTAGGTTGGGTTAGGTTAGGTTATATTACGTTATTGATGTATATAGTGGTTCCACGGAAACGGGGAAGCCAACTCGCCAGGAATGTTGTCAAATATTACCGCCGAGAAGATAGGTTGGGTTAGGTTAAGTTATATTACGTTATTGATGTATATTAAGGTCCCACGGAGAGGTAGAGGCCAATAAGCCAGGAATGTGGACAAATATTACCGCCGAGATGTTAGTTTGGTTTAGGTTAGGTTATATTACGTTATTGATGTATATAAAGGTCCCACGGAGACGTAGAGGCCAACAATTCAGGAATGATGTCAAATATTACCGCCGAGATGTTAGGTTGGCTTAGGTTAGGTTATATTATGTTATTGATGTATATGAAGGTCCCACGGACACGTAGAGGCCAACTCGCCAGGTATGTTGTCAAATAGTACCGCCGAGATGTTAGGTTGGGTTAGGTTATGTTACATTACGCTATTGATGTATATAAAGATCCCACGGAAACGTAGAGGCCAACTCGCCAGGTATGTTGTCAAATATTACCGCCGAGATGTTAGATTGGGTTAGGCTAGGTTATATTACATTATTGATGTATATGAAGGTCAAACGGAGACGTAGAGGCCAACTCGCCAGGAATGATGTCAAATATTACCGCCGAGATGTTAGGTTGGGTTAGGTCAGGTTATATTACGTTATTGATGTATATAAATGTCCCACGGAGACGTAGAGGCCAACAAGACAGGAATGTTGTCAAATATTACCGCCTCGATGTTAGATTGGGTTAGGCTAGGTTATATTACATTATCGATGTATATGAAGGTCAAACGGAGACGTAGAGGCCAACACGCCAGGAATGATGTCAAATATTACCGCCGAGGTGTTAGGTAGGGTTAGGTTAGGTTATATTACGTTATTGATGTATATAATGGTTCCACGGAGACGTAGAGGCCAACTCGGCAGGTATGTTGTCAAATATTACCGCCGAGATGTTAGGTTGGGTTAGGTTAGGTTATATTATGTTATTTATGTTTATGAAGGTCAAACGGAGACGTAGAGGCCAACTCGCCAGGAATGATGTCAAATATTGCCGCCGAGATGATAGGTTGGGTTAGGCTAGGTTATATTACGTTTTTGAATTATATAAAGGTCCTACGGAGACGTAGAGGCCAACAAGCTAGGAATGTGGTCAATTACTACCGCCGAGATGTTAGATTGGGTTAGGCTAGCTTATATTATGTTATTGATGTATATAAAGGTCCCACGGAGACGTAGAGTTCAACAAGCCAGGAATGTGGTCAAATATTACCGCCGAGATGTTAGTTTGGGTTAGGTTAGGTTATATTACATTATTTATGTCTATAAAGGTCCCACGGAGACGTAGAGGCCAACAAGCCAGGAAGGTGGTCAAATATTACCGCCGAGGTGTTAGGTTGGGTTAGGTTAGGTTATATTACGTTATTGATGTATATAATGGTTCCACGGAAACGGAGAAGCCAAATCGCCCGGAATGTTGTCAAATATTACCGCCGAGGTGATAGGTTGGGTAAGGATAGGTTATATTACGTTATTGATGTATATAAAGGTCCCACGGAGAGGTAGAGGCCAACAAGCCAGGAATGTGGACAAATATTACCGCTGAGATGTTAGTTTGGTTTAGGTTAGGTTATATTACGTTATTGATGTATATAAAGGTCCCACGGAGACGTAGAGGCCAACAAGCCAGGAATGTGGTCAAATATTACCGCCGAGATGTTAGGTTGGGTTAGGTTAGGTTATATTACGTTATTGATGTATATAAATGTCCCACGGAGACGTAGAGGCCAACTCGGCAGGTATGTTGTCAAATATTACCGCCGAGATGTTAGGTTGGGTTAGGTTAGGTTATATTACGTGATTGATGTATGTAAAGGTTCCACGGAAACGGAGAAACCAACTCGCCAGGAATGTTGTCAAATATTACCGCCGAGAAGATAAGCTGGGTAAGGTTATGTTATATTACGCTATTGATGTATATAAAGATCCCACGGAAACGTAGAGGCCAACTCGCCAGGTATGTTGTCAAATATTACCGCCGAGATGTTAGATTGGGTTAGGCTAGGTTATATTACATTATTGATGTATATGAAGGTCAAACGGAGACGTAGAGGCCAACACGCCAGGAATGATGTCAAATATTACCGCCGAGATGTTAGGTTGGGTTAGGTTAGGTTATATTACGTTATTGATGTATATAGTGGTTCCACGGAAACGGAGAAGCCAACTCGCCAGGAATGTTGTCAAATATTACCGCCGAGAAGATAGGTTGGGTTAGGTTATGTTATATTACGTTATTGATGTATATAAAGATCTCACGGAGACGTAGAGGCAAACTCGCCAGGTATGTTGTCAAATATTACCGCCGAGATGTTAGGTTGGGTTAGGTTAGGTTATATTACGTTATTGATGTATACAAATGTCCCACGGAGACGTAGAGGCCAACTCGGCAGGTATGTTGTCAAATATTACCGCCGAGATGTTAGGTTGGGTTAGGTTAGGTTATATTATGTTATTTATGTTTATAAAGGTCCCACGGAGACGTAGAGGCCAACAAGCCAGGAATGTGGTCAAATATTACCGCCGAGATGATAGGTTGGGTTAGGCTAGGTTATATTACATTATTGATGTATATGAAGGTCAAACGGAGACGTAGAGGCCAACTCGCCAGGAATGATGTCAAATATTACCGCCGAGATGTTAGGTTGGGTTAGGTTAGGTTATATTACGTTATTGATGTATATAAATGTCCCACGGAGACGTAGAGGCCAACAAGACAGGAATGTTGTCAAATATTACCGCCTCGATGTTAGATTGGGTTAGGCTAGGTTATATTACATTATCGATGTATATGAAGGTCAAACGGAGACGTAGAGGCCAACACGCCAGGAATGATGTCAAATATTACCGCCGAGATGTTAGGTTGGGTTATGTTAGGTTATATTACGTTATTGATGTATATAAAGGTCCCACGGAGACGTAGAGGCCAAATCGCCCGGAATGTTGTCAAATATTACCGCCGAGGTGATAGGTTGGGTAGGGATAGGTTATATTACGTTATTGATGTATATAAAGGTCCCACGGAGAGGTAGAGGCCAATAAGCCAGGAATGTGGACAAATATTACCGCCGAGATGTTAGTTTGGGTTAGGTTAGGTTATATTACATTATTGATGTATATAAAGGTCCCACGGAGACGTAGAGGTCAACAAGCCAGGAATGTGGTCAAATATTACCGCCGAGGTGTTAGGTAGGGTTAGGTTAGGTTATATTACGTTATTGATGTATATAATGGTTCCACGGAGACGTAGAGGCCAACTCGGCAGGTATGTTGTCAAATATTACCGCCGAGATGTTAGGTTGGGTTAGGTTAGGTTATATTATGTTATTTATGTTTATAAAGGTCCCACGGAGACGTAGAGGCCAACAAGCCAGGAATGTGGTCAAATATTACCGCCGAGATGATAGGTTGGGTTAGGTTACGTTATATTACGTTATTGATGTATATGAAGGTCAAACGGAGACGTAGAGGCCAACTCGCCAGGAATGATGTCAAATATTGCCGCCGAGATGATAGGTTGGGTTAGGCTAGGTTATATTACGTTTTTGAATTATATAAAGGTCCTACGGAGACGTAGAGGCCAACAAGCTAGGAATGTGGTCAATTACTACCGCCGAGATGTTAGATTGGGTTAGGCTAGCTTATATTATGTTATTTATGTATATAAAGGTCCCACGGAGACGTAGAGTTCAACAAGCCAGGAATGTGGTCAAATATTACCGCCGAGATGTTAGGTTGGGTTAGGTTAGGTTATATTACGTTATTGATGTATATAAAGATCCCACGGACACGTAGAGGCCAACTCGCCAGGTATGTTGTCAAATAGTACCGCCGAGATGTTAGGTTGGGTTAGGTTATGTTATATTACGTTATTGATGTATATAAAGATCCCACGGAAACGTAGAGGCCAACTCGCCAGGTATGTTGTCAAATATTGCCGCCGAGATGTTAGGTTGGCTTAGGTTAGGATATATTATGTTATTGATGAATATGAAGGTCCCACGGAGACGTAGAGGCCAACTCGCCAGGTATGTTATCAAATAGTACCGCCGAGATGCTAGGTTGGGTTAGGCTAGGTTATATTACGTTATTGACGTATATAAATGTCCCACGGAGACGTAGAGGCCAACAAGACAGGAATGTTGTCAAATATTACCGCCGAGATGTTAGATTGGGTTAGGCTAGCTTATACTATGTTACTGATGTATATGAAGGTCCCACGGAGACGTAAAGGCCAACACGCCAGGAATGATGTCAAATATTACCGCCGAGATGTTAGGTTGGGTTATGTTAGGTTATATTACGTTATTGATGTATATAAAGGTCCCACGGAGACGTAGAGGCTAAATCGCCCGGAATGTTGTCAAATATTACCGCCGAGGTGATAGGTTGGGTAAGGATAGGTTATATTACGTTATTGATGTATATAAAAGTCCCACGGAGAGGTAGAGGCCAACAAGCCAGGAATGTGGACAAATATTACCGCCGAGATGTTAGTTTGGGTTAGGTTAGGTTATATTACATTATTGATGTCTATAAAGGTCCCACGGAGACGTAGAGGCCAACAAGCCAGGAAGGTGGTCAAATATTACCGCCGAGGTGTTAGGTTGGGTTAGGTTAGGTTATATTACGTTATTGATGTATATAATGGTTCCACGGAAACGGAGAAGCCAACTCGCCAGGAATGTTGTCAAATATTACCTCCGAGAAGATAGGTTGGGTTAGGTTATGTTATATTACGTTACTGATGTATATAAAGATCTCACGGAGACGTAGAGGCAAACTCGCCAGGTATGTTGTCAAATATTACCGCCGAGATGTTAGATTGGGTTAGGCTAGCTTATATTATGTTATTGATGTATATGAAGGTCCCACGGAGACGTAGAGGCCAACTCGCCAGGTATGTTGTCAAATAGTACCGCCGAGATGTTAGTTTGGGTTAGGTTAGGTTATATTACGTTATAGATGTATATAAAGGTCCCACGGAGACGTAGAGGCCAACTCGCCAGGAATGTTTTCAAATATTACCGCCGAGATGTTAGGTTGGGTTAGGTTAGGTTATATTACGTTATAGATGTATATAAATGTCCCACGGGGACGTAGAGGCCAACTCGCCAGGAATGTTGTCAAATATTACCGCCGAGAAGATAAGCTGGGTTAGGTTATGTTATATTACGTTATTGATGTATATAAAGATCCCACGGATACGTAGAGGCCAACTCGCCAGGTATGTTGTCAAATATTACCGCCTCGATGTTAGATTGGGTTAGGCTAGGTTATATTACATTATTGATGTATATAAAGGTCAAACGGAGACGTAGAGACCAACACGCCAGGAATGATGTCAAATATTACCGCCGAGATGTTAGGTTGGGTTATGTTAGGTTATATTACGTTATTGATGTATATAAAGGTCCAACGGAGACGTAGAGGCCAAATCGCCCGGAATGTTGTCAAATATTACCGCCGAGGTGATAGGTTGGGTAAGGATAGGTTATATTACGTTATTGATGTATATAAAGGTCCCACGGAGAGGTAGAGGCCAAGAAGCCAGGAATGTGGACAAATATTACCGCTGAGATGTTAGTTTGGTTTAGGTTAGGTTATATTACGTTATTGATGTATATAAAGGTCCCACGGAGACGTAGAGGCCAACAAGCCAGGAATGTGGTCAAATATTACCGCCGAGATGTTAGGTTGGGTTAGGTTAGGTTATATTACGTTATTGATGTATATAAATGTCCCACGGAGACGTAGAGGCCAACTCGGCAGGTATGTTGTCAAATATTACCGCCGAGATGTTAGGTTGGGTTAGGTTAGGTTATATTACGTGGTTGATGTATGTAAAGGTTCCACGGAAACGGAGAAACCAACTCGCCAGGAATGTTGTCAAATATTACCGCCGAGAAGATAAGCTGGGTAAGGTTATGTTATATTACGCTATTGATGTATATAAAGATCCCACGGAAACGTAGAGGCCAACTCGCCAGGTATGTTGTCAAATATTACCGCCGAGATGTTAGATTGGGTTAGGCTAGGTTATATTACATTATTGATGTATATGAAGGTCAAACGGAGACGTAGAGGCCAACTCGACAGGAATGATGTCAAATATTACCGCCGAGATGTTAGGTTGGGTTAGGTTAGGTTATATTACGTTATTGATGTATATAAATGTCCCACGGAGACGTAGAGGCCAACAAGACAGGAATGTTGTCAAATATTACCGCCTCGATGTTAGATTGGGTTAGGCTAGGTTATATTACATTATCGATGTATATGAAGGTCAAACGGAGACGTAGAGGCCAACACGCCAGGAATGATGTCAAATATTACCGCCGAGATGTTAGGTTGGGTTATGTTAGGTTATATTACGTTATTGATGTATATAAAGGTCCCACGGAGACGTAGAGGCCAAATCGCCCGGAATGTTGTCAAATATTACCGCCGAGGTGATAGGTTGGGTAAGGATAGGTTATATTACGTTATTGATGTATATAAAGGTCCCACGGAGAGGTAGAGGCCAATAAGCCAGGAATGTGGACAAATATTACCGCCGAGATGTTAGTTTGGTTTAGGTTAGGTTATATTACGTTATTGATGTATATAAAGGTCCTACGGAGACGTAGAGGCCAACAAGCCAGGAATGTGGTCAAATATTACCGCCGAGATTGTTAGGTTGGGTTAGGTTAGGTTATAGTACGTTATTGATGTATATAATGGTTCCACGGAAACGGAGAAGCCTACTCGCCAGGAATGATGTCAAATATTACCGCCGAGATGCTAGGTTGGTTTAGGTTAGGTTATATTACGTTATTGATGTATATAAAGGTCCCACGGAGACGTAGAGGCCAACAAGCCAGGAATGTGGTCAAATATTACCGCCGAGATGTTAGGTTGGGTTAGGTTAGGTTATATTACGTCATTGATGTATATAGTGGTTCCACGGAAACGGAGAAGCCAACTCGCCAGGAATGTTGTCAAATATTACCGCCGAGAAGATAGGTTGGGTTAGGTTAGGTTATATTACGTGATTGATGTATATAAAAGTCCCACGGAGACGGAGAAGCCAACTCGCCAGGAATGATGTCAAACATTATCGCCGAGATGTTAGTTTGGGTTAGGTTAGGTTATATTATGTTATTGATGAATATGAAGGTCCCACGGAGACGTAGATGCCAACTCGCCAGGTATGTTGTCAAATAGTACCGTCGAGATGTTAGGTTGGGTTAGGTTAGGTTATATTACGTTATAGATGTATATAAAGGTCCCACGGAGATGTAGAGGCCAACTCGCCAGGAATGTTTTCAAATATTACCGCCGAGATGTTAGGTTGGGTTAGGTTAGGTTATATTACGTTATAGATGTATATAAAGGTCCCACGGAGACGTAGAGGCCAACTCGCCAGGAATGTTTTCAAATATTACCGCCGAGATGATAGGTTGGGTACGGTTACGTTATATTACGTTATTGATGTATATAAAGGTCCCACGGAGAGGTAGAGGCCAACAAGCCAGGAATGTGGACAAATATTACCGCCGAGATGTTAGTTTGGGTTAGGTTAGTTTATATTACATTATTGATGTATATAAAGGTCCCACGGAGACGTAGAGGCCAACAAGCCAGGAATGTGGTCAAATATTACCGCCGAGATGTTAGGTTGGGTCAGGTTAGGTTATATTATGTTATTCATGTATATAAATGTCCCACGGAGACGTAGAGGCCAACTCGGCAGGTATGTTGTCAAATATTACCGCCGAGATGTTAGGTTGGGTTAGGTTAGGTTATATTACGTGATTGATGTATATAAAAGTCCCACGGAGACGGAGAAGCCAACTCGCCAGGAATGATGTCAAACATTATCGCCGAGATGTTAGGTTGGGTTAGGTTAGGTTATATTATGTTATTGATGAATATGAAGGTCCCACGGAGACGTAGAGGCCAACTCGCCAGGTATGTTGTCAAATAGTACCGCCGAGATGTTAGGTTGGGTTAATTTAGGTTATATTACGTTATAGATGTATATAAAGGACCCACGGAGATGTAGAGGCCAACTCGCCAGGAATGTTTTCAAATATTACCGCCGAGATGTTAGGTTGGGTTAGGTTAGGTTATATTATGTTATTGATGAATATGAAGGTCCCACGGAGACGTAGAGGCCAACTCGCCAGGTATGTTGTCAAATAGTACCGCCGAGATGTTAGGTTGGGTTAGGTTAGGTTATATTACGTTATAGATGTATATAAAGGTCCCACGGAGATGTAGAGGCCAACTCGCCAGGAATGTTTTCAAATATTACCGCCGAGATGTTAGGTTGGGTTAGGTTAGGTTATATTATGTTATTTATGTTTATAAAGGTCCCACGGAGACGTAGAGGCCAACAAGCCAGGAATGTGGTCAAATATTACCGCCGAGATGATAGGTTGGGTTAGGTTACGTTATATTACGTTATTGATGTATATGAAGGTCAAACGGAGACGTAGAGGCCAACTCGCCAGGAATGATGTCAAATATTGCCGCCGAGATGATAGGTTGGGTTAGGCTAGGTTATATTACGTTTTTGAATTATATAAAGGTCCTACGGAGACGTAGAGGCCAACAAGCTAGGAATGTGGTCAATTATTACCGCCGAGATGTTAGATTGGGTTAGGCTAGCTTATATTATGTTATTTATGTATATAAAGGTCCCACGGAGACGTAGAGTCCAACAAGCCAGGAATGTGGTCAAATATTACCGCCGAGATGTTAGGTTGGGTTAGGTTAGGTTATATTACGTTATTGATGTATATAAATGTCCCACGGTGACGGAGAAGCCAACTCGCCAGAAATGATGTCAAATATTATCGCCGAGATGTTAGGTTGGTTTAGGTTAGGTTATATTACATTATTGATGTATATGAAGGTCAAACGGAGACGTAGAGGCCAACACGCCAGAAATGATGTCAAATATTACCGCCGAGATGTTAGGTTGGGTTATGTTAGGCTATATTACGTTATTGATGTATATAAAGGTCCCACGGAGACGTAGAGGCCAAATCGCCAGGAATGTTGTCAAATATTACCGCCGAGATGTTAGGTTGGGTTAGGTTAGGTTATATTACGTTATTGATGTATATGAAGGCCCCACGGAGAGGTAGAGGCCAACAAGCCAGGAATGTGGACAAATATTACCGCCGAGATGTTAGTTTGGTTTAGGTTAGGTTATATTACGTTATTGATGTATATAAAGGTCCCACGGAGACGTAGAGGCCAACTCGCCAGGAATGTTTTCAAATATTACCGCCGAGATGATAGGTTGGGTTAGGTTACGTTATATTACGTTATTGATGTATATAAGGGTCCCACGGAGAGGTAGAGGCCAACAAGCCAGGAATGTGGACAAATATTATCGCCGAGATGTTAGTTTGGGTTAGGTTAGGTTATATTACATTATTGATGTATATAAAGGTCCCACGGAGACGTAGAGGCCAACAAGCCAGGAATATGGTCAAATATTACCGCCGAGATGTTAGGTTGGGTTAGGTTAGGTTATATTACGTTATTGATGTATATAGTGGTTCCACGGAAACGGAGAAGCCAACTCGCCAGGAATGTTGTCAAATATTACCGCCGAGAAGATAGGTTGGGTTAGGTTAGGTTATATTACGTGATTGATGTATATAAAAGTCCCACGGAGACGGAGAAGCCAACTCGCCTGGAATGATGTCAAACATTATCGCCGAGATGTTAGGTTGGGTTAGGTTAGTTTATATTACATTATTGATGTATATAAAGGTCCCACGGAGACGTAGAGGCCAACAAGCCAGGAATGTGGTCAAATATTACCGCCGAGATGTTAGGTTGGGTCAGGTTAGGTTATATTATGTTATTCATGTATATAAATGTCCCACGGAGACGTAGAGGCCAACTCGGCAGGTATGTTGTCAAATATTACCGCCGAGATGTTAGGTTGGGTTAGGTTAGGTTATATTACGTGATTGATGTATATAAAAGTCCCACGGAGACGGAGAAGCCAACTCGCCAGGAATGATGTCAAACATTATCGCCGAGATGTTAGGTTGGGTTAGGTTAGGTTATATTATGTTATTGATGAATATGAAGGTCCCACGGAGACGTAGAGGCCAACTCGCCAGGTATGTTGTCAAATAGTACCGCCGAGATGTTAGGTTGGGTTAATTTAGGTTATATTACGTTATAGATGTATATAAAGGACCCACGGAGATGTAGAGGCCAACTCGCCAGGAATGTTTTCAAATATTACCGCCGAGATGTTAGGTTGGGTTAGGTTAGGTTATATTATGTTATTGATGAATATGAAGGTCCCACGGAGACGTAGAGGCCAACTCGCCAGGTATGTTGTCAAATAGTACCGCCGAGATGTTAGGTTGGGTTAGGTTAGGTTATATTACGTTATAGATGTATATAAAGGTCCCACGGAGATGTAGAGGCCAACTCGCCAGGAATGTTTTCAAATATTACCGCCGAGATGTTAGGTTGGGTTAGGTTAGGTTATATTATGTTATTTATGTTTATAAAGGTCCCACGGAGACGTAGAGGCCAACAAGCCAGGAATGTGGTCAAATATTACCGCCGAGATGATAGGTTGGGTTAGGTTACGTTATATTACGTTATTGATGTATATGAAGGTCAAACGGAGACGTAGAGGCCAACTCGCCAGGAATGATGTCAAATATTGCCGCCGAGATGATAGGTTGGGTTAGGCTAGGTTATATTACGTTTTTGAATTATATAAAGGTCCTACGGAGACGTAGAGGCCAACAAGCTAGGAATGTGGTCAATTATTACCGCCGAGATGTTAGATTGGGTTAGGCTAGCTTATATTATGTTATTTATGTATATAAAGGTCCCACGGAGACGTAGAGTCCAACAAGCCAGGAATGTGGTCAAATATTACCGCCGAGATGTTAGGTTGGGTTAGGTTAGGTTATATTACGTTATTGATGTATATAAATGTCCCACGGTGACGGAGAAGCCAACTCGCCAGAAATGATGTCAAATATTATCGCCGAGATGTTAGGTTGGTTTAGGTTAGGTTATATTACATTATTGATGTATATGAAGGTCAAACGGAGACGTAGAGGCCAACACGCCAGAAATGATGTCAAATATTACCGCCGAGATGTTAGGTTGGGTTATGTTAGGCTATATTACGTTATTGATGTATATAAAGGTCCCACGGAGACGTAGAGGCCAAATCGCCAGGAATGTTGTCAAATATTACCGCCGAGATGTTAGGTTGGGTTAGGTTAGGTTATATTACGTTATTGATGTATATGAAGGCCCCACGGAGAGGTAGAGGCCAACAAGCCAGGAATGTGGACAAATATTACCGCCGAGATGTTAGTTTGGTTTAGGTTAGGTTATATTACGTTATTGATGTATATAAAGGTCCCACGGAGACGTAGAGGCCAACTCGCCAGGAATGTTTTCAAATATTACCGCCGAGATGATAGGTTGGGTTAGGTTACGTTATATTACGTTATTGATGTATATAAGGGTCCCACGGAGAGGTAGAGGCCAACAAGCCAGGAATGTGGACAAATATTATCGCCGAGATGTTAGTTTGGGTTAGGTTAGGTTATATTACATTATTGATGTATATAAAGGTCCCACGGAGACGTAGAGGCCAACAAGCCAGGAATATGGTCAAATATTACCGCCGAGATGTTAGGTTGGGTTAGGTTAGGTTATATTACGTTATTGATGTATATAGTGGTTCCACGGAAACGGAGAAGCCAACTCGCCAGGAATGTTGTCAAATATTACCGCCGAGAAGATAGGTTGGGTTAGGTTAGGTTATATTACGTGATTGATGTATATAAAAGTCCCACGGAGACGGAGAAGCCAACTCGCCTGGAATGATGTCAAACATTATCGCCGAGATGTTAGTTTGGGTTAGGTTAGGTTATATTATGTTATTGATGAATATGAAGGTCCCACGGAGACGTAGATGCCAACTCGCCTGGTATGTTGTCAAATAGTACCGCCGAGATGTTAGGTTGGGTTAGGTTAGGTTATATTACGTTATAGATGTATATAAAGGTCCCACGGAGATGTAG
Organism: Xylocopa violacea; assembly: GCA_963969225.1. Taxonomy (NCBI): domain Eukaryota; kingdom Metazoa; phylum Arthropoda; class Insecta; order Hymenoptera; family Apidae; genus Xylocopa; species Xylocopa violacea. Next base: position 635,675 of record CAXAJV010000463.1, on the reverse strand, counting down.
AGGCCAACTCGCCAGGAATGTTTTCAAATATTACCGCCGAGATGTTAGGTTGGGTTAGGTTAGGTTATATTACGTTATAGATGTATATAAAGGTCCCACGGAGACGTAGAGGCCAACAAGCCAGGAATGTGGTCAAATATTACCGCCGAGATGATAGGTTGGGTTAGGTTACGTTATATTACGTTATTGATGTATATGAAGGTCAAACGGAGACGTAGAGGCCAACTCGCCAGGAATGATGTCAAATATTGCCGCCGAGATGATAGGTTGGGTTAGGCTAGGTTATATTACGTTTTTGAATTATATAAAGGTCCTACGGAGACGTAGAGGCCAACAAGCTAGGAATGTGGTCAATTATTACCGCCGAGATGTTAGATTGGGTTAGGCTAGCTTATATTATGTTATTTATGTATATAAAGGTCCCACGGAGACGTAGAGTCCAACAAGCCAGGAATGTGGTCAAATATTACCGCCGAGATGTTAGGTTGGGTTAGGTTAGGTTATATTACGTTATTGATGTATATAAATGTCCCACGGTGACGGAGAAGCCAACTCGCCAGAAATGATGTCAAATATTATCGCCGAGATGTTAGGTTGGTTTAGGTTAGGTTATATTACATTATTGATGTATATGAAGGTCAAACGGAGACGTAGAGGCCAACACGCCAGAAATGATGTCAAATATTACCGCCGAGATGTTAGGTTGGGTTATGTTAGGCTATATTACGTTATTGATGTATATAAAGGTCCCACGGAGACGTAGAGGCCAAATCGCCAGGAATGTTGTCAAATATTACCGCCGAGATGTTAGGTTGGGTTAGGTTAGGTTATATTACGTTATTGATGTATATGAAGGCCCCACGGAGAGGTAGAGGCCAACAAGCCAGGAATGTGGACAAATATTACCGCCGAGATGTTAGTTTGGTTTAGGTTAGGTTATATTACGTTATTGATGTATATAAAGGTCCCACGGAGACGTAGAGGCCAACTCGCCAGGAATGTTTTCAAATATTACCGCCGAGATGATAGGTTGGGTTAGGTTACGTTACATTACGTTATTGATGTATATAAGGGTCCCACGGAGAGGTAGAGGCCAACAAGCCAGGAATGTGGACAAATATTATCGCCGAGATGTTAGTTTGGGTTAGGTTAGGTTATATTACATTATTGATGTATATAAAGGTCCCACGGAGACGTAGAGGCCAACAAGCCAGGAATATGGTCAAATATTACCGCCGAGATGTTAGGTTGGGTTAGGTTAGGTTATATTACGTTATTGATGTATATAGTGGTTCCACGGAAACGGAGAAGCCAACTCGCCAGGAATGTTGTCAAATATTACCGCCGAGAAGATAGGTTGGGTTAGGTTAGGTTATATTACGTGATTGATGTATATAAAAGTCCCACGGAGACGGAGAAGCCAACTCGCCTGGAATGATGTCAAACATTATCGCCGAGATGTTAGTTTGGGTTAGGTTAGGTTATATTATGTTATTGATGAATATGAAGGTCCCACGGAGACGTAGATGCCAACTCGCCAGGTATGTTGTCAAATAGTACCGCCGAGATGTTAGGTTGGGTTAGGTTAGGTTATATTACGTTATAGATGTATATAAAGGTCCCACGGAGATGTAGAGGCCAACTCGCCAGGAATGTTTTCAAATATTACCGCCGAGATGTTAGGTTGGGTTAGGTTAGGTTATATTACGTTATAGATGTATATAAAGGTCCCACGGAGAGGTAGAGGCCAACAAGCCAGGAATGTGGACAAATATTACCGCCGAGATGTTAGTTTGGGTTAGGTTAGGTTATATTACATTATTGATGTATATAAAGGTCCCACGGAGACGTAGAGGCCAACAAGCCAGGAATGTGGTCAAATATTACCGCCGAGATGTTAGGTTGGGTTAGGTTAGGTTATATTATGTTATTCATGTATATAAATGTCCCACGGAGACGTAGAGGCCAACTCGGCAGGTATGTTGTCAAATATTACCGCCGAGATGTTAGGTTGGGTTAGGTTAGGTTATATTACGTGATTGATGTATATAAAAGTCCCACGGAGACGGAGAAGCCAACTCGCCAGGAATGATGTCAAACATTATCGCCGAGATGTTAGGTTGGGTTAGGTTAGGTTATATTATGTTATTGATGAATATGAAGGTCCCACGGAGACGTAGAGGCCAACTCGCCAGGTATGTTGTCAAATAGTACCGCCGAGATGTTAGGTTGGGTTAATTTAGGTTATATTACGTTATAGATGTATATAAAGGTCCCACGGAGATGTAGAGGCCAACTCGCCAGGAATGTTTTCAAATATTACCGCCGAGATGTTAGGTTGGGTTAGGTTAGGTTATATTATGTTATTGATGAATATGAAGGTCCCACGGAGACGTAGAGGCCAAGTCGCCAGGTATGTTGTCAAATAGTACCGCCGAGATGTTAGGTTGGGTTAGGTTAGGTTATATTACGTTATAGATGTATATAAAGGTCCCACGGAGATGTAGAGGCCAACTCGCCAGGAATGTTTTCAAATATTACCGCCGAGATGTTAGGTTGGGTTAGGTTAGGTTATATTACGTTATTGATGTATATAGTGGTTCCACGGAAACGGAGAAGCCAACTCGCCAGGAATGTTGTCAAATATTACCGCCGAGAAGATAGGTTGGGTTAGGTTAGGTTATATTACGTGATTGATGTATATAAAAGTCCCTCGGAGACGGAGAAGCCAACTCGCCTGGAATGATGTCAAACATTATCGCCGAGATGTTAGTTTGGGTTAGGTTAGGTTATATTATGTTATTGATGAATATGAAGGTCCCACGGAGACGTAGATGCCAACTCGCCAGGTATGTTGTCAAATAGTACCGCCGAGATGTTAGGTTGGGTTAGGTTAGGTTATATTACGTTATAGATGTATATAAAGGTCCCACGGAGATGTAGAGGCCAACTCGCCAGGAATGTCTTCAAATATTACCGCCGAGATGTTAGGTTGGGTTAGGTTAGGTTATATTACGTTATAGATGTATATAAAGGTCCCACGGAGAGGTAGAGGCCAACAAGCCAGGAATGTGGACAAATATTACCGCCGAGATGTTAGTTTGGGTTAGGTTAGGTTATATTACATTATTGATGTATATAAAGGTCCCACGGAGACGTAGAGGCCAACAAGCCAGGAATGTGGTCAAATATTACCGCCGAGATGTTAGGTTGGGTTAGGTTAGGTTATATTATGTTATTCATGTATATAAATGTCCCACGGAGACGTAGAGGCCAACTCGGCAGGTATGTTGTCAAATATTACCGCCGAGATGTTAGGTTGGGTTAGGTTAGGTTATATTACGTGATTGATGTATATAAAAGTCCCACGGAGACGGAGAAGCCAACTCGCCAGGAATGATGTCAAACATTATCGCCGAGATGTTAGGTTGGGTTAGGTTAGGTTATATTATGTTATTGATGAATATGAAGGTCCCACGGAGACGTAGAGGCCAACTCGCCAGGTATGTTGTCAAATAGTACCGCCGAGATGTTAGGTTGGGTTAATTTAGGTTATATTACGTTATAGATGTATATAAAGGTCCCACGGAGATGTAGAGGCCAACTCGCCAGGAATGTTTTCAAATATTACCGCCGAGATGTTAGGTTGGGTTGGGTTAGGTTATATTATGTTATTGATGAATATCAAGGTCCCACGGAGACGTAGAGGCCAAGTCGCCAGGTATGTTGTCAAATAGTACCGCCGAGATGTTAGGTTGGGTTAGGTTAGGTTATATTACGTTATAGATGTATATAAAGGTCCCACGGAGATGTAGAGGCCAACTCGCCAGGAATGTTTTCAAATATTACCGCCGAGATGTTAGGTTGGGTTAGGTTAGGTTATATTATGTTATTTATGTTTATAAAGGTCCCACGGAGACGTAGAGGCCAACAAGCCAGGAATGTGGTCAAATATTACCGCCGAGATGACAGGTTGGGTTAGGTTACGTTATATTACGTTATTGATGTATATGAAGGTCAAACGGAGACGTAGAGGCCAACTCGCCAGGAATGATGTCAAATATTGCCGCCGAGATGATAGGTTGGGTTAGGCTAGGTTATATTACGTTTTTGAATTATATAAAGGTCCTACGGAGACGTAGAGGCCAACAAGCTAGGAATGTGGTCAATTATTACCGCCGAGATGTTAGATTGGGTTAGGCTAGCTTATATTATGTTATTTATGTATATAAAGGTCCCACGGAGACGTAGAGTCCAGAAGCCAGGAATGTGGTCAAATATTACCGCCGAGATGTTAGGTTGGGTTAGGTTAGGTTATATTACGTTATTGATGTATATAAATGTCCCACGGTGACGGAGAAGCCAACTCGCCAGGAATGTTGTCAAATATTACCGCCGAGAAGATAGGTTGGGTTAGGTTAGGTTATATTACGTGATTGATGTATATAAAAGTCCCACGGAGACGGAGAAGCCAACTCGCCAGGAATGATGTCAAACATTATCGCCGAGATGTTAGTTTGGGTTAGGTTAGGTTATATTATGTTATTGATGAATATGAAGGTCCCACGGAGACGTAGATGCCAACTCGCCAGGTATGTTGTCAAATAGTACCGCCGAGATGTTAGGTTGGGTTAGGTTAGGTTATATTACGTTATAGATGTATATAAAGGTCCCACGGAGATGTAGAGGCCAACTCGCCAGGAATGTTTTCAAATATTACCGCCGAGATGTTAGGTTGGGTTAGGTTAGGTTATATTACGTTATAGATGTATATAAAGGTCCCACGGAGACGTAGAGGCCAACTCGCCAGGAATGTTTTCAAATATTACCGCCGAGATGATAGGTTGGGTACGGTTACGTTATATTACGTTATTGATGTATATAAAGGTCCCACGGAGAGGTAGAGGCCAACAAGCCAGGAATGTGGACAAATATTACCGCCGAGATGTTAGTTTGGGTTAGGTTAGGTTATATTACATTATTGATGTATATAAAGGTCCCACGGAGACGTAGAGGCCAACAAGCCAGGAATGTGGTCAAATATTACCGCCGAGATGTTAGGTTGGGTTAGGTTAGGTTATATTATGTTATTCATGTATATAAATGTCCCACGGAGACGTAGAGGCCAACTCGGCAGGTATGTTGACAAATATTACCGCCGAGATGTTAGGTTGGGTTAGGTTAGGTTATATTACGTGATTGATGTATATAAAAGTCCCACGGAGACGGAGAAGCCAACAAGCCAGGAATGTGGTCAAATATTACCGCCGAGATTATAGGTTGGGTTAGGTTACGTTATATTACGTTATTGATGTATATGAAGGTCAAACGGAGACGTAGAGGCCAACTCGCCAGGAATGATGTCAAATATTGCCGCCGAGATGATAGGTTGGGTTAGGCTAGGTTATATTACGTTTTTGAATTATATAAAGGTCCTACGGAGACGTAGAGGCCAACAAGCTAGGAATGTGGTCAATTATTACCGCCGAGATGTTAGATTGGGTTAGGCTAGCTTATATTATGTTATTTATGTATATAAAGATCCCACGGAGACGTAGAGTCCAACAAGCCAGGAATGTGGTCAAATATTACCGCCGAGATGTTAGGTTGGGTTAGGTTAGGTTATATTACGTTATTGATGTATATAAATGTCCCACGGTGACGGAGAAGCCAACTCGCCAGAAATGATGTCAAATATTATCGCCGAGATGTTAGGTTGGGTTACGTTAGGTTATATTACATTATTGATGTATATGAAGGTCAAACGGAGACGTAGAGGCCAACACGCCAGGAATGATGTCAAATATTACCGCCGAGATGTTAGGTTGGGTTATGTTAGGCTATATTACGTTATTGATGTATATAAAGGTCCCACGGAGAGGTAGAGGCCAACAAGCCAGGAATGTGGACAAATATTATCGCCGAGATGTTAGTTTGGTTTAGGTTAGGTTATATTACGTTATTGATGTATATAAAGGTCCCACGGAGACGTAGAGGCCAACTCGCCAGGAATGTTTTCAAATATTACCGCCGAGATGATAGGTTGGGTTAGGTTACGTTATATTACGTTATTGATGTATATAAAGGTCCCACGGAGAGGTAGAGGCCAACAAGCCAGGAATGTAGACAAATATTATCGCCGAGATGTTAGTTTGGGTTAGGTTAGGTTATATTACATTATTGATGTATATAAAGGTCCCACGGAGACGTAGAGGCCAACAAGCCAGGAATGTGGTCAAATATTACCGCCGAGATGTTAGGTTGGGTTAGGTTAGGTTATATTACGTTATTGATGTATATAGTGGTTCCACGGAAACGGAGAAGCCAACTCGCCAGGAATGTTGTCAAATATTACCGCCGAGAAGATAGGTTGGGTTAGGTTAGGTTATATTACGTGATTGATGTATATAAAAGTCCCACGGAGACGGAGAAGCCAACTCGCCAGGAATGATGTCAAACATTATCGACGAGATGTTAGTTTGGGTTAGGTTAGGTTATATTATGTTATTGATGAATATGAAGGTCCCACGGAGACGTAGATGCCAACTCGCCAGGTATGTTGTCAAATAGTACCGCCGAGATGTTAGGTTGGGTTAGGTTAGGTTATATTACGTTATAGATGTATATAAAGGTCCCACGGAGATGTAGAGGCCAACTCGCCAGGAATGTTTTCAAATATTACCGCCGAGATGTTAGGTTGGGTTAGGTTAGGTTATATTACGTTATAGATGTATATAAAGGTCCCACGGAGACGTAGAGGCCAACTCGCCAGGAATGTTTTCAAATATTACCGCCGAGATGATAGGTTGGGTACGGTTACGTTATATTACGTTATTGATGTATATAAAGGTCCCACGGAGAGGTAGAGGCCAACAAGCCAGGAATGTGGACAAATATTACCGCCGAGATGTTAGTTTGGGTTAGGTTAGGTTATATTACATTATTGATGTATATAAAGGACCCACGGAGACGTAGAGGCCAACAAGCCAGGAATGTGGTCAAATATTACCGCCGAGATGTTAGGTTGGGTTAGGTTAGGTTATATTATGTTATTCATGTATATAAATGTCCCACGGAGACGTAGAGGCCAACTCGGCAGGTATGTTGTCAAATATTACCGCCGAGATGTTAGGTTGGGTTAGGTTAGGTTATATTACGTGATTGATGTATATAAAAGTCCCACGGAGACGGAGAAGCCAACTCGCCAGGAATGATGTCAAACATTATCGCCGAGATGTTAGGTTGGGTTAGGTTAGGTTATATTATGTTATTGATGAATATGAAGGTCCCACGGAGACGTAGAGGCCAACTCGCCAGGTATGTTGTCAAATAGTACCGCCGAGATGTTAGGTTGGGTTAATTTAGGTTATATTACGTTATAGATGTATATAAAGGTCCCACGGAGATGTAGAGGCCAACTCGCCAGGAATGTTTTCAAATATTACCGCCGAGATGTCAGGTTGGGTTAGGTTAGGTTATATTATGTTATTGATGAATATGAAGGTCCCACGGAGACGTAGAGGCCAACTCGCCAGGTATGTTGTCAAATAGTACCGCCGAGATGTTAGGTTGGGTTAGGTTAGGTTATATTACGTTATAGATGTATATAAAGGTCCCACGGAGATGTAGAGGCCAACTCGCCAGGAATGTTTTCAAATATTACCGCCGAGATGTTAGGTTGGGTTAGGTTAGGTTATATTACATTATTGATGTATATAAAGGTCCCACGGAGACGTAGAGGCCAACAAGCCAGGAATGTGGTCAAATATTACCGCCGAGATGATAGGTTGGGTTAGGTTACGTTATATTACGTTATTGATGTATATGAAGGTCAAACGGAGAAGTAGAGGCCAACTCGCCAGGAATGATGTCAAATATTGCCGTCGAGATGATAGGTTGGGTTAGGCTAGGTTATATTACGTTTTTGAATTATATAAAGGTCCTACGGAGACGTAGAGGCCAACAAGCTAGGAATGTGGTCAATTATTACCGCCGAGATGTTAGATTGGGTTAGGCTAGCTTATATTACGTTATTGATGTATATAAAGGTCCCACGGAGACGTAGAGGCCAAATCGCCCGGAATGATGTCAAATATTACCGCCGAGGTGATAGGTTGGGTAACGATAGGTTATATTACGTTATTGATGTATATAAGAGTCCCACGGAGAGGCAGAGGCCAACAAGCCAGGAATGTGGACAAATATTACCGCCGAGATGTTAGTTTGGGTTAGGTTAGTTTATATTACATTATTGATGTATATGAAGGTCAAACGGAGACGTAGAGGCCAACACGCCAGGAATGATGTCAAATATTACCGCCGAGATGTTAGGTTGGGTTATGTTAGGCTATATTACGTTATTGATGTATATAAAGGTCCCACGGAGACGTAGAGGCCAAATCGCCCGGAATGTTGTCAAATATTACCGCCGAGGTGATAGGTTGGGTAAGGATAGGTTATATTACGTTATTGATGTATATAAAGGTCCCACGGAGAGGTAGAGGCCAACAAGCCAGGAATGTGGACAAATATTACCGCCGAGATGTTAGTTTGGTTTAGGTTAGGTTATATTACGTTATTGATGTATATAAAGGTCCCACGGAGACGTAGAGGCCAACTCGCCAGGAATGTTTTCAAATATTACCGCCGAGATGATAGGTTGGGTTAGGTTAAGTTATATTACGTTATTGATGTATATAAAGGTCCCACGGATAGGTAGAGGCCAACAAGCCAAGAATGTTTTCAAATATTACCGCCGAGATGTTAGGTTGGGTTAGGTTAGGTTATATTACGTTATAGATGTATATAAAGGTCCCACGGAGACGTAGAGGCCAACTCGCCAGGAATGTTTTCAAATATTACCGCCGAGATGATAGGTTGGGTTAGGTTAAGTTATATTACGTTATTGATGTATATAAAGGTCCCACGGAGAGGTAGAGGCCAACAAGCCAGGAATGTGGACAAATATTACCGCCGAGATGTTAGTTTGGGTTAGGTTAGGTTATATTACATTATTGATGTATATGAAGGTCAAACGGAGACGTAGAGGCTAACACGCCAGGAATGATGTCAAATATTACCGCCGAGATGTTAGGTTGGGTTATGTTAGGCTATATTACGTTATTGATGTATATAAAGGTCCCACGGAGACGTAGAGGCCAAATCGCCCGGAATGTTGTCAAATATTACCGCCGAGGTGATAGGTTGGGTAAGGATAGGTTATATTACGTTATTGATGTATATAAAGGTCCCACGGAGAGGTAGAGGCCAACAAGCCAGGAATGTGGACAAATATTACCGCCGAGATGTTAGTTTGGTTTAGGTTAGGTTATATTACGTTATTGATGTATATAAAGGTCCCACGGAGACGTAGAGGCCAACTCGCCAGGAATGTTTTCAAATATTACCGCCGAGATGATAGGTTGGGTTAGGTTACGTTATATTACGTTATTGATGTATATAAAGGTCCCACGGAGAGGTAGAGGCCAACAAGCCAGGAATGTTTTCAAATATTACCGCCGAGATGTTAGGTTGGGTTAGGTTAGGTTATATTACGTTATAGATGTATATAAAGGTCCCACGGAGACGTAGAGGCCAACTCGCCAGGAATGTTTTCAAATATTACCGCCGAGATGATAGGTTGGGTTAGGTTAAGTTATATTACGTTATTGATGTATATAAAGGTCCCACGGAGAGGTAGAGGCCAACAAGCCAGGAATGTGGACAAATATTACCGCCGAGATGTTAGTTTGGGTTAGGTTAGGTTATATTACATTATTGATGTATATAAAGGTCCCACGGAGACGTAGAGGCCAACAAGCCAGGAATGTGGTCAAATATTACCGCCGAGATGTTAGGTTGGGTTAGGTTAGGTTATATTACGTTATGGATGTATATAGTGGTTCCACGGAAACGGAGAAGCCAACTCGCCAGGAATGTTGTCAAATATTACCGCCGAGAAGATAGGTTGGGTTAGGTTATGTTATATTACGTTATTGATGTATATAAAGGTCCCACGGAGAGGTAGAGGCCAACAAGCCAGGAATGTGGACAAATATTACCGCCGAGATGTTAGTTTGGTTTAGGTTAGGTTATATTACGTTATTGATGTATATAAAGGTCCCACGGAGACGTAGAGGCCAACTCGCCAGGAATGTTGTCAAATATTACCGCCGAGGTGATAGGTTGGGTAAGGATAGGTTATATTACGTTATTGATGTATATAAAGGTCCCACGGAGAGGTAGAGGCCAACAAGCCAGGAATGTGGACAAATATTACCGCCGAGATGTTAGTTTGGTTTAGGTTAGGTTATATTACGTTATTGATGTATATAAAGGTCCCACGGAGACGTAGAGGCCAACTCGCCAGGAATGTTTTCAAATATTACCGCCGAGATGATAGGTTGGGTTAGGTTACGTTATATTACGTTATTGATGTATATAAAGGTCCCACGGATAGGTAGAGGCCAACAAGCCAAGAATGTTTTCAAATATTACCGCCGAGATGTTAGGTTGGGTTATGTTAGGCTATATTACGTTATTGATGTATATAAAGGTCCCACGGAGACGTAGAGGCCAAATCGCCCGGAATGTTGTCAAATATTACCGCCGAGGTGATAGGTTGGGTAAGGATAGGTTATATTACGTTATTGATGTATATAAAGGTCCCACGGAGAGGTAGAGGCCAACAAGCCAGGAATGTGGACAAATATTACCGCCGAGATGTTAGTTTGGTTTAGGTTAGGTTATATTACGTTATTGATGTATATAAAGGTCCCACGGAGACGTAGAGGCCAACTCGCCAGGAATGTTTTCAAATATTACCGCCGAGATGATAGGTTGGGTTAGGTTACGTTATATTACGTTATTGATGTATATAAAGGTCCCACGGAGAGGTAGAGGCCAACAAGCCAGGAATGTTTTCAAATATTACCGCCGAGATGTTAGGTTGGGTTAGGTTAGGTTATATTACGTTATAGATGTATATAAAGGTCCCACGGAGACGTAGAGGCCAACTCGCCAGGAATGTTTTCAAATATTACCGCCGAGATGATAGGTTGGGTTAGGTTAAGTTATATTACGTTATTGATGTATATAAAGGTCCCACGGAGAGGTAGAGGCCAACAAGCCAGGAATGTGGACAAATATTACCGCCGAGATGTTAGTTTGGGTTAGGTTAGGTTATATTACATTATTGATGTATATAAAGGTCCCACGGAGACGTAGAGGCCAACAAGCCAGGAATGTGGTCAAATATTACCGCCGAGATGTTAGGTTGTGTTAGGTTAGGTTATATTACGTTATGGATGTATATAGTGGTTCCACGGAAACGGAGAAGCCAACTCGCCAGGAATGTTGTCAAATATTACCGCCGAGAAGATAGGTTGGGTTAGGTTATGTTATATTACGTTATTGATGTATATAAAGGTCCCACGGAGAGGTAGAGGCCAACAAGCCAGGAATGTGGACAGATATTACCGCCGAGATGTTAGTTTGGTTTAGGTTAGGTTATATTACGTTATTGATGTATATAAAGGTCCCACGGAGACGTAGAGGCCAACTCGCCAGGAATGTTTTCAAATATTACCGCCGAGATGATAGGTTGGGTTAGGTTACGTTATATTACGTTATTGATGTATATAAAGGTCCCACGGATAGGTAGAGGCCAACAAGCCAGGAATGTTTTCAAATATTACCGCCGAGATGTTAGGTTGGGTTAGGTTAGGTTATATTACGTTATAGATGTATATAAAGGTCCCACGGAGACGTAGAGGCCAACTCGCCAGGAATGTTTTCAAATATTACCGCCGAGATGATAGGTTGGGTTAGGTTAAGTTATATTACGTTATTGATGTATATAAAGGTCCCACGGAGAGGTAGAGGCCAACAAGCCAGGAATGTGGACAAATATTACCGCCGAGATGTTAGTTTGGGTTAGGTTAGGTTATATTACATTATTGATGTATATGAAGGTCAAACGGAGACGTAGAGGCTAACACGCCAGGAATGATGTCAAATATTACCGCCTAGATGTTAGGTTGGGTTATGTTAGGCTATATTACGTTATTGATGTATATAAAGGTCCCACGGAGACGTAGAGGCCAAATCGCCCGGAATGTTGTCAAATATTACCGCCGAGGTGATAGGTTGGGTAAGGATAGGTTATATTACGTTATTGATGTATATAAAGGTCCCACGGAGAGGTAGAGGCCAACAAGCCAGGAATGTGGACAAATATTACCGCCGAGATGTTAGTTTGGTTTAGGTTAGGTTATATTACGTTATTGATGTATATAAAGGTCCCACGGAGACGTAGAGGCCAACTCGCCAGGAATGTTTTCAAATATTACCGCCGAGATGATAGGTTGGGTTAGGTTACGTTATATTACGTTATTGATGTATATAAAGGTCCCACGGAGAGGTAGAGGCCAACAAGCCAGGAATGTTTTCAAATATTACCGCCGAGATGTTAGGTTGGGTTAGGTTAGGTTATATTACGTTATAGATGTATATAAAGGTCCCACGGAGACGTAGAGGCCAACTCGCCAGGAATGTTTTCAAATATTACCGCCGAGATGATAGGTTGGGTTAGGTTAAGTTATATTACGTTATTGATGTATATAAAGGTCCCACGGAGAGGTAGAGGCCAACAAGCCAGGAATGTGGACAAATATTACCGCCGAGATGTTAGTTTGGGTTAGGTTAGGTTATATTACATTATTGATGTATATAAAGGTCCCACGGAGACGTAGAGGCCAACAAGCCAGGAATGTGGTCAAATATTACCGCCGAGATGATAGGTTGGGTTAGGTTAGGTTATATTACGTTATGGATGTATATAGTGGTTCCACGGAAACGGAGAAGCCAACTCGCCAGGAATGTTGTCAAATATTACCGCCGAGAAGATAGGTTGGGTTAGGTTATGTTATATTACGTTATTGATGTATATAAAGGTCCCACGGAGAGGTAGAGGCCAACAAGCCAGGAATGTGGACAAATATTACTGCCGAGATGTTAGTTTGGTTTAGGTTAGGTTATATTACGTTATTGATGTATATAAAGGTCCCACGGAGACGTAGAGGCCAACAAGCCAGGAATGTGGTCAAATATTACCGCCGACATGTTAGGTTGGGTTAGGTTAGGTTATATTACGTTATTGATGTATATAAATGTCCCACGGAGACGTAGAGGCCAACTCGGCAGGTATGTTGTCAAATATTACCGCCGAGATGTTAGGTTGGGTTAGGTTAGGTTATATTACGTGATTGATGTATATAAAAGTCCCACGGAGACGGAGAAGCCAACTCGCCAGGAATGATGTCAAACATTATCGCCGAGATGTTAGGTTGGGTTAGGTTAGGTTATATTATGTTATTGATGAATATGAAGGTCCCACGGAGACGTAGAGGCCAACTCGCCAGGTATGTTGTCAAATAGTACCGCCGAGATGTTAGGTTGGGTTAATTTAGGTTATATTACGTTATAGATGTATATAAAGGTCCCACGGAGATGTAGAGGCCAACTCGCCAGGAATGTTTTCAAATATTACCGCCGAGATGTTAGGTTGGGTTAGGTTAGGTTATATTATGTTATTGATGAATATGAAGGTCCCACGGAGACGTAGAGGCCAACTCGCCAGGTATGTTGTCAAATAGTACCGCCGAGATGTTAGGTTGGGTTAGGTTAGGTTATATTACGTTATAGATGTATATAAAGGTCCCACGGAGATGTAGAGGCCAACTCGCCAGGAATGTTTTCAAATATTACCGCCGAGATGTTAGGTTGGGTTAGGTTAGGTTATATTACATTATTGATGTATATAAAGGTCCCACGGAGACGTAGAGGCCAACAAGCCAGGAATGTGGTCAAATATTACCGCCGAGATGATAGGTTGGGTTAGGTTACGTTATATTACGTTATTGATGTATATGAAGGTCAAACGGAGAAGTAGAGGCCAACTCGCCAGGAATGATGTCAAATATTGCCGTCGAGATGATAGGTTGGGTTAGGCTAGGTTATATTACGTTTTTGAATTATATATAGGTCCTACGGAGACGTAGAGGCCAACAAGCTAGGAATGTGGTCAATTATTACCGCCGAGATGTTAGATTGGGTTAGGCTAGCTTATATTACGTTATTGATGTATATAAAGGTCCCACGGAGACGTAGAGGCCAAATCGCCCGGAATGTTGTCAAATATTACCGCCGAGGTGATAGGTTGGGTAACGATAGGTTATATTACGTTATTGATGTATATAAGAGTCCCACGGAGAGGCAGAGGCCAACAAGCCAGGAATGTGGACAAATATTACCGCCGAGATGTTAGTTTGGGTTAGGTTAGTTTATATTACATTATTGATGTATATGAAGGTCAAACGGAGACGTAGAGGCCAACACGCCAGGAATGATGTCAAATATTACCGCCGAGATGTTAGGTTGGGTTATGTTAGGCTATATTACGTTATTGATGTATATAAAGGTCCCACGGAGACGTAGAGGCCAAATCGCCCGGAATGTTGTCAAATATTACCGCCGAGGTGATAGGTTGGGTAAGGATAGGTTATATTACGTTATTGATGTATATAAAGGTCCCACGGAGAGGTAGAGGCCAACAAGCCAGGAATGTGGACAAATATTACCGCCGAGATGTTAGTTTGGTTTAGGTTAGGTTATATTACGTTATTGATGTATATAAAGGTCCCACGGAGACGTAGAGGCCAACTCGCCAGGAATGTTTTCAAATATTACCGCCGAGATGATAGGTTGGGTTAGGTTACGTTATATTACGTTATTGATGTATATAAAGGTCCCACGGAGAGGTAGAGGCCAACAAGCCAGGAATGTTTTCAAATATTACCGCCGAGATGTTAGGTTGGGTTAGGTTAGGTTATATTACGATATAGATGTATATAAAGGTCCCACGGAGACGTAGAGGCCAACTCGCCAGGAATGTTTTCAAATATTACCGCCGAGGTGATAGGTTCGGTTAGGTTAAGTTATATTACGTTATTGATGTATATGAAGGTCCCACGGAGACGTAGAGGCCAACTCGCCAGGTATGTTGTCAAATAGTACCGCCGAGATGTTAGGTTGGGTTAATTTAGGTTATATTACGTTATAGATGTATATAAAGGTCCCACGGAGATGTAGAGGCCAACTCGCCAGGAATGTTTTCAAATATTACCGCCGAGATGTTAGGTTGGGTTAGGTTAGGTTATATTATGTTATTGATGAATATGAAGGTCCCACGGAGACGTAGAGGCCAACTCGCCAGGTATGTTGTCAAATAGTACCGCCGAGATGTTAGGTTGGGTTAGGTTAGGTTATATTACGTTATAGATGTATATAAAGGTCCCACGGAGATGTAGAGGCCAACTCGCCAGGAATGTTTTCAAATATTACCGCCGAGATGTTAGGTTGGGTTAGGTTAGGTTATATTACATTATTGATGTATATAAAGGTCCCACGGAGACGTAGAGGCCAACAAGCCAGGAATGTGGTCAAATATTACCGCCGAGATGATAGGTTGGGTTAGGTTACGTTATATTACGTTATTGATGTATATGAAGGTCAAACGGAGAAGTAGAGGCCAACTCGCCAGGAATGATGTCAAATATTGCCGCCGAGATGATAGGTTGGGTTAGGCTAGGTTATATTACGTTTTTGAATTATATAAAGGTCCTACGGAGACGTAGAGGCCAACAAGCTAGGAATGTGGTCAATTATTACCGCCGAGATGTTAGATTGGGTTAGGCTAGCTTATATTATGTTATTTATGTATATAAAGGTCCCACGGAGACGTAGAGTCCAACAAGCCAGGAATGTGGTCAAATATTACCGCCGAGATGTTAGTTTGGGTTAGGTTAGTTTATATTACATTATTGATGTATATGAAGGTCAAACGGAGACGTAGAGGCCAACACGCCAGGAATGATGTCAAATATTACCGCCGAGATGTTAGGTTGGGTTATGTTAGGATATATTACGTTATTGATGTATATAAAGGTCCCACGGAGACGTAGAGGCCAAATCGCCCGGAATGTTGTCAAATATTACCGCCGAGGTGATAGGTTGGGTAACGATAGGTTATATTACGTTATTGATGTATATAAGAGTCCCACGGAGAGGCAGAGGCCAACAAGCCAGGAATGTCGACAAATATTACCGCCGAGATGTTAGTTTGGGTTAGGTTAGTTTATATTACATTATTGATGTATATGAAGGTCAAACGGAGACGTAGAGGCCAACACGCCAGGAATGATGTCAAATATTACCGCCGAGATGTTAGGTTGGGTTATGTTAGGCTATATTACGTTATTGATGTATATAAAGGTCCCACGGAGACGTAGAGGCCAAATCGCCCGGAATGTTGTCAAATATTACCGCCGAGGTGATAGGTTGGGTAAGGATAGGTTATATTACGTTATTGATGTATATAAAGGTCCCACGGAGAGGTAGAGGCCAACAAGCCAGGAATGTGGACAAATATTACCGCCGAGATGTTAGTTTGGTTTAGGTTAGGTTATATTACGTTATTGATGTATATAAAGGTCCCACGGAGACGTAGAGGCCAACTCGCCAGGAATGTTTTCAAATATTACCGCCGAGATGATAGGTTGGGTTAGGTTACGTTATATTACGTTATTGATGTATATAAAGGTCCCACGGAGAGGTAGAGGCCAACAAGCCAGGAATGTTTTCAAATATTACCGCCGAGATGTTAGGTTGGGTTAGGTTAGGTTATATTACGTTATAGATGTATATAAAGGTCCCACGGAGACGTAGAGGCCAACTCGCCAGGAATGTTTTCAAATATTACCGCCGAGATGATAGGTTGGGTTAGGTTAAGTTATATTACGTTATTGATGTATATAAAGGTCCCACGGAGAGGTAGAGGCCAACAAGCCAGGAATGTGGACAAATATTACCGCCGAGATGTTAGTTTGGGTTAGGTTAGGTTATATTACATTATTGATGTATATGAAGGTCAAACGGAGACGTAGAGGCTAACACGCCAGGAATGATGTCAAATATTACCGCCGAGATGTTAGGTTGGGTTATGTTAGGCTATATTACGTTATTGATGTATATAAAGGTCCCACGGAGACGTAGAGGCCAAATCGCCCGGAATGTTGTCAAATATTACCGCCGAGGTGATAGGTTGGGTAAGGATAGGTTATATTACGTTATTGATGTATATAAAGGTCCCACGGAGAGGTAGAGGCCAACAAGCCAGGAATGTGGACAAATATTACCGCCGAGATGTTAGTTTGGTTTAGGTTAGGTTATATTACGTTATTGATGTATATAAAGGTCCCACGGAGACGTAGAGGCCAACTCGCCAGGAATGTTTTCAAATATTACCGCCGAGATGATAGGTTGGGTTAGGTTACGTTATATTACGTTATTGATGTATATAAAGGTCCCACGGAGAGGTAGAGGCCAACAAGCCAGGAATGTTTTCAAATATTACCGCCGAGATGTTAGTTTGGTTTAGGTTAGGTTATATTACGTTATTGATGTATATAAAGGTCCCACGGAGACGTAGAGGCCAACAAGCCAGGAATGTGGTCAAATATTACCGCCGAGATGTTAGGTTGGGTTAGGTTAGGTTATATTACGTTATGGATGTATATAGTGGTTCCACGGAAACGGAGAAGCCAACTCGCCAGGAATGTTGTCAAATATTACCGCCGAGAAGATAGGTTGGGTTAGGTTATGTTATATTACGTTATTGATGTATATAAAGGTCCCACGGAGAGGTAGAGGCCAACAAGCCAGGAATGTGGACAAATATTACTGCCGAGATGTTAGTTTGGTTTAGGTTAGGTTATATTACGTTATTGATGTATATAAAGGTCCCACGGAGACGTAGAGGCCAACAAGCCAGGAATGTGGTCAAATATTACCGCCGAGATGTTAGGTTGGGTTATGTTAGGCTATATTACGTTATTGATGTATATAAAGGTCCCACGGAGACGTAGAGGCCAAATCGCCCGGAATGTTGTCAAATATTACCGCCGAGGTGATAGGTTGGGTAAGGATAGGTTATATTACGTTATTGATGTATATAAAGGTCCCACGGAGAGGTAGAGGCCAACAAGCCAGGAATGTGGACAAATATTACCGCCGAGATGTTAGTTTGGTTTAGGTTAGGTTATATTACGTTATTGATGTATATAAAGGTCCCACGGAGACGTAGAGGCCAACTCGCCAGGAATGTTTTCAAATATTACCGCCGAGATGATAGGTTGGGTTAGGTTACGTTATATTACGTTATTGATGTATATAAAGGTCCCACGGAGAGGTAGAGGCCAACAAGCCAGGAATGTTTTCAAATATTACCGCCGAGATGTTAGGTTGGGTTAGGTTAGGTTATATTACGTTATAGATGTATATAAAGGTCCCACGGAGACGTAGAGGCCAACTCGCCAGGAATGTTTTCAAATATTACCGCCGAGATGATAGGTTGGGTTAGGTTAAGTTATATTACGTTATTGATGTATATAAAGGTCCCACGGAGAGGTAGAGGCCAACAAGCCAGGAATGTGGACAAATATTACCGCCGAGATGTTAGTTTGGGTTAGGTTAGGTTATATTACATTATTGATGTATATAAAGGTCCCACGGAGACGTAGAGGCCAACAAGCCAGGAATGTGGTCAAATATTACCGCCGAGATGTTAGGTTGGGTTAGGTTAGGTTATATTACGTTATGGATGTATATAGTGGTTCCACGGAAACGGAGAAGCCAACTCGCCAGGAATGTTGTCAAATATTACCGCCGAGATGTTAGGTTGGGTTAGGTTAGGTTATATTACGTGATTGATGTATATAAAAGTCCCACGGAGACGGAGAAGCCAACTCGCCAGGAATGATGTCAAACATTATCGCCGAGATGTTAGGTTGGGTTAGGTTAGGTTATATTATGTTATTGATGAATATGAAGGTCCCACGGAGACGTAGAGGCCAACTCGCCAGGTATGTTGTCAAATAGTACCGCCGAGATGTTAGGTTGGGTTAGGTTAGGTTATATTACGTTATAGATGTATATAAAGGTCCCACGGAGATGTAGAGGCCAACTCGCCAGGAATGTTTTCAAATATTACCGCCGAGATGTTAGGTTGGGTTAGGTTAGGTTATATTACATTATTGATGTATATAAAGGTCCCACGGAGACGTAGAGGCCAACAAGCCAGGAATGTGGTCAAATATTACCGCCGAGATGATAGGTTGGGTTAGGTTACGTTATATTACGTTATTGATGTATATGAAGGTCAAACGGAGAAGTAGAGGCCAACTCGCCAGGAATGATGTCAAATATTGCCGCCGAGATGATAGGTTGGGTTAGGCTAGGTTATATTACGTTTTTGAATTATATAAAGGTCCTACGGAGACGTAGAGGCCAACAAGCTAGGAATGTGGTCAATTATTACCGCCGAGATGTTAGATTGGGTTAGGCTAGCTTATATTATGTTATTTATGTATATAAAGGTCCCACGGAGACGTAGAGTCCAACAAGCCAGGAATGTGGTCAAATATTACCGCCGAGATGTTAGTTTGGGTTAGGTTAGTTTATATTACATTATTGATGTATATGAAGGTCAAACGGAGACGTAGAGGCCAACACGCCAGGAATGATGTCAAATATTACCGCCGAGATGTTAGGTTGGGTTATGTTAGGCTATATTACGATATTGATGTATATAAAGGTCCCACGGAGACGTAGAGGCCAAATCGCCCGGAATGTTGTCAAATATTACCGCCGAGGTGATAGGTTGGGTAACGATAGGTTATATTACGTTATTGATGTATATAAGAGTCCCACGGAGAGGCAGAGGCCAACAAGCCAGGAATGTCGACAAATATTACCGCCGAGATGTTAGTTTGGGTTAGGTTAGTTTATATTACATTATTGATGTATATGAAGGTCAAACGGAGACGTAGAGGCCAACACGCCAGGAATGATGTCAAATATTACCGCCGAGATGTTAGGTTGGGTTATGTTAGGCTATATTACGTTATTGATGTATATAAAGGTCCCACGGAGACGTAGAGGCCAAATCGCCCGGAATGTTGTCAAATATTACCGCCGAGGTGATAGGTTGGGTAAGGATAGGTTATATTACGTTATTGATGTATATAAAGGTCCCACGGAGAGGTAGAGGCCAACAAGCCAGGAATGTGGACAAATATTACCGCCGAGATGTTAGTTTGGTTTAGGTTAGGTTATATTACGTTATTGATGTATATAAAGGTCCCACGGAGACGTAGAGGCCAACTCGCCAGGAATGTTTTCAAATATTACCGCCGAGATGATAGGTTGGGTTAGGTTACGTTATATTACGTTATTGATGTATATAAAGGTCCCACGGAGAGGTAGAGGCCAACAAGCCAGGAATGTTTTCAAATATTACCGCCGAGATGTTAGGTTGGGTTAGGTTAGGTTATATTACGTTATAGATGTATATAAATGTCCCACGGAGACGTAGAGGCCAACTCGCCAGGAATGTTTTCAAATATTACCGCCGAGATGATAGGTTGGGTTAGGTTAAGTTATATTACGTTATTGATGTATATAAAGGTCCCACGGAGAGGTAGAGGCCAACAAGCCAGGAATGTGGACAAATATTACCGCCGAGATGTTAGTTTGGGTTAGGTTAGGTTATATTACGTTATAGATGTATATAAAGGTCCCACGGAGACGTAGAGGCCAACTCGCCAGGAATGTTTTCAAATATTACCGCCGAGATGATAGGTTGGGTTAGGTTAGGTTATATTACGTTATTGATGTATATAAATGTCCCACGGAGACGTAGAGGCCAACTCGGCAGGTATGTTGTCAAATATTACCGCCGAGATGTTAGGTTGGGTTAGGTTAGGTTATATTACGTGATTGATGTATATAAAAGTCCCACGGAGACGGAGAAGCCAACTCGCCAGGAATGATGTCAAACATTATCGCCGAGATGTTAGGTTGGGTTAGGTTAGGTTATATTATGTTATTGATGAATATGAAGGTCCCACGGAGACGTAGCGGCCAACTCGCCAGGTATGTTGTCAAATAGTACCGCCGAGATGTTAGGTTGGGTTAGGTTAGGTTATATTACGTTATAGATGTATATAAAGGTTCCACGGAGATGTAGAGGCCAACTCGCCAGGAATGTTTTCAAATATTACCGCCGAGATGTTAGGTTGGGTTAGGTTAGGTTATGTTACGTTATAGATGTATATAAAGGTCCCACGGAGACGCAGAGGCCAACTCGCCAGGAATGTTTTCAAATATTACCGCCGAGATGTTAGGTTGGGTTAGGTTAGGTTATATTACGTTATTGATGTATATAGTGGTTCCACGGAAACGGAGAAGCCAACTCGCCAGGAATGTTGTCAAATATTACCGCCGAGAAGATAGGTTGGGTTAGGTTAGGTTATATTACGTGATTGATGTATATAAAAGTCCCACGGAGACGGAGAAGCCAACTCGCCAGGAATGATGTCAAACATTATCGCCGAGATGTTAGTTTGGGTTAGGTTAGGTTATATTATGTTATTGATGAATATGAAGGTCCCACGGAGACGTAGATGCCAACTCGCCAGGTATGTTGTCAAATAGTACCGCCGAGATATTAGGTTGGGTTAGGTTAGGTTATATTACGTTATAGATGTATATAAAGGTCCCATGGAGATGTAGAGGCCAACTCGCCAGGAATGTTTTCAAATATTACCGCCGAGATGTTAGGTTGGGTTACGTTAGGTTATATTACGTTATAGATGTATATAAAGGTCCCACGGAGACGTAGAGGCCAACTCGCCAGGAATGTTTTCAAATATTACCGCCGAGATGATAGGTTGGGTTAGGTTAAGTTATATTACGTTATTGGTGTATATAAAGGTTCCACGGAGAGGTAGAGGCCAACAAGCCAGGAATGTGGACAAATATTACCGCCGAGATGTTAGTTTGGGTTAGGTTAGGTTATATTACATTATTGATGTATATAAAGGTCCCACGGAGACGTAGAGGCCAACAAGCCAGGAATGTGGTCAAATATTACCGCCGAGATGTTAGGTTGGGTTAGGTTAGGTTATATTGTGTTATTGATGTATATAAATGTCCCACGGAGACGTAGAGGCCAACTCGGCAGGTATGTTGTCAAATATTACCGCCGAGATGGTAGGTTGGGTTAGGTTAGGTTATATTACGTGATTGATGTATATAAAAGTCCCACGCAGACGGAGAAGCCAACTCGCCAGGAATGATGTCAAATATTACCGCCGAGATGTTAGGTTGGGTTATGTTAGGCTATATTACGTTATTGATGTATATAAAGGTCCCACGGAGACGTAGAGGCCAAATCGCCCGGAATGTTGTCAAATATTACCGCCGAGGTGATAGGTTGGGTAAGGATAGGTTATATTACGTTATTGATGTATATAAAGGTCCCACGGAGAGGTAGAGGCCAACAAGCCAGGAATGTTTTCAAATATTACCGCCGAGATGTTAGGTTGGGTTAGGTTAGGTTATATTACGTTATAGATGTATATAAAGGTCCCACGGAGACGTAGAGGCCAACTCGCCAGGAATGTTTTCAAATATTACCGCCGAGATGATAGGTTGGGTTAGGTTAAGTTATATTACGTTATTGATGTATATAAAGGTCCCACGGAGAGGTAGAGGCCAACAAGCCAGGAATGTGGACAAATATTACCGCCGAGATGTTAGTTTGGGTTAGGTTAGGTTATATTACATTATTGATGTATATAAAGGTCCCACGGAGACGTAGAGGCCAACAAGCCAGGAATGTGGTCAAATATTACCGCCGAGATGATAGGTTGGGTTAGGTTAGGTTATATTACGTTATGGATGTATATAGTGGTTCCACGGAAACGGAGAAGCCAACTCGCCAGGAATGTTGTCAAATATTACCGCCGAGAAGATAGGTTGGGTTAGGTTATGTTATATTACGTTATTGATGTATATAAAGGTCCCACGGAGAGGTAGAGGCCAACAAGCCAGGAATGTGGACAAATATTACTGCCGAGATGTTAGTTTGGTTTAGGTTAGGTTATATTACGTTATTGATGTATATAAAGGTCCCACGGAGACGTAGAGGCCAACAAGCCAGGAATGTGGTCAAATATTACCGCCGACATGTTAGGTTGGGTTAGGTTAGGTTATATTACGTTATTGATGTATATAAATGTCCCACGGAGACGTAGAGGCCAACTCGGCAGGTATGTTGTCAAATATTACCGCCGAGATGTTAGGTTGGGTTAGGTTAGGTTATATTACGTGATTGATGTATATAAAAGTCCCACGGAGACGGAGAAGCCAACTCGCCAGGAATGATGTCAAACATTATCGCCGAGATGTTAGGTTGGGTTAGGTTAGGTTATATTATGTTATTGATGAATATGAAGGTCCCACGGAGACGTAGAGGCCAACTCGCCAGGTATGTTGTCAAATAGTACCGCCGAGATGTTAGGTTGGGTTAATTTAGGTTATATTACGTTATAGATGTATATAAAGGTCCCACGGAGATGTAGAGGCCAACTCGCCAGGAATGTTTTCAAATATTACCGCCGAGATGTTAGGTTGGGTTAGGTTAGGTTATATTATGTTATTGATGAATATGAAGGTCCCACGGAGACGTAGAGGCCAACTCGCCAGGTATGTTGTCAAATAGTACCGCCGAGATGTTAGGTTGGGTTAGGTTAGGTTATATTACGTTATAGATGTATATAAAGGTCCCACGGAGATGTAGAGGCCAACTCGCCAGGAATGTTTTCAAATATTACCGCCGAGATGTTAGGTTGGGTTAGGTTAGGTTATATTACATTATTGATGTATATAAAGGTCCCACGGAGACGTAGAGGCCAACAAGCCAGGAATGTGGTCAAATATTACCGCCGAGATGATAGGTTGGGTTAGGTTACGTTATATTACGTTATTGATGTATATGAAGGTCAAACGGAGAAGTAGAGGCCAACTCGCCAGGAATGATGTCAAATATTGCCGTCGAGATGATAGGTTGGGTTAGGCTAGGTTATATTACGTTTTTGAATTATATAAAGGTCCTACGGAGACGTAGAGGCCAACAAGCTAGGAATGTGGTCAATTATTACCGCCGAGATGTTAGATTGGGTTAGGCTAGCTTATATTACGTTATTGATGTATATAAAGGTCCCACGGAGACGTAGAGGCCAAATCGCCCGGAATGTTGTCAAATATTACCGCCGAGGTGATAGGTTGGGTAACGATAGGTTATATTACGTTATTGATGTATATAAGAGTCCCACGGAGAGGCAGAGGCCAACAAGCCAGGAATGTGGACAAATATTACCGCCGAGATGTTAGTTTGGGTTAGGTTAGGTTATATTACATTATTGATGTATATAAAGGTCCCACGGAGACGTAGAGGCCAACAAGCCAGGAATGTGGTCAAATATTACCGCCGAGATGTTAGGTTGGGTTAGGTTAGGTTATATTGTGTTATTGATGTATATAAATGTCCCACGGAGACGTAGAGGCCAACTCGGCAGGTATGTTGTCAAATATTACCGCCGAGATGGTAGGTTGGGTTAGGTTAGGTTATATTACGTGATTGATGTATATAAAAGTCCCACGCAGACGGAGAAGCCAACTCGCCAGGAATGATGTCAAATATTACCGCCGAGATGTTAGGTTGGGTTATGTTAGGCTATATTACGTTATTGATGTATATAAAGGTCCCACGGAGACGTAGAGGCCAAATCGCCCGGAATGTTGTCAAATATTACCGCCGAGGTGATAGGTTGGGTAAGGATAGGTTATATTACGTTATTGATGTATATAAAGGTCCCACGGAGAGGTAGAGGCCAACAAGCCAGGAATGTTTTCAAATATTACCGCCGAGATGTTAGGTTGGGTTAGGTTAGGTTATATTACGTTATAGATGTATATAAAGGTCCCACGGAGACGTAGAGGCCAACTCGCCAGGAATGTTTTCAAATATTACCGCCGAGATGATAGGTTGGGTTAGGTTAAGTTATATTACGTTATTGATGTATATAAAGGTCCCACGGAGAGGTAGAGGCCAACAAGCCAGGAATGTGGACAAATATTACCGCCGAGATGTTAGTTTGGGTTAGGTTAGGTTATATTACATTATTGATGTATATAAAGGTCCCACGGAGACGTAGAGGCCAACAAGCCAGGAATGTGGTCAAATATTACCGCCGAGATGATAGGTTGGGTTAGGTTAGGTTATATTACGTTATGGATGTATATAGTGGTTCCACGGAAACGGAGAAGCCAACTCGCCAGGAATGTTGTCAAATATTACCGCCGAGAAGATAGGTTGGGTTAGGTTATGTTATATTACGTTATTGATGTATATAAAGGTCCCACGGAGAGGTAGAGGCCAACAAGCCAGGAATGTGGACAAATATTACTGCCGAGATGTTAGTTTGGTTTAGGTTAGGTTATATTACGTTATTGATGTATATAAAGGTCCCACGGAGACGTAGAGGCCAACAAGCCAGGAATGTGGTCAAATATTACCGCCGACATGTTAGGTTGGGTTAGGTTAGGTTATATTACGTTATTGATGTATATAAATGTCCCACGGAGACGTAGAGGCCAACTCGGCAGGTATGTTGTCAAATATTACCGCCGAGATGTTAGGTTGGGTTAGGTTAGGTTATATTACGTGATTGATGTATATAAAAGTCCCACGGAGACGGAGAAGCCAACTCGCCAGGAATGATGTCAAACATTATCGCCGAGATGTTAGGTTGGGTTAGGTTAGGTTATATTATGTTATTGATGAATATGAAGGTCCCACGGAGACGTAGAGGCCAACTCGCCAGGTATGTTGTCAAATAGTACCGCCGAGATGTTAGGTTGGGTTAATTTAGGTTATATTACGTTATAGATGTATATAAAGGTCCCACGGAGATGTAGAGGCCAACTCGCCAGGAATGTTTTCAAATATTACCGCCGAGATGTTAGGTTGGGTTAGGTTAGGTTATATTATGTTATTGATGAATATGAAGGTCCCACGGAGACGTAGAGGCCAACTCGCCAGGTATGTTGTCAAATAGTACCGCCGAGATGTTAGGTTGGGTTAGGTTAGGTTATATTACGTTATAGATGTATATAAAGGTCCCACGGAGATGTAGAGGCCAACTCGCCAGGAATGTTTTCAAATATTACCGCCGAGATGTTAGGTTGGGTTAGGTTAGGTTATATTACATTATTGATGTATATAAAGGTCCCACGGAGACGTAGAGGCCAACAAGCCAGGAATGTGGTCAAATATTACCGCCGAGATGATAGGTTGGGTTAGGTTACGTTATATTACGTTATTGATGTATATGAAGGTCAAACGGAGAAGTAGAGGCCAACTCGCCAGGAATGATGTCAAATATTGCCGTCGAGATGATAGGTTGGGTTAGGCTAGGTTATATTACGTTTTTGAATTATATAAAGGTCCTACGGAGACGTAGAGGCCAACAAGCTAGGAATGTGGTCAATTATTACCGCCGAGATGTTAGATTGGGTTAGGCTAGCTTATATTATGTTATTTATGTATATAAAGGTCCCACGGAGACGTAGAGTCCAACAAGCCAGGAATGTGGTCAAATATTACCGCCGAGATGTTAGTTTGGGTTAGGTTAGTTTATATTACATTATTGATGTATATGAAGGTCAAACGGAGACGTAGAGGCCAACACGCCAGGAATGATGTCAAATATTACCGCCGAGATGTTAGGTTGGGTTATGTTAGGATATATTACGTTATTGATGTATATAAAGGTCCCACGGAGACGTAGAGGCCAAATCGCCCGGAATGTTGTCAAATATTACCGCCGAGGTGATAGGTTGGGTAACGATAGGTTATATTACGTTATTGATGTATATAAGAGTCCCACGGAGAGGCAGAGGCCAACAAGCCAGGAATGTCGACAAATATTACCGCCGAGATGTTAGTTTGGGTTAGGTTAGTTTATATTACATTATTGATGTATATGAAGGTCAAACGGAGACGTAGAGGCCAACACGCCAGGAATGATGTCAAATATTACCGCCGAGATGTTAGGTTGGGTTATGTTAGGCTATATTACGTTATTGATGTATATAAAGGTCCCACGGAGACGTAGAGGCCAAATCGCCCGGAATGTTGTCAAATATTACCGCCGAGGTGATAGGTTGGGTAAGGATAGGTTATATTACGTTATTGATGTATATAAAGGTCCCACGGAGAGGTAGAGGCCAACAAGCCAGGAATGTGGACAAATATTACCGCCGAGATGTTAGTTTGGTTTAGGTTAGGTTATATTACGTTATTGATGTATATAAAGGTCCCACGGAGACGTAGAGGCCAACTCGCCAGGAATGTTTTCAAATATTACCGCCGAGATGATAGGTTGGGTTAGGTTACGTTATATTACGTTATTGATGTATATAAAGGTCCCACGGAGAGGTAGAGGCCAACAAGCCAGGAATGTTTTCAAATATTACCGCCGAGATGTTAGGTTGGGTTAGGTTAGGTTATATTACGTTATAGATGTATATAAAGGTCCCACGGAGACGTAGAGGCCAACTCGCCAGGAATGTTTTCAAATATTACCGCCGAGATGATAGGTTGGGTTAGGTTAAGTTATATTACGTTATTGATGTATATAAAGGTCCCACGGAGAGGTAGAGGCCAACAAGCCAGGAATGTGGACAAATATTACCGCCGAGATGTTAGTTTGGGTTAGGTTAGGTTATATTACATTATTGATGTATATGAAGGTCAAACGGAGACGTAGAGGCTAACACGCCAGGAATGATGTCAAATATTACCGCCGAGATGTTAGGTTGGGTTATGTTAGGCTATATTACGTTATTGATGTATATAAAGGTCCCACGGAGACGTAGAGGCCAAATCGCCCGGAATGTTGTCAAATATTACCGCCGAGGTGATAGGTTGGGTAAGGATAGGTTATATTACGTTATTGATGTATATAAAGGTCCCACGGAGAGGTAGAGGCCAACAAGCCAGGAATGTGGACAAATATTACCGCCGAGATGTTAGTTTGGTTTAGGTTAGGTTATATTACGTTATTGATGTATATAAAGGTCCCACGGAGACGTAGAGGCCAACTCGCCAGGA
Organism: Xylocopa violacea; assembly: GCA_963969225.1. Lineage (NCBI taxonomy): Eukaryota > Metazoa > Arthropoda > Insecta > Hymenoptera > Apidae > Xylocopa > Xylocopa violacea. The sequence goes on along the minus strand of CAXAJV010000463.1, from coordinate 607,537 downwards.
ATGTTTTCAAATATTACCGCCGAGATGATAGGTTGGGTTAGGTTACGTTATATTACGTTATTGATGTATATAAAGGTCCCACGGAGAGGTAGAGGCCAACAAGCCAGGAATGTTTTCAAATATTACCGCCGAGATGTTAGTTTGGTTTAGGTTAGGTTATATTACGTTATTGATGTATATAAAGGTCCCACGGAGACGTAGAGGCCAACAAGCCAGGAATGTGGTCAAATATTACCGCCGAGATGTTAGGTTGGGTTAGGTTAGGTTATATTACGTTATGGATGTATATAGTGGTTCCACGGAAACGGAGAAGCCAACTCGCCAGGAATGTTGTCAAATATTACCGCCGAGAAGATAGGTTGGGTTAGGTTATGTTATATTACGTTATTGATGTATATAAAGGTCCCACGGAGAGGTAGAGGCCAACAAGCCAGGAATGTGGACAAATATTACTGCCGAGATGTTAGTTTGGTTTAGGTTAGGTTATATTACGTTATTGATGTATATAAAGGTCCCACGGAGACGTAGAGGCCAACAAGCCAGGAATGTGGTCAAATATTACCGCCGAGATGTTAGGTTGGGTTATGTTAGGCTATATTACGTTATTGATGTATATAAAGGTCCCACGGAGACGTAGAGGCCAAATCGCCCGGAATGTTGTCAAATATTACCGCCGAGGTGATAGGTTGGGTAAGGATAGGTTATATTACGTTATTGATGTATATAAAGGTCCCACGGAGAGGTAGAGGCCAACAAGCCAGGAATGTGGACAAATATTACCGCCGAGATGTTAGTTTGGTTTAGGTTAGGTTATATTACGTTATTGATGTATATAAAGGTCCCACGGAGACGTAGAGGCCAACTCGCCAGGAATGTTTTCAAATATTACCGCCGAGATGATAGGTTGGGTTAGGTTACGTTATATTACGTTATTGATGTATATAAAGGTCCCACGGAGAGGTAGAGGCCAACAAGCCAGGAATGTTTTCAAATATTACCGCCGAGATGTTAGGTTGGGTTAGGTTAGGTTATATTACGTTATAGATGTATATAAAGGTCCCACGGAGACGTAGAGGCCAACTCGCCAGGAATGTTTTCAAATATTACCGCCGAGATGATAGGTTGGGTTAGGTTAAGTTATATTACGTTATTGATGTATATAAAGGTCCCACGGAGAGGTAGAGGCCAACAAGCCAGGAATGTGGACAAATATTACCGCCGAGATGTTAGTTTGGGTTAGGTTAGGTTATATTACATTATTGATGTATATAAAGGTCCCACGGAGACGTAGAGGCCAACAAGCCAGGAATGTGGTCAAATATTACCGCCGAGATGTTAGGTTGGGTTAGGTTAGGTTATATTACGTTATGGATGTATATAGTGGTTCCACGGAAACGGAGAAGCCAACTCGCCAGGAATGTTGTCAAATATTACCGCCGAGATGTTAGGTTGGGTTAGGTTAGGTTATATTACGTGATTGATGTATATAAAAGTCCCACGGAGACGGAGAAGCCAACTCGCCAGGAATGATGTCAAACATTATCGCCGAGATGTTAGGTTGGGTTAGGTTAGGTTATATTATGTTATTGATGAATATGAAGGTCCCACGGAGACGTAGAGGCCAACTCGCCAGGTATGTTGTCAAATAGTACCGCCGAGATGTTAGGTTGGGTTAATTTAGGTTATATTACGTTATAGATGTATATAAAGGTCCCACGGAGATGTAGAGGCCAACTCGCCAGGAATGTTTTCAAATATTACCGCCGAGATGTTAGGTTGGGTTAGGTTAGGTTATATTATGTTATTGATGAATATGAAGGTCCCACGGAGACGTAGAGGCCAACTCGCCAGGTATGTTGTCAAATAGTACCGCCGAGATGTTAGGTTGGGTTAGGTTAGGTTATATTACGTTATAGATGTATATAAAGGTCCCACGGAGATGTAGAGGCCAACTCGCCAGGAATGTTTTCAAATATTACCGCCGAGATGTTAGGTTGGGTTAGGTTAGGTTATATTACATTATTGATGTATATAAAGGTCCCACGGAGACGTAGAGGCCAACAAGCCAGGAATGTGGTCAAATATTACCGCCGAGATGATAGGTTGGGTTAGGTTACGTTATATTACGTTATTGATGTATATGAAGGTCAAACGGAGAAGTAGAGGCCAACTCGCCAGGAATGATGTCAAATATTGCCGCCGAGATGATAGGTTGGGTTAGGCTAGGTTATATTACGTTTTTGAATTATATAAAGGTCCTACGGAGACGTAGAGGCCAACAAGCTAGGAATGTGGTCAATTATTACCGCCGAGATGTTAGATTGGGTTAGGCTAGCTTATATTATGTTATTTATGTATATAAAGGTCCCACGGAGACGTAGAGTCCAACAAGCCAGGAATGTGGTCAAATATTACCGCCGAGATGTTAGTTTGGGTTAGGTTAGTTTATATTACATTATTGATGTATATGAAGGTCAAACGGAGACGTAGAGGCCAACACGCCAGGAATGATGTCAAATATTACCGCCGAGATGTTAGGTTGGTTTATGTTAGGCTATATTACGATATTGATGTATATAAAGGTCCCACGGAGACGTAGAGGCCAAATCGCCCGGAATGTTGTCAAATATTACCGCCGAGGTGATAGGTTGGGTAACGATAGGTTATATTACGTTATTGATGTATATAAGAGTCCCACGGAGAGGCAGAGGCCAACAAGCCAGGAATGTCGACAAATATTACCGCCGAGATGTTAGTTTGGGTTAGGTTAGTTTATATTACATTATTGATGTATATGAAGGTCAAACGGAGACGTAGAGGCCAACACGCCAGGAATGATGTCAAATATTACCGCCGAGATGTTAGGTTGGGTTATGTTAGGCTATATTACGTTATTGATGTATATAAAGGTCCCACGGAGACGTAGAGGCCAAATCGCCCGGAATGTTGTCAAATATTACCGCCGAGGTGATAGGTTGGGTAAGGATAGGTTATATTACGTTATTGATGTATATAAAGGTCCCACGGAGAGGTAGAGGCCAACAAGCCAGGAATGTGGACAAATATTACCGCCGAGATGTTAGTTTGGTTTAGGTTAGGTTATATTACGTTATTGATGTATATAAAGGTCCCACGGAGACGTAGAGGCCAACTCGCCAGGAATGTTTTCAAATATTACCGCCGAGATGATAGGTTGGGTTAGGTTACGTTATATTACGTTATTGATGTATATAAAGGTCCCACGGAGAGGTAGAGGCCAACAAGCCAGGAATGTTTTCAAATATTACCGCCGAGATGTTAGGTTGGGTTAGGTTAGGTTATATTACGTTATAGATGTATATAAAGGTCCCACGGAGACGTAGAGGCCAACTCGCCAGGAATGTTTTCAAATATTACCGCCGAGATGATAGGTTGGGTTAGGTTAAGTTATATTACGTTATTGATGTATATAAAGGTCCCACGGAGAGGTAGAGGCCAACAAGCCAGGAATGTGGACAAATATTACCGCCGAGATGTTAGTTTGGGTTAGGTTAGGTTATATTACATTATTGATGTATATGAAGGTCAAACGGAGACGTAGAGGCTAACACGCCAGGAATGATGTCAAATATTACCGCCGAGATGTTAGGTTGGGTTATGTTAGGCTATATTACGTTATTGATGTATATAAAGGTCCCACGGAGACGTAGAGGCCAAATCGCCCGGAATGTTGTCAAATATTACCGCCGAGGTGATAGGTTGGGTAAGGATAGGTTATATTACGTTATTGATGTATATAAAGGTCCCACGGAGAGGTAGAGGCCAACAAGCCAGGAATGTGGACAAATATTACCGCCGAGATGTTAGTTTGGTTTAGGTTAGGTTATATTACGTTATTGATGTATATAAAGGTCCCACGGAGACGTAGAGGCCAACTCGCCAGGAATGTTTTCAAATATTACCGCCGAGATGATAGGTTGGGTTAGGTTACGTTATATTACGTTATTGATGTATATAAAGGTCCCACGGAGAGGTAGAGGCCAACAAGCCAGGAATGTTTTCAAATATTACCGCCGAGATGTTAGGTTGGGTTAGGTTAGGTTATATTACGTTATAGATGTATATAAAGGTCCCACGGAGACGTAGAGGCCAACTCGCCAGGAATGTTTTCAAATATTACCGCCGAGATGATAGGTTGGGTTAGGTTAAGTTATATTACGTTATTGATGTATATAAAGGTCCCACGGAGAGGTAGAGGCCAACAAGCCAGGAATGTGGACAAATATTACCGCCGAGATGTTAGTTTGGGTTAGGTTAGGTTATATTACATTATTGATGTATATAAAGGTCCCACGGAGACGTAGAGGCCAACAAGCCAGGAATGTGGTCAAATATTACCGCCGAGATGTTAGGTTGGGTTAGGTTAGGTTATATTACGTTATGGATGTATATAGTGGTTCCACGGAAACGGAGAAGCCAACTCGCCAGGAATGTTGTCAAATATTACCGCCGAGAAGATAGGTTGGGTTAGCTTATGTTATATTACGTTATTGATGTATATAAAGGTCCCACGGAGAGGTAGAGGCCAACAAGCCAGGAATGTGGACAAATATTACTGCCGATATGTTAGTTTGGTTTAGGTTAGGTTATATTACGTTATTGATGTATATAAAGGTCCCACGGAGACGTAGAGGCCAACAAGCCAGGAATGTGGTCAAATATTACCGCCGACATGTTAGGTTGGGTTAGGTTAGGTTATATTACGTTATTGATGTATATAAATGTCCCACGGAGACGTAGAGGCCAACTCGGCAGGTATGTTGTCAAATATTACCGCCGAGATGTTAGGTTGGGTTAGGTTAGGTTATATTACGTTATTGATGTATATAAAGGTCCCACGGAGAGGTAGAGGCCAACAAGCCAGGAATGTGGACAAATATTACTGCCGAGATGTTAGTTTGGTTTAGGTTAGGTTATATTACGTTATTGATGTATATAAAGGTCCCACGGAGACGTAGAGGCCAACAAGCCAGGAATGTGGTCAAATATTACCGCCGACATGTTAGGTTGGGTTAGGTTAGGTTATATTACGTTATTGATGTATATAAATGTCCCACGGAGACGTAGAGGCCAACTCGGCAGGTATGTTGTCAAATATTACCGCCGAGATGTTAGGTTGGGTTAGGTTAGGTTATATTACGTGATTGATGTATATAAAAGTCCCACGGAGACGGAGAAGCCAACTCGCCAGGAATGATGTCAAACATTATCGCCGAGATGTTAGGTTGGGTTAGGTTAGGTTATATTATGTTATTGATGAATATGAAGGTCCCACGGAGACGTAGCGGCCAACTCGCCAGGTATGTTGTCAAATAGTACCGCCGAGATGTTAGGTTGGGTTAGGTTAGGTTATATTACGTTATAGATGTATATAAAGGTTCCACGGAGAAGTAGAGGCCAACTCGCCAGGAATGTTTTCAAATATTACCGCCGAGATGATAGGTTGGGTTAGGTTACGTTATATTACGTTATTGATGTATATAAAGGTCCCACGGAGAGGTAGAGGCCAACAAGCCAGGAATGTTTTCAAATATTACCGCCGAGATGTTAGGTTGGGTTAGGTTAGGTTATATTACGTTATAGATGTATATAAAGGTCCCACGGAGACGTAGAGGCCAACTCGCCAGGAATGTTTTCAAATATTACCGCCGAGATGATAGGTTGGGTTAGGTTAAGTTATATTACGTTATTGATGTATATAAAGGTCCCACGGAGAGGTAGAGGCCAACAAGCCAGGAATGTGGACAAATATTACCGCCGAGATGTTAGTTTGGGTTAGGTTAGGTTATATTACATTATTGATGTATATGAAGGTCAAACGGAGACGTAGAGGCTAACACGACAGGAATGATGTCAAATATTACCGCCGAGATGTTAGGTTGGGTTATGTTAGGCTATATTACGTTATTGATGTATATAAAGGTCCCACGGAGACGTAGAGGCCAAATCGCCCGGAATGTTGTCAAATATTACCGCCGAGGTGATAGGTTGGGTAAGGATAGGTTATATTACGTTATTGATGTATATAAAGGTCCCACGGAGAGGTAGAGGCCAACAAGCCAGGAATGTGGACAAATATTACCGCCGAGATGTTAGTTTGGTTTAGGTTAGGTTATATTACGTTATTGATGTATATAAAGGTCCCACGGAGACGTAGAGGCCAACTCGCCAGGAATGTTTTCAAATATTACCGCCGAGATGATAGGTTGGGTTAGGTTACGTTATATTACGTTATTGATGTATATAAAGGTCCCACGGAGAGGTAGAGGCCAACAAGCCAGGAATGTTTTCAAATATTACCGCCGAGATGTTAGGTTGGGTTAGGTTAGGTTATATTACGTTATAGATGTATATAAAGGTCCCACGGAGACGTAGAGGCCAACTCGCCAGGAATGTTTTCAAATATTACCGCCGAGATGATAGGTTGGGTTAGGTTAAGTTATATTACGTTATTGATGTATATAAAGGTCCCACGGAGAGGTAGAGGCCAACAAGCCAGGAATGTGGACAAATATTACCGCCGAGATGTTAGTTTGGGTTAGGTTAGGTTATATTACATTATTGATGTATATAAAGGTCCCACGGAGACGTAGAGGCCAACAAGCCAGGAATGTGGTCAAATATTACCGCCGAGATGTTAGGTTGGGTTAGGTTAGGTTATATTACGTTATGGATGTATATAGTGGTTCCACGGAAACGGAGAAGCCAACTCGCCAGGAATGTTGTCAAATATTACCGCCGAGAAGATAGGTTGGGTTAGGTTATGTTATATTACGTTATTGATGTATATAAAGGTCCCACGGAGAGGTAGAGGCCAACAAGCCAGGAATGTGGACAAATATTACTGCCGAGATGTTAGTTTGGTTTAGGTTAGGTTATATTACGTTATTGATGTATATAAAGGTCCCACGGAGACGTAGAGGCCAACAAGCCAGGAATGTGGTCAAATATTACCGCCGACATGTTAGGTTGGGTTAGGTTAGGTTATATTACGTTATTGATGTATATAAATGTCCCACGGAGACGTAGAGGCCAACTCGGCAGGTATGTTGTCAAATATTACCGCCGAGATGTTAGGTTGGGTTAGGTTAGGTTATATTACGTGATTGATGTATATAAAAGTCCCACGGAGACGGAGAAGCCAACTCGCCAGGAATGATGTCAAACATTATCGCCGAGATGTTAGGTTGGGTTAGGTTAGGTTATATTATGTTATTGATGAATATGAAGGTCCCACGGAGACGTAGCGGCCAACTCGCCAGGTATGTTGTCAAATAGTACCGCCGAGATGTTAGGTTGGGTTAGGTTAGGTTATATTACGTTATAGATGTATATAAAGGTTCCACGGAGATGTAGAGGCCAACTCGCCAGGAATGTTTTCAAATATTACCGCCGAGATGTTAGGTTGGGTTAGGTTAGGTTATGTTACGTTATAGATGTATATAAAGGTCCCACGGAGACGCAGAGGCCAACTCGCCAGGAATGTTTTCAAATATTACCGCCGAGATGTTAGGTTGGGTTAGGTTAGGTTATATTACGTTATTGATGTATATAGTGGTTCCACGGAAACGGAGAAGCCAACTCGCCAGGAATGTTGTCAAATATTACCGCCGAGAAGATAGGTTGGGTTAGGTTAGGTTATATTACGTGATTGATGTATATAAAAGTCCCACGGAGACGGAGAAGCCAACTCGCCAGGAATGATGTCAAACATTATCGCCGAGATGTTAGTTTGGGTTAGGTTAGGTTATATTATGTTATTGATGAATATGAAGGTCCCACGGAGACGTAGATGCCAACTCGCCAGGTATGTTGTCAAATAGTACCGCCGAGATATTAGGTTGGGTTAGGTTAGGTTATATTACGTTATAGATGTATATAAAGGTCCCATGGAGATGTAGAGGCCAACTCGCCAGGAATGTTTTCAAATATTACCGCCGAGATGTTAGGTTGGGTTACGTTAGGTTATATTACGTTATAGATGTATATAAAGGTCCCACGGAGACGTAGAGGCCAACTCGCCAGGAATGTTTTCAAATATTACCGCCGAGATGATAGGTTGGGTTAGGTTAAGTTATATTACGTTATTGGTGTATATAAAGGTTCCACGGAGAGGTAGAGGCCAACAAGCCAGGAATGTGGACAAATATTACCGCCGAGATGTTAGTTTGGGTTAGGTTAGGTTATATTACATTATTGATGTATATAAAGGTCCCACGGAGACGTAGAGGCCAACAAGCCAGGAATGTGGTCAAATATTACCGCCGAGATGTTAGGTTGGGTTAGGTTAGGTTATATTGTGTTATTGATGTATATAAATGTCCCACGGAGACGTAGAGGCCAACTCGGCAGGTATGTTGTCAAATATTACCGCCGAGATGGTAGGTTGGGTTAGGTTAGGTTATATTACGTGATTGATGTATATAAAAGTCCCACGCAGACGGAGAAGCCAACTCGCCAGGAATGATGTCAAATATTACCGCCGAGATGTTAGGTTGGGTTATGTTAGGCTATATTACGTTATTGATGTATATAAAGGTCCCACGGAGACGTAGAGGCCAAATCGCCCGGAATGTTGTCAAATATTACCGCCGAGGTGATAGGTTGGGTAAGGATAGGTTATATTACGTTATTGATGTATATAAAGGTCCCACGGAGAGGTAGAGGCCAACAAGCCAGGAATGTGGACAAATATTACCGCCGAGATGTTAGTTTGGTTTAGGTTAGGTTATATTACGTTATTGATGTATATAAAGGTCCCACGGAGACGTAGAGGCCAACTCGCCAGGAATGTTTTCAAATATTACCGCCGAGATGATAGGTTGGGTTAGGTTACGTTATATTACGTTATTGATGTATATAAAGGTCCCACGGAAAGGTAGAGGCCAACAAGCCAGGAATGTTTTCAAATATTACCGCCGAGATGTTAGGTTGGGTTAGGTTAGGTTATATTACGTTATAGATGTATATAAAGGTCCCACGGAGACGTAGAGGCCAACTCGCCAGGAATGTTTTCAAATATTACCGCCGAGATGATAGGTTGGGTTAGGTTAAGTTATATTACGTTATTGATGTATATAAAGGTCCCACGGAGAGGTAGAGGCCAACAAGCCAGGAATGTGGACAAATATTACCGCCGAGATGTTAGTTTGGGTTAGGTTAGGTTATATTACATTATTGATGTATATGAAGGTCAAACGGAGACGTAGAGGCTAACACGCCAGGAATGATGTCAAATATTACCGCCGAGATGTTAGGTTGGGTTATGTTAGGCTATATTACGTTATTGATGTATATAAAGGTCCCACGGAGACGTAGAGGCCAAATCGCCCGGAATGTTGTCAAATATTACCGCCGAGGTGATAGGTTGGGTAAGGATAGGTTATATTACGTTATTGATGTATATAAAGGTCCCACGGAGAGGTAGAGGCCAACAAGCCAGGAATGTGGACAAATATTACCGCCGAGATGTTAGTTTGGTTTAGGTTAGGTTATATTACGTTATTGATGTATATAAAGGTCCCACGGAGACGTAGAGGCCAACTCGCCAGGAATGTTTTCAAATATTACCGCCGAGGTGATAGGTTGGGTTAGGTTACGTTATATTACGTTATTGATGTATATAAAGGTCCCACGGAGAGGTAGAGGCCAACAAGCCAGGAATGTTTTCAAATATTACCGCCGAGATGTTAGGTTGGGTTAGGTTAGGTTATATTACGTTATAGATGTATATAAAGGTCCCACGGAGACGTAGAGGCCAACTCGCCAGGAATGTTTTCAAATATTACCGCCGAGATGATAGGTTGGGTTAGGTTAAGTTATATTACGTTATTGATGTATATAAAGGTCCCACGGAGAGGTAGAGGCCAACAAGCCAGGAATGTGGACAAATATTACCGCCGAGATGTTAGTTTGGGTTAGGTTAGGTTATATTACATTATTGATGTATATAAAGGTCCCACGGAGACGTAGATGCCAACAAGCCAGGAATGTGGTCAAATATTACCGCCGAGATGTTAGGTTGGGTTAGGTTAGGTTATATTACGTTATGGATGTATATAGTGGTTCCACGGAAACGGAGAAGCCAACTCGCCAGGAATGTTGTCAAATATTACCGCCGAGAAGATAGGTTGGGTTAGGTTATGTTATATTACGTTATTGATGTATATAAAGGTCCCACGGAGAGGTAGAGGCCAACAAGCCAGGAATGTGGACAAATATTACTGCCGAGATGTTAGTTTGGTTTAGGTTAGGTTATATTACGTTATTGATGTATATAAAGGTCCCACGGAGACGTAGAGGCCAACAAGCCAGGAATGTGGTCAAATATTACCGCCGACATGTTAGGTTGGGTTAGGTTAGGTTATATTACGTTATTGATGTATATAAATGTCCCACGGAGACGTAGAGGCCAACTCGGCAGGTATGTTGTCAAATATTACCGCCGAGATGTTAGGTTGGGTTAGGTTAGGTTATATTACGTGATTGATGTATATAAAAGTCCCACGGAGACGGAGAAGCCAACTCGCCAGGAATGATGTCAAACATTATCGCCGAGATGTTAGGTTGGGTTAGGTTAGGTTATATTATGTTATTGATGAATATGAAGGTCCCACGGAGACGTAGCGGCCAACTCGCCAGGTATGTTGTCAAATAGTACCGCCGAGATGTTAGGTTGGGTTAGGTTAGGTTATATTACGTTATAGATGTATATAAAGGTCCCACGGAGATGTAGAGGCCAACTCGCCAGGAATGTTTTCAAATATTACCGCCGAGATGTTAGGTTGGGTTAGGTTAGGTTATGTTACGTTATAGATGTATATAAAGGTCCCACGGAGACGCAGAGGCCAACTCGCCAGGAATGTTTTCAAATATTACCGCCGAGATGATAGGTTGGGTTAGGTTACGTTATATTACGTTATTGATGTATATGAAGGTCAAACGGAGACGCAGAGGCCGACTCGCCAGGAATGATGTCAAATATTACCGCCGAGATGTTAGGTTGGGTTATGTTAGGTTATATTACGTTATTGATGTATATAAAAGTCCCACGGAGACGTAGAGGCCAAATCGCCCGGAATGTTGTCAAATATTACCGCCGAGGTGATAGGTTGGGTAAGGATAGGTTATATTACGTTATTGATGTATATAAGAGTCCCACGGAGAGGTAGAGGCCAACAAGCCAGGAATGTGGACAAATATTACCGCCGAGGTGATAGGTTGGGTAAGGATAGGTTATATTACGTTATTGATGTATATAAGAGTCCCACGGAGAGGTAGAGGCCAACAAGCCAGGAATGTGGACAAATATTACCGCCGAGATGTTAGTTTGGGTCAGGTTAGGTTATATTACATTATTGATGTATATGAAGCTCAAACGGAGACGTAGAGGCCAACACGCCAGGAATGATGTCAAATATTACCGCCGAGATGTTAGTTTGGGTTAGGTTAGGTTATATTACATTATTGATGTATATAAAGGTCCTACGGAGACGTAGAGGCCAACAAGCCAGGAATGTGGTCAAATATTACCGCCGAGATGTTAGGTTGGGTTAGGTTAGGTTATATTACGTTATTGATGTATATAGTGGTTCCACGGAAACGGAGAAGCCAACTCGCCAGGAATGTTGTCAAATATTACCGCCGAGAAGATAGGTTGGGTTAGGTTATGTTATATTACGTTATTGATGTATATAAAGATCTCACGGAGACGTAGAGGCAAACTCGCCAGGTATGTTGTCAAATATTACCGCCGAGATGTTAGTTTGGTTTAGGTTAGGTTATATTACGTTATTGATGTATATAAAGGTCCCACGGAGACGTAGAGGCCAACAAGCCAGGAATGTGGTCAAATATTACCGCCGAGATGTTAGGTTGGGTTAGGTTAGGTTATATTACGTTATTGATGTATATAGTGGTTCCACGGAAACGGAGAAGCCAACTCGCCAGGAATGTTGTCAAATATTACCGCCGAGAAGATAGGTTGGGTTAGGTTAGGTTATATTACGTGATTGATGTATATAAAAGTCCCACGGAGACGGATAAGCCAACTCGCCAGGAATGATGTCAAACATTATCGCCGAGATGTTAGTTTGGGTTAGGTTAGGTTATATTATGTTATTGATGAATATGAAGGTCCCACGGAGACGTAGATGCCAACTCGCCAGGTATGTTGTCAAATAGTACCGCCGAGATGTTAGGTTGGGTTAGGTTAGGTTATATTACGTTATAGATGTATATAAAGGTCCCACGGAGATGTAGAGGCCAACTCGCCAGGAATGTTTTCAAATATTACCGCCGAGATGTTAGGTTGGGTTAGGTTAGGTTATGTTACGTTATAGATGTATATAAAGGTCCCACGGAGACGCAGAGGCCAACTCGCCAGGAATGTTTTCAAATATTACCGCCGGGATGATAGGTTGGGTTAGGTTACGTTATATTACGTTATTGATGTATATGAAGGTCAAACGGAGACGTAGAGGCCGACTCGCCAGGAATGATGTCAAATATTACCGCCGAGATGTTAGGTTGGGTTATGTTAGGTTATATTACGTTATTGATGTATATAAAAGTCCCACGGAGACGTAGAGGCCAAATCGCCCGGAATGTTGTCAAATATTACCGCCGAGGTGATAGGTTGGGTAAGGATAGGTTATATTACGTTATTGATGTATATAAGAGTCCCACGGAGAGGTAGAGGCCAACAAGCCAGGAATGTGGACAAATATTACCGCCGAGGTGATAGGTTGGGTAAGGATAGGTTATATTACGTTATTGATGTATATAAGAGTCCCACGGAGAGGTAGAGGCCAACAAGCCAGGAATGTGGACAAATATTACCGCCGAGATGTTAGTTTGGGTCAGGTTAGGTTATATTACATTATTGATGTATATGAAGGTCAAACGGAGACGTAGAGGCCAACACGTCAGGAATGATGTCAAATATTACCGCCGAGATGTTAGTTTGGGTTAGGTTAGGTTATATTACATTATTGATGTATATAAAGGTCCTACGGAGACGTAGAGGCCAACAAGCCAGGAATGTGGTCAAATATTACCGCCGAGATGTTAGGTTGGGTTAGGTTAGGTTATATTACGTTATTGATGTATATAGTGGTTCCACGGAAACGGAGAAGCCAACTCTCCAGGAATGATGTCAAACATTATCGCCGAGATGTTAGTTTGGGTTAGGTTAGGTTATATTATGTTATTGATGAATATGAAGGTCCCACGGAGACGTAGAGGCAAACTCGCCAGGTATGTTGTCAAATATTACCCCCGAGATGTTAGATTGGGTTAGGCTAGCTTATATTATGTTATTGATGTATATGAAGGTCCCACGGAGACGTAGAGGCCAACAAGCCAGGAATGTGGTCAAATATTACCGCCGAGATGTTAGGTTGGGTTATGTTAGGCTATATTACGTTATTGATGTATATAAAGGTCCCACGGAGAGGTAGAGGCCAACAAGCCAGGAATGTGGACAAATATTACCGCCGAGATGTTAGTTTGGTTTAGGTTAGGTTATATTACGTTATTGATGTATATAAAGGTCCCACGGAGACGTAGAGGCCAACTCGCCAGGAATGTTTTCAAATATTACCGCCGAGATGATAGGTTGGGTTAGGTTACGTTATATTACGTTATTGATGTATATAAAGGTCCCACGGAAAGGTAGAGGCCAACAAGCCAGGAATGTTTTCAAATATTACCGCCGAGATGTTAGGTTGGGTTAGGTTAGGTTATATTACGTTATAGATGTATATAAAGGTCCCACGGAGACGTAGAGGCCAACTCGCCAGGAATGTTTTCAAATATTACCGCCGAGATGATAGGTTGGGTTAGGTTAAGTTATATTACGTTATTGATGTATATAAAGGTCCCACGGAGAGGTAGAGGCCAACAAGCCAGGAATGTGGACAAATATTACCGCCGAGATGTTAGTTTGGGTTAGGTTAGGTTATATTACATTATTGATGTATATGAAGGTCAAACGGAGACGTAGAGGCTAACACGCCAGGAATGATGTCAAATATTACCGCCGAGATGTTAGGTTGGGTTATGTTAGGCTATATTACGTTATTGATGTATATAAAGGTCCCACGGAGACGTAGAGGCCAAATCGCCCGGAATGTTGTCAAATATTACCGCCGAGGTGATAGGTTGGGTAAGGATAGGTTATATTACGTTATTGATGTATATAAAGGTCCCACGGAGAGGTAGAGGCCAACAAGCCAGGAATGTGGACAAATATTACCGCCGAGATGTTAGTTTGGTTTAGGTTAGGTTATATTACGTTATTGATGTATATAAAGGTCCCACGGAGACGTAGAGGCCAACTCGCCAGGAATGTTTTCAAATATTACCGCCGAGATGATAGGTTGGGTTAGGTTACGTTATATTACGTTATTGATGTATATAAAGGTCCCACGGAGAGGTAGAGGCCAACAAGCCAGGAATGTTTTCAAATATTACCGCCGAGATGTTAGGTTGGGTTAGGTTAGGTTATATTACGTTATAGATGTATATAAAGGTCCCACGGAGACGTAGAGGCCAACTCGCCAGGAATGTTTTCAAATATTACCGCCGAGATGATAGGTTGGGTTAGGTTAAGTTATATTACGTTATTGATGTATATAAAGGTCCCACGGAGAGGTAGAGGCCAACAAGCCAGGAATGTGGACAAATATTACCGCCGAGATGTTAGTTTGGGTTAGGTTAGGTTATATTACATTATTGATGTATATAAAGGTCCCACGGAGACGTAGAGGCCAACAAGCCAGGAATGTGGTCAAATATTACCGCCGAGATGTTAGGTTGGGTTAGGTTAGGTTATATTACGTTATGGATGTATATAGTGGTTCCACGGAAACGGAGAAGCCAACTCGCCAGGAATGTTGTCAAATATTACCGCCGAGAAGATAGGTTGGGTTAGGTTATGTTATATTACGTTATTGATGTATATAAAGGTCCCACGGAGAGGTAGAGGCCAACAAGCCAGGAATGTGGACAAATATTACTGCCGAGATGTTAGTTTGGTTTAGGTTAGGTTATATTACGTTATTGATGTATATAAAGGTCCCACGGAGACGTAGAGGCCAACAAGCCAGGAATGTGGTCAAATATTACCGCCGACATGTTAGGTTGGGTTAGGTTAGGTTATATTACGTTATTGATGTATATAAATGTCCCACGGAGACGTAGAGGCCAACTCGGCAGGTATGTTGTCAAATATTACCGCCGAGATGTTAGGTTGGGTTAGGTTAGGTTATATTACGTGATTGATGTATATAAAAGTCCCACGGAGACGGAGAAGCCAACTCGCCAGGAATGATGTCAAACATTATCGCCGAGATGTTAGGTTGGGTTAGGTTAGGTTATATTATGTTATTGATGAATATGAAGGTCCCACGGAGACGTAGCGGCCAACTCGCCAGGTATGTTGTCAAATAGTACCGCCGAGATGTTAGGTTGGGTTAGGTTAGGTTATATTACGTTATAGATGTATATAAAGGTCCCATGGAGATGTAGAGGCCAACTCGCCAGGAATGTTTTCAAATATTACCGCCGAGATGTTAGGTTGGGTTAGGTTAGGTTATGTTACGTTATAGATGTATATAAAGGTCCCACGGAGACGCAGAGGCCAACTCGCCAGGAATGTTTTCAAATATTACCGCCGAGATGATAGGTTGGGTTAGGTTACGTTATATTACGTTATTGATGTATATGAAGGTCAAACGGAGACGCAGAGGCCGACTCGCCAGGAATGATGTCAAATATTACCGCCGAGATGTTAGGTTGGGTTATGTTAGGTTATATTACGTTATTGATGTATATAAAAGTCCCACGGAGACGTAGAGGCCAAATCGCCCGGAATGTTGTCAAATATTACCGCCGAGGTGATAGGTTGGGTAAGGATAGGTTATATTACGTTATTGATGTATATAAGAGTCCCACGGAGAGGTAGAGGCCAACAAGCCAGGAATGTGGACAAATATTACCGCCGAGGTGATAGGTTGGGTAAGGATAGGTTATATTACGTTATTGATGTATATAAGAGTCCGACGGAGAGGTAGAGGCCAACAAGCCAGGAATGTGGACAAATATTACCGCCGAGATGTTAGTTTGGGTCAGGTTAGGTTATATTACATTATTGATGTATATGAAGGTCAAACGGAGACGTAGAGGCCAACACGCCAGGAATGATGTCAAATATTACCGCCGAGATGTTAGTTTGGGTTAGGTTAGGTTATATTACATTATTGATGTATATAAAGGTCCTACGGAGACGTAGAGGCCAACAAGCCAGGAATGTGGTCAAATATTACCGCCGAGATGTTAGGTTGGGTTAGGTTAGGTTATATTACGTTATTGATGTATATAGTGGTTCCACGGAAACGGAGAAGCCAACTCGCCAGGAATGTTGTCAAATATTACCGCCGAGAAGATAGGTTGGGTTAGGTTATGTTATATTACGTTATTGATGTATATAAAGATCTCACGGAGACGTAGAGGCAAACTCGCCAGGTATGTTGTCAAATATTACCGCCGAGATGTTAGTTTGGTTTAGGTTAGGTTATATTACGTTATTGATGTATATAAAGGTCCCACGGAGACGTAGAGGCCAACAAGCCAGGAATGTGGTCAAATATTACCGCCGAGATGTTAGGTTGGGTTAGGTTAGGTTATATTACGTTATTGATGTATATAGTGGTTCCACGGAAACGGAGAAGCCAACTCGCCAGGAATGTTGTCAAATATTACCGCCGAGAAGATAGGTTGGGTTAGGTTAGGTTATATTACGTGATTGATGTATATAAAAGTCCCACGGAGACGGATAAGCCAACTCGCCAGGAATGATGTCAAACATTATCGCCGAGATGTTAGTTTGGGTTAGGTTAGGTTATATTATGTTATTGATGAATATGAAGGTCCCACGGAGACGTAGATGCCAACTCGCCAGGTATGTTGTCAAATAGTACCGCCGAGATGTTAGGTTGGGTTAGGTTAGGTTATATTACGTTATAGATGTATATAAAGGTCCCACGGAGATGTAGAGGCCAACTCGCCAGGAATGTTTTCAAATATTACCGCCGAGATGTTAGGTTGGGTTAGGTTAGGTTATGTTACGTTATAGATGTATATAAAGGTCCCACGGAGACGCAGAGGCCAACTCGCCAGGAATGTTTTCAAATATTACCGCCGAGATGATAGGTTGGGTTAGGTTACGTTATATTACGTTATTGATGTATATGAAGGTCAAACGGAGACGTAGAGGCCGACTCGCCAGGAATGATGTCAAATATTACCGCCGAGATGTTAGGTTGGGTTATGTTAGGTTATATTACGTTATTGATGTATATAAAAGTCCCACGGAGACGTAGAGGCCAAATCGCCCGGAATGTTGTCAAATATTACCGCCGAGGTGATAGGTTGGGTAAGGATAGGTTATATTACGTTATTGATGTATATAAGAGTCCCACGGAGAGGTAGAGGCCAACAAGCCAGGAATGTGGACAAATATTACCGCCGAGGTGATAGGTTGGGTAAGGATAGGTTATATTACGTTATTGATGTATATAAGAGTCCCACGGAGAGGTAGAGGCCAACAAGCCAGGAATGTGGACAAATATTACCGCCGAGATGTTAGTTTGGGTCAGGTTAGGTTATATTACATTATTGATGTATATGAAGGTCAAACGGAGACGTAGAGGCCAACACGTCAGGAATGATGTCAAATATTACCGCCGAGATGTTAGTTTGGGTTAGGTTAGGTTATATTACATTATTGATGTATATAAAGGTCCTACGGAGACGTAGAGGCCAACAAGCCAGGAATGTGGTCAAATATTACCGCCGAGATGTTAGGTTGGGTTAGGTTAGGTTATATTACGTTATTGATGTATATAGTGGTTCCACGGAAACGGAGAAGCCAACTCGCCAGGAATGATGTCAAACATTATCGCCGAGATGTTAGTTTGGGTTAGGTTAGGTTATATTATGTTATTGATGAATATGAAGGTCCCACGGAGACGTAGATGCCAACTCGCCAGGTATGTTGTCAAATAGTACCGCCGAGATATTAGGTTGGGTTAGGTTAGGTTATATTACGTTATAGATGTATATAAAGGTCCCATGGAGATGTAGAGGCCAACTCGCCAGGAATGTTTTCAAATATTACCGCCGAGATGTTAGGTTGGGTTACGTTAGGTTATATTACGTTATAGATGTATATAAAGGTCCCACGGAGACGTAGAGGCCAACTCGCCAGGAATGTTTTCAAATATTACCGCCGAGATGATAGGTTGGGTTAGGTTTAGTTATATTACGTTATTGGTGTATATAAAGGTCCCACGGAGAGGTAGAGGCCAACAAGCCAGGAATGTGGACAAATATTACCGCCGAGATGTTAGTTTGGGTTAGGTTAGGTTATATTACATTATTGATGTATATAAAGGTCCCACGGAGACGTAGAGGCCAACAAGCCAGGAATGTGGTCAAATATTACCGCCGAGATGTTAGGTTGGGTTAGGTTAGGTTATATTGTGTTATTGATGTATATAAATGTCCCACGGAGACGTAGAGGCAAACTCGCCAGGTATGTTGTCAAATATTACCCCCGAGATGTTAGATTGGGTTAGGCTAGCTTATATTATGTTATTGATGTATATGAAGGTCCCACGGAGACGTAGAGGCCAACTCGCCAGGTATGTTGTCAAATAGTACCGCCGAGATGTTAAGTTGGGTTAGGTTAGGTTATATTACGTTATAGATGTATATAAAGGTCCCACGGAGACGTAGAGGCCAACTCGCCAGGAATGTTTTCAAATATTACCGCCGAGATGTTAGGTTGGGTTAGGTTAGGTTATATTACGTTATAGATGTATATAAAGGTCACACGGAGACGTAGAGGCCAACAAGCCAGGAATGTGGTCAAATATTACCGCCGAGATGATAGGTTGGGTTAGGTTATGTTATATTACGTTATTGATGTATATAAAGATCTCACGGAGACGCAGAGGCCAACTCGCCAGGTATGTTGTCAAATAGTACCGCCGAGATGTTAGGTTGGGTTAGGTTAGGTTATATTATGTTATTGATGTATATGAAGGTCCCACGGAGACGTAGAGGCCAACTCGCCAGCTATGTTGTCAAATAGTACCGCCGAGATGTTAGGTTGGGTTAGGTTAGGTTATATTCCGCTATTGATGTATATAAAGGTCCCACGGAGACGTAAAGGCCAACTCGCCAGGAATGTTGTCAAATATTACCGCCGAGATGATAGGTTGGGTTAGGTTAGGTTATATTACGTGATTGAAGTATATAAAGGTTCTACGGAGACGTAGAGGCCAACTCCCCAGGAATGTTTTCAAATATTACCGCCGAGATGTTAGGTTGGATTAGGTTAGGTTATATTACGTTATAGATGTATATAAAGGTCCCACGGAGACATAGAGGCCAACTCGCCAGGAATGTTTTCAAATATTACCGCCGAGATGTTAGGTTGGGTTAGGTTAGGTTATATTACATTATTGATGTATATGAAGGTCAAACGGAGACGTAGAGGCCACCTCGCCAGGAATGATGTCAAATATTACCGCCGAGATGTTAGGTTGGGTTAGGTTAGGTTACATTACATTATTGATGTATATAAATGTCCCACGGAGACGTAGAGGCCAACGAGACAGGAATGTGGTCAAATATTACCGCCAAAATGTTAGATTGGGTTAGGCTAGGTTATATTACGTTATTGATGTATATAAAGGTCCCACGGAGACGTAGAGGCCAACAAGCCAGGAATGTAGTCAAATATTACCGCCGAGATGTTAGGTTGGGTTAGGTTAGGTTATATTACGTTATTGATGTATATAATGGGTCCACGGAAACGGAGAAGCCAACTCGCCAGGAATGTTGTCAAATATTACCGCCGAGATGTTAGATTGGGTTAGGCTAGCTTATATTATGTTATTGATGTATATGAAGGTCCCGCGGAGACGTATAGGCCAACTCGCCAGCTATGTTGTCAAATAGTACCGCCGAGATGTTAGGTTGGGTTAGGTTAGGTTATATTCCGCTATTGATGTATATAAAGGTCCCACGGAGACGTAAAGGCCAACTCGCCAGGAATGTTGTCAAATATTACCGCCGAGATGATAGGTTGGGTTAGGTTACGTTATATTACGTTATTGATGTATATGAAGGTCAAACGGAGACGTAGAGGCCAACTCGGCAGGTATGTTGTCAAATATTACAGCCGAGATATTAGGTTGGGTTAGGTTAGGTTACATTACGTGATTGATGTATATAAAAGTCCCACGGAGAAGGAGAAGCCAACTCGCCAGCAATGTTGTAAAATATTATCGCCGAGATGTTAGGTTGGGTTAGGTTAGGTTGTATTACGTTATTGATGTATATAAAGGTCCCATGGAGACGTAGAGGCCAACAAGACAGGAATGTGGTCAAATATTACCGCCGAGATATTAGATTGGGTTAGGTTAGGTTATATTACGTGATTGAAGTATATAAAGGTTCTACGGAGACGTAGAGGCCAACTCGCCAGGAATGTTTTCAAATATTACCGCCGAGATGTTAGGTTGGATTAGGTTAGGTTATATTACGTTATAGATGTATATAAAGGTCCCACGGAGACATAGAGGCCAACTCGCCAGGAATGTTTTCAAATATTACCGCCGAGATGTTAGGTTGGGTTAGGTTAGGTTATATTACATTATTGATGTATATGAAGGTCAAACGGAGACGTAGAGGCCACCTCGCCAGGAATGATGTCAAATATTACCGCCGAGATGTTAGGTTGGGTTAGGTTAGGTTACATTACATTATTGATGTATATAAATGTCCCACGGAGACGTAGAGGCCAACGAGACAGGAATGTGGTCAAATATTACCGCCAAAATGTTAGGTTGGGTTAGGCTAGGTTATATTACGTTATTGATGTATATAAAGATCTCACGGAGACGCAGAGGCCAACTCGCCAGGTATGTTGTCAAATAGTACCGCCGAGATGTTAGGTTGGGTTAGGTTAGCTTATATTACGTTATTGATGTATATAAAGGTCCCACGGAGACGTAGAGGCCAACTCGCCAGGAATGTTGTCAAATATTACCGCCGAGAAGATAGGTTGGGTTAGGTTATGTTATATTACGTTATTGATGTATATAAAGATCTCACGGAGACGTAGAGGCAAACTCGCCAGGTATGTTGTCAAATATTACCGCCGAGATGTTAGATTGGGTTAGGCTAGCTTATATTATGTTATTGATGTATATGAAGGTCCCACGGAGAAGGAGAAGCCAACTCGCCAGAAATGATGTCAAATACTATCGCCGAGAAGTTAGTTTGGGTTAGGTTAGGTTGTATTACGTTATTGATGTATATAAAGGTCCCACGGATACGTAGATGCCAACAAGACAGGAATGTGGTCAAATATTACCGCCGATATGTTAGATTGGGTTAGGTTAGGTTATATTACGTTATTGAAGTATATAAAGGTTCTACGGAGACGTAGAGGCCAACAAGCCATGAATGTGGTCAAATATTACCGCCGAGATGTTAGATTGGCTTAGGCTAGCTTATATTATGTTATTTATGTATATAAAGGTCCCACGGATTCGTAGAGGCCAACTCGCCAGGAATGTTTTCAAATATTACCGCCGAGATGTTAGGTTGGGTTAGGTTAGGTTATATTACGTTATAGATGTATATAAAGGTCACACGGAGACGTAGAGGCCAACAAGCCAGGAATGTGGTCAAATATTACCGCCGAGATGATAGGTTGGGTTAGGCTATGTTATATTACGTTATTGATGTATATAAAGATCTCACGGAGACGCAGAGGCCAACTCGCCAGGTATGTTGTCAAATAGTACCGCCGAGATGTTAGGTTGGGTTAGGTTAGGTTATATTACGTTATTGATGTATATAAAGATCCCACGGAGACGTAGAGGCCAACTCGCCAGGTATGTTGTCAAATATTACCGCCGAGATGTTAGATTGGGTTAGGCTAGCTTATATTATGTTATTGATGTATATGAAGGTCCCACGGAGACGTAGAGGCCAACTCGCCAGCTATGTTGTCAAATAGTACCGCCGAGATGTTAGGTTGGGTTAGGTTAGGTTATATTCCGCTATTGATGTATATAAAGGTCCCACGGAGACGTAAAGGCCAACTCGCCAGGAATGTTGTCAAATATTACCGCCGAGATGATAGGTTGGGTTAGGTTACGTTATATTACGTTATTGATGTATATGAAGGTCAAACGGAGACGTAGAGGCCAACTCGGCAGGTATGTTGTCAAATATTACCGCCGAGATATTAGGTTGGGTTAGGTTAGGTTATATTACGTGATTGATGTATATAAAAGTCCCACGGAGAAGGAGAAGCCAACTCGCCAGCAATGTTGTAAAATATTATCGCCGAGATGTTAGGTTGGGTTAGGTTAGGTTGTATTACGTTATTGATGTATATAAAGGTCCCATGGAGACGTAGAGGCCAACAAGACAGGAATGTGGTCAAATATTACCGCCGAGATATTAGATTGGGTTAGGTTAGGTTATATTACGTGATTGAAGTATATAAAGGTTCTACGGAGACGTAGAGGCCAACTCGCCAGGAATGTTTTCAAATATTACCGCCGAGATGTTAGGTTGGATTAGGTTAGGTTATATTACGTTATAGATGTATATAAAGGTCCCACGGAGACATAGAGGCCAACTCGCCAGGAATGTTTTCAAATATTACCGCCGAGATGTTAGGTTGGGTTAGGTTAGGTTATATTACATTATTGATGTATATGAAGGTCAAACGGAGACGTAGAGGCCACCTCGCCAGGAATGATGTCAAATATTACCGCCGAGATGTTAGGTTGGGTTAGGTTAGGTTACATTACATTATTGATGTATATAAATGTCCCACGGCGACGTAGAGGCCAACGAGACAGGAATGTGGTCAAATATTACCGCCAAAATGTTAGATTGGGTTAGGCTAGGTTATATTACGTTATTGATGTATATAAAGGTCCCACGGAGACGTAGAGGCCAACAAGCCAGGAATGTAGTCAAATATTACCGCCGAGATGTTAGGTTGGGTTAGGTTAGGTTATATTACGTTATTGATGAATATAATGGGTCCACGGAAACGGAGAAGCCAACTCGCCAGGAATGTTGTCAAATATTACCGCCGAGAAGATAGGTTGGGTTAGGTTATGTTATATTACGTTATTGATGTATATAAAGATCTCACGGAGACGTAGAGGCAAACTCGCCAGGTATGTTGTCAAATATTACCGCCGAGATGTTAGATTGGGTTAGGCTAGCTTATATTATGTTATTGATGTATATGAAGGTCCCACGGAGAAGGAGAAGCCAACTCGCCAGAAATGATGTCAAATATTATCGCCGAGATGTTAGTTTGGGTTAGGTTAGGTTGTATTACGTTATTGATGTATATAAAGGTCCCACGGATACGTAGATGCCAACAAGACAGGAATGTGGTCAAATATTACCGCCGATATGTTAGATTGGGTTAGGTTAGGTTATATTACGTTATTGAAGTATATAAAGGTTCTACGGAGACGTAGAGGCCAACAAGCCAGGAATGTGGTCAAATATTACCGCCGAGATGTTAGATTGGGTTAGGCTAGCTTATATTATGTTATTTATGTATATAAAGGTCCCACGGATTCGTAGAGGCCAACTCGCCAGGAATGTTTTCAAATATTACCGCCGAGATGTTAGGTTGGGTTAGGTTAGGTTATATTACGTTATAGATGTATATAAAGGTTCTACGGAGACGTAGAGGCCAACTCGCCAGGAATGTTTTCAAATATTACCGCCGAGATGTTAGGTTGGATTAGGTTAGGTTATATTACGTTATAGATGTATATAAAGGTCCCACGGAGACATAGAGGCCAACTCGCCAGGAATGTTTTCAAATATTACCGCCGAGATGTTAGGTTGGGTTAGGTTAGGTTATATTACATTATTGATGTATATGAAGGTCAAACGGAGACGTAGAGGCCACCTCGCCAGGAATGATGTCAAATATTACCGCCGAGATGTTAGGTTGGGTTAGGTTAGGTTACATTACATTATTGATGTATATAAATGTCCCATGGAGACGTAGAGGCCAACGAGACAGGAATGTGGTCAAATATTACCGCCAAAATGTTAGATTGGGTTAGGCTAGGTTATATTACGTTATTGATGTATATAAAGGTCCCACGGAGACGTAGAGGCCAACAAGCCAGGAATGTAGTCAAATATTACCGCCGAGATGTTAGGTTGGGTTAGGTTAGGTTATATTACGTTATTGATGTATATAATGGGTCCACGGAAACGGAGAAGCCAACTCGCCAGGAATGTTGTCAAATATTACCGCCGAGAAGATAGGTTGGGTTAGGTTATGTTATATTACGTTATTGATGTATATAAAGATCTCACGGAGACGTAGAGGCAAACTCGCCAGGTATGTTGTCAAATATTACCGCCGAGATGTTAGATTGGGTTAGGCTAGCTTATATTATGTTATTGATGTATATGAAGGTCCCACGGAGAAGGAGAAGCCAACTCGCCAGAAATGATGTCAAATACTATCGCCGAGAAGTTAGTTTGGGTTAGGTTAGGTTGTATTACGTTATTGATGTATATAAAGGTCCCACGGATACGTAGATGCCAACAAGACAGGAATGTGGTCAAATATTACCGCCGATATGTTAGATTGGGTTAGGTTAGGTTATATTACGTTATTGAAGTATATAAAGGTTCTACGGAGACGTAGAGGCCAACAAGCCAGGAATGTGGTCAAATATTACCGCCGAGATGTTAGATTGGCTTAGGCTAGCTTATATTATGTTATTTATGTATATAAAGGTCCCACGGATTCGTAGAGGCCAACTCGCCAGGAATGTTTTCAAATATTACCGCCGAGATGTTAGGTTGGGTTAGGTTAGGTTATATTACGTTATAGATGTATATAAAGGTCACACGGAGACGTAGAGGCCAACAAGCCAGGAATGTGGTCAAATATTACCGCCGAGATGATAGGTTGGGTTAGGTTATGTTATATTACGTTATTGATGTATATAAAGATCTCACGGAGACGCAGAGGCCAACTCGCCAGGTATGTTGTCAAATAGTACCGCCGAGATGTTAGGTTGGGTTAGGTTAGGTTATATTACGTTATTGATGTATATAAAGATCCCACGGAGACGTAGAGGCCAACTCGCCAGGTATGTTGTCAAATATTACCGCCGAGATGTTAGATTGGGTTAGGCTAGCTTATATTATGTTATTGATGTATATGAAGGTCCCACGGAGACGTAGAGGCCAACTCGCCAGCTATGTTGTCAAATAGTACCGCCGAGATGTTAGGTTGGGTTAGGTTAGGTTATATTCCGCTATTGATGTATATAAAGGTCCCACGGAGACGTAAAGGCCAACTCGCCAGGAATGTTGTCAAATATTACCGCCGAGATGATAGGTTGGGTTAGGTTACGTTATATTACGTTATTGATGTATATGAAGGTCAAACGGAGACGTAGAGGCCAACTCGGCAGGTATGTTGTCAAATATTACCGCCGAGATATTAGGTTGGGTTAGGTTAGGTTATATTACGTGATTGATGTATATAAAAGTCCCACGGAGAAGGAGAAGCCAACTCGCCAGCAATGTTGTAAAATATTATCGCCGAGATGTTAGGTTGGGTTAGGTTAGGTTGTATTACGTTATTGATGTATATAAAGGTCCCATGGAGACGGAGAGGCCAACAAGACAGGAATGTGGTCAAATATTACCGCCGAGATATTAGATTGGGTTAGGTTAGGTTATATTACGTGATTGAAGTATATAAAGGTTCTACGGAGACGTAGAGGCCAACTCGCCAGGAATGTTTTCAAATATTACCGCCGAGATGTTAGGTTGGATTAGGTTAGGTTATATTACGTTATAGATGTATATAAAGGTCCCACGGAGACATAGAGGCCAACTCGCCAGGAATGTTTTCAAATATTACCGCCGAGATGTTAGGTTGGGTTAGGTTAGGTTATATTACATTATTGATGTATATGAAGGTCAAACGGAGACATAGAGGCCACCTCGCCAGGAATGATGTCAAATATTACCGCCGAGATGTTAGGTTGGGTTAGGTTAGGTTGTATTACGTTATTGATGTATATAAAGGTCCCACGGATACGTAGATGCCAACAAGACAGGAATGTGGTCAAATATTACCGCCGATATGTTAGATTGGGTTAGGTTAGGTTATATTACGTTATTGAAGTATATGAAGGTCCCACGGAGAAGGAGAAGCCAACTCGCCAGAAATGATGTCAAATACTATCGCCGAGAAGTTAGTTTGGGTTAGGTTAGGTTGTATTACGTTATTGATGTATATAAAGGTCCCACGGATACGTAGATGCCAACAAGACAGGAATGTGGTCAAATATTACCGCCGATATGTTAGATTGGGTTAGGTTAGGTTATATTACGTTATTGAAGTATATAAAGGTTCTACGGAGACGTAGAGGCCAACAAGCCAGGAATGTGGTCAAATATTACCGCCGAGATGTTAGATTGGCTTAGGCTAGCTTATATTATGTTATTTATGTATATAAAGGTCCCACGGATTCGTAGAGGCCAACTCGCCAGGAATGTTTTCAAATATTACCGCCGAGATGTTAGGTTGGGTTAGGTTAGGTTATATTACGTTATA
The DNA here is from genome assembly GCA_963969225.1 of Xylocopa violacea. Lineage (NCBI taxonomy): Eukaryota > Metazoa > Arthropoda > Insecta > Hymenoptera > Apidae > Xylocopa > Xylocopa violacea. The sequence goes on along the minus strand of CAXAJV010000463.1, from coordinate 580,770 downwards.
GATGTATATAAAGGTCACACGGAGACGTAGAGGCCAACAAGCCAGGAATGTGGTCAAATATTACCGCCGAGATGATAGGTTGGGTTAGGTTATGTTATATTACGTTATTGATGTATATAAAGATCTCACGGAGACGCAGAGGCCAACTCGCCAGGTATGTTGTCAAATAGTACCGCCGAGATGTTAGGTTGGGTTAGGTTAGGTTATATTACGTTATTGATGTATATAAAGATCCCACGGAGACGTAGAGGCCAACTCGCCAGGTATGTTGTCAAATATTACCGCCGAGATGTTAGATTGGGTTAGGCTAGCTTATATTATGTTATTGATGTATATGAAGGTCCCACGGAGACGTAGAGGCCAACTCGCCAGCTATGTTGTCAAATAGTACCGCCGAGATGTTAGGTTGGGTTAGGTTAGGTTATATTCCGCTATTGATGTATATAAAGGTCCCACGGAGACGTAAAGGCCAACTCGCCAGGAATGTTGTCAAATATTACCGCCGAGATGATAGGTTGGGTTAGGTTACGTTATATTACGTTATTGATGTATATGAAGGTCAAACGGAGACGTAGAGGCCAACTCGGCAGGTATGTTGTCAAATATTACCGCCGAGATATTAGGTTGGGTTAGGTTAGGTTATATTACGTGATTGATGTATATAAAAGTCCCACGGAGAAGGAGAAGCCAACTCGCCAGCAATGTTGTAAAATATTATCGCCGAGATGTTAGGTTGGGTTAGGTTAGGTTGTATTACGTTATTGATGTATATAAAGGTCCCATGGAGACGGAGAGGCCAACAAGACAGGAATGTGGTCAAATATTACCGCCGAGATATTAGATTGGGTTAGGTTAGGTTATATTACGTGATTGAAGTATATAAAGGTTCTACGGAGACGTAGAGGCCAACTCGCCAGGAATGTTTTCAAATATTACCGCCGAGATGTTAGGTTGGATTAGGTTAGGTTATATTACGTTATAGATGTATATAAAGGTCCCACGGAGACATAGAGGCCAACTCGCCAGGAATGTTTTCAAATATTACCGCCGAGATGTTAGGTTGGGTTAGGTTAGGTTATATTACATTATTGATGTATATGAAGGTCAAACGGAGACATAGAGGCCACCTCGCCAGGAATGATGTCAAATATTACCGCCGAGATGTTAGGTTGGGTTAGGTTAGGTTACATTACATTATTGATGTATATAAATGTCCCACGGAGACGTAGAGGCCAACGAGACAGGAATGTGGTCAAATATTACCGCCAAAATGTTAGATTGGGTTAGGCTAGGTTATATTACGTTATTGATGTATATAAAGGTCCCACGGAGACGTAGAGGCCAACAAGCCAGGAATGTAGTCAAATATTACCGCCGAGATGTTAGGTTGGGTTAGGTTAGGTTATATTACGTTATTGATGTATATAATGGGTCCACGGAAACGGAGAAGCCAACTCGCCAGGAATGTTGTCAAATATTACCGCCGAGAAGATAGGTTGGGTTAGGTTACGTTATATTACGTTATTGATGTATATAAAGACCTCACGGAGACGTACAGGCAAACTCGCCAGGTATGTAGTCAAATATTACCGCCGAGATGTTAGATTGGGTTAGGCTAGCTTATATTATGTTATTGATGTATATGAAGGTTCTACGGAGACGTAGAGGCCAACAAGCCAGGAATGTGGTCAAATATTACCGCCGAGATGTTAGGTTGGGTTAGGTTAGGTTATATTACGTTATAGATGTATATAAAGGTCACACGGAGACGTAGAGGCCAACAAGCCAGGAATGTGGTCAAATATTACCGCCGAGATGATAGGTTGGGTTAGGTTATGTTATATTACGTTATTGATGTATATAAAGATCTCACGGAGACGCAGAGGCCAACTCGCCAGGTATGTTGTCAAATAGTACCGCCGAGATGTTAGGTTGGGTTAGGTTAGGTTATATTACGTTATTGATGTATATAAAGATCCCACGGAGACGTAGAGGGCAACTCGCCAGGTATGTTGTCAAATATTACCGCCGAGATGTTAGATTGGGTTAGGCTAGCTTATATTATGTTATAGATGTATATAAAGGTCACACGGAGACGTAGAGGCCAACAAGCCAGGAATGATGTCAAATATTACCGCCGAGATGTTAGGTTGGGTTAGGTTAGGTTACATTACATTATTGATGTATATAAATGTCCCACGGAGACGTAGAGGCCAACGAGACAGGAATGTGGTCAAATATTACCGCCAAAATGTTAGATTGGGTTAGGCTAGGTTATATTACGTTATTGATGTATATAAAGGTCCCACGGAGACGTAGAGGCCAACAAGCCAGGAATGTAGTCAAATATTACCGCCGAGATGTTAGGTTGGGTTAGGTTAGGTTATATTACGTTATTGATGTATATAATGGGTCCACGGAAACGGAGAAGCCAACTCGCCAGGAATGTTGTCAAATATTACCGCCGAGAAGATAGGTTGGGTTAGGTTATGTTATATTACGTTATTGATGTATATAAAGATCTCACGGAGACGTAGAGGCAAACTCGCCAGGTATGTTGTCAAATATTACCGCCGAGATGTTAGATTGGGTTAGGCTAGCTTATATTATGTTATTGATATATATGAAGGTCCCACGGAGAAGGAGAAGCCAACTCGCCAGAAATGATGTCAAATATTATCGCCGAGATGTTAGTTTGGGTTAGGTTAGGTTGTATTACGTTATTGATGTATATAAAGGTCCCACGGATACGTAGATGCCAACAAGACAGGAATGTGGTCAAATATTACCGCCGATATGTTAGATTGGGTTAGGTTAGGTTATATTACGTTATTGAAGTATATAAAGGTTCTACGGAGACGTAGAGGCCAACAAGCCAGGAATGTGGTCAAATATTACCGCCGAGATGTTAGATTGGGTTAGGTTAGGTTATATTACGTTATTTATGTATATAAAGGTCCCACGGATTCGTAGAGGCCAACTCGCCAGGAATGTTTTCAAATATTACCGCCGAGATGTTAGGTTGGGTTAGGTTAGGTTATATTACGTTATAGATGTATATAAAGGTCACACGGAGACGTAGAGGCCAACAAGCCAGGAATGTGGTCAAATATTACCGCCGAGATGATAGGTTGGGTTAGGTTATGTTATATTACGTTATTGATGTATATAAAGATCTCACGGAGACGCAGAGGCCAACTCGCCAGGTATGTTGTCAAATAGTACCGCCGAGATGTTAGGTTGGGTTAGGTTAGGTTATATTACGTTATTGATGTATATAAAGATCCCACGGAGACGTAGAGGCCAACTCGCCAGGTATGTTGTCAAATATTACCGCCTAGATGTTAGATTGGGTTAGGCTAGCTTATATTATGTTATTGATGTATATGAAGGTCCCACGGAGACGTAGAGGCCAACTCGCCAGCTATGTTGTCAAATAGTACCGCCGAGATGTTAGGTTGGGTTAGGTTAGGTTATATTCCGCTATTGATGTATATAAAGGTCCCACGGAGACGTAAAGGCCAACTCGCCAGGAATGTTGTCAAATATTACCGCCGAGATGATAGGTTGGGTTAGGTTACGTTGTATTACGTTATTGATGTATATGAAGGTCAAACGGAGACGTAGAGGCCAACTCGGCAGGTATGTTGTCAAATATTACCGCCGAGATATTAGGTTGGGTTAGGTTAGGTTATATTACGTGATTGATGTATATAAAAGTCCCACGGAGAAGGAGAAGCCAACTCGCCAGCAATGTTGTAAAATATTATCGCCGAGATGTTAGGTTGGGTTAGGTTAGGTTGTATTACGTTATTGATGTATATAAAGGTCCCATGGAGACGGAGAGGCCAACAAGACAGGAATGTGGTCAAATATTACCGCCGAGATATTAGATTGGGTTAGGTTAGGTTATATTACGTGATTGAAGTATATAAAGGTTCTACGGAGACGTAGAGGCCAACTCGCCAGGAATGTTTTCAAATATTACCGCCGAGATGTTAGGTTGGATTAGGTTAGGTTATATTACGTTATAGATGTATATAAAGGTCCCACGGAGACATAGAGGCCAACTCGCCAGGAATGTTTTCAAATATTACCGCCGAGATGTTAGGTTGGGTTAGGTTAGGTTATATTACATTATTGATGTATATGAAGGTCAAACGGAGACATAGAGGCCACCTCGCCAGGAATGATGTCAAATATTACCGCCGAGATGTTAGGTTGGGTTAGGTTAGGTTACATTACATTATTGATGTATATAAATGTCCCACGGAGACGTAGAGGCCAACGAGACAGGAATGTGGTCAAATATTACCGCCAAAATGTTAGATTGGGTTAGGCTAGGTTATATTACGTTATTGATGTATATAAAGGTCCCACGGAGACGTAGAGGCCAACAAGCCAGGAATGTAGTCAAATATTACCGCCGAGATGTTAGGTTGGGTTAGGTTAGGTTATATTACGTTATTGATGTATATAATGGGTCCACGGAAACGGAGAAGCCAACTCGCCAGGAATGTTGTCAAATATTACCGCCGAGAAGATAGGTTGGGTTAGGTTACGTTATATTACGTTATTGATGTATATAAAGATCTCACGGAGACGTACAGGCAAACTCGCCAGGTATGTTGTCAAATATTACCGCCGAGATGTTAGATTGGGTTAGGCTAGCTTATATTATGTTATTGATGTATATGAAGGTTCTACGGAGACGTAGAGGCCAACAAGCCAGGAATGTGGTCAAATATTACCGCCGAGATGTTAGGTTGGGTTAGGTTAGGTTATATTACGTTATAGATGTATATAAAGGTCACACGGAGACGTAGAGGCCAACAAGCCAGGAATGTGGTCAAATATTACCGCCGAGATGATAGGTTGGGTTAGGTTATGTTATATTACGTTATTGATGTATATAAAGATCTCACGGAGACGCAGAGGCCAACTCGCCAGGTATGTTGTCAAATAGTACCGCCGAGATGTTAGGTTGGGTTAGGTTAGGTTATATTACGTTATTGATGTATATAAAGATCCCACGGAGACGTAGAGGGCAACTCGCCAGGTATGTTGTCAAATATTACCGCCGAGATGTTAGATTGGGTTAGGCTAGCTTATATTATGTTATAGATGTATATAAAGGTCACACGGAGACGTAGAGGCCAACAAGCCAGGAATGATGTCAAATATTACCGCCGAGATGTTAGGTTGGGTTAGGTTAGGTTACATTACATTATTGATGTATATAAATGTCCCACGGAGACGTAGAGGCCAACGAGACAGGAATGTGGTCAAATATTACCGCCAAAATGTTAGATTGGGTTAGGCTAGGTTATATTACGTTATTGATGTATATAAAGGTCCCACGGAGACGTAGAGGCCAACAAGCCAGGAATGTAGTCAAATATTACCGCCGAGATGTTAGGTTGGGTTAGGTTAGGTTATATTACGTTATTGATGTATATAATGGGTCCACGGAAACGGAGAAGCCAACTCGCCAGGAATGTTGTCAAATATTACCGCCGAGAAGATAGGTTGGGTTAGGTTATGTTATATTACGTTATTGATGTATATAAAGATCTCACGGAGACGTAGAGGCAAACTCGCCAGGTATGTTGTCAAATATTACCGCCGAGATGTTAGATTGGGTTAGGCTAGCTTATATTATGTTATTGATGTATATGAAGGTCCCACGGAGAAGGAGAAGCCAACTCGCCAGAAATGATGTCAAATATTATCGCCGAGATGTTAGTTTGGGTTAGGTTAGGTTGTATTACGTTATTGATGTATATAAAGGTCCCACGGATACGTAGATGCCAACAAGACAGGAATGTGGTCAAATATTACCGCCGATATGTTAGATTGGGTTAGGTTAGGTTATATTACGTTATTGAAGTATATAAAGGTTCTACGGAGACGTAGAGGCCAACAAGCCAGGAATGTGGTCAAATATTACCGCCGAGATGTTAGATTGGGTTAGGTTAGGTTATATTACGTTATTTATGTATATAAAGGTCCCACGGATTCGTAGAGGCCAACTCGCCAGGAATGTTTTCAAATATTACCGCCGAGATGTTAGGTTGGGTTAGGTTAGGTTATATTACGTTATAGATGTATATAAAGGTCACACGGAGACGTAGAGGCCAACAAGCCAGGAATGTGGTCAAATATTACCGCCGAGATGATAGGTTGGGTTAGGTTATGTTATATTACGTTATTGATGTATATAAAGATCTCACGGAGACGCAGAGGCCAACTCGCCAGGTATGTTGTCAAATAGTACCGCCGAGATGTTAGGTTGGGTTAGGTTAGGTTATATTACGTTATTGATGTATATAAAGATCCCACGGAGACGTAGAGGCCAACTCGCCAGGTATGTTGTCAAATATTACCGCCTAGATGTTAGATTGGGTTAGGCTAGCTTATATTATGTTATTGATGTATATGAAGGTCCCACGGAGACGTAGAGGCCAACTCGCCAGCTATGTTGTCAAATAGTACCGCCGAGATGTTAGGTTGGGTTAGGTTAGGTTATATTCCGCTATTGATGTATATAAAGGTCCCACGGAGACGTAAAGGCCAACTCGCCAGGAATGTTGTCAAATATTACCGCCGAGATGATAGGTTGGGTTAGGTTACGTTATATTACGTTATTGATGTATATGAAGGTCAAACGGAGACGTAGAGGCCAACTCGGCAGGTATGTTGTCAAATATTACCGCCGAGATATTAAGTTGGGTTAGGTTAGGTTATATTACGTGATTGATGTATATAAAAGTCCCACGGAGAAGGAGAAGCCAACTCGCCAGCAATGTTGTAAAATACTATCGCCGAGATGTTAGGTTGGGTTAGGTTAGGTTGTATTACGTTATTGATGTATATAAAGGTCCCATGGAGACGTAGAGGCCAACAAGACAGGAATGTGGTCAAATATTACCGCCGAGATATTAGATTGGGTTAGGTTAGGTTATATTACGTGATTGAAGTATATAAAGGTTCTACGGAGACGTAGAGGCCAACTCGCCAGGAATGTTTTCAAATATTACCGCCGAGATGTTAGGTTGGATTAGGTTAGGTTATATTACGTTATAGATGTATATAAAGGTCCCACGGAGACATAGAGGCCAACTCGCCAGGAATGTTTTCAAATATTACCGCCGAGATGTTAGGTTGGGTTAGGTTAGGTTATATTACATTATTGATGTATATGAAGGTCAAACGGAGACGTAGAGGCCACCTCGCCAGGAATGATGTCAAATATTACCGCCGAGATGTTAGGTTGGGTTAGGTTAGGTTACATTACATTATTGATGTATATAAATGTCCCACGGAGACGTAGAGGCCAACGAGACAGGAATGTGGTCAAATATTACCGCCAAAATGTTAGATTGGGTTAGGCTAGGTTATATTACGTTATTGATGTATATAAAGGTCCCACGGAGACGTAGAGGCCAACAAGCCAGGAATGTAGTCAAATATTACCGCCGAGATGTTAGGTTGGGTTAGGTTAGGTTATATTACGTTATTGATGTATATAATGGGTCCACGGAAACGGAGAAGCCAACTCGCCAGGAATGTTGTCAAATATTACCGCCGAGAAGATAGGTTGGGTTAGGTTATGTTATATTACGTTATTGATGTATATAAAGATCTCACGGAGACGTAGAGGCAAACTCGCCAGGTATGTTGTCAAATATTACCGCCGAGATGTTAGATTGGGTTAGGCTAGCTTATATTATGTTATTGATGTATATGAAGGTCCCACGGAGAAGGAGAAGCCAACTCGCCAGCTATGTTGTCAAATAGTACCGCCGAGATGTTAGGTTGGGTTAGGTTAGGTTATATTCCGCTATTGATGTATATAAAGGTCCCACGGAGACGTAAAGGCCAACTCGCCAGGAATGTTGTCAAATATTACCGCCGAGATGATAGGTTGGGTTAGGTTACGTTATATTACGTTATTGATGTATATGAAGGTCAAACGGAGACGTAGAGGCCAACTCGGCAGGTATGTTGTCAAATATTACCGCCGAGATATTAGGTTGGGTTAGGTTAGGTTATATTACGTGATTGATGTATATAAAAGTCCCACGGAGAAGGAGAAGCCAACTCGCCAGCAATGTTGCAAAATATTATCGCCGAGATGTTAGGTTGGGTTAGGTTAGGTTGTATTACGTTATTGATGTATATAAAGGTCCCACGGAGACGCAGAGGCCAACAAGACAGGAATGTGGTCAAATATTACCGCCGAGATATTAGATTGAGTTAGGTTAGGTTATATTACGTGATTGAAGTATATAAAGGTTCTACGGAGTAGTAGAGGCCAACTCGCCAGGAATGTTTTCAAATATTACCGCCGAGATGTTAGGTTGGATTAGGTTAGGTTATATTACGTTATAGATGTATATAAAGGTCCCACGGGGACATAGAGGCCAACTAGCCAGGAATGTTTTCAAATATTACCGCCGATATGTTAGGTTGGGTTAGGTTAGGTTATATTACATTATTGATGTATATGAAGGTCAAACGGAGACGTAGAGGCCACCTCGCCAGGAATGATGTCAAATATTACCGCCGAGATGTTAGGTTGGGTTAGGTTAGGTTACATTACATTATTGATGTATATAAATGTCCCACGGAGACGTAGAGGCCAACGAGACAGGAATGTGGTCAAATATTACCGCCAAAATGTTAGATTGGGTTAGGCTAGGTTATATTACTTTATTGAATTATATAAAGGTCCTACGGAGACGTAGAGGCCAACAAGCCAGGAATGTGGTCAAATATTACCGCCGAGATGTTAGGTTGGGTTAGGTTAGGTTATATTACGTTATTGATGTATATAAAGGTCCCACGGAGACGTAGAGGCCAACAAGCCAGGAATGTGGTCAAATATTACCGCCGAGATGTTTGGTTGGGTTAGGTTAGGTTATATTACGTTATTGAAGTATATAAAGGTTCTACGGAGACGTAGAGGCCAACTCGCCAGGAATGTTTTCAAATATTACCGCCGAGATGTTAGGTTGGATTAGGTTAGGTTATATTACGTTATAGATGTATATAAAGGTCCCACGGAGACATAGAGGCCAACTCGCCAGGAATGTTTTCAAATATTACCGCCGAGATGTTAGGTTGGGTTAGGTTAGGTTATATTACATTATTGATGTATATGAAGGTCAAACGGAGACGTAGAGGCCACCTCGCCAGGAATGATGTCAAATATTACCGCCGAGATGTTAGGTTGGGTTAGGTTAGGTTACATTACATTATTGATGTATATAAATGTCCCACGGAGACGTAGAGGCCAACGAGACAGGAATGTGGTCAAATATTACCGCCAAAATGTTAGATTGGGTTAGGCTAGGTTATATTACTTTATTGAATTATATAAAGGTCCTACGGAGACGTAGAGGCCAACAAGCCAGGAATGTGGTCAAATATTACCGCCGAGATGTTAGGTTGGGTTAGGTTAGGTTATATTACGTTATTGATGTATATAAAGGTCCCACGGAGACGTAGAGGCCAAATCGCCCGGAATGTTGTCAAATATTACCGCCGAGGTGATAGGTTGGGTAAGGATAGGTTATATTACGTTATTGATGTATATAAAGGTCCCACGGAGAGGTAGAGGCCAACAAGCCAGGAATGTGGACAAATATTACCGCCGAGATGTTAGTTTGGGTTAGGTTAGCTTATATTACGTTATTGATGTATATAAAGGTCCCACGGAGACGTAGAGGCCAACAAGCCAGGAATGTGGTCAAATATTACCGCCGAGATGTTAGGTTGGGTTAGGTTAGTTTATATTACGTTATTGATGTATTGTAGTGGTTCCACGGAAACGGAGAAGCCAACTCGCCAGGAATGTTGTCAAATATTACCGCCGAGAAGATAGGTTGGGTTAGGTTAGGTTATATTACGTGATTGATGTATATAAAAGTCCCACGGAGAAGGAGAAGCCAACTCGCCAGCAATGTTGTAAAATATTATCGCCGAGATGTTAAGTTGGGTTAGGTTAGGTTGTATTACGTTATTGATGTATATAAAGGTCCCATGGAGACGGAGAGGCCAACAAGACAGGAATGTGGTCAAATATTACCGCCGAGATATTAGATTGGGTTAGGTTAGGTTATATTACGTGATTGAAGTATATAAAGGTTCTACGGAGACGTAGAGGCCAACTCGCCAGGAATGTTTTCAAATATTACCGCCGAGATGTTAGGTTGGATTAGGTTAGGTTATATTACGTTATAGATGTATATAAAGGTCCCACGGAGACATAGAGGCCAACTCGCCAGGAATGTTTTCAAATATTACCGCCGAGATGTTAGGTTGGGTTAGGTTAGGTTATATTACATTATTGATGTATATGAAGGTCAAACGGAGACATAGAGGCCACCTCGCCAGGAATGATGTCAAATATTACCGCCGAGATGTTAGGTTGGGTTAGGTTAGGTTACATTACATTATTGATGTATATAAATGTCCCACGGAGACGTAGAGGCCAACGAGACAGGAATGTGGTCAAATATTACCGCCAAAATGTTAGATTGGGTTAGGCTAGGTTATATTACGTTATTGATGTATATAAAGGTCCCACGGAGACGTAGAGGCCAACAAGCCAGGAATGTAGTCAAATATTACCGCCGAGATGTTAGGTTGGGTTAGGTTAGGTTATATTACGTTATTGATGTATATAATGGGTCCACGGAAACGGAGAAGCCAACTCGCCAGGAATGTTGTCAAATATTACCGCCGAGAAGATAGGTTGGGTTAGGTTACGTTATATTACGTTATTGATGTATATAAAGATCTCACGGAGACGTACAGGCAAACTCGCCAGGTATGTTGTCAAATATTACCGCCGAGATGTTAGATTGGGTTAGGCTAGCTTATATTATGTTATTGATGTATATGAAGGTTCTACGGAGACGTAGAGGCCAACAAGCCAGGAATGTGGTCAAATATTACCGCCGAGATGTTAGGTTGGGTTAGGTTAGGTTATATTACGTTATAGATGTATATAAAGGTCACACGGAGACGTAGAGGCCAACAAGCCAGGAATGTGGTCAAATATTACCGCCGAGATGATAGGTTGGGTTAGGTTATGTTATATTACGTTATTGATGTATATAAAGATCTCACGGAGACGCAGAGGCCAACTCGCCAGGTATGTTGTCAAATAGTACCGCCGAGATGTTAGGTTGGGTTAGGTTAGGTTATATTACGTTATTGATGTATATAAAGATCCCACGGAGACGTAGAGGGCAACTCGCCAGGTATGTTGTCAAATATTACCGCCGAGATGTTAGATTGGGTTAGGCTAGCTTATATTATGTTATAGATGTATATAAAGGTCACACGGAGACGTAGAGGCCAACAAGCCAGGAATGATGTCAAATATTACCGCCGAGATGTTAGGTTGGGTTAGGTTAGGTTACATTACATTATTGATGTATATAAATGTCCCACGGAGACGTAGAGGCCAACGAGACAGGAATGTGGTCAAATATTACCGCCAAAATGTTAGATTGGGTTAGGCTAGGTTATATTACGTTATTGATGTATATAAAGGTCCCACGGAGACGTAGAGGCCAACAAGCCAGGAATGTAGTCAAATATTACCGCCGAGATGTTAGGTTGGGTTAGGTTAGGTTATATTACGTTATTGATGTATATAATGGGTCCACGGAAACGGAGAAGCCAACTCGCCAGGAATGTTGTCAAATATTACCGCCGAGAAGATAGGTTGGGTTAGGTTATGTTATATTACGTTATTGATGTATATAAAGATCTCACGGAGACGTAGAGGCAAACTCGCCAGGTATGTTGTCAAATATTACCGCCGAGATGTTAGATTGGGTTAGGCTAGCTTATATTATGTTATTGATGTATATGAAGGTCCCACGGAGAAGGAGAAGCCAACTCGCCAGAAATGATGTCAAATATTATCGCCGAGATGTTAGTTTGGGTTAGGTTAGGTTGTATTACGTTATTGATGTATATAAAGGTCCCACGGATACGTAGATGCCAACAAGACAGGAATGTGGTCAAATATTACCGCCGATATGTTAGATTGGGTTAGGTTAGGTTATATTACGTTATTGAAGTATATAAAGGTTCTACGGAGACGTAGAGGCCAACAAGCCAGGAATGTGGTCAAATATTACCGCCGAGATGTTAGATTGGGTTAGGTTAGGTTATATTACGTTATTTATGTATATAAAGGTCCCACGGATTCGTAGAGGCCAACTCGCCAGGAATGTTTTCAAATATTACCGCCGAGATGTTAGGTTGGGTTAGGTTAGGTTATATTACGTTATAGATGTATATAAAGGTCACACGGAGACGTAGAGGCCAACAAGCCAGGAATGTGGTCAAATATTACCGCCGAGATGATAGGTTGGGTTAGGTTATGTTATATTACGTTATTGATGTATATAAAGATCTCACGGAGACGCAGAGGCCAACTCGCCAGGTATGTTGTCAAATAGTACCGCCGAGATGTTAGGTTGGGTTAGGTTAGGTTATATTACGTTATTGATGTATATAAAGATCCCACGGAGACGTAGAGGCCAACTCGCCAGGTATGTTGTCAAATATTACCGCCTAGATGTTAGATTGGGTTAGGCTAGCTTATATTATGTTATTGATGTATATGAAGGTCCCACGGAGACGTAGAGGCCAACTCGCCAGCTATGTTGTCAAATAGTACCGCCGAGATGTTAGGTTGGGTTAGGTTAGGTTATATTCCGCTATTGATGTATATAAAGGTCCCACGGAGACGTAAAGGCCAACTCGCCAGGAATGTTGTCAAATATTACCGCCGAGATGATAGGTTGGGTTAGGTTACGTTATATTACGTTATTGATGTATATGAAGGTCAAACGGAGACGTAGAGGCCAACTCGGCAGGTATGTTGTCAAATATTACCGCCGAGATATTAAGTTGGGTTAGGTTAGGTTATATTACGTGATTGATGTATATAAAAGTCCCACGGAGAAGGAGAAGCCAACTCGCCAGCAATGTTGTAAAATACTATCGCCGAGATGTTAGGTTGGGTTAGGTTAGGTTGTATTACGTTATTGATGTATATAAAGGTCCCATGGAGACGTAGAGGCCAACAAGACAGGAATGTGGTCAAATATTACCGCCGAGATATTAGATTGGGTTAGGTTAGGTTATATTACGTGATTGAAGTATATAAAGGTTCTACGGAGACGTAGAGGCCAACTCGCCAGGAATGTTTTCAAATATTACCGCCGAGATGTTAGGTTGGATTAGGTTAGGTTATATTACGTTATAGATGTATATAAAGGTCCCACGGAGACATAGAGGCCAACTCGCCAGGAATGTTTTCAAATATTACCGCCGAGATGTTAGGTTGGGTTAGGTTAGGTTATATTACATTATTGATGTATATGAAGGTCAAACGGAGACGTAGAGGCCACCTCGCCAGGAATGATGTCAAATATTACCGCCGAGATGTTAGGTTGGGTTAGGTTAGGTTACATTACATTATTGATGTATATAAATGTCCCACGGAGACGTAGAGGCCAACGAGACAGGAATGTGGTCAAATATTACCGCCAAAATGTTAGATTGGGTTAGGCTAGGTTATATTACGTTATTGATGTATATAAAGGTCCCACGGAGACGTAGAGGCCAACAAGCCAGGAATGTAGTCAAATATTACCGCCGAGATGTTAGGTTGGGTTAGGTTAGGTTATATTACGTTATTGATGTATATAATGGGTCCACGGAAACGGAGAAGCCAACTCGCCAGGAATGTTGTCAAATATTACCGCCGAGAAGATAGGTTGGGTTAGGTTATGTTATATTACGTTATTGATGTATATAAAGATCTCACGGAGACGTAGAGGCAAACTCGCCAGGTATGTTGTCAAATATTACCGCCGAGATGTTAGATTGGGTTAGGCTAGCTTATATTATGTTATTGATGTATATGAAGGTCCCACGGAGAAGGAGAAGCCAACTCGCCAGCTATGTTGTCAAATAGTACCGCCGAGATGTTAGGTTGGGTTAGGTTAGGTTATATTCCGCTATTGATGTATATAAAGGTCCCACGGAGACGTAAAGGCCAACTCGCCAGGAATGTTGTCAAATATTACCGCCGAGATGATAGGTTGGGTTAGGTTACGTTATATTACGTTATTGATGTATATGAAGGTCAAACGGAGACGTAGAGGCCAACTCGGCAGGTATGTTGTCAAATATTACCGCCGAGATATTAGGTTGGGTTAGGTTAGGTTATATTACGTGATTGATGTATATAAAAGTCCCACGGAGAAGGAGAAGCCAACTCGCCAGCAATGTTGCAAAATATTATCGCCGAGATGTTAGGTTGGGTTAGGTTAGGTTGTATTACGTTATTGATGTATATAAAGGTCCCACGGAGACGCAGAGGCCAACAAGACAGGAATGTGGTCAAATATTACCGCCGAGATATTAGATTGGGTTAGGTTAGGTTATATTACGTGATTGAAGTATATAAAGGTTCTACGGAGTAGTAGAGGCCAACTCGCCAGGAATGTTTTCAAATATTACCGCCGAGATGTTAGGTTGGATTAGGTTAGGTTATATTACGTTATAGATGTATATAAAGGTCCCACGGGGACATAGAGGCCAACTAGCCAGGAATGTTTTCAAATATTACCGCCGATATGTTAGGTTGGGTTAGGTTAGGTTATATTACATTATTGATGTATATGAAGGTCAAACGGAGACGTAGAGGCCACCTCGCCAGGAATGATGTCAAATATTACCGCCGAGATGTTAGGTTGGGTTAGGTTAGGTTACATTACATTATTGATGTATATAAATGTCCCACGGAGACGTAGAGGCCAACGAGACAGGAATGTGGTCAAATATTACCGCCAAAATGTTAGATTGGGTTAGGCTAGGTTATATTACTTTATTGAATTATATAAAGGTCCTACGGAGACGTAGAGGCCAACAAGCCAGGAATGTGGTCAAATATTACCGCCGAGATGTTAGGTTGGGTTAGGTTAGGTTATATTACGTTATTGATGTATATAAAGGTCCCACGGAGACGTAGAGGCCAACAAGCCAGGAATGTGGTCAAATATTACCGCCGAGATGTTTGGTTGGGTTAGGTTAGGTTATATTACGTTATTGAAGTATATAAAGGTTCTACGGAGACGTAGAGGCCAACTCGCCAGGAATGTTTTCAAATATTACCGCCGAGATGTTAGGTTGGATTAGGTTAGGTTATATTACGTTATAGATGTATATAAAGGTCCCACGGAGACATAGAGGCCAACTCGCCAGGAATGTTTTCAAATATTACCGCCGAGATGTTAGGTTGGGTTAGGTTAGGTTATATTACATTATTGATGTATATGAAGGTCAAACGGAGACGTAGAGGCCACCTCGCCAGGAATGATGTCAAATATTACCGCCGAGATGTTAGGTTGGGTTAGGTTAGGTTACATTACATTATTGATGTATATAAATGTCCCACGGAGACGTAGAGGCCAACGAGACAGGAATGTGGTCAAATATTACCGCCAAAATGTTAGATTGGGTTAGGCTAGGTTATATTACTTTATTGAATTATATAAAGGTCCTACGGAGACGTAGAGGCCAACAAGCCAGGAATGTGGTCAAATATTACCGCCGAGATGTTAGGTTGGGTTAGGTTAGGTTATATTACGTTATTGATGTATATAAAGGTCCCACGGAGACGTAGAGGCCAAATCGCCCGGAATGTTGTCAAATATTACCGCCGAGGTGATAGGTTGGGTAAGGATAGGTTATATTACGTTATTGATGTATATAAAGGTCCCACGGAGAGGTAGAGGCCAACAAGCCAGGAATGTGGACAAATATTACCGCCGAGATGTTAGTTTGGGTTAGGTTAGCTTATATTACGTTATTGATGTATATAAAGGTCCCACGGAGACGTAGAGGCCAACAAGCCAGGAATGTGGTCAAATATTACCGCCGAGATGTTAGGTTGGGTTAGGTTAGTTTATATTACGTTATTGATGTATTGTAGTGGTTCCACGGAAACGGAGAAGCCAACTCGCCAGGAATGTTGTCAAATATTACCGCCGAGAAGATAGGTTGGGTTAGGTTAGGTTATATTACGTGATTGATGTATATAAAAGTCCCACGGAGAAGGAGAAGCCAACTCGCCAGCAATGTTGTAAAATATTATCGCCGAGATGTTAGGTTGAGTTAGGTTAGGTTGTATTACGTTATTGATGTATATAAAGGTCCCACGGAGACGCAGAGGCCAACAAGACAGGAATGTGGTCAAATATTACCGCCGAGATATTAGATTGGGTTAGGTTAGGTTATATTACGTGATTGAAGTATATAAAGGTTCTACGGAGACGTAGAGGCCAACTCGCCAGGAATGTTTTCAAATATTACCGCCGAGATGTTAGGTTGGATTAGGTTAGGTTATATTACGTTATAGATGTATATAAAGGTCCCACGGAGACATAGAGGCCAACTCGCCAGGAATGTTTTCAAATATTACCGCCGAGATGTTAGGTTGGGTTAGGTTAGGTTATATTACATTATTGATGTATATGAAGGTCAAACGGAGACGTAGAGGCCACCTCGCCAGGAATGATGTCAAATATTACCGCCGAGATGTTAGGTTGGGTTAGGTTAGGTTACATTACATTATTGATGTATATAAATGTCCCACGGAGACGTAGAGGCCAACGAGACAGGAATGTGGTCAAATATTACCGCCAAAATGTTAGATTGGGTTAGGCTAGGTTATATTACTTTATTGAATTATATAAAGGTCCTACGGAGACGTAGAGGCCAACAAGCCAGGAATGTGGTCAAATATTACCGCCGAGATGTTAGGTTGGGTTAGGTTAGGTTATATTACGTTATTGATGTATATAAAGGTCCCACGGAGACGTAGAGGCCAAATCGCCCGGAATGTTGTCAAATATTACCGCCGAGATATTAGGTTGGGTTAGGTTAGGTTATATTACGTGATTGATGTATATAAAAGTCCCACGGAGAAGGAGAAGCCAACTCGCCAGCAATGTTGTAAAATATTATCGCCTAGATGGTAGGTTGGGTTAGGTTAGGTTGTATTACGTTATTGATGTATATAAAGGTCCCACGGAGACGCAGAGGCCAACAAGACAGGAATGTGGTCAAATATTACCGCCGAGATATTAGATTGGGTTAGGTTAGGTTATATTACGTGATTGAAGTATATAAAGGTTCTACGGAGACGTAGAGGCCAACTCGCCAGGAATGTTTTCAAATATTACCGCCGAGATGTTAGGTTGGATTAGGTTAGGTTATATTACGTTATAGATGTATATAAAGGTCCCACGGAGACATAGAGGCCAACTCGCCAGGAATGTTTTCAAATATTACCGCCGATATGTTAGGTTGGGTTAGGTTAGGTTATATTACATTATTGATGTATATGAAGGTCAAACGGAGACGTAGAGGCCACCTCGCCAGGAATGATGTCAAATATTACCGCCGAGATGTTAGGTTGGGTTAGGTTAGGTTACATTACATTATTGATGTATATAAATGTCCCACGGAGACGTAGAGGCCAACGAGACAGGAATGTGGTCAAATATTACCGCCAAAATGTTAGATTGGGTTAGGCTAGGTTATATTACTTTATTGAATTATATAAAGGTCCTACGGAGACGTAGAGGCCAACAAGCCAGGAATGTGGTCAAATATTACCGCCGAGATGTTAGGTTGGGTTAGGCTAGGTTATATTACGTTATTGATGTATATAAAGGTCCCACGGAGACGTAGAGGCCAAATCGCCCGGAATGTTGTCAAATATTACCGCCGAGGTGATAGGTTGGGTAAGGATAGGTTATATTACGTTATTGATGTATATAAAGGTCACACGGAGAGGTAGAGGCCAACAAGCCAGGAATGTGGACAAATATTACCGCCGAGATGTTAGTTTGGGTTAGGTTAGCTTATATTACGTTATTGATGTATATAAAGGTCCCACGGAGACGTAGAGGCCAACAAGCCAGGAATGTGGTCAAATATTACCGCCGAGATGTTAGGTTGGGTTAGGTTAGTTTATATTACGTTATTGATGTATTGTAGTGGTTCCACGGAAACGGAGAAGCCAACTCGCCAGGAATGTTGTCAAATATTACCGCCGAGAAGATAGGTTGGGTTAGGTTAGGTTATATTACGTGATTGATGTATATAAAAGTCCCACGGAGAAGGAGAAGCCAACTCGCCAGCAATGTTGTAAAATATTATCGCCGAGATGTTAGGTTGAGTTAGGTTAGGTTGTATTACGTTATTGATGTATATAAAGGTCCCACGGAGACGCAGAGGCCAACAAGACAGGAATGTGGTCAAATATTACCGCCGAGATATTAGATTGGGTTAGGTTAGGTTATATTACGTGATTGAAGTATATAAAGGTTCTACGGAGACGTAGAGGCCAACTCGCCAGGAATGTTTTCAAATATTACCGCCGAGATGTTAGGTTGGATTAGGTTAGGTTATATTACGTTATAGATGTATATAAAGGTCCCACGGAGACATAGAGGCCAACTCGCCAGGAATGTTTTCAAATATTACCGCCGAGATGTTAGGTTGGGTTAGGTTACGTTATATTACGTTATTGATGTATATGAAGGTCAAACGGAGACGTAGAGGCCACCTCGCCAGGAATGATGTCAAATATTACCGCCGAGATGTTAGGTTGGGTTAGGTTAGGTTACATTACATTATTGATGTATATAAATGTCCCACGGAGACGTAGAGGCCAACGAGACAGGAATGTGGTCAAATATTACCGCCAAAATGTTAGATTGGGTTAGGCTAGGTTATATTACTTTATTGAATTATATAAAGGTCCTACGGAGACGTAGAGGCCAACAAGCCAGGAATGTGGTCAAATATTACCGCCGAGATGTTAGGTTGGGTTAGGTTAGGTTATATTACGTTATTGATGTATATAAAGGTCCCACGGAGACGTAGAGGCCAAATCGCCCGGAATGTTGTCAAATATTACCGCCGAGATATTAGGTTGGGTTAGGTTAGGTTATATTACGTGATTGATGTATATAAAAGTCCCACGGAGAAGGAGAAGCCAACTCGCCAGCAATGTTGTAAAATATTATCGCCTAGATGGTAGGTTGGGTTAGGTTAGGTTGTATTACGTTATTGATGTATATAAAGGTCCCACGGAGACGCAGAGGCCAACAAGACAGGAATGTGGTCAAATATTACCGCCGAGATATTAGATTGGGTTAGGTTAGGTTATATTACGTGATTGAAGTATATAAAGGTTCTACGGAGACGTAGAGGCCAACTCGCCAGGAATGTTTTCAAATATTACCGCCGAGATGTTAGGTTGGATTAGGTTAGGTTATATTACGTTATAGATGTATATAAAGGTCCCACGGAGACATAGAGGCCAACTCGCCAGGAATGTTTTCAAATATTACCGCCGATATGTTAGGTTGGGTTAGGTTAGGTTATATTACATTATTGATGTATATGAAGGTCAAACGGAGACGTAGAGGCCACCTCGCCAGGAATGATGTCAAATATTACCGCCGAGATGTTAGGTTGGGTTAGGTTAGGTTACATTACATTATTGATGTATATAAATGTCCCACGGAGACGTAGAGGCCAACGAGACAGGAATGTGGTCAAATATTACCGCCAAAATGTTAGATTGGGTTAGGCTAGGTTATATTACTTTATTGAATTATATAAAGGTCCTACGGAGACGTAGAGGCCAACAAGCCAGGAATGTGGTCAAATATTACCGCCGAGATGTTAGGTTGGGTTAGGCTAGGTTATATTACGTTATTGATGTATATAAAGGTCCCACGGAGACGTAGAGGCCAAATCGCCCGGAATGTTGTCAAATATTACCGCCGAGGTGATAGGTTGGGTAAGGATAGGTTATATTACGTTATTGATGTATATAAAGGTCACACGGAGAGGTAGAGGCCAACAAGCCAGGAATGTGGACAAATATTACCGCCGAGATGTTAGTTTGGGTTAGGTTAGCTTATATTACGTTATTGATGTATATAAAGGTCCCACGGAGACGTAGAGGCCAACAAGCCAGGAATGTGGTCAAATATTACCGCCGAGATGTTAGGTTGGGTTAGGTTAGTTTATATTACGTTATTGATGTATTGTAGTGGTTCCACGGAAACGGAGAAGCCAACTCGCCAGGAATGTTGTCAAATATTACCGCCGAGAAGATAGGTTGGGTTAGGTTAGGTTATATTACGTGATTGATGTATATAAAAGTCCCACGGAGAAGGAGAAGCCAACTCGCCAGCAATGTTGTAAAATATTATCGCCGAGATGTTAGGTTGAGTTAGGTTAGGTTGTATTACGTTATTGATGTATATAAAGGTCCCACGGAGACGCAGAGGCCAACAAGACAGGAATGTGGTCAAATATTACCGCCGAGATATTAGATTGGGTTAGGTTAGGTTATATTACGTGATTGAAGTATATAAAGGTTCTACGGAGACGTAGAGGCCAACTCGCCAGGAATGTTTTCAAATATTACCGCCGAGATGTTAGGTTGGATTAGGTTAGGTTATATTACGTTATAGATGTATATAAAGGTCCCACGGAGACATAGAGGCCAACTCGCCAGGAATGTTTTCAAATATTACCGCCGAGATGTTAGGTTGGGTTAGGTTACGTTATATTACGTTATTGATGTATATGAAGGTCAAACGGAGACGTAGAGGCCACCTCGCCAGGAATGATGTCAAATATTACCGCCGAGATGTTAGGTTGGGTTAGGTTAGGTTACATTACATTATTGATGTATATAAATGTCCCACGGAGACGTAGAGGCCAACGAGACAGGAATGTGGTCAAATATTACCGCCAAAATGTTAGATTGGGTTAGGCTAGGTTATATTACTTTATTGAATTATATAAAGGTCCTACGGAGACGTAGAGGCCAACAAGCCAGGATTGTGGTCAAATATTACCGCCGAGATGTTAGGTTGGGTTAGGTTAGGTTATATTACGTTATTGATGTATATAAAGGTCCCACGGAGACGTAGAGGCCAAATCGCCCGGAATGTTGTCAAATATTACCGCCGAGATGTTAGGTTGGATTAGGTTAGGTTATATTACGTTATAGATGTATATAAAGGTCCCACGGAAACGGAGAAGCCAACTCGCCAGGAATGTTGTCAAATATTACCGCCGAGAAGATAGGTGGGGTAGGTTATGTTATATTACGTTATTGATGTATATAAAGATCTCACGGAGACGTAGAGGCAAACTCGCCAGGTATGTTGTCAAATATTACCGCCGAGCTGTTAGATTGGGTTAGGCTAGCTTATATTATGTTATTGATGTATATGAAGGTCCCACGGAGACGTAGAGGCCAACTCGCCAGGTATGTTGTCAAATAGTACCGCCGAGATGTTAGGTTGGGTTAGGTTAGGTTATATTACGTTATAGATATATGTAAAGGTCCCACGGAGACGTAGAGGCCTCCTCGGCAGGTATGTTGTCAAATATTACCGCCGAGATGTTAGGTTGGGTTAGGTTAGGTTACATTACATTATTGATGTATATAAATGTCCCACGGAGACGTAGAGGCCAACGAGACAGGAATGTGGTCAAATATTACCGCCAAAATGTTAGCTTGGGTTAGGCTAGGTTATATTACTTTATTGAATTATATAAAGGTCCTACGGAGACGTAGAGGCCAACACGCAAGGAATGATGTCAAATATTACCGCCGAGATGTTAGGTTGGGTTATGTTAGGTTATATTACGTTATTGATGTATATAAAGGACCCACGGAGACGTAGAGGCCAACTCGGCAGGTATGTTGTCAAATATTACCGCCGAGATATTAGGTTGGGTTAGGTTAGGTTATATTACGTGATTGATGTATATAAAAGTCCCACGGAGAAGGAGAAGCCAACTCGCCAGCAATGTTGTAAAATATTATCGCCGAGATGTTAGGTTGGGTTAGGTTAGGTTGTGTTACGTTATTGATGTATATAAAGGTCCCACGGAGACGCAGAGGCCAACAAGACAGGAATGTGGTCAAATATTACCGCCGAGATATTAGATTGGGTTAGGTTAGGTTATATTACGTGATTGAAGTATATAAAGGTTCTACGGAGACGTAGAGGCCAACTCGCCAGGAATGTTTTCAAATATTACCGCCGAGATGTTAGGTTGGATTAGGTTAGGTTATATTACGTTATAGATGTATATAAAGGTCCCACGGAGACATAGAGGCCAACTCGCCAGGAATGTTTTCAAATATTACCGCCGAGATGTTAGGTTGGGTTAGGTTACGTTATATTACGTTATTGATGTATATGAAGGTCAAACGGAGACGTAGAGGCCACCTCGCCAGGAATGATGTCAAATATTACCGCCGAGATGTTAGGTTGGGTTAGGTTAGGTTACATTACATTATTGATGTATATAAATGTCCCACGGAGACGTAGAGGCCAACGAGACAGGAATGTGGTCAAATATTACCGCCAAAATGTTAGATTGGGTTAGGCTAGGTTATATTACTTTATTGAATTATATAAAGGTCCTACGGAGACGTAGAGGCCAACAAGCCAGGAATGTGGTCAAATATTACCGCCGAGATGTTAGGTTGGGTTAGGTTAGGTTATATTACGTTATTGATGTATATAAAGGTCCCACGGAGACGTAGAGGCCAAATCGCCCGGAATGTTGTCAAATATTACCGCCGAGATGTTAGGTTGGATTAGGTTAGGTTATATTACGTTATAGATGTATATAAAGGTCCCACGGAGACATAGAGGCCAACTCGCCAGGAATGTTTTCAAATATTACCGCCGAGATGTTAGGTTGGGTTAGGTTACGTTATATTACGTTATTGATGTATATGAAGGTCAAACGGAGACGTAGAGGCCACCTCGCCAGGAATGATGTCAAATATTACCGCCGAGATGTTAGGTTGGGTTAGGTTAGGTTACATTACATTATTGATGTATATAAATGTCCCACGGAGACGTAGAGGCCAACGAGACAGGAATGTGGTCAAATATTACCGCCAAAATGTTAGATTGGGTTAGGCTAGGTTATATTACTTTATTGAATTATATAAAGGTCCTACGGAGACGTAGAGGCCAACAAGCCAGGATTGTGGTCAAATATTACCGCCGAGATGTTAGGTTGGGTTAGGTTAGGTTATATTACGTTATTGATGTATATAAAGGTCCCACGGAGACGTAGAGGCCAAATCGCCCGGAATGTTGTCAAATATTACCGCCGAGATGTTAGGTTGGATTAGGTTAGGTTATATTACGTTATAGATGTATATAAAGGTCCCACGGAAACGGAGAAGCCAACTCGCCAGGAATGTTGTCAAATATTACCGCCGAGAAGATAGGTGGGGTAGGTTATGTTATATTACGTTATTGATGTATATAAAGATCTCACGGAGACGTAGAGGCAAACTCGCCAGGTATGTTGTCAAATATTACCGCCGAGCTGTTAGATTGGGTTAGGCTAGCTTATATTATGTTATTGATGTATATGAAGGTCCCACGGAGACGTAGAGGCCAACTCGCCAGGTATGTTGTCAAATAGTACCGCCGAGATGTTAGGTTGGGTTAGGTTAGGTTATATTACGTTATAGATATATATAAAGGTCCCACGGAGACGTAGAGGCCTCCTCGGCAGGTATGTTGTCAAATATTACCGCCGAGATGTTAGGTTGGGTTAGGTTAGGTTACATTACATTATTGATGTATATAAATGTCCCACGGAGACGTAGAGGCCAACGAGACAGGAATGTGGTCAAATATTACCGCCAAAATGTTAGCTTGGGTTAGGCTAGGTTATATTACTTTATTGAATTATATAAAGGTCCTACGGAGACGTAGAGGCCAACACGCAAGGAATGATGTCAAATATTACCGCCGAGATGTTAGGTTGGGTTATGTTAGGTTATATTACGTTATTGATGTATATAAAGGACCCACGGAGACGTAGAGGCCAACTCGGCAGGTATGTTGTCAAATATTACCGCCGAGATATTAGGTTGGGTTAGGTTAGGTTATATTACGTGATTGATGTATATAAAAGTCCCACGGAGAAGGAGAAGCCAACTCGCCAGCAATGTTGTAAAATATTATCGCCGAGATGTTAGGTTGGGTTAGGTTAGGTTGTGTTACGTTATTGATGTATATAAAGGTCCCACGGAGACGCAGAGGCCAACAAGACAGGAATGTGGTCAAATATTACCGCCGAGATATTAGATTGGGTTAGGTTAGGTTATATTACGTGATTGAAGTATATAAAGGTTCTACGGAGACGTAGAGGCCAACTCGCCAGGAATGTTTTCAAATATTACCGCCGAGATGTTAGGTTGGATTAGGTTAGGTTATATTACGTTATAGATGTATATAAAGGTCCCACGGAGACATAGAGGCCAACTCGCCAGGAATGTTTTCAAATATTACCGCCGAGATGTTAGGTTGGGTTAGGTTACGTTATATTACGTTATTGATGTATATGAAGGTCAAACGGAGACGTAGAGGCCACCTCGCCAGGAATGATGTCAAATATTACCGCCGAGATGTTAGGTTGGGTTAGGTTAGGTTACATTACATTATTGATGTATATAAATGTCCCACGGAGACGTAGAGGCCAACGAGACAGGAATGTGGTCAAATATTACCGCCAAAATGTTAGATTGGGTTAGGCTAGGTTATATTACTTTATTGAATTATATAAAGGTCCTACGGAGACGTAGAGGCCAACAAGCCAGGAATGTGGTCAAATATTACCGCCGAGATGTTAGGTTGGGTTAGGTTAGGTTATATTACGTTATTGATGTATATAAAGGTCCCACGGAGACGTAGAGGCCAAATCGCCCGGAATGTTGTCAAATATTACCGCCGAGATGTTAGGTTGGATTAGGTTAGGTTATATTACGTTATAGATGTATATAAAGGTCCCACGGAGACATAGAGGCCAACTCGCCAGGAATGTTTTCAAATATTACCGCCGAGATGTTAGGTTGGGTTAGGTTAGGTTATATTACATTATTGATGTATATGAAGGTCAAACGGAGACGTAGAGGCCACCTCGCCAGGAATGATGTCAAATATTACCGCCGAGATGTTAGGTTGGGTTAGGTTAGGTTACATTACATTATTGATGTATATAAATGTCCCACGGAGACGTAGAGGCCAACGAGACAGGAATGTGGTCAAATATTACCGCCAAAATGTTAGATTGGGTTAGGCTAGGTTATATTACTTTATTGAATTATATAAAGGTCCTACGGAGACGTAGAGGCCAACAAGCCAGGAATGTGGTCAAATATTACCGCCGAGATGTTAGGTTGGGTTAGGCTAGGTTATATTACGTTATTGATGTATATAAAGGTCCCACGGAGACGTAGAGGCCAAATCGCCCGGAATGTTGTCAAATATTACCGCCGAGGTGATAGGTTGGGTAAGGATAGGTTATATTACGTTATTGATGTATATAAAGGTCCCACGGAGAGGTAGAGGCCAACAAGCCAGGAATGTGGACAAATATTACCGCCGAGATGTTAGTTTGGGTTAGGTTAGCTTATATTACGTTATTGATGTATATAAAGGTCCCACGGAGACGTAGAGGCCAACAAGCCAGGAATGTGGTCAAATATTACCGCCGAGATGTTAGGTTGGGTTAGGTTAGGTTATATTACGTTATTGATGTATATAATGGGTCCACGGAAACGGAGAAGCCAACTCGCCAGGAATGTTGTCAAATATTACCGCCGAGAAGATAGGTGGGGTAGGTTATGTTATATTACGTTATTGATGTATATAAAGATCTCACGGAGACGTAGAGGCAAACTCGCCAGGTATGTTGTCAAATATTACCGCCGAGCTGTTAGATTGGGTTAGGCTAGCTTATATTATGTTATTGATGTATATGAAGGTCCCACGGAGACGTAGAGGCCAACTCGCCAGGTATGTTGTCAAATAGTACCGCCGAGATGTTAGGTTGGGTTAGGTTAGGTTATATTACGTTATAGATATATATAAAGGTCCCACGGAGACGTAGAGGCCTCCTCGGCAGGTATGTTGTCAAATATTACCGCCGAGATGTTAGGTTGGGTTAGGTTAGGTTACATTACATTATTGATGTATATAAATGTCCCACGGAGACGTAGAGGCCAACGAGACAGGAATGTGGTCAAATATTACCGCCAAAATGTTAGCTTGGGTTAGGCTAGGTTATATTACTTTATTGAATTATATAAAGGTCCTACGGAGACGTAGAGGCCAACACGCAAGGAATGATGTCAAATATTACCGCCGAGATGTTAGGTTGGGTTATGTTAGGTTATATTACGTTATTGATGTATATAAAGGACCCACGGAGACGTAGAGGCCAACTCGGCAGGTATGTTGTCAAATATTACCGCCGAGATATTAGGTTGGGTTAGGTTAGGTTATATTACGTGATTGATGTATATAAAAGTCCCACGGAGAAGGAGAAGCCAACTCGCCAGCAATGTTGTAAAATATTATCGCCGAGATGTTAGGTTGGGTTAGGTTAGGTTGTATTACGTTATTGATGTATATAAAGGTCCCACGGAGACGCAGAGGCCAACAAGACAGGAATGTGGTCAAATATTACCGCCGAGATATTAGATTGGGTTAGGTTAGGTTATATTACGTGATTGAAGTATATAAAGGTTCTACGGAGACGTAGAGGCCAACTCGCCAGGAATGTTTTCAAATATTACCGCCGAGATGTTAGGTTGGATTAGGTTAGGTTATATTACGTTATAGATGTATATAAAGGTCCCACGGAGACATAGAGGCCAACTCGCCAGGAATGTTTTCAAATATTACCGCCGAGATGTTAGGTTGGGTTAGGTTAGGTTATATTACATTATTGATGTATATGAAGGTCAAACGGAGACGTAGAGGCCACCTCGCCAGGAATGATGTCAAATATTACCGCCGAGATGTTAGGTTGGGTTAGGTTAGGTTACATTACATTATTGATGTATATAAATGTCCCACGGAGACGTAGAGGCCAACGAGACAGGAATGTGGTCAAATATTACCGCCAAAATGTTAGATTGGGTTAGGCTAGGTTATATTACTTTATTGAATTATATAAAGGTCCTACGGAGACGTAGAGGCCAACAAGCCAGGAATGTGGTCAAATATTACCGCCGAGATGTTAGGTTGGGTTATGTTAGGTTATATTACGTTATTGATGTATATAAAGGACCCACGGAGACGTAGAGGCCAACTCGGCAGGTATGTTGTCAAATATTACCGCCGAGATATTAGGTTGGGTTAGGTTAGGTTATATTACGTGATTGATGTATATAAAAGTCCCACGGAGAAGGAGAAGCCAACTCGCCAGCAATGTTGTAAAATATTATCGCCGAGATGTTAGGTTGGGTTAGGTTAGGTTGTATTACGTTATTGATGTATATAAAGGTCCCACGGAGACGCAGAGGCCAACAAGACAGGAATGTGGTCAAATATTACCGCCGAGATATTAGATTGGGTTAGGTTAGGTTATATTACGTGATTGAAGTATATAAAGGTTCTACGGAGACGTAGAGGCCAACTCGCCAGGAATGTTTTCAAATATTACCGCCGAGATGTTAGGTTGGATTAGGTTAGGTTATATTACGTTATAGATGTATATAAAGGTCCCACGGAGACATAGAGGCCAACTCGCCAGGAATGTTTTCAAATATTACCGCCGAGATGTTAGGTTGGGTTAGGTTAGGTTATATTACATTATTGATGTATATGAAGGTCAAACGGAGACGTAGAGGCCACCTCGCCAGGAATGATGTCAAATATTACCGCCGAGATGTTAGGTTGGGTTAGGTTAGGTTACGTTACATTATTGATGTATATAAATGTCCCACGGAGACGTAGAGGCCAACGAGACAGGAATGTGGTCAAATATTACCGCCAAAATGTTAGATTGGGTTAGGCTAGGTTATATTACTTTATTGAATTATATAAAGGTCCTACGGAGACGTAGAGGCCAACAAGCCAGGAATGTGGTCAAATATTACCGCCGAGATGTTAGGTTGGGTTAGGTTAGGTTATATTACGTTATTGATGTATATAAAGGTCCCACGGAGACGTAGAGGCCAAATCGCCCGGAATGTTGTCAAATATTACGGCCGAGGTGATAGGTTGGGTAAGGATAGGTTATATTACGTTATTGATGTATATAAAGGTCCCACGGAGAGGTAGAGGCCAACAAGCCAGGAATGTGGACAAATATTACCGCCGAGATGTTAGTTTGGGTTAGGTTAGGTTATATTACGTTATTGATGTATATAAAGGTCCCACGGAGACGTAGAGGCCAACAAGCCAGGAATGTGGTCAAATATTACCGCCGAGATGTTAGGTTGGGTTAGGTTAGGTTATATTACGTTATTGATGTATATAATGGGTCCACGGAAACGGAGAAGCCAACTCGCCAGGAATGTTGTCAAATATTACCGCCGAGAAGATAGGTGGGGTAGGTTATGTTATATTACGTTATTGATGTATATAAAGATCTCACGGAGACGTAGAGGCAAACTCGCCAGGTATGTTGTCAAATATTACCGCCGAGCTGTTAGATTGGGTTAGGCTAGCTTATATTATGTTATTGATGTATATGAAGGTCCCACGGAGACGTAGAGGCCAACTCGCCAGGTATGTTGTCAAATAGTACCGCCGAGATGTTAGGTTGGGTTAGGTTAGGTTATATTACGTTATAGATATATATAAAGGTCCCACGGAGACGTAGAGGCCTCCTCGGCAGGTATGTTGTCAAATATTACCGCCGAGATGTTAGGTTGGGTTAGGTTAGGTTACATTACATTATTGATGTATATAAATGTCCCACGGAGACGTAGAGGCCAACGAGACAGGAATGTGGTCAAATATTACCGCCAAAATGTTAGCTTGGGTTAGGCTAGGTTATATTACTTTATTGAATTATATAAAGGTCCTACGGAGACGTAGAGGCCAACACGCAAGGAATGATGTCAAATATTACCGCCGAGATGTTAGGTTGGGTTATGTTAGGTTATATTACGTTATTGATGTATATAAAGGACCCACGGAGACGTAGAGGCCAACTCGGCAGGTATGTTGTCAAATATTACCGCCGAGATATTAGGTTGGGTTAGGTTAGGTTATATTACGTGATTGATGTATATAAAAGTCCCACGGAGAAGGAGAAGCCAACTCGCCAGCAATGTTGTAAAATATTATCGCCGAGATGTTAGGTTGGGTTAGGTTAGGTTGTATTACGTTATTGATGTATATAAAGGTCCCACGGAGACGCAGAGGCCAACAAGACAGGAATGTGGTCAAATATTACCGCCGAGATATTAGATTGGGTTAGGTTAGGTTATATTACGTGATTGAAGTATATAAAGGTTCTACGGAGACGTAGAGGCCAACTCGCCAGGAATGTTTTCAAATATTACCGCCGAGATGTTAGGTTGGATTAGGTTAGGTTATATTACGTTATAGATGTATATAAAGGTCCCACGGAGACATAGAGGCCAACTCGCCAGGAATGTTTTCAAATATTACCGCCGAGATGTTAGGTTGGATTAGGTTAGGTTATATTACATTATTGATGTATATGAAGGTCAAACGGAGACGTAGAGGCCACCTCGCCAGGAATGATGTCAAATATTACCGCCGAGATGTTAGGTTTGGTTAGGTTAGGTTACATTACATTATTGATGTATATAAATGTCCCACGGAGACGTAGAGGCCAACGAGACAGGAATGTGGTCAAATATTACCGCCGAGATGTTAGGTTGGGTTAGGTTAGGTTATATTACGTTATTGATGTATATAAAGGTCCCACGGAGACGTAGAGGCCAAATCGCCCGGAATGTTGTCAAATATTACCGCCGAGGTGATAGGTTGGGTAAGGATAGGTTATATTACGTTATTGATGTATATAAAGGTCCTACGGAGACGTAGAGGCCAACAAGCTAGGAATGTGGTCAATTATTACCGCCGAGATGTTAGATTGGGTTAGGCTAGCTTATATTATGTTATTGATGTATATGAAGGTCCCACGGAGACGTAGAGGCCAACTCGCCAGGTATGTTGTCAAATAGTACCGCCGAGATGTTAGGTTGGGTTACGTTGGGTTATATTACGTTATAGATGTATATAAAGGTCCCACGGAGACGTAGAGGCCAACTCGCCAGGAATGTTTTCAAATATTACCGCCGAGATGATAGGTTGTGTTAGGTTAGGTTATATTACGTTATTGATGTATATGAAGGTCAAACGGAGACGTAGAGGCCAACACGCCAGGAATGATGTCAGATATTACCGCCGAGATGTTAGGTTGGGTTATGTTAAGTTATATTACGTTATTGATGTATATAAAGGTCCCACGGAGACGTAGAGGCCAAATCGCCCGGAATGTTGTCAAATATTACCGCCGAGGTGATAGGTTGGGTAAGGATAGGTTATATTACGTTATTGATGTATATAAATGTCCCACGGAGAGGTAGAGGCCAACAAGCCAGGAATGTGGACAAATATTACCGCCGAGATGTTAGTTTGGGTTAGGTTAGGTTATATTACGTTATTGATGTATATAAAGGTCCCACGGAGACGTAGAGGCCAACAAGCCAGGAATGTGGTCAAATATTACCGCCGAGATGTTAGGTTGGGTTAGGTTAGGTTATATTACGTTATTGATGTATATAATGGGTCCACGGAAACGGAGAAGGCAACTCGCCAGGAATGTTGTCAAATATTACCGCCGAGAAGATAGGTTGGGTTAGGTTATGTTATATTACGTTATTGATGTATATAAAGATCTCATGGAGACGCAGAGGCCAACTCGCCAGGTATGTTGTCAAATAGTACCGCCGAGATGTTAGGTTGGGTTAGGTTAGGTTATATTACGTTATTGATGTATATAAAGATCCCACGGAGACGTAGAGGCCAACTCGCCAGGTATGTTGTCAAATATTACCGCCGAGATGTTAGATTGGGTTAGGCTAGCTTATATTATGTTATTGATGTATATGAAGGTCCCACGGAGACGTAGAGGCCAACTCGCCAGCTATGTTGTCAAATAGTACCGCCGAGATGTTAGGTTGGGTTAGGTTAGGTTATATTCCGCTAATGATGTATATAAAGGTCCCACGGAGACGTAAAGGCCAACTCGCCAGGAATGTTGTCAAATATTACCGCCGAGATGATAGGTTGGATTAGGTTACGTTATATTACGTTATTGATGTATATGAAGGTCAAACGGAGACGTAGAGGCCAACTCGCCAGGAATGATGTCAAATATTACCGCCGAGATGTTAGGTTGGGTTAGGTTAGGTTATATTACGATATTTATGTATATAAATGTCCCACGGAGACGGAGAAGCCAACTCGCCAGGCATGTTGTCAAATATTACAGCCGAGATGTTAGGTTGGGTTAGGTTAGGTTATATTACGTTAATGATGTATATAAATGTCCCACGGAGACGTAGAGGCCAACTCGGCAGGTATGTTGTCAAATATTACCGCCGAGATGTTAGGTTGGGTTAGGTTAGGTTATATTATGTTATTTATGTTTATAAAGGTCCCACGGAGACGTAGAGGCCAACTCTCCAGATATGTTTCAAATATTACCGCCGAGATGTTAGTTTGGGTTAGGTTAGGTTATATTAAGTTATTGATGTATATGAAGGTCAAACGGAGACGTAGAGGCCAACTCGCCAGGCATGTTGTCAAATAGTACCGCCGAGATGTTAGGTTGGGTTACGTTAGGTTATATTACGTTATAGATGTATATAAAGGTCCCACGGAGACGTAGAGGCCAACTCGCCAGGAATGTTTTCAAATATTACCGCCGAGATGATAGGTTGTGTTAGGTTAGGTTATATTACGTTATTGATGTATATGAAGGTCAAACGGAGACGTAGAGGCCAACACGCCAGGAATGATGTCAGATATTACCGCCGAGATGTTAGGTTGGGTTATGTTAGGTTATATTACGTTATTGATGTATATAAAGGTCCCACGGAGACGTAGAGGCCAAATCGCCCGGAATGTTGTCAAATATTACCGCCGAGGTGATAGGTTGGGTTAGGTTATGTTATATTACGTTATTGATGTATATAAGGATCTCACGGAGACGCAGAGGCCAACTCGCCAGGTATGTTGTCAAATAGTACCGCCGAGATGTTAGGTTGGGTTAGGTTAGGTTATATTACGTTATTGATGTATATAAAGATCCCACGGAGACGTAGAGGCCAACTCGCCAGGTATGTTGTCAAATATTACCGCCGAGATGTTAGATTGGGTTAGGCTAGCTTATATTATGTTATTGATGTATATGAAGGTCCCACGGAGACGTAGAGGCCAACTCGCCAGCTATGTTGTCAAATAGTACCGCCGAGATGTTAGGTTGGGTTAGGTTAGGTTATATTCCGCTATTGATGTATATAAAGGTCCCACGGAGACGTAAAGGCCAACTCGCCAGGAATGTTGTCAAATATTACCGCCGAGATGATAGGTTGGGTTAGGTTACGTTATATTACGTTATTGATGTATATGAAGGTCAAACGGAGACGTAGAGGCCAACTCGGCAGGTATGTTGTCAAATATTACCGCCGAGATATTAGGTTGGGTTAGGTTAGGTTATATTACGTGATTGATGTATATAAAAGTCCCACGGAGAAGGAGAAGCCAACTCGCCAGCAATGTTGTAAAATATTATCGCCGAGATGTTAGGTTGGGTTAGGTTAGGTTGTATTACGTTATTGAT
Organism: Xylocopa violacea; assembly: GCA_963969225.1. Classification (NCBI taxonomy): domain Eukaryota; kingdom Metazoa; phylum Arthropoda; class Insecta; order Hymenoptera; family Apidae; genus Xylocopa; species Xylocopa violacea. The sequence goes on along the minus strand of CAXAJV010000463.1, from coordinate 547,959 downwards.
GTATATAAAGGTCCCATGGAGACGTAGAGGCCAACAAGACAGGAATGTGGTCAAATATTACCGCCGAGATATTAGATTGGGTTAGGTTAGGTTATATTACGTGATTGAAGTATATAAAGGTTCTACGGAGACGTAGAGGCCAACTCGCCAGGAATGTTTTCAAATATTACCGCCGAGATGTTAGGTTGGATTAGGTTAGGTTATATTACGTTATAGATGCATATAAAGGTCCCACGGAGACATAGAGGCCAACTCGCCAGGAATGTTTTCAAATATTACCGCCGAGATGTTAGGTTGGGTTAGGTTAGGTTATATTACATTATTGATGTATATGAAGGTCAAACGGGGACGTAGAGGCCAACTCGCCAGGAATGATGTCAAATATTACCGCCGAGATGTTAGGTTGGGTTAGGTTAGGTTACATTACATTATTGATGTATATAAATGTCCCACGAAGACGTAGAGGCCAACGAGACAGGAATGTGGTCAAATATTACCGCCAAAATGTTAGATTGGGTTAGGCTAGGTTATATTACTTTATTGAATTATATAAAGGTCCTACGGAGACGTAGAGGCCAACACACCAGGAATGATGTCAAATATTACCGCCGAGATGTTAGGTTGGGTTAGGTTAGGTTATATTACGTTATTGATGTATATAAAGATCCCACGGAGACGTAGAGGCCAACTCGCCAGGTATGTTGTCAAATATTACCGCCGAGATGTTAGGTCGGGTTAGGTTAGGCTATATTACGTTATTGATGTATATAAATGTCCCACGGAGACGTAGAGGCCAACTCGGCAGGTATGTTGTCAAATATTACGGCCGAGATGTTAGGTTGGGTTAGGTTAGGTTATATTACGTTATTGATGTATATAAAGGTCCCACGGAGACGTAGAGGCCAACACGCCAGGAATGTTTTCAAATATTACCGCCGGGATGTTAGGTTGGATTAGGTTAGGTTATATTACGTTATAGATGTATATAAAGGTCCCACGGAGACGTAGAGGCCAACTCGCCAGGAATGTTTTCAAGTATTACCGCCGAGATGTTAGGTTGGGTTAGGTTAGGTTATATTACGTTATAGATGTATATAAAGGTCCTACGGAGACGTAGAGGCCAACACGCCAGGAATGATGTCAGATATTACCGCCGAGATGTTAGGTTGGGTTATGTTAGGTTATATTACGTTATTGATGTATATAAAGGTCCCACGGAGACGTAGAGGCCAACAAGCCAGGAATGTGGTCAAATATTACCGCCGAGATGTTAGGTTGGGTTAGGTTATGTTATATTACGTTATTGATGTATATAAAGATCTCACGGAGACGTAGAGGCAAACTCGCCAGGTATGTTGTCAAATATTACCGCCGAGCTGTTAGATTGGGTTAGGCTAGCTTATATTATGTTACTGATGTATATGAAGGTCCCACGGAGACGTAGAGGCCAACTCGCCAGGTATGTTGTCAAATAGTACCGCCGAGATGTTAGGTTGGGTTAGGTTAGGTTATATTACGTTATAGATATATATAAAGGTCCCACGGAGACGTAGAGGCCTCCTCGGCAGGTATGTTGTCAAATATTACCGCCGAGATGTTAGGTTGGGTTAGGTTAGATTACATTACATTATTGATGTATATAAATGTCCCACGGAGACGTAGAGGCCAACGAGACAGGAATGTGGTCAAATATTACCGCCAAAATGTTAGCTTGGGTTAGGCTAGGTTATATTACTTTATTGAATTATATAAAGGTCCTACGGAGACGTAGAGGCCAACACGCCAGGAATGATGTCAAATATTACCGCCGAGATGTTAGGTTGGGTTATGTTATGTTATATTACGTTATTGATGTATATAAAGGTCCCACGGAGACGTAGAGGCCAACTCGGCAGGTATGTTGTCAAATATTACCGCCGAGATATTAGGTTGGGTTAGGTTAGGTTGTATTACGTTATTGATGTATATAAAGGTCCCACGGAGACGCAGAGGCCAACAAGACAGGAATGTGGTCAAATATTACCGCCGAGATATTAGATTGGGTTAGGTTAGGTTATATTACGTGATTGAAGTATATAAAGGTTCTACGGAGACGTAGAGGCCAACTCGCCAGGAATGTTTTCAAATATTACCGCCGAGATGTTAGGTTGGATTAGGTTAGGTTATATTACGTTATAGATGTATATAAAGGTCCCACGGAGACATAGAGGCCAACTCGCCAGGAATGTTTTCAAATATTACCGCCGAGATGTTAGGTTGGGTTAGGTTAGGTTATATTACATTATTGATGTATATGAAGGTCAAACGGAGACGTAGAGGCCAACTCGCCAGGTATGTTGTCAAATATTACCGCCGAGATGTTAGGTTGGGTTAGGTTAGGTTACATTACATTATTGATGTATATAAATGTCCCACGGAGACGTAGAGGCCAACGAGACAGGAATGTGGTCAAATATTACCGCCAAAATGTTAGATTGGGTTAGGCTAGGTTATATTACTTTATTGAATTATATAAAGGTCCTACGGAGACGTAGAGGCCAACACGCCAGGAATGATGTCAAATATTACCGCCGAGATGTTAGGTTGGGTTATGTTAGGTTATATTACGTTATTGATGTATATAAAGGTTCCACGGAGACGTAGAGGCCAACTCGGCAGGCATGTTGTCAAATATTACCGCCGAGATATTAGCTTGGGTTAGGTTAGGTTATATTACGTGATTGATGTATATAAAAGTCCCACGGAGAAGGAGAAGCCAACTCGCCAGGTATGTTGTCAAATATTACCGCCGAGATGTTAGGTTGGGTTAGGTTAGGTTGTATTACGTTATTGATGTATATAAAGGTCCCACGGAGACGCAGAGGCCAACAAGACAGGAATGTGGTCAAATATTACCGCCGAGATATTAGATTGGGTTAGGTTAGGTTATATTACGTTATTGATGTAAATAAAGGTCCCACGGAGACGTAGAGGCCAACAAGCCAGGAATGTGTTCAAATATTACCGCCGAGATGTTAGGTTGGGTTAGGTTAGGTTATATTACGTTATTGATGTATATAATGGGTCCACGGAAACGGAGAAGCCAACTCGCCAGGAATGTTGTCAAATATTACCGCCGAGAAGATAGGTTGGGTTAGGTTATGTTATATTACGTTATTGATGTATATAAAGATCTCACGGAGACGTAGAGGCAAACTCGCCAGGTATGTTGTCAAATATTACCGCCGAGATGTTAGATTGGGTTAGGCTAGCTTATATTATGTTATTGATGTATATGAAGGTCCCACGGACACGTAGAGGCCAACTCGCCAGGTATGTTGTCAAATAGTACCGCCGAGATGTTAGGTTGGGTTAGGTTAGGTTATATTACGTTATAGATATATATAAAGGTCCCACGGAGACGTAGAGGCCTCCTCGGCAGGTATGTTGTCAAATATTACCGCCGAGATGTTAGGTTGGGTTAGGTTAGGTTATATTACGTGATTGATGTATATAAAAGTCCCACGGAGAAGGAGAAGCCAACTCGCCAGAAATGTTGTCAAATATTATCGCCGAGATGTTAGTTTGGGTTAGGTTAGGTTGTATTACGTTATTGATGTATATAAAGGTCCCACGGATACGTAGAGGCCAACAAGACAGAAATGTGGTCAAATATTACCGCCGATATGTTAGATTGGGTTAGGTTAGGTTATATTACGTTATTGAAGTATATAAAGGTTCTACGGAGACGTAGAGGCCAACAAGCCAGGAATGTGGTCAAATATTACCGCCGAGATGTTAGATTGGGTTAGGCTAGCTTATATTATGTTATTTATGTATATAAAGGTCCCACGGATTCGTAGAGGCCAACTCGCCAGGAATGTGGTCAAATATTACCGCCGAGATGATAGGTTGGGTAAGGTTAGGTTATATCACGTTATTGATGTATATAAAGATCCCACGGAGACGTAGAGGCCAACGAGACAGGAATGTGGTCAAATATTACCGCCAAAATGTTAGATTGGGTTAGGCTAGGTTATATTACTTTATTGAATTATATAAAGGTCCTACGGAGACGTAGAGGCCAACACGCCAGGAATGATGTCAAATATTACCGCCGAGATGTTAGGTTGGGTTAGGTTAGGTTATATTACGTTATTGATGTATATAAAGATCCCACGGAGACGTAGAGGCCAACTCGCCAGGTATGTTGTCAAATATTACCGCCGAGATGTTAGGTCGGGTTAGGTTAGGTTATATTACGTTATTGATGTATATAAATGTCCCACGGAGACGTAGAGGCCAACTCGGCAGGTATGTTTTCAAATATTACCGCCGAGATGTTAGGTTGGGTTAGGTTAGGTTATATTACGTTATTGATGTATATAAAGGTCCCACGGAGACGTAGAGGCCAACACGCCAGGAATGTTTTCAAATATTACCGCCGGGATGTTAGGTTGGATTAGGTTAGGTTATATTACGTTATAGATGTATATAAAGGTCCCACGGAGACGTAGAGGCCAACTCGCCAGGAATGTTTTCAAGTATTACCGCCGAGATGTTAGGTTGGGTTAGGTTAGGTTATATTACGTTATAGATGTATATAAAGGTCCTACGGAGACGTAGAGGCCAACACGCCAGGAATGATGTCAGATATTACCGCCGAGATGTTAGGTTGGGTTATGTTAGGTTATATTACGTTATTGATGTATATAAAGGTCCCACGGAGACGTAGAGGCCAAATTGCCCGGAATGTTGTCAAATATTACCGCCGAGGTGATAGGTTGGGTAAGGATAGGTTATATTACGTTATTGATGTATATAAATGTCCCACGGAGACGTAGAGGCCAATTCGGCAGGTATGTTGTCAAATATTACCGCCGAGATGTTAGGTTGGGTTAGGTTAGGTTATATTACGTTATTGATGTATATAAAGGTCCCACGGAGACGTAGAGGCCAACACGCCAGGAATGTTTTCAAATATTACCGCCGGGATGTTAGGTTGGATTAGGTTAGGTTATATTACGTTATAGATGTATATAAAGGTCCCACGGAGACGTAGAGGCCAACTCGCCAGGAATGTTTTCAAGTATTACCGCCGATATGTTAGGTTGGGTTAGGTTAGGTTATATTACGTTATAGATGTATATAAAGGTCCTACGGAGACGTAGAGGCCAACAAGCCAGGAATGTGTTCAAATATTACCGCCGAGATGTTAGGTTGGGTTAGGTTAGGTTATATTACGTTATTGATGTATATAATGGGTCCACGGAAACGGAGAAGCCAACTCGCCAGGAATGTTGTCAAATATTACCGCCGAGAAGATAGGTTGGGTTAGGTTATGTTATATTACGTTATTGATGTATATAAAGATCTCACGGAGACGTAGAGGCAAACTCGCCAGGTATGTTGTCAAATATTACCGCCGAGATGTTAGATTGGGTTAGGCTAGCTTATATTATGTTATTGATGTATATGAAGGTCCCACGGACACGTAGAGGCCAACTCGCCAGGTATGTTGTCAAATAGTACCGCCGAGATGTTAGGTTGGGTTAGGTTAGGTTATATTACCTTATAGATATATATAAAGGTCCCACGGAGACGTAGAGGCCTCCTCGGCAGGTATGTTGTCAAATATTACCGCCGAGATGTTAGGTTGGGTTAGGTTAGGTTATATTACGTGATTGATGTATATAAAAGTCCCACGGAGAAGGAGAAGCCAACTCGCCAGAAATGTTGTCAAATATTATCGCCGAGATGTTAGTTTGGGTTAGGTTAGGTTGTATTACGTTATTGATGTATATAAAGGTCCCACGGATACGTAGAGGCCAACAAGACAGGAATGTGGTCAAATATTACCGCCGATATGTTAGATTGGGTTAGGTTAGGTTATATTACGTTATTGAAGTATATAAAGGTTCTACGGAGACGTAGAGGCCAACAAGCCAGGAATGTGGTCAAATATTACCGCCGAGATGTTAGATTGGGTTAGGCTAGCTTATATTATGTTATTTATGTATATAAAGGTCCCACGGATTCGTAGAGGCCAACTCGCCAGGAATGTGGTCAAATATTACCGCCGAGATGATAGGTTGGGTAAGGTTAGGTTATATTACGTTATTGATGTATATAAAGATCCCACGGAGACGTAGAGGCCAACGAGACAGGAATGTGGTCAAATATTACCGCCAAAATGTTAGATTGGGTTAGGCTAGGTTATATTACTTTATTGAATTATATAAAGGTCCTACGGAGACGTAGAGGCCAACACGCCAGGAATGATGTCAAATATTACCGCCGAGATGTTAGGTTGGGTTAGGTTAGGTTATATTACGTTATTGATGTATATAATGGGTCCACGGAAACGGAGAAGCCAACTCGCCAGGAATGTTGTCAAATATTACCGCCGAGAAGATAGGTTGGGTTAGGTTATGTTATATTACGTTATTGATGTATATAAAGATCTCACGGAGACGTAGAGGCAAACTCGCCAGGTATGTTGTCAAATATTACCGCCGAGATGTTAGATTGGGTTAGGCTAGCTTATATTATGTTATTGATGTATATGAAGGTCCCACGGACACGTAGAGGCCAACTCGCCAGGTATGTTGTCAAATAGTACCGCCGAGATGTTAGGTTGGGTTAGGTTAGGTTATATTACGTTATAGATATATATAAAGGTCCCACGGAGACGTAGAGGCCTCCTCGGCAGGTATGTTGTCAAATATTACCGCCGAGATGTTAGGTTGGGTTAGGTTAGGTTATATTACGTGATTGATGTATATAAAAGTCCCACGGAGAAGGAAAAGCCAACTCGCCAGAAATGTTGTCAAATATTATCGCCGAGATGTTAGTTTGGGTTAGGTTAGGTTGTATTACGTTATTGATGTATATAAAGGTCCCACGGATACGTAGAGGCCAACAAGACAGGAATGTGGTCAAATATTACCGCCGATATGTTAGATTGGGTTAGGTTAGGTTATATTACGTTATTGAAGTATAGAAAGGTTCTACGGAGACGTAGAGGCCAACAAGCCAGGAATGTGGTCAAATATTACCGCCGAGATGTTAGATTGGGTTAGGCTAGCTTATATTATGTTATTTATGTATATAAAGGTCCCACGGATTCGTAGAGGCCAACTCGCCAGGAATGTGGTCAAATATTACCGCCGAGATGATAGGTTGGGTAAGGTTAGGTTATATTACGTTATTGATGTATATAAAGATCCCACGGAGACGTAGAGGCCAACTCGCCAGGTATGTTGTCAAATATTACCGCCGAGATGTTAGATTGGGTTAGGCTAGCTTATATTATGTTATTGATGTATATGAAGGTCCCACGGAGACGTAGAGGCCAACTCGCCAGGTATGTTGTCAAATAGTACCGCCGAGATGTTAGGTTGGGTTAGGTTATGTTATATTACGTTATAGATGTATATAAAGGTCCCACGGAGACGTAGAGGCCAACTCGCCAGGAATGATGTCAAACATTACCGCCGAGATGTTAGGTTGGGTTAGGTTAGGTTATATTACGTTATTGATGTATATAAAGGTCCCACGGAGACGTAGAGGCCAACTCGCCAGGAATGTGGTCAAATATTACCGCCGAGATGTTAGGTTGGGTTAGGTTAGGTTATATTACGTTATTGATGTATATAAAGATCTCACGGAGACGTAGAGGCAAACTCGCCAGGTATGTTGTCAAATATTACCGCCGAGATGTTAGATTGGGTTAGGCTAGCTTATATTATGTTATTGATGTATATGAAGGTCCCACGGAGACGTAGAGGCCAACTCGCCAGGTATGTTGTCAAATAGTACCGCCGAGATGTTAGGTTGGGTTAGGTTAGGTTATATTACGTTATAGATATACATAAAGGTCCCACGGAGACGTACAGGCCTCCTCGGCAGGTATGTTGTCAAATATTACCGCCGAGATGTTAGGTTGGGTTAGGTTAGGTTATATTACGTGATTGATGTATATAAAAGTCCCACGGAGAAGGAGAAGCCAACTCGCCAGAAATGATGTCAAATATTATCGCCGAGATGATAGTTTGGGTTAGGTTAGGTTGTATTACGTTATTGATGTATATAAAGGTCCCACGGATACGTAGAGGCCAACAAGACAGGAATGTGGTCAAATATTACCGCCGATATGTTAGATTGGGTTAGGTTAGGTTATATTACGTTATTGAAGTATATAAAGGTTCTACGGAGATGTAGAGGCCAACAAGCCAGGAATGTGGTCAAATATTACCGCCGAGATGTTAGATTGGGTTAGGCTAGCTTATATTATGTTATTTATGTATATAAAGGTCCCACGGATTCGTAGAGGCCAACTCGCCAGGAATGTGGTCAAATATTACCGCCGAGATGATAGGTTGGGTAAGGTTAGGTTATATTACGTTATTGATGTATATAAAGATCCCACGGAGACGTAGAGGCCAACTCGCCAGGTATGTTGTCAAATATTACCGCCGAGATGTTAGATTGGGTTAGGCTAGCTTATATTATGTTATTGATGTATATGAAGGTCCCACGGAGACGTAGAGGCCAACTCGTCAGGTATGTTGTCAAATAGTACCGCCGAGATGTTAGGTTGGGTTAGGTTATGTTATATTACGTTATAGATGTATATAAAGGTCCCACGGAGACGTAGAGGCCAACTCGCCAGGAATGATGTCAAACATTACCGCCGAGATGTTAGGTTGGGTTAGGTTAGGTTATATTACGTTATTGATGTATATAAAGGTCACACGGAGACGTAGAGGCCAACAAGCCAGGAATGTGGTCAAATATTACCGCCGAGATGATAGGTTGGGTTAGGTTATGTTATATTACGTTATTGATGTATATAAAGATCTCACGGAGACGCAGAGGCCAACTCGCAAGGTATGTTGTCAAATAGTACCGCCGAGATGTTAGGTTGGGTTAGGTTAGGTTATATTACGTTATAGATGTATATAAAGGTCCCACGGAGACATAGAGGCCAACTCGCCAGGAATGTTTTCAAATATTACCGCCGAGATGTTAGGTTGGGTTAGGTTAGGTTATATTACATTATTGATGTATATGAAGGTCAAACGGAGACGTAGAGGCCACCTCGCCAGGAATGTTGTCAAATATTACCGCCGAGATGTTAGGTTGGGTTAGGTTAGGTTACATTACATTATTGATGTATATAAATGTCCCACGGAGACGTAGAGGCCAACGAGACAGGAATGTGGTCAAATATTACCGCCAAAATGTTAGATTGGGTTAGGCTAGGTTATATTACTTTATTGAATTATATAAAGGTCCTACGGAGACGTAGAGGCCAACAAGCCAGGAATGTGGTCAAATATTACCGCAGAGATGTTAGGTTGGGTTAGGTTAGGTTATATTACGTTATTGATGTATATAAAGGTCCCACGGAGACGTAGAGGCCAAATCGCCCGGAATGTTGTCAAATATTACCGCCGAGGTGATAGGTTGGGTAAGGATAGGTTATATTACGTTATTGATGTATATAAAGGTCCCACGGAGAGGTAGAGGCCAACAAGCCAGGAATGTGGACAAATATTACCGCCGAGATGTTAGTTTGGGTTAGGTTAGGTTATATTACGTTATTGATGTATATAAAGGTCCCACGGAGACGTAGAGGCCAAATGGCCCGGAATGTTGTCAAATATTACCGCCGAGGTGATAGGTTGGGTAAGGATAGGTTATATTACGTTATTGATGTATATAAAGGTCCCACGGAGACGTAGAGGCCAACAAGACAGGAATGTGGTCAAATATTACCGCCAATATGTTAGATTGGGTTAGGTTAGGTTATATTACGTTATTGAAGTATATAAAGGTTCTACGGAGACGTAGGGGCCAACAAGCCAGGAATGTGGTCAAATATTACCGCCGAGATGTTAGATTGGGTTAGGCTAGCTTATATTATGTTATTTATGTATATAAAGGTCCCACGGATTCGTAGAGGCCAACTCGCCAGGAATGTGGTCAAATATTACCGCCGAGATGATAGGTTGGGTAAGGTTAGGTTATATTACGTTATTGATGTATATAAAGATCCCACGGAGACGTAGAGGCCAACTCGCCAGGTATGTTGTCAAATATTACCGCCGAGATGTTAGATTGGGTTAGGCTAGCTTATATTATGTTATTGATGTATATGAAGGTCCCACGGAGACGTAGAGGCCAACTCGCCAGGTATGTTGTCAAATAGTACCGCCGAGATGTTAGGTTGGGTTAGGTTAGGTTATATTACGTTATAGATGTATATAAAGGGCCCACGGAGACGTAGAGGCCAACTCGCCAGGAATGTTTTCAAATATTACCGCCGAGATGTTAGGTTGGGTTAGGTTAGGTTATATTACGTTATAGATGTATATAAAGGTCACACGGAGACGTAGAGGCCAACAAGCCAGGAATGTGGTCAAATATTACCGCCGAGATGATAGGTTGGGTTAGGTTATGTTATATTACGTTATTGATGAATATAAAGATCTCACGGAGACGCAGAGGCCAACTCGCCAGGTATGTTGTCAAATAGTACCGCCGAGATGTTAGGTTGGGTTAGGTTAGGTTATATTACGTTATTGATGTATATAAAGATCCCACGGAGACGTAGAGGCCAACTCGCCAGGAGTGTTGTCAAATATTACCGCCGAGATGATAGGTTGGGTTAGGTTACGTTATATTACGTTATTGATGTATATGAAGGTCAAACGGAGACGTAGAGGCCAACTCGGCAGGTATGTTGTCAAATATTACCGCCGAGATATTAGGTTGGGTTAGGTTAGGTTATATTACGTGATTGATGTATATGAAAGTCCCACGGAGAAGGAGAAGCCAAGTCGCCAGCAATGTTGTAAAATATTATCGCCGAGATGTTAGGTTGGGTTAGGTTAGGTTGTATTACGTTATTGATGTATATAAAGGTCCCACGGAGACGCAGAGGCCAACAAGACAGGAATGTGGTCAAATATTACCGCCGAGATATTAGATTGGGTTAGGTTAGGTTATATTACGTGATTGAAGTATATAAAGGTTCTACGGAGACGTAGAGGCCAACTCGCCAGGAATGTTTTCAAATATTACCGCCGAGATGTTAGGTTGGATTAGGTTAGGTTATATTACGTTATAGATGTATATAAAGGTCCCACGGAGACATAGAGGCCAACTCGTCAGGAATGTTTTCAAATATTACCGCCGAGATGTTAGGTTGGGTTAGGTTAGGTTATATTACATTATTGATGTATATGAAGGTCAAACGGAGACGTAGAGGCCAACTCGCCAGGAATGATGTCAAATATTACCGCCGAGATGTTAGGTTGGGATAGGTTAGGTTACATTACATTATTGATGTATATAAATGTCCCACGGAGACGTAGAGGCCAACGAGAGAGGAATGTGGTCAAATATTACCGCCAAAATGTTAGCTTGGGTTAGGCTAGGTTATATTACTTTATTGAATTATATAAAGGTCCTACGGAGACGTAGAGGCCAACACGCCTGGAATGATGTCAAATATTACCGCCGAGATGTTAGGTTGGGTTATGTTAGGTTATATTACGTTATTGATGTATATAAAGGTCCCACGGAGACGTAGAGGCCAACTCGGCAGGTATGTTGTCAAATATTACCGCCGAGATATTAGGTTGGGTTAGGTTAGGTTATATTACGTGATTGATGTATATAAAAGTCCCACGGAGAAGGAGAAGCCAACTCGCCAGCAATGTTGTAAAATATTATCGCCGAGATGTTAGGTTGGGTTAGGTTAGGTTGTATTACGTTATTGATGTATATAAAGGTCCCACGGAGACGCAGAGGCCAACAAGACAGGAATGTGGTCAAATATTACCGCCGAGATATTAGATTGGGTTAGGTTAGGTTATATTACGTGATTGAAGTATGTAAAGGTTCTACGGAGACGTAGAGGCCAACTCGCCAGGAATGTTTTCAAATATTACCGCCGAGATGTTAGGTTGGATTAGGTTAGGTTATATTACGTTATAGATGTATATAAAGGTCCCACGGAGACATAGAGGCCAACTCGCCAGGAATGTTTTCAAATATTACCGCCGAGATGTTAGGTTGGGTTAGGTTAGGTTATATTACATTATTGATGTATATGAAGGTCAAACGGAGACGTAGAGGCCACCTCGCCAGGAATGATGTCAAATATTACCGCCGAGATGTTAGGTTGGGTTAGGTTAGGTTACATTACATTATTGATGTATATAAATGTCCCACGGAGACGTAGAGGCCAACGAGACAGGAATGTGGCCAAATATTACCGCCGAGATGATAGGTTGGGTTAGGTTACGTTATATTACGTTATTGATGTATATGAAGGTCAAACGGAGACGTAGAGGCCAACTCTGCAGGTATGTTGTCACATATTACCGCCGAGATATTAGGTTGGGTTAGGATAGGTTATATTACGTGATTGATGTATATAAAAGTCCCACGGAGAAGGAGAAGCCAACTCGCCAGCAATGTTGTAAAATATTATCGCCGAGATGTTAGGTTGGGTTAGGTTAGGTTGTATTACGTTATTGATGTATATAAAGGTCCCATGGAGACGTAGAGGCCAACAAGACAGGAATGTGGTCAAATATTACCGCCGAGATATTAGATTGGGTTAGGTTAGGTTATATTACGTGATTGAAATATATAAAGGTTCTACGGAGACGTAGAGGCCAACTCGCCAGGAATGTTTTCAAATATTACCGCCGAGATGTTAGGTTGGATTAGGTTAGGTTATATTACGTTATAGATGTATATAAAGGTCCCACGGAGACATAGAGGCCAACTCGCCAGGAATGTTTTCAAATATTACCGCCGAGATGTTAGGTTGGGTTAGGTTAGGTTATATTACATTATTGATGTATATGAAGGTCAAACGGAGACGTAGAGGCCACCTCGCCAGGAATGTTGTCAAATATTACCGCCGAGATGTTAGGTTGGGTTAGGTTAGGTTACATTACATTATTGATGTATATAAATGTCCCACGGAGACGTAGAGGCCAACAAGCCAGGAATGTGGACAAATATTACCGCCGAGATGTTAGTTTGGGTTAGGTTAGGTTATATTACGTTATTGATGTATATAAAGGTCCCACGGAGACGTAGAGGCCAACAAGCCAGGAATGTGGTCAAATATTGCCGCCGAGATGTTAGGTTGGGTTAGGTTAGGTTATATTACGTTATTGATGTATATAATGGGTCCACGGAAACAGTGAAGCCAACTCGCCAGGAATGTTGTCAAATATTACCGCCGAGAAGATAGGTTGGGTTAGGTTATGTTATATTACGTTATTGATGTATATAAAGATCTCACGGAGACGTAGAGGCAAACTCGCCAGGTATGTTGTCAAATATTACCGCCGAGCTGTTAGATTGGGTTAGGCTAGCTTATATTATGTTATTGATGTATATGAAGGTCCCACGGAGACGTAGAGGCCAACTCGCCAGGTATGTTGTCAAATAGTACCGCCGAGATGTTAGGTTGGGTTAGGTTAGGTTATATTACGTTATAGATATATATAAAGGTCCCACGGAGACGTAGAGGCCTCCTCGGCAGGTATGTTGTCAAATATTACCGCCGAGATGTTAGGTTGGGTTAGGTTAGATTACATTACATTATTGATGTATATAAATGTCCCACGGAGACGTAGAGGCCAACGAGACAGGAATGTGGTCAAATATTACCGCCAAAATGTTAGCTTGGGTTAGGCTAGGTTATATTACTTTATTGAATTATATAAAGGTCCTACGGAGACGTAGGGGCCAACACGCCAGGAATGATGTCAAATATTACCGCCGAGATGTTAGGTTGGGTTATGTTATGTTATATTACGTTATTGATGTATATAAAGGTCCCACGGAGACGTAGAGGCCAACTCGGCAGGTATGTTGTCAAATATTACCGCCGAGATATTAGGTTGGGTTAGGTTAGGTTATATTACGTGATTGATGTATATAAAAGTCCCACGGAGAAGGAGAAGCCAACTCGCCAGCAATGTTGTAAAATATTATCGCCGAGATGTTAGGTTGGGTTAGGTTAGGTTGTATTACGTTATTGATGTATATAAAGGTCCCACGGAGACGCAGAGGCCAACAAGACAGGAATGTGGTCAAATATTACCGCCGAGATATTAGATTGGGTTAGGTTAGGTTATATTACGTGATTGAAGTATATAAAGGTTCTACGGAGACGTAGAGGCCAACTCGCCAGGAATGATGTCAAATATTACCGCCGAGATGTTAGGTTGGGTTAGGTTAGGTTACATTACATTATTGATGTATATATATGTCCCACGGAGACGTAGAGGCCAACGAGACAGGAATGTGGTCAAATATTACCGCCAAAATGTTAGCTTGGGTTAGGCTAGGTTATATTACTTTATTGAATTATATAAAGGTCCTACGGAGACGTAGAGGCCAACACGCCAGGAATGATGTCAAATATTACCGCCGAGATGTTAGGTTGGGTTATGTTAGGTTATATTACGTTATTGATGTATATAAATGTCCCACGGAGACGTAGAGGCCAACTCGGCAGGTATGTTGTCAAATATTACCGCCGAGATATTAGGTTGGGTTAGGTTAGGTTATATTACGTGATTGATGTATATAAAAGTCCCACGGAGAAGGAGAAGCCAACTCGCCAGCAATGTTGTAAAATATTATCGCCGAGATGTTAGGTTGGGTTAGGTTAGGTTGTATTACGTTATTGATGTATATAAAGGTCCCACGGAGACGCAGAGGCCAACAAGACAGGAATGTGGTCAAATATTACCGCCGAGATATTAGATTGGGTTAGGTTAGGTTATATTACGTGATTGAAGTATATAAAGGTTCTACGGAGACGTAGAGGCCAACTCGCCAGGAATGTTTTCAAATATTACCGCCGAGATGTTAGGTTGGATTAGGTTAGGTTATATTACGTTATAGATGTATATAAAGGTCCCACGGAGACATAGAGGCCAACTCGCCAGGAATGTTTTCAAATATTACCGCCGAGATGTTAGGTTGGGTTAGGTTAGGTTATATTACATTATTGATGTATATGAAGGTCAAACGGAGACGTAGAGGCCACCTCGCCAGGAATGATGTCAAATATTACCGCCGAGATGTTAGGTTGGGTTAGGTTAGGTTACATTACACTATTGATGTATATAAATGTCCCACGGAGACGTAGAGGCCAACGAGACAGGACTGTGGTCAAATATTACCGCCAAAATGTTAGATTGGGTTAGGCTAGGTTATATTACTTTATTGAATTATATAAAGGTCCTACGGAGACGTAGAGGCCAACAAGCCAGGAATGTGGTCAAATATTACCGCCGAGATATTAGGTTGGGTTAGGTTAGGTTATATTACGTGATTCATGTATATAAAAGTCCCACGGAGAAGGAGAAGCCAACTCGCCAGCAATGTTGTAAAATATTATCGCCGAGATGTTAGGTTGGGTTAGGTTAGGTTATATTACGTTATTGAAGTATATAAAGGTTCTACGGAGACGTAGGGGCCAACAAGCCAGGAATGTGGTCAAATATTACCGCCGAGATGTTAGATTGGGTTAGGCTAGCTTATATTATGTTATTTATGTATATAAAGGTCCCACGGATTCGTAGAGGCCAACTCGCCAGGAATGTGGTCAAATATTACCGCCGAGATGATAGGTTGGGTAAGGTTAGGTTATATTACGTTATTGATGTATATAAAGATCCCACGGAGACGTAGAGGCCAACTCGCCAGGTATGTTGTCAAATATTACCGCCGAGATGTTAGATTGGGTTAGGCTAGCTTATATTATGTTATTGATGTATATGAAGGTCCCACGGAGACGTAGAGGCCAACTCGCCAGGTATGTTGTCAAACAGTACCGCCGAGATGTTAGGTTGGGTTAGGTTAGGTTATATTACGTTATAGATGTATATAAAGGTCCCACGGAGACGTAGAGGCCAACTCGCCAGGAATGTTTTCAAATATTACCGCCGAGATGTTAGGTTGGGTTAGGTTAGGTTATATTACGTTATAGATGTATATAAAGGTCACACGGAGACGTAGAGGCCAACAAGCCAGGAATGTGGTCAAATATTACCGCCGAGATGATAGGTTGGGTTAGGTTATGTTATATTACGTTATTGATGTATATAAAGATCTCACGGAGACGCAGAGGCCAACTCGCCAGGTATGTTGTCAAATAGTACCGCCGAGATGTTAGGTTGGGTTAGGTTAGGTTATATTACGTGATTGATGTATATAAAAGTCCCACGGAGAAGGAGAAGCCAACTCGCCAGCAATGTTGTAAAATATTATCGCCGAGATGTTAGGTTGGGTTAGGTTAGGTTGTATTACGTTATTGATGTATATAAAGGTCCCACGGAGACGCAGAGGCCAACAAGACAGGAATGTGGTCAAATATTACCGCCGAGATATTAGATTGGGTTAGGTTAGGTTATATTACGTGATTGAAGTATATAAAGGTTCTACGGAGACGTAGAGGCCAACTCGCCAGGAATGTTTTCAAATATTACCGCCGAGATGTTAGGTTGGATTAGGTTAGGTTATATTACGTTATAGATGTATATAAAGGTCCCACGGAGACATAGAGGCCAACTCGCCAGGAATGTTTTCAAATATTACCGCCGAGATGTTAGGTTGGGTTAGGTTAGGTTATATTACATTATTGATGTATATGAAGGTCAAACGGAGACGTAGAGGCCACCTCGCCAGGAATGATGTCAAATATTACCGCCGAGATGTTAGGTTGGGTTAGGTTAGGTTACATTACACTATTGATGTATATAAATGTCCCACGGAGACGTAGAGGCCAACGAGACAGGAATGTGGTCAAATATTACCGCCAAAATGTTAAATTGGGTTAGGCTAGGTTATATTACTTTATTGAATTATATAAAGGTCCTACGGAGACGTAGAGGCCAACAAGCCAGGAATGTGGTCAAATATTACCGCCGAGATATTAGGTTGGGTTAGGTTAGGTTATATTACGTTATTGATGTATATAAAGGTCCCACGGAGACGTAGAGGCCAAATGGCCCGGAATGTTGTCAAATATTACCGCCGAGGTGATAGGTTGGGTTAGGTTAGGTTATATTACGTGATTGATGTATATAAAAGTCCCACGGAGAAGGAGAAGCCAACTCGCCAGCAATGTTGTAAAATATTATCGCCGAGATGTTAGGTTGGGTTAGGTTAGGTTATATTACGTTATTGAAGTATATAAAGGTTCTACGGAGACGTAGGGGCCAACAAGCCAGGAATGTGGTCAAATATTACCGCCGAGATGTTAGATTGGGTTAGGCTAGCTTATATTATGTTATTTATGTATATAAAGGTCCCACGGATTCGTAGAGGCCAACTCGCCAGGAATGTGGTCAAATATTACCGCCGAGATGATAGGTTGGGTAAGGTTAGGTTATATTACGTTATTGATGTATATAAAGATCCCACGGAGACGTAGAGGCCAACTCGCCAGGTATGTTGTCAAATATTACCGCCGAGATGTTAGATTGGGTTAGGCTAGCTTATATTATGTTATTGATGTATATGAAGGTCCCACGGAGACGTAGAGGCCAACTCGCCAGGTATGTTGTCAAATAGTACCGCCGAGATGTTAGGTTGGGTTAGGTTAGGTTATATTACGTTATAGATGTATATAAAGGTCCCACGGAGACGTAGAGGCCAACTCGCCCGGAATGTTGTCAAATATTACCGCCGAGGTGATAGGTTGGGTAAGGATAGGTTATATTACGTTATTGATGTATATAAAGGTCCCACGGAGAGGTAGAGGCCAACAAGCCAGGAATGTGGTCAAATATTACCGCCGAGATGTTAGTTTGGGTTAGGTTAGGTTATATTACGTTATTGATGTATATAAAGGTCCCACGGAGACGTAGAGGCCAACAAGCCAGGAATGTGGTCAAATATTGCCGCCGAGATGTTAGGTTGGGTTAGGTTAGGTTATATTACGTTATTGACGTATATAAAGATCTCACGGAGACGTAGAGGCAAACTCGCCAGGTATGTTGTCAAATATTACCGCCGAGCTGTTAGATTGGGTTAGGCTAGCTTATATTATGTTATTGATGTATATGAAGGTCCCACGGAGACGTAGAGGCCAACTCGCCAGGTATGTTGTCAAATAGTACCGCCGAGATGTTAGGTTGGGTTAGGTTAGGTTATATTACGTTATTGATGTATATAAAGATCCCACGGAGACGTAGAGGCCAACTCGCCAGGAATGTTGTCAAATATTACCGCCGAGATGATAGGTTGGGTTAGGTTACGTTATATTACGTTATTGATGTATATGAAGGTCAAACGGAGACGTAGAGGCCAACACGCCAGGAATGATGTCAAATATTACCGCCGAGATGTTAGGTTGGGTTATGTTAGGTTATATTACGTTATTGATGTATATAAAGGTCCCACGGAGACGTAGAGGCCAACTCGGCAGGTATGTTGTCAAATATTACCGCCGAGATATTAGGTTGGGTTAGGTTAGGTTATATTACGTGATTGATGTATATAAAAGTCCCACGGAGAAGGAGAAGCCAACTCGCCAGCAATGTTGTAAAATATTATCGCCGAGATGTTAGGTTGGGTTAGGTTAGGTTGTATTACGTTATTGATGTATATAAAGGTCCCACGGAGACGCAGAGGCCAACAAGACAGGAATGTGGTCAAATATTACCGCCGAGATATTAGATTGGGTTAGGTTAGGTTATATTACGTGATTGAAGTATATAAAGGTTCTACGGAGACGTAGAGGCCAACTCGCCAGGAATGTTTTCAAATATTACCGCCGAGATGTTAGGTTGGATTAGGTTAGGTTATATTACGTTATAGATGTATATAAAGGTCCCACGGAGACATAGAGGCCAACTCGCCAGGAATGTTTTCAAATATTACCGCCGAGATGTTAGGTTGGGTTAGGTTAGGTTATATTACATTATTGATGTATATGAAGGTCAAACGGAGACGTAGAGGCCACCTCGCCAGGAATGATGTCAAATATTACCGCCGAGATGTTAGGTTGGGTTAGGTTAGGTTACATTACACTATTGATGTATATAAATGTCCCACGGAGACGTAGAGGCCAACGAGACAGGAATGTGGTCAAATATTACCGCCAAAATGTTAGATTGGATTAGGCTAGGTTATATTACTTTATTGAATTATATAAAGGTCCTACGGAGACGTAGAGGCCAACAAGCCAGGAATGTGGTCAAATATTACCGCCGAGATATTAGGTTGGGTTAGGTTAGGTTATATTACGTTATTGATGTATATAAAGGTCCCACGGAGACGTAGAGGCCAAATGGCCCGGAATGTTGTCAAATATTACCGCCGAGGTGATAGGTTGGGTTAGGTTAGGTTATATTACGTGATTGATGTATATAAAAGTCCCACGGAGAAGGAGAAGCCAACTCGACAGCAATGTTGTAAAATATTATCGCCGAGATGTTAGGTTGGGTTAGGTTAGGTTATATTACGTTATTGAAGTATATAAAGGTTCTACGGAGACGTAGGGGCCAACAAGCCAGGAATGTGGTCAAATATTACCGCCGAGATGTTAGGTTAGGTTAGGTTAGGTTATATTACATTATTGATGTATATGAAGCTCAAACGGAGACGTAGAGGCCAACTCGCCAGGAATGATGTCAAATATTACCGCCGAGATGTTAGGTTGGGTTAGGTTAGGTTACATTACATTATTGATGTATATAAATGTCCCACGGAGACGTAGAGGCCAACGAGACAGGAATGTGGTCAAATATTACCGCCAAAATGTTAGCTTGGGTTAGGCTAGGTTATATTACTTTATTGAATTATATAAAGGTCCTACGGAGACGTAGAGGCCAACACGCCAGGAATGATGTCAAATATTACCGCCGAGATGTTAGGTTGGGTTATGTTAGGTTATATTACGTTATTGATGTATATAAAGGTCCCACGGAGACGTAGAGGCCAACTCGGCAGGTATGTTGTCAAATATTACCGCCGAGATATTAGGTTGGGTTAGGTTAGGTTATATTACGTGATTGATGTATATAAAAGTCCCACGGAGAAGGAGAAGCCAACTCGCCAGCAATGTTGTAAAATATTATCGCCGAGATGTTAGGTTGGGTTAGGTTAGGTTGTATTACGTTATTGATGTATATAAAGGTCCCACGGAGACGCAGAGGCCAACAAGACAGGAATGTGGTCAAATATTACCGCCGAGATATTAGATTGGGTTAGGTTAGGTTATATTACGTGATTGAAGTATATAAAGGTTCTACGGAGACGTAGAGGCCAACTCGCCAGGAATGTTTTCAAATATTACCGCCGAGATGTTAGGTTGGATTAGGTTAGGTTATATTACGTTATAGATGTATATAAAGGTCCCACGGAGACATAGAGGCCAACTCGCCAGGAATGTTTTCAAATATTACCGCCGAGATGTTAGGTTGGGTTAGGTTAGGTTATATTACATTATTGATGTATATGAAGGTCAAACGGAGACGTAGAGGCCACCTCGCCAGGAATGATGTCAAATATTACCGCCGAGATGTTAGGTTGGGTTAGGTTAGGTTACATTACACTATTGATGTATATAAATGTCCCACGGAGACGTAGAGGCCAACGAGACAGGAATGTGGTCAAATATTACCGCCAAAATGTTAGATTGGGTTAGGCTAGGTTATATTACTTTATTGAATTATATAAAGGTCCTACGGAGACGTAGAGGCCAACAAGCCAGGAATGTGGTCAAATATTACCGCCGAGATATTAGGTTGGGTTAGGTTAGGTTATATTACGTGATTGATGTATATAAAAGTCCCACGGAGAAGGAGAAGCCAACTCGCCAGCAATGTTGTAAAATATTATCGCCGAGATGTTAGGTTGGGTTAGGTTAGGTTATATTACGTTATTGAAGTATATAAAGGTTCTACGGAGACGTAGGGGCCAACAAGCCAGGAATGTGGTCAAATATTACCGCCGAGATGTTAGATTGGGTTAGGCTAGCTTATATTATGTTATTTATGTATATAAAGGTCCCACGGATTCGTAGAGGCCAACTCGCCAGGAATGTGGTCAAATATTACCGCCGAGATGATAGGTTGGGTAAGGTTAGGTTATATTACGTTATTGATGTATATAAAGATCCCACGGAGACGTAGAGGCCAACTCGCCAGGTATGTTGTCAAATATTACCGCCGAGATGTTAGATTGGGTTAGGCTAGCTTATATTATGTTATTGATGTATATGAAGGTCCCACGGAGACGTAGAGGCCAACTCGCCAGGTATGTTGTCAAACAGTACCGCCGAGATGTTAGGTTGGGTTAGGTTAGGTTATATTACGTTATAGATGTATATAAAGGTCCCACGGAGACGTAGAGGCCAACTCGCCAGGAATGTTTTCAAATATTACCGCCGAGATGTTAGGTTGGGTTAGGTTAGGTTATATTACGTTATAGATGTATATAAAGGTCACACGGAGACGTAGAGGCCAACAAGCCAGGAATGTGGTCAAATATTACCGCCGAGATGATAGGTTGGGTTAGGTTATGTTATATTACGTTATTGATGTATATAAAGATCTCACGGAGACGCAGAGGCCAACTCGCCAGGTATGTTGTCAAATAGTACCGCCGAGATGTTAGGTTGGGTTAGGTTAGGTTATATTACGTGATTGATGTATATAAAAGTCCCACGGAGAAGGAGAAGCCAACTCGCCAGCAATGTTGTAAAATATTATCGCCGAGATGTTAGGTTGGGTTAGGTTAGGTTGTATTACGTTATTGATGTATATAAAGGTCCCACGGAGACGCAGAGGCCAACAAGACAGGAATGTGGTCAAATATTACCGCCGAGATATTAGATTGGGTTAGGTTAGGTTATATTACGTGATTGAAGTATATAAAGGTTCTACGGAGACGTAGAGGCCAACTCGCCAGGAATGTTTTCAAATATTACCGCCGAGATGTTAGGTTGGATTAGGTTAGGTTATATTACGTTATAGATGTATATAAAGGTCCCACGGAGACATAGAGGCCAACTCGCCAGGAATGTTTTCAAATATTACCGCCGAGATGTTAGGTTGGGTTAGGTTAGGTTATATTACATTATTGATGTATATGAAGGTCAAACGGAGACGTAGAGGCCACCTCGCCAGGAATGATGTCAAATATTACCGCCGAGATGTTAGGTTGGGTTAGGTTAGGTTTCATTACACTATTGATGTATATAAATGTCCCACGGAGACGTAGAGGCCAACGAGACAGGAATGTGGTCAAATATTACCGCCAAAATGTTAGATTGGGTTAGGCTAGGTTATATTACTTTATTGAATTATATAAAGGTCCTACGGAGACGTAGAGGCCAACAAGCCAGGAATGTGGTCAAATATTACCGCCGAGATATTAGGTTGGGTTAGGTTAGGTTATATTACGTTATTGATGTATATAAAGGTCCCACGGAGACGTAGAGGCCAAATGGCCCGGAATGTTGTCAAATATTACCGCCGAGGTGATAGGTTGGGTTAGGTTAGGTTATATTACGTGATTGATGTATATAAAAGTCCCACGGAGAAGGAGAAGCCAACTCGCCAGCAATGTTGTAAAATATTATCGCCGAGATGTTAGGTTGGGTTAGGTTAGGTTATATTACGTTATTGAAGTATATAAAGGTTCTACGGAGACGTAGGGGCCAACAAGCCAGGAATGTGGTCAAATATTACCGCCGAGATGTTAGATTGGGTTAGGCTAGCTTATATTATGTTATTTATGTATATAAAGGTCCCACGGATTCGTAGAGGCCAACTCGCCAGGAATGTGGTCAAATATTACCGCCGAGATGATAGGTTGGGTAAGGTTAGGTTATATTACGTTATTGATGTATATAAAGATCCCACGGAGACGTAGAGGCCAACTCGCCAGGTATGTTGTCAAATATTACCGCCGAGATGTTAGATTGGGTTAGGCTAGCTTATATTATGTTATTGATGTATATGAAGGTCCCACGGAGACGTAGAGGCCAACTCGCCAGGTATGTTGTCAAATAGTACCGCCGAGATGTTAGGTTGGGTTAGGTTAGGTTATATTACGTTATAGATGTATATAAAGGTCCCACGGAGACGTAGAGGCCAACTCGCCCGGAATGTTGTCAAATATTACCGCCGAGGTGATAGGTTGGGTAAGGATAGGTTATATTACGTTATTGATGTATATAAAGGTCCCACGGAGAGGTAGAGGCCAACAAGCCAGGAATGTGGTCAAATATTACCGCCGAGATGTTAGTTTGGGTTAGGTTAGGTTATATTACGTTATTGATGTATATAAAGGTCCCACGGAGACGTAGAGGCCAACAAGCCAGGAATGTGGTCAAATATTGCCGCCGAGATGTTAGGTTGGGTTAGGTTAGGTTATATTACGTTATTGATGTATATAATGGGTCCACGGAAACGGAGAAGCCAACTCGCCAGGAATGTTGTCAAATATTACCGCCGAGAAGATAGGTTGGGTTAGGTTATGTTATATTACGTTATTGATGTATATAAAGATCTCACGGAGACGTAGAGGCAAACTCGCCAGGTATGTTGTCAAATATTACCGCCGAGCTGTTAGATTGGGTTAGGCTAGCTTATATTATGTTATTGATGTATATGAAGGTCCCACGGAGACGTAGAGGCCAACTCGCCAGGTATGTTGTCAAATAGTACCGCCGAGATGTTAGGTTGGGTTAGGTTAGGTTATATTACGTTATTGATGTATATAAAGATCCCACGGAGACGTAGAGGCCAACTCGCCAGGAATGTTGTCAAATATTACCGCCGAGATGATAGGTTGGGTTAGGTTACGTTATATTACGTTATTGATGTATATGAAGGTCAAACGGAGACGTAGAGGCCAACACGCCAGGAATGATGTCAAATATTACCGCCGAGATGTTAGGTTGGGTTATGTTAGGTTATATTACGTTATTGATGTATATAAAGGTCCCACGGAGACGTAGAGGCCAACTCGGCAGGTATGTTGTCAAATATTACCGCCGAGATATTAGGTTGGGTTAGGTTAGGTTATATTACGTGATTGATGTATATAAAAGTCCCACGGAGAAGGAGAAGCCAACTCGCCAGCAATGTTGTAAAATATTATCGCCGAGATGTTAGGTTGGGTTAGGTTAGATTGTATTACGTTATTGATGTATATAAAGGTCCCACGGAGACGCAGAGGCCAACAAGACAGGAATGTGGTCAAATATTACCGCCGAGATATTAGATTGGGTTAGGTTAGGTTATATTACGTGATTGAAGTATATAAAGGTTCTACGGAGACGTAGAGGCCAACTCGCCAGGAATGTTTTCAAATATTACCGCCGAGATGTTAGGTTGGATTAGGTTAGGTTATATTACGTTATAGATGTATATAAAGGTCCCACGGAGACATAGAGGCCAACTCGCCAGGAATGTTTTCAAATATTACCGCCGAGATGTTAGGTTGGGTTAGGTTAGGTTATATTACATTATTGATGTATATGAAGGTCAAACGGAGACGTAGAGGCCACCTCGCCAGGAATGATGTCAAATATTACCGCCGAGATGTTAGGTTGGGTTAGGTTAGGTTACATTACACTATTGATGTATATAAATGTCCCACGGAGACGTAGAGGCCAACGAGACAGGAATGTGGTCAAATATTACCGCCAAAATGTTAGATTGGATTAGGCTAGGTTATATTACTTTATTGAATTATATAAAGGTCCTACGGAGACGTAGAGGCCAACAAGCCAGGAATGTGGTCAAATATTACCGCCGAGATATTAGGTTGGGTTAGGTTAGGTTATATTACGTTATTGATGTATATAAAGGTCCCACGGAGACGTAGAGGCCAAATGGCCCGGAATGTTGTCAAATATTACCGCCGAGGTGATAGGTTGGGTTAGGTTAGGTTATATTACGTGATTGATGTATATAAAAGTCCCACGGAGAAGGAGAAGCCAACTCGACAGCAATGTTGTAAAATATTATCGCCGAGATGTTAGGTTGGGTTAGGTTAGGTTATATTACGTTATTGAAGTATATAAAGGTTCTACGGAGACGTAGGGGCCAACAAGCCAGGAATGTGGTCAAATATTACCGCCGAGATGTTAGTTTGGGTTAGGTTAGGTTATATTACGTTATTGATGTATATAAAGGTCCCACGGAGACGTAGAGGCCAACAAGCCAGGAATGTGGTCAAATATTGCCGCCGAGATGTTAGGTTGGGT
Source organism: Xylocopa violacea (assembly GCA_963969225.1). Lineage (NCBI taxonomy): Eukaryota > Metazoa > Arthropoda > Insecta > Hymenoptera > Apidae > Xylocopa > Xylocopa violacea. The sequence goes on along the minus strand of CAXAJV010000463.1, from coordinate 522,698 downwards.
TAGGTTAGGTTATATTACGTTATTGATGTATATAATGGGTCCACGGAAACGGAGAAGCCAACTCGCCAGGAATGTTGTCAAATATTACCGCCGAGAAGATAGGTTGGGTTAGGTTATGTTATATTACGTTATTGATGTATATAAAGATCTCACGGAGACGTAGAGGCAAACTCGCCAGGTATGTTGTCAAATATTACCGCCGAGCTGTTAGATTGGGTTAGGCTAGCTTATATTATGTTATTGATGTATATGAAGGTCCCACGGAGACGTAGAGGCCAACTCGCCAGGTATGTTGTCAAATAGTACCGCCGAGATGTTAGGTTGGGTTAGGTTAGGTTATATTACGTTATAGATATATATAAAGGTCCCACGGAGACGTAGAGGCCTCCTCGGCAGGTATGTTGTCAAATATTACCGCCGAGATGTTAGGTTGGGTTAGGTTAGATTACATTACATTATTGATGTATATAAATGTCCCACGGAGACGTAGAGGCCAACGAGACAGGAATGTGGTCAAATATTACCGCCAAAATGTTAGCTTGGGTTAGGCTAGGTTATATTACTTTATTGAATTATATAAAGGTCCTACGGAGACGTAGAGGCCAACACGCCAGGAATGATGTCAAATATTACCGCCGAGATGTTAGGTTGGGTTATGTTATGTTATATTACGTTATTGATGTATATAAAGGTCCCACGGAGACGTAGAGGCCAACTCGGCAGGTATGTTGTCAAATATTACCGCCGAGATATTAGGTTGGGTTAGGTTAGGTTATATTACGTGATTGATGTATATAAAAGTCCCACGGAGAAGGAGAAGCCAAGTCGCCAGCAATGTTGTAAAATATTATCGCCGAGATGTTAGGTTGGGTTAGGTTAGGTTGTATTACGTTATTGATGTATATAAAGGTCCCACGGAGACGCAGAGGCCAACAAGACAGGAATGTGGTCAAATATTACCGCCGAGATATTAGATTGGGTTAGGTTAGGTTATATTACGTGATTGAAGTATATAAAGGTTCTACGGAGACGTAGAGGCCAACTCGCCAGGAATGTTTTCAAATATTACCGCCGAGATGTTAGGTTGGATTAGGTTAGGTTATATTACGTTATAGATGTATATAAAGGTCCCACGGAGACATAGAGGCCAACTCGCCAGGAATGTTTTCAAATATTACCGCCGAGATGTTAGGTTGGGTTAGGTTAGGTTATATTACATTATTGATGTATATGAAGGTCAAACGGAGACGTAGAGGCCAACTCGCCAGGAATGATGTCAAATATTACCGCCGAGATGTTAGGTTGGGTTAGGTTAGGTTACATTACATTATTGATGTATATAAATGTCCCACGGAGACGTAGAGGCCAACGAGACAGGAATGTGGTCAAATATTACCGCCAAAATGTTAGCTTGGGTTAGGCTAGGTTATATTACTTTATTGAATTATATAAAGGTCCTACGGAGACGTAGAGGCCAACAAGCCAGGAATGTGGTCAAATATTACCGCCGAGATGTTAGGTTGGGTTATGTTAGGTTATATTACGTTATTGATGTATATAAAGGTCCCACGGAGACGTAGAGGCCAACTCGGCAGGTATGTTGTCAAATATTAGCGCCGAGATATTAGGTTGGGTTAGGTTAGGTTATATTACGTGATTGATGTATATAAAAGTCCCACGGAGAAGGAGAAGCCAACTCGCCAGCAATGTTGTAAAATATTATCGCCGAGATGTTAGGTTGGGTTAGGTTAGGTTGTATTACGTTATTGATGTATATAAAGGTCCCACGGAGACGCAGAGGCCAACAAGCCAGGAATGTGGTCAAATATTACCGCCGAGATGTTAGGTTGGGTTAGGTTAGGTTATATTACGTTATTGATGTATATAAAGGTCTCACGGAGACGTAGAGGCAAACTCGCCAGGTATGTTGTCAAATATTACCGCCGAGATGTTAGATTGGGTTAGGCTAGCTTATATTATGTTATTGATGTATATGAAGGTCCCACGGAGACGTAGAGGCCAACTCGCCAGGTATGTTTTCAAATAGTACCGCCGAGATGTTAGGTTGGGTTAGGTTAGGTTATATTACGTTATAGATATACATAAAGGTCCCACGGAGACGTACAGGCCTCCTCGGCAGGTATGTTGTCAAATATTACCGCCGAGATGTTAGGTTGGGTTAGGTTAGGTTATATTACGTGATTGATGTATATAAAAGTCCCACGGAGAAGGAGAAGCCAACTCGCCAGAAATGATGTCAAATATTATCGCCGAGATGTTAGTTTTGGTTAGGTTAGGTTGTATTACGTTATTGATGTATATAAAGGTCCCACGGATACGTAGAGGCCAACAAGACAGGAATGTGGTCAAATATTACCGCCGATATGTTAGATTGGGTTAGGTTAGGTTATATTACGTTATTGAAGTATATAAAGGTTCTACGGAGATGTAGAGGCCAACAAGCCAGGAATGTGGTCAAATATTACCGCCGAGATGTTAGATTGGGTTAGGTTAGGTTATATTACGTTATTGAAGTATATAAAGGTTCTACGGAGATGTAGAGGCCAACAAGCCAGGAATGTGGTCAAATATTACCGCCGAGATGTTAGATTGGGTTAGGCTAGCTTATATTATGTTATTTATGTATATAAAGGTCCCACGGATTCGTAGAGGCCAACTCGCCAGGAATGTGGTCAAATATTACCGCCGAGATGATAGGTTGGGTAAGGTTAGGTTATATTACGTTATTGATGTATATAAAGATCCCACGGAGACGTAGAGGCCAACTCGCCAGGTATGTTGTCAAATATTACCGCCGAGATGTTAGATTGGGTTAGGCTAGCTTATATTATGTTATTGATGTATATGAAGGTCCCACGGAGACGTAGAGGCCAACTCGCCAGGTATGTTGTCAAATAGTACCGCCGAGATGTTAGGTTGGGTTAGGTTAGGTTACATTACATTATTGATGTATATAAATGTCCCACGGAGACGTAGAGGCCAACGAGACAGGAATGTGGTCAAATATTACCGCCAAAATGTTAGCTTGGGTTAGGCTAGGTTAAATTACTTTATTGAATTATATAAAGGTCCTACGGAGACGTAGAAGCCAACACGCCAGGAATGATGTCAAATATTACCGCCGAGATGTTAGGTTGGGTTATGTTATGTTATATTAAGTTATTGATGTATATAAAGGTCCCACGGAGACGTAGAGGCCAACTCGGCAGGTATGTTGTCAAATATTACTGCCGAGATATTAGGTTGGGTTAGGTTAGGTTATATTACGTGATTGATGTATATAAAAGTCCCACGGAGAAGGAGAAGCCAACTCGCCAGCAATGTTGTAAAATATTATCGCCGAGATGTTAGGTTGGGTTAGGTTAGGTTGTATTACGCTATTGATGTATATAAAGGTCCCACGGAGACGCAGAGGCCAACAAGACAGGAATGTGGTCAAATATTACCGCCGAGATATTAGATTGGGTTAGGTTAGGTTATATTACGTGATTGAAGTATATAAAGGTTCTACGGAGACGTAGAGGCCAACTCGCCAGGAATGTTTTCAAATATTACCGCCGAGATGTTAGGTTGGATTAGGTTAGGTTATATTACGTTATAGATGTATATAAAGGTCCCACGGAGACATAGAGGCCAACTCGCCAGGAATGTTTTCAAATATTACCGCCGAGATGTTAGGTTGGGTTAGGTTAGGTTATATTACGTTATAGATATATATAAAGGTCCCACGGAGACGTAGAGGCCTCCTCGGCAGGTATGTTGTCAAATATTACCGCCGAGATGTTAGGTTGGGTTAGGTTAGGTTACATTACATTATTGATGTATATAAATGTCCCACGGAGACGTAGAGGCCAACAAGCCAGGAATGTGGTCAAATATTACCGCCGAGATGTTAGGTTGGGTTAGGTTAGGTTATATTACGTTATTGATGTATATAATGGGTCCACGGAAACAGAGAAGCCAACTCGCCAGGAATGTTGTCAAATATTACCGCCGAGAAGATAGGTTGGGTTAGGTTATGTTATATTACGTTATTGATGTATATAAAGATCCCACGGAGACGTAGAGGCCAACTCGGCAGGTATGTTGTCAAATATTACCGCCGAGATATTAGGTTGGGTTAGGTTAGGTTATATTACGTGATTGATGTATATAAAAGTCCCACGGAGAAGGAGAAGCCAAGTCGCCAGCAATGTTGTAAAATATTATCGCCGAGATGTTAGGTTGGGTTAGGTTAGGTTGTATTACGTTATTGATGTATATAAAGGTCCCACGGAGACGCAGAGGCCAACAAGACAGGAATGTGGTCAAATATTACCGCCGAGATATTAGATTGGGTTAGGTTAGGTTATATTACGTGATTGAAGTATATAAAGGTTCTACGGAGACGTAGAGGCCAACTCGCCAGGAATGTTTTCAAATATTACCGCCGAGATGTTAGGTTGGATTAGGTTAGGTTATATTACGTTATAGATGTATATAAAGGTCCCACGGAGACATAGAGGCCAACTCGCCAGGAATGTTTTCAAATATTACCGCCGAGATGTTAGGTTGGGTTAGGTTAGGTTATATTACATTATTGATGTATATGAAGGTCAAACGGAGACGTAGAGGCCAACTCGCCAGGAATGATGTCAAATATTACCGCCGAGATGTTAGGTTGGGTTAGGTTAGGTTACATTACATTATTGATGTATATAAATGTCCCACGGAGACGTAGAGGCCAACGAGACAGGAATGTGGTCAAATATTACCGCCAAAATGTTAGCTTGGGTTAGGCTAGGTTATATTACTTTATTGAATTATATAAAGGTCCTACGGAGACGTAGAGGCCAACAAGCCAGGAATGTGGTCAAATATTACCGCCGAGATGTTAGGTTGGGTTATGTTAGGTTATATTACGTTATTGATGTATATAAAGGTCCCACGGAGACGTAGAGGCCAACTCGGCAGGTATGTTGTCAAATATTAGCGCCGAGATATTAGGTTGGGTTAGGTTAGGTTATATTACGTGATTGATGTATATAAAAGTCCCACGGAGAAGGAGAAGCCAACTCGCCAGCAATGTTGTAAAATATTATCGCCGAGATGTTAGGTTGGGTTAGGTTAGGTTGTATTACGTTATTGATGTATATAAAGGTCCCACGGAGACGCAGAGGCCAACAAGCCAGGAATGTGGTCAAATATTACCGCCGAGATGTTAGGTTGGGTTAGGTTAGGTTATATTACGTTATTGATGTATATAAAGGTCTCACGGAGACGTAGAGGCAAACTCGCCAGGTATGTTGTCAAATATTACCGCCGAGATGTTAGATTGGGTTAGGCTAGCTTATATTATGTTATTGATGTATATGAAGGTCCCACGGAGACGTAGAGGCCAACTCGCCAGGTATGTTGTCAAATAGTACCGCCGAGATGTTAGGTTGGGTTAGGTTAGGTTATATTACGTTATAGATATACATAAAGGTCCCACGGAGACGTACAGGCCTCCTCGGCAGGTATGTTGTCAAATATTACCGCCGAGATGTTAGGTTGGGTTAGGTTAGGTTATATTACGTGATTGATGTATATAAAAGTCCCACGGAGAAGGAGAAGCCAACTCGCCAGAAATGATGTCAAATATTATCGCCGAGATGTTAGTTTTGGTTAGGTTAGGTTGTATTACGTTATTGATGTATATAAAGGTCCCACGGATACGTAGAGGCCAACAAGACAGGAATGTGGTCAAATATTACCGCCGATATGTTAGATTGGGTTAGGTTAGGTTATATTACGTTATTGAAGTATATAAAGGTTCTACGGAGATGTAGAGGCCAACAAGCCAGGAATGTGGTCAAATATTACCGCCGAGATGTTAGATTGGGTTAGGTTAGGTTATATTACGTTATTGAAGTATATAAAGGTTCTACGGAGATGTAGAGGCCAACAAGCCAGGAATGTGGTCAAATATTACCGCCGAGATGTTAGATTGGGTTAGGCTAGCTTATATTATGTTATTTATGTATATAAAGGTCCCACGGATTCGTAGAGGCCAACTCGCCAGGAATGTGGTCAAATATTACCGCCGAGATGATAGGTTGGGTAAGGTTAGGTTATATTACGTTATTGATGTATATAAAGATCCCACGGAGACGTAGAGGCCAACTCGCCAGGTATGTTGTCAAATATTACCGCCGAGATGTTAGATTGGGTTAGGCTAGCTTATATTATGTTATTGATGTATATGAAGGTCCCACGGAGACGTAGAGGCCAACTCGCCAGGTATGTTGTCAAATAGTACCGCCGAGATGTTAGGTTGGGTTAGGTTAGGTTATATTACGTTATAGATATATATAAAGGTCCCACGGAGACGTAGAGGCCTCCTCGGCAGGTATGTTGTCAAATATTACCGCCGAGATGTTAGGTTGGGTTAGGTTAGGTTACATTACATTATTGATGTATATAAATGTCCCACGGAGACGTAGAGGCCAACGAGACAGGAATGTGGTCAAATATTACCGCCAAAATGTTAGCTTGGGTTAGGCTAGGTTATATTACTTTATTGAATTATATAAAGGTCCTACGGAGACGTAGAGGCCAACACGCCAGGAATGATGTCAAATATTACCGCCGAGATGTTAGGTTGGGTTATGTTAGGTTATATTACGTTATTGATGTATATAAAGGTCCCACGGAGACGTAGAGGCCAACTCGCCAGGAATGTTGTCAAATATTACCGCCGAGAAGATAGGTTGGGTTAGGTTATGTTATATTACGTTATTGATGTATATAAAGATCTCACGGAGACGTAGAGGCAAACTCGCCAGGTATGTTGTCAAATATTACCGCCGAGCTGTTAGATTGGGTTAGGCTAGCTTATATTATGTTATTGATGTATATGAAGGTCCCACGGAGACGTAGAGGCCAACTCGCCAGGTATGTTGTCAAATAGTACCGCCGAGATGTTAGGTTGGGTTAGGTTAGGTTATATTACGTTATAGATATATATAAAGGTCCCACGGAGACGTAGAGGCCTCCTCGGCAGGTATGTTGTCAAATATTACCGCCGAGATGTTAGGTTGGGTTAGGTTAGATTACATTACATTATTGATGTATATAAATGTCCCACGGAGACGTAGAGGCCAACGAGACAGGAATGTGGTCAAATATTACCGCCAAAATGTTAGCTTGGGTTAGGCTAGGTTATATTACTTTATTGAATTATATAAAGGTCCTACGGAGACGTAGAGGCCAACACGCCAGGAATGATGTCAAATATTACCGCCGAGATGTTAGGTTGGGTTATGTTAGGTTATATTACGTTATTGATGTATATAAAGGTCCCACGGAGACGTAGAGGCCAACTCGGCAGGTATGTTGTCAAATATTACCGCCGAGAAGTTAGATTGGGTTAGGCTAGCTTATATTATGTTATTGATGTATATGAAGGTCCCACGGAGACGTAGAGGCCAACTCGCCAGGTATGTTGTCAAATAGTACCGCCGAGATGTTAGGTTGGGTTAGGTTAGGTTGTATTACGTTATTGATGTATATAAAGGTCCCACGGAGACGCAGAGGCCAACAAGACAGGAATGTGGTCAAATATTACCGCCGAGATATTAGATTGGGTTAGGTTAGGTTATATTACGTGATTGAAGTATATAAAGGTTCTACGGAGACGTAGAGGCCAACTCGCCAGGAATGTTTTCAAATATTACCGCCGAGATGTTATGTTGGATTAGGTTAGGTTATATTACGTTATAGATGTATATAAAGGTCCCACGGAGACATAGAGGCCAACTCGCCAGGAATGTTTTCAAATATTACCGCCGAGATGTTAGGTTGGGTTAGGTTAGGTTATATTACGTTATAGATATATATAAAGGTCCCACGGAGACGTAGAGGCCTCCTCGGCAGGTATGTTGTCAAATATTACCGCCGAGATGTTAGGTTGGGTTAGGTTAGGTTACATTACATTATTGATGTATATAAATGTCCCACGGAGACGTAGAGGCCAACAAGCCAGGAATGTGGTCAAATATTACCGCCGAGATGTTAGGTTGGGTTAGGTTAGGTTATATTACGTTATTGATGTATATAATGGGTCCACGGAAACAGAGAAGCCAACTCGCCAGGAATGTTGTCAAATATTACCGCCGAGAAGATAGGTTGGGTTAGGTTATGTTATATTACGTTATTGATGTATATAAAGATCCCACGGAGACGTAGAGGCCAACTCGGCAGGTATGTTGTCAAATATTACCGCCGAGATATTAGGTTGGGTTAGGTTAGGTTATATTACGTGATTGATGTATATAAAAGTCCCACGGAGAAGGAGAAGCCAACTCGCCAGCAATGTTGTAAAATATTATCGCCGAGATGTTAGGTTGGGTTAGGTTAGGTTGTATTACGTTATTGATGTATATAAAGGTCCCACGGAGACGCAGAGGCCAACAAGACAGGAATGTGGTCAAATATTACCGCCTAGATATTAGATTGGGTTAGGTTAGGTTATATTACGTGATTGAAGTATATAAAGGTTCTACGGAGACGTAGAGGCCAACTCGCCAGGAATGTTTTCAAATATTACCGCCGAGATGTTAGGTTGGATTAGGTTAGGTTATATTACGTTATAGATGTATATAAAGGTCCCACGGAGACATAGAGGCCAACTCGCCAGGAATGTTTTCAAATATTACCGCCGAGATGTTAGGTTGGGTTAGGTTAGGTTATATTACATTATTGATGTATATGAAGGTCAAACGGAGACGTAGAGGCCACCTCGCCAGGAATGATGTCAAATATTACCGCCGAGATGTTAGGTTGGGTTAGGTTAGGTTACATTACATTATTGATGTATATAAATGTCCCACGGAGACGTAGAGGCCAACGAGACAGGAATGTGGTCAAATATTACCGCCAAAATGTTAGATTGGGTTAGGCTAGGTTATATTACTTTATTGAATTATATAAAGGTCCTACGGAGACGTAGAGGCCAACAAGCCAGGAAAGTGGTCAAATATTACCGCCGAGATGTTAGGTTGGGTTAGGATAGGTTATATTACGTTATTGATGTATATAAAGGTCGCACGGAGACGTAGAGGCCAAATCGCCCGGAATGTTGTCAAATATTACCGCCGAGGTGATAGGTTGGGTAAGGATAGGTTATATTACGTTATTGATGTATATAAAGGTCCCACGGAGAGGTAGAGGCCAACAAGCCAGGAATGTGGACAAATATTACCGCCGAGATGTTAGTTTGAGTTAGGTTAGGTTATATTACGTTATTGATGTATATAAAGGTCCCACGGAGACGTAGAGGCCAACAAGCCAGGAATGTGGTCAAATATTACCGCCGAGATGTTAGGTTGCGTTAGGTTAGGTTATATTACGTTATTGATGTATATAATGGGTCCACGGAAACGGAGAAGCCAACTCGCCAGGAATGTTGTCAAATATTACCGCCGAGAAGATAGGTTGGGTTAGGTTATGTTATATTACGTTATTGATGTATATAAAGATCTCACGGAGACGTAGAGGCAAACTCGCCAGGTATGTTGTCAAATATTACCGCCGAGCTGTTAGATTGGGTTAGGCTAGCTTATATTATGTTATTGATGTATATGAAGGTCCCACGGAGACGTAGAGGCCAACTCGCCAGGTATGTTGTCAAATAGTACCGCCGAGATGTTAGGTTGGGTTAGGTTAGGTTATATTACGTTATAGATATATATAAAGGTCCCACGGAGACGTAGAGGCCTCCTCGGCAGGTATGTTGTCAAATATTACCGCCGAGATGTTAGGTTGGGTTAGGTTAGATTACATTACATTATTGATGTATATAAATGTCCCACGGAGACGTAGAGGCCAACGAGACAGGAATGTGGTCAAATATTACCGCCAAAATGTTAGCTTGGGTTAGGCTAGGTTATATTACTTTATTGAATTATATAAAGGTCCTACGGAGACGTAGAGGCCAACACGCCAGGAATGATGTCAAATATTACCGCCGAGATGTTAGGTTGGGTTATGTTAGGTTATATTACGTTATTGATGTATATAAAGGTCCCACGGAGACGTAGAGGCCAACTCGGCAGGTATGTTGTCAAATATTACCGCCGAGAAGTTAGATTGGGTTAGGCTAGCTTATATTATGTTATTGATGTATATGAAGGTCCCACGGAGACGTAGAGGCCAACTCGCCAGGTATGTTGTCAAATAGTACCGCCGAGATGTTAGGTTGGGTTAGGTTAGGTTGTATTACGTTATTGATGTATATAAAGGTCCCACGGAGACGCAGAGGCCAACAAGACAGGAATGTGGTCAAATATTACCGCCGAGATATTAGATTGGGTTAGGTTAGGTTATATTACGTGATTGAAGTATATAAAGGTTCTACGGAGACGTAGAGGCCAACTCGCCAGGAATGTTTTCAAACATTACCGCCGAGATGTTAGGTTGGATTAGGTTAGGTTATATTACGTTATAGATGTATATAAAGGTCCCACGGAGACATAGAGGCCAACTCGCCAGGAATGTTTTCAAATATTACCGCCGAGATGTTAGGTTGGGTTAGGTTAGGTTATATTACATTATTGATGTATATGAAGGTCAAACGGAGACGTAGAGGCCAACTCGCCAGCAATGTTGTAAAATATTATCGCCGAGATGTTAGGTTGGGTTAGGTTAGGTTGTATTACGTTATTGATGTATATAAAGGTCCCATGGAGACGTAGAGGCCAACAAGACAGGAATGTGGTCAAATATTACCGCCGAGATATTAGATTGGGTTAGGTTAGGTTATATTACGTGATTGAAATATATAAAGGTTCTACGGAGACGTAGAGGCCAACTCGCCAGGAATGTTTTCAAATATTACCGCCGAGATGTTAGGTTGGATTAGGTTACGTTATATTACGTTATAGATGTATATAAAGGTCTCACGGAGACATAGAGGCCAACTCGCCAGGAATGTTTTCAAATATTACCGCCGAGATGTTAGGTTGGGTTAGGTTAGGTTATATTACATTATTGATGTATATGAAGGTCAAACGGAGACGTAGAGGCCACCTCGCCAGGAATGTTGTCAAATATTACCGCCGAGATGTTAGGTTGGGTTAGGTTAGGTTACATTACATTATTGATGTATATAAATGTCCCACGGAGACGTAGAGGCCAACGAGACAGGAATGTGGTCAAATATTACCGCCAAAATGTTAGATTGGGTTAGGCTAGGTTATATTACTTTATTGAATTATATAAAGGTCCTACGGAGACGTAGAGGCCAACAAGCCAGGAATGTGGTCAAATATTACCGCAGAGATGTTAGGTTGGGTTAGGTTAGGTTATATTACGTTATTGATGTATATAAAGTTCCCACGGAGACGTAGAGGCCAAATCGCCCGGAATGTTGTCAAATATTACCGCCGAGGTGATAGGTTGGGTAAGGATAGGTTATATTACGTTATTGATGTATATAAAGGTCCCACGGAGAGGTAGAGGCCAACAAGCCAGGAATGTGGACAAATATTACCGCCGAGATGTTAGTTTGGGTTAGGTTAGGTTATATTACGTTATTGATGTATATAAAGGTCCCACGGAGACGTAGAGGCCAACAAGCCAGGAATGTGGTCAAATATTGCCGCCGAGATGTTAGGTTGGGTTAGGTTAGGTTATATTACGTTATTGATGTATATAATGGGTCCACGGAAACGGAGAAGCCAACTCGCCAGGAATGTTGTCAAATATTACCGCCGAGAAGATAGGTTGGGTTAGGTTATGTTATATTACGTTATTGATGTATATAAAGATCTCACGGAGACGTAGAGGCAAACTCGCCAGGTATGTTGTCAAATATTACCGCCGAGCTGTTAGATTGGGTTAGGCTAGCTTATATTATGTTATTGATGTATATGAAGGTCCCACGGAGACGTAGAGGCCAACTCGCCAGGTATGTTGTCAAATAGTACCGCCGAGATGTTAGGTTGGGTTAGGTTAGGTTATATTACGTTATAGATATATATAAAGGTCCCACGGAGACGTAGAGGCCTCCTCGGCAGGTATGTTGTCAAATATTACCGCCGAGATGTTAGGTTGGGTTAGGTTAGATTACATTACATTATTGATGTATATAAATGTCCCACGGAGACGTAGAGGCCAACGAGACAGGAATGTGGTCAAATATTACCGCCAAAATGTTAGCTTGGGTTAGGCTAGGTTATATTACTTTATTGAATTATATAAAGGTCCTACGGAGACGTAGAGGCCAACACGCCAGGAATGATGTCAAATATTACCGCCGAGATGTTAGGTTGGGTTATGTTATGTTATATTACGTTATTGATGTATATAAAGGTCCCACGGAGACGTAGAGGCCAACTCGGCAGGTATGTTGTCAAATATTACCGCCGAGATATTAGGTTGGGTTAGGTTAGGTTATATTACGTGATTGATGTATATAAAAGTCCCACGGAGAAGGAGAAGCCAAGTCGCCAGCAATGTTGTAAAATATTATCGCCGAGATGTTAGGTTGGGTTAGGTTAGGTTGTATTACGTTATTGATGTATATAAAGGTCCCACGGAGACGCAGAGGCCAACAAGACAGGAATGTGGTCAAATATTACCGCCGAGATATTAGATTGGGTTAGGTTAGGTTATATTACGTGATTGAAGTATATAAAGGTTCTACGGAGACGTAGAGGCCAACTCGCCAGGAATGTTTTCAAATATTACCGCCGAGATGTTAGGTTGGATTAGGTTAGGTTATATTACGTTATAGATGTATATAAAGGTCCCACGGAGACATAGAGGCCAACTCGCCAGGAATGTTTTCAAATATTACCGCCGAGATGTTAGGTTGGGTTAGGTTAGGTTATATTACATTATTGATGTATATGAAGGTCAAACGGAGACGTAGAGGCCAACTCGCCAGGAATGATGTCAAATATTACCGCCGAGATGTTAGGTTGGGTTAGGTTAGGTTACATTACATTATTGATGTATATAAATGTCCCACGGAGACGTAGAGGCCAACGAGACAGGAATGTGGTCAAATATTACCGCCAAAATGTTAGCTTGGGTTAGGCTAGGTTATATTACTTTATTGAATTATATAAAGGTCCTACGGAGACGTAGAGGCCAACACGCCAGGAATGATGTCAAATATTACCGCCGAGATGTTAGGTTGGGTTATGTTAGGTTATATTACGTTATTGATGTATATAAAGGTCCCACGGAGACGTAGAGGCCAACTCGGCAGGTATGTTGTCAAATATTACCGCCGAGATATTAGGTTGGGTTAGGTTAGGTTATATTACGTGATTGATGTATATAAAAGTCCCACGGAGAAGGAGAAGCCAACTCGCCAGCAATGTTGTAAAATATTATCGCCGAGATGTTAGGTTGGGTTAGGTTAGGTTGTATTACGTTATTGATGTATATAAAGGTCCCACGGAGACGCAGAGGCCAACAAGACAGGAATGTGGTCAAATATTACCGCCGAGATATTAGATTGCGTTAGGTTAGGTTATATTACGTGATTGAAGTATATAAAGGTTCTACGGAGACGTAGAGGCCAACTCGCCAGGTATGTTGTCAAATATTACCGCCGAGATGTTAGATTGGGTTAGGCTAGCTTATATTATGTTATTGATGTATATGAAGGTCCCACGGAGACGTAGAGGCCAACTCGCCAGGTATGTTGTCAAATAGTACCGCCGAGATGTTAGGTTGGGTTAGGTTATGTTATATTACGTTATTGATGTATATAAAGGTCCCACGGAGACGTAGAGGCCAACTCGCCAGGAATGATGTCAAACATTACCGCCGAGATGTTAGGTTGGGTTAGGTTAGGTTATATTACGTTATTGATGTATATAAAGGTCCCACGGAGACGTAGAGGCCAACAAGCCAGGAATGTGGTCAAATATTACCGCCGAGATGTTAGGTTGGGTTAGGTTAGGTTATATTACGTTATTGATGTATATAAAGGTCTCACGGAGACGTAGAGGCAAACTCGCCAGGTATGTTGTCAAATATTACCGCCGAGATGTTAGATTGGGTTAGGCTAGCTTATATTATGTTATTGATGTATATGAAGGTCCCACGGAGACGTAGAGGCCAACTCGCCAGGTATGTTGTCAAATAGTACCGCCGAGATGTTAGGTTGGGTTAGGTTAGGTTATATTACGTTATAGATATACATAAAGGTCCCACGGAGACGTACAGGCCTCCTCGGCAGGTATGTTGTCAAATATTACCGCCGAGATGTTAGGTTGGGTTAGGTTAGGTTATATTACGTGATTGATGTATATAAAAGTCCCACGGAGAAGGAGAAGCCAACTCGCCAGAAATGATGTCAAATATTATCGCCGAGATGTTAGTTTTGGTTAGGTTAGGTTGTATTACGTTATTGATGTATATAAAGGTCCCACGGATACGTAGAGGCCAACAAGACAGGAATGTGGTCAAATATTACCGCCGATATGTTAGATTGGGTTAGGTTAGGTTATATTACGTTATTGAAGTATATAAAGGTTCTACGGAGATGTAGAGGCCAACAAGCCAGGAATGTGGTCAAATATTACCGCCGAGATGTTAGATTGGGTTAGGTTAGGTTATATTACGTTATTGAAGTATATAAAGGTTCTACGGAGATGTAGAGGCCAACAAGCCAGGAATGTGGTCAAATATTACCGCCGAGATGTTAGATTGGGTTAGGCTAGCTTATATTATGTTATTTATGTATATAAAGGTCCCACGGATTCGTAGAGGCCAACTCGCCAGGAATGTGGTCAAATATTACCGCCGAGATGATAGGTTGGGTAAGGTTAGGTTATATTACGTTATTGATGTATATAAAGATCCCACGGAGACGTAGAGGCCAACTCGCCAGGTATGTTGTCAAATATTACCGCCGAGATGTTAGATTGGGTTAGGCTAGCTTATATTATGTTATTGATGTATATGAAGGTCCCACGGAGACGTAGAGGCCAACTCGCCAGGTATGTTGTCAAATAGTACCGCCGAGATGTTAGGTTGGGTTAGGTTAGGTTATATTACGTTATAGATATATATAAAGGTCCCACGGAGACGTAGAGGCCTCCTCGGCAGGTATGTTGTCAAATATTACCGCCGAGATGTTAGGTTGGGTTAGGTTAGGTTACATTACATTATTGATGTATATAAATGTCCCACGGAGACGTAGAGGCCAACGAGACAGGAATGTGGTCAAATATTACCGCCAAAATGTTAGCTTGGGTTAGGCTAGGTTAAATTACTTTATTGAATTATATAAAGGTCCTACGGAGACGTAGAGGCCAACACGCCAGGAATGATGTCAAATATTACCGCCGAGATGTTAGGTTGGGTTATGTTATGTTATATTAAGTTATTGATGTATATAAAGGTCCCACGGAGACGTAGAGGCCAACTCGGCAGGTATGTTGTCAAATATTACCGCCGAGATATTAGGTTGGGTTAGGTTAGGTTATATTACGTGATTGATGTATATAAAAGTCCCACGGAGAAGGAGAAGCCAACTCGCCAGCAATGTTGTAAAATATTATCGCCGAGATGTTAGGTTGGGTTAGGTTAGGTTGTATTACGCTATTGATGTATATAAAGGTCCCACGGAGACGCAGAGGCCAACAAGACAGGAATGTGGTCAAATATTACCGCCGAGATATTAGATTGGGTTAGGTTAGGTTATATTACGTGATTGAAGTATATAAAGGTTCTACGGAGACGTAGAGGCCAACTCGCCAGGAATGTTTTCAAATATTACCGCCGAGATGTTAGGTTGGATTAGGTTAGGTTATATTACGTTATAGATGTATATAAAGGTCCCACGGAGACATAGAGGCCAACTCGCCATGAATGTTTTCAAATATTACCGCCGAGATGTTAGGTTGGGTTAGGTTAGGTTATATTACGTTATGGATATATATAAAGGTCCCACGGAGACGTAGAGGCCTCCTCGGCAGGTATGTTGTCAAATATTACCGCCGAGATGTTAGGTTGGGTTAGGTTAGGTTACATTACATTATTGATGTATATAAATGTCCCACGGAGACGTAGAGGCCAACAAGCCAGGAATGTGGTCAAATATTACCGCCGAGATGTTAGGTTGGGTTAGGTTAGGTTATATTACGTTATTGATGTATATAATGGGTCCACGGAAACAGAGAAGCCAACTCGCCAGGAATGTTGTCAAATATTACCGCCGAGAAGATAGGTTGGGTTAGGTTATGTTATATTACGTTATTGATGTATATAAAGATCCCACGGAGACGTAGAGGCCAACTCGGCAGGTATGTTGTCAAATATTACCGCCGAGATATTAGGTTGGGTTAGGTTAGGTTATATTACGTGATTGATGTATATAAAGGTCCCACGGAGACGCAGAGGCCAACAAGACAGGAATGTGGTCAAATATTACCGCCGAGATATTAGATTGGGTTAGGTTAGGTTATATTACGTGATTGAAGTATATAAAGGTTCTACGGAGACGTAGAGGCCAACTCGCCAGGAATGTTTTCAAATATTACCGCCGAGATGTTAGGTTGGATTAGGTTAGGTTATATTACGTTATAGATGTATATAAAGGTCCCACGGAGACATAGAGGCCAACTCGCCAGGAATGTTTTCAAATATTACCGCCGAGATGTTAGGTTGGGTTAGGTTAGGTTATATTACATTATTGATGTATATGAAGGTCAAACGGAGACGTAGAGGCCACCTCGCCAGGAATGATGTCAAATATTACCGCCGAGATGTTAGGTTGGGTTAGGTTAGGTTACATTACATTATTGATGTATATAAATGTCCCACGGAGACGTAGAGGCCAACGAGACAGGAATGTGGTCAAATATTACCGCCAAAATGTTAGATTGGGTTAGGCTAGGTTATATTACTTTATTGAATTATATAAAGGTCCTACGGAGACGTAGAGGCCAACAAGCCAGGAATGTGGTCAAATATTACCGCCGAGATGTTAGGTTGGGTTAGGATAGGTTATATTACGTTATTGATGTATATAAAGGTCGCACGGAGACGTAGAGGCCAAATCGCCCGGAATGTTGTCAAATATTACCGCCGAGGTGATAGGTTGGGTAAGGATAGGTTATATTACGTTATTGATGTATATAAAGGTCCCACGGAGAGGTAGAGGCCAACAAGCCAGGAATGTGGACAAATATTACCGCCGAGATGTTAGTTTGAGTTAGGTTAGGTTATATTACGTTATTGATGTATATAAAGGTCCCACGGAGACGTAGAGGCCAACAAGCCAGGAATGTGGTCAAATATTACCGCCGAGATGTTAGGTTGCGTTAGGTTAGGTTATATTACGTTATTGATGTATATAATGGGTCCACGGAAACGGAGAAGCCAACTCGCCAGGAATGTTGTCAAATATTACCGCCGAGAAGATAGGTTGGGTTAGGTTATGTTATATTACGTTATTGATGTATATAAAGATCTCACGGAGACGTAGAGGCAAACTCGCCAGGTATGTTGTCAAATATTACCGCCGAGCTGTTAGATTGGGTTAGGCTAGCTTATATTATGTTATTGATGTATATGAAGGTCCCACGGAGACGTAGAGGCCAACTCGCCAGGTATGTTGTCAAATAGTACCGCCGAGATGTTAGGTTGGGTTAGGTTAGGTTATATTACGTTATAGATATATATAAAGGTCCCACGGAGACGTAGAGGCCTCCTCGGCAGGTATGTTGTCAAATATTACCGCCGAGATGTTAGGTTGGGTTAGGTTAGATTACATTACATTATTGATGTATATAAATGTCCCACGGAGACGTAGAGGCCAACGAGACAGGAATGTGGTCAAATATTACCGCCAAAATGTTAGCTTGGGTTAGGCTAGGTTATATTACTTTATTGAATTATATAAAGGTCCTACGGAGACGTAGAGGCCAACACGCCAGGAATGATGTCAAATATTACCGCCGAGATGTTAGGTTGGGTTATGTTAGGTTATATTACGTTATTGATGTATATAAAGGTCCCACGGAGACGTAGAGGCCAACTCGGCAGGTATGTTGTCAAATATTACCGCCGAGATATTAGGTTGGGTTAGGTTAGGTTATATTACGTGATTGATGTATATAAAAGTCCCACGGAGAAGGAGAAGCCAACTCGCCAGCAATGTTGTAAAATATTATCGCCGAGATGTTAGGTTGGGTTAGGTTAGGTTGTATTACGTTATTGATGTATATAAAGGTCCCACGGAGACGCAGAGGCCAACAAGACAGGAATGTGGTCAAATATTACCGCCGAGATATTAGATTGGGTTAGGTTAGGTTATATTACGTGATTGAAGTATATAAAGGTTCTACGGAGACGTAGAGGCCAACTCGCCAGGAATGTTTTCAAATATTACCGCCGAGATGTTAGGTTGGATTAGGTTAGGTTATATTACGTTATAGATGTATATAAAGGTCCCACGGAGACATAGAGGCCAACTCGCCAGGAATGTTTTCAAATATTACCGCCGAGATGTTAGATTGGGTTAGGTTAGGTTATATTACATTATTGATGTATATGAAGGTCAAACGGAGACGTAGAGGCCACCTCGCCAGGAATGATGTCAAATATTACCGCCGAGATGTTAGGTTGGGTTAGGTTAGGTTACATTACTTTATTGATGTATATAAAGGTCCCACGGAGACGTAGAGGCCAACAAGACAGGAATGTGGTCAAATATTACCGCCAATATGTTAGATTGGGTTAGGTTAGGTTATATTACGTTATTGAAGTATATAAAGGTTCTACGGAGACGTAGAGGCCAACTCGCCAGGTATGTTGTCAAATATTACCGCCGAGATGTTAGATTGGGTTAGGCTAGCTTATATTATGTTATTGATGTATATGAAGGTCCCACGGAGACGTAGAGGCCAACTCGCCAGGTATGTTGTCAAATAGTACCGCCGAGATGTTAGGTTGGGTTAGGTTATGTTATATTACGTTATTGATGTATATAAAGGTCCCACGGAGACGTAGAGGCCAACTCGCCAGGAATGATGTCAAACATTACCGCCGAGATGTTAGGTTGGGTTAGGTTAGGTTATATTACGTTATTGATGTATATAAAGGTCCCACGGAGACGTAGAGGCCAACAAGCCAGGAATGTGGTCAAATATTACCGCCGAGATGTTAGGTTGGGTTAGGTTAGGTTATATTACGTTATTGATGTATATAAAGATCTCACGGAGACGTAGAGGCAAACTCGCCAGGTATGTTGTCAAATATTACCGCCGAGATGTTAGATTGGGTTAGGCAAGCTTATATTATGTTATTGATGTATATGAAGGTCCCACGGAGACGTAGAGGCCAACTCGCCAGGTATGTTGTCAAATAGTACCGCCGAGATGTTAGGTTGGGTTAGGTTAGGTTATATTACGTTATAGATATACATAAAGGTCCCACGGAGACGTACAGGCCTCCTCGGCAGGTATGTTGTCAAATAATACCGCCGAGATGTTAGGTTGGGTTAGGTTAGGTTATATTACGTGATTGATGTATATAAAAGTCCCACGGAGAAGGAGAAGCCAACTCGCCAGAAATGATGTCAAATATTATCGCCGAGATGTTAGTTTTGGTTAGGTTAGGTTGTATTACGTTATTGATGTATATAAAGGTCCCACGGATACGTAGAGGCCAACAAGACAGGAATGTGGTCAAATATTACCGCCGATATGTTAGATTGGGTTAGGTTAGGTTATATTACGTTATTGAAGTATATAAAGGTTCTACGGAGATGTAGAGGCCAACAAGCCAGGAATGTGGTCAAATATTACCGCCGAGATGATAGGTTGGGTAAGGTTAGGTTATATTACGTTATTGATGTATATAAAGATCCCACGGAGACGTAGAGGCCAACTCGCCAGGTATGTTGTCAAATATTACCGCCGAGATGTTAGATTGGGTTAGGCTAGCTTATATTATGTTATTGATGTATATGAAGGTCCCACGGAGACGTAGAGGCCAACTCGCCAGGTATGTTGTCAAATAGTACCGCCGAGATGTTAGGTTGGGTTAGGTTAGGTTATATTACGTTATAGATATATATAAAGGTCCCACGGAGACGTAGAGGCCTCCTCGGCAGGTATGTTGTCAAATATTACCGCCGAGATGTTAGGTTGGGTTAGGTTAGGTTACATTACATTATTGATGTATATAAATGTCCCACGGAGACGTAGAGGCCAACGAGACAGGAATGTGGTCAAATATTACCGCCAAAATGTTAGCTTGGGTTAGGCTAGGTTAAATTACTTTATTGAATTATATAAAGGTCCTACGGAGACGTAGAGGCCAACACGCAAGGAATGATGTCAAATATTACCGCCGAGATGTTAGGTTGGGTTATGTTATGTTATATTAAGTTATTGATGTATATAAAGGTCCCACGGAGACGTAGAGGCCAACTCGGCAGGTATGTTGTCAAATATTACCGCCGAGATATTAGGTTGGGTTAGGTTAGGTTATATTACGTGATTGATGTATATAAAAGTCCCACGGAGAAGGAGAAGCCAACTCGCCAGCAATGTTGTAAAATATTACCGCCGAGATGTTAGGTTGGATTAGGTTAGGTTATATTACGTTATAGATGTATATAAAGGTCCCACGGAGACATAGAGGCCAACACGCCAGGAATGATGTCAAATATTACCGCCGAGATGTTAGGTTGGGTTATGTTATGTTATATTACGTTATTGATGTATATAAAGGTCCCACGGAGACGTAGAGGCCAACTCGGCAGGTATGTTGTCAAATATTACCGCCGAGATATTAGGTTGGGTTAGGTTAGGTTATATTACGTGATTGATGTATATAAAAGTCCCACGGAGAAGGAGAAGCCAAGTCGCCAGCAATGTTGTAAAATATTATCGCCGAGATGTTAGGTTGGGTTAGGTTAGGTTGTATTACGTTATTGATGTATATAAAGGTCCCACGGAGACGCAGAGGCCAACAAGACAGGAATGTGGTCAAATATTACCGCCGAGATATTAGATTGGGTTAGGTTAGGTTATATTACGTGATTGAAGTATATAAAGGTTCTACGGAGACGTAGAGGCCAACTCGCCAGGTATGTTGTCAAATAGTACCGCCGAGATGTTAGGTTGGGTTAGGTTAGGTTATATTACGTTATAGATATATATAAAGGTCCCACGGAGACGTAGAGGCCTCCTCGGCAGGTATGTTGTCAAATATTACCGCCGAGATGTTAGGTTGGGTTAGGTTAGGTTACATTACATTATTGATGTATATAAATGTCCCACGGAGACGTAGAGGCCAACGAGACAGGAATGTGGTCAAATATTACCGCCAAAATGTTAGCTTGGGTTAGGCTAGGTTAAATTACTTTATTGAATTATATAAAGGTCCTACGGAGACGTAGAGGCCAACACGCCAGGAATGATGTCAAATATTACCGCCGAGATGTTAGGTTGGGTTATGTTATGTTATATTAAGTTATTGATGTATATAAAGGTCCCACGGAGACGTAGAGGCCAACTCGGCAGGTATGTTGTCAAATATTACCGCCGAGATATTAGGTTGGGTTAGGTTAGGTTATATTACGTGATTGATGTATATAAAAGTCCCACGGAGAAGGAGAAGCCAACTCGCCAGCAATGTTGTAAAATATTACCGCCGAGATGTTAGGTTGGATTAGGTTAGGTTATATTACGTTATAGATGTATATAAAGGTCCCACGGAGACGTAGAGGCCAACTCGGCAGGTATGTTGTCAAATATTACCGCCGAGATATTAGGTTGGGTTAGGTTAGGTTATATTACGTGATTGATGTATATAAAAGTCCCACGGAGAAGGAGAAGCCAAGTCGCCAGCAATGTTGTAAAATATTATCGCCGAGATGTTAGGTTGGGTTAGGTTAGGTTGTATTACGTTATTGATGTATATAAAGGTCCCACGGAGACGCAGAGGCCAACAAGACAGGAATGTGGTCAAATATTACCGCCGAGATATTAGATTGGGTTAGGTTAGGTTATATTACGTGATTGAAGTATATAAAGGTTCTACGGAGACGTAGAGGCCAACTCGCCAGGTATGTTGTCAAATAGTACCGCCGAGATGTTAGGTTGGGTTAGGTTAGGTTATATTACGTTATAGATATATATAAAGGTCCCACGGAGACGTAGAGGCCTCCTCGGCAGGTATGTTGTCAAATATTACCGCCGAGATGTTAGGTTGGGTTAGGTTAGGTTACATTACATTATTGATGTATATAAATGTCCCACGGAGACGTAGAGGCCAACGAGACAGGAATGTGGTCAAATATTACCGCCAAAATGTTAGCTTGGGTTAGGCTAGGTTAAATTACTTTATTGAATTATATAAAGGTCCTACGGAGACGTAGAGGCCAACACGCCAGGAATGATGTCAAATATTACCGCCGAGATGTTAGGTTGGGTTATGTTATGTTATATTAAGTTATTGATGTATATAAAGGTCCCACGGAGACGTAGAGGCCAACTCGGCAGGTATGTTGTCAAATATTACCGCCGAGATATTAGGTTGGGTTAGGTTAGGTTATATTACGTGATTGATGTATATAAAAGTCCCACGGAGAAGGAGAAGCCAACTCGCCAGCAATGTTGTAAAATATTACCGCCGAGATGTTAGGTTGGATTAGGTTAGGTTATATTACGTTATAGATGTATATAAAGGTCCCACGGAGACATAGAGGCCAACACGCCAGGAATGATGTCAAATATTACCGCCGAGATGTTAGGTTGGGTTATGTTATGTTATATTACGTTATTGATGTATATAAAGGTCCCACGGAGACGTAGAGGCCAACTCGGCAGGTATGTTGTCAAATATTACCGCCGAGATATTAGGTTGGGTTAGGTTAGGTTATATTACGTGATTGATGTATATAAAAGTCCCACGGAGAAGGAGAAGCCAAGTCGCCAGCAATGTTGTAAAATATTATCGCCGAGATGTTAGGTTGGGTTAGGTTAGGTTGTATTACGTTATTGATGTATATAAAGTTCCCACGGAGACGCAGAGGCCAACAAGACAGGAATGTGGTCAAATATTACCGCCGAGATATTAGATTGGGTTAGGTTAGGTTATATTACGTGATTGAAGTATATAAAGGTTCTACGGAGACGTAGAGGCCAACTCGCCAGGTATGTTGTCAAATAGTACCGCCGAGATGTTAGGTTGGGTTAGGTTAGGTTATATTACGTTATAGATATATATAAAGGTCCCACGGAGACGTAGAGGCCTCCTCGGCAGGTATGTTGTCAAATATTACCGCCGAGATGTTAGGTTGGGTTAGGTTAGGTTACATTACATTATTGATGTATATAAATGTCCCACGGAGACGTAGAGGCCAACGAGACAGGAATGTGGTCAAATATTACCGCCAAAATGTTAGCTTGGGTTAGGCTAGGTTAAATAACTTTATTGAATTATATAAAGGTCCTACGGAGACGTAGAGGCCAACACGCCAGGAATGATGTCAAATATTACCGCCGAGATGTTAGGTTGGGTTATGTTATGTTATATTAAGTTATTGATGTATATAAAGGTCCCACGGAGACGTAGAGGCCAACTCGGCAGGTATGTTGTCAAATATTACCGCCGAGATATTAGGTTGGGTTAGGTTAGGTTATATTACGTGATTGATGTATATAAAAGTCCCACGGAGAAGGAGAAGCCAACTCGCCAGCAATGTTGTAAAATATTACCGCCGAGATGTTAGGTTGGATTAGGTTAGGTTATATTACGTTATAGATGTATATAAAGGTCCCACGGAGACATAGAGGCCAACACGCCAGGAATGATGTCAAATATTACCGCCGAGATGTTAGGTTGGGTTATGTTATGTTATATTACGTTATTGATGTATATAAAGGTCCCACGGAGACGTAGAGGCCAACTCGGCAGGTATGTTGTCAAATATTACCGCCGAGATATTAGGTTGGGTTAGGTTAGGTTATATTACGTGATTGATGTATATAAAAGTCCCACGGAGAAGGAGAAGCCAAGTCGCCAGCAATGTTGTAAAATATTATCGCCGAGATGTTAGGTTGGGTTAGGTTAGGTTGTATTACGTTATTGATGTATATAAAGGTCCCACGGAGACGCAGAGGCCAACAAGACAGGAATGTGGTCAAATATTACCGCCGAGATATTAGATTGGGTTAGGTTAGGTTATATTACGTGATTGAAGTATATAAAGGTTCTACGGAGACGTAGAGGCCAACTCGCCAGGAATGTTTTCAAATATTACCGCCGAGATGTTAGGTTGGATTAGGTTAGGTTATATTACGTTATAGATGTATATAAAGGTCCCACGGAGACATAGAGGCCAACTCGCCAGGAATGTTTTCAAATATTACCGCCGAGATGTTAGGTTGGGTTAGGTTAGGTTATATTACATTATTGATGTATATGAAGGTCAAACGGAGACGTAGAGGCCAACTCGCCAGGAATGATGTCAAATATTACCGCCGAGATGTTAGGTTGGGTTAGGTTAGGTTACATTACATTATTGATGTATATAAATGTCCCACGGAGACGTAGAGGCCAACGAGACAGGAATGTGGTCAAATATTACCGCCAAAATGTTAGCTTGGGTTAGGCTAGGTTATATTACTTTATTGAATTATATAAAGGTCCTACGGAGACGTAGAGGCCAACACGCCAGGAATGATGTCAAATATTACCGCCGAGATGTTAGGTTGGGTTATGTTAGGTTATATTACGTTATTGATGTATATAAAGGTCCCACGGAGACGTAGAGGCCAACTCGGCAGGTATGTTGTCAAATATTACCGCCGAGATATTAGGTTGGGTTAGGTTAGGTTATATTACGTGATTGATGTATATAAAAGTCCCACGGAGAAGGAGAAGCCAACTCGCCAGCAATGTTGTAAAATATTATCGCCGAGATGTTAGGTTGGGTTAGGTTAGGTTGTATTACGTTATTGATGTATATAAAGGTCCCACGGAGACGCAGAGGCCAACAAGACAGGAATGTGGTCAAATATTACCGCCGAGATATTAGATTGGGTTAGGTTAGGTTATATTACGTGATTGAAGTATATAAAGGTTCTACGGAGACGTAGAGGCCAACTCGCCAGGAATGTTTTCAAATATTACCGCCGAGATGTTAGGTTGGATTAGGTTAGGTTATATTACGTTATAGATGTATATAAAGGTCCCACGGAGACATAGAGGCCAACTCGCCAGAAATGTTTTCAAATATTACCGCCGAGATGTTAGGTTGGGTTAGGTTAGGTTATATTACATTATTGATGTATATGAAGGTCAAACGGAGACGTAGAGGCCACCTCGCCAGGAATGATGTCAAATATTACCGCCGAGATGTTAGGTTGGGTTAGGTTAGGTTACATTACTTTATTGATGTATATAAATGTCCCACGGAGACGTAGAGGCCAACGAGACAGGAATGTGGTCAAATATTACCGCCAAAATGTTAGATTGGGTTAGGCTAGGTTATATTACTTTATTGAATTATATAAAGGTCCTACGGAGACGTAGAGGCCAACAAGCCAGGAATGTGGTCAAATATTACCGCCGAGATATTAGGTTGGGTTAGGTTAGGTTATATTACGTTATTGATGTATATAAAGGTCCCACGGAGACGTAGAGGCCAAATGGCCCGGAATGTTGTCAAATATTACCGCCGAGGTGATAGGTTGGGTAAGGATAGGTTATATTACGTTATTGATGTATATAAAGGTCCCACGGAGACGTAGAGGCCAACAAGCCAGGAATGTGGTCAAATATTACCGCCGAGATGTTAGGTTGGGTTAGGTTAGGTTATATTACGTTATTGATGTATATAAAGATCTCACGGAGACGTAGAGGCAAACTCGCCAGGAATGTTTTCAAATATTACCGCCGAGATGTTAGGTTGGGTTAGGTTAGGTTATATTACATTATTGATGTATATGAAGGTCAAACGGAGACGTAGAGGCCAACTCGCCAGGAATGATGTCAAATATTACCGCCGAGATGTTAGGTTGGGTTAGGTTAGGTTACATTACAGTATTGATGTATATAAATGTCCCACGGAGACGTAGAGGCCAACGAGACAGGAATGTGGTCAAATATTACCGCCAAAATGTTAGCTTGGGTTAGGCTAAGTTATATTACTTTATTGAATTATATAAAGGTCCTACGGAGACGTAGAGGCCAACACGCCAGGAATGATGTCAAATATTACCGCCGAGATGTTAGGTTGGGTTATGTTAGGTTATATTACGTTATTGATGTATATAAAGGTCCCACGGAGACGTAGAGGTCAACTCGGCAGGTATGTTGTCAAATATTACCGCCGAGATATTAGGTTGGGTTAGGTTAGGTTATATTACGTGATTGATGTATATAAAAGTCCCACGGAGAAGGAGAAGCCAACTCGCCAGCAATGTTGTAAAATATTATCGCCGAGATGTTAGGTTGGGTTAGGTTAGGTTGTATTACGTTATTGATGTATATAAAGGTCCCACGGAGACGCAGAGGCCAACAAGACAGGAATGTGGTCAAATATTACCGCCGAGATATTAGATTGGGTTAGGTTAGGTTATATTACGTGATTGAAGTATATAAAGGTTCTACGGAGACGTAGAGGCCAACTCGCCAGGAATGTTTTCAAATATTACCGCCGAGATGTTAGGTTGGATTAGGTTAGGTTATATTACGTTATAGATGTATATAAAGGTCCCACGGAGACATAGAGGCCAACTCGCCAGGAATGTTTTCAAATATTACCGCCGAGATGTTAGGTTGGGTTAGGTTAGGTTATATTACATTATTGATGTATATGAAGGTCAAACGGAGACGTAGAGGCCACCTCGCCAGGAATGATGTCAAATATTACCGCCGAGATGTTAGGTTGGGTTAGGTTAGGTTACATTACTTTATTGATGTATATAAATGTCCCACGGAGACGTAGAGGCCAACGAGACAGGAATGTGGTCAAATATTACCGCCAAAATGTTAGATTGGGTTAGGCTAGGTTATATTACTTTATTGAATTATATAAAGGTCCTACGGAGACGTAGAGGCCAACAAGCCAGGAATGTGGTCAAATATTACCGCCGAGATATTAGGTTGGGTTAGGTTAGGTTATATTACGTTATTGATGTATATAAAGGTCCCACGGAGACGTAGAGGCCAAATGGCCCGGAATGTTGTCAAATATTACCGCCGAGGTGATAGGTTGGGTAAGGATAGGTTATATTACGTTATTGATGTATATAAAGGTCCCACGGAGAGGTAGAGGCCAACAAGCCAGGAATGTGGACAAATATTACCGCCGAGATGTTAGTTTGGGTTAGGTTAGGTTATATTACGTTATTGATGTATATAAAGGTCCCACGGAGACGTAGAGGCC
Source organism: Xylocopa violacea (assembly GCA_963969225.1). Lineage (NCBI taxonomy): Eukaryota > Metazoa > Arthropoda > Insecta > Hymenoptera > Apidae > Xylocopa > Xylocopa violacea. The sequence goes on along the minus strand of CAXAJV010000463.1, from coordinate 495,280 downwards.
AAATGGCCCGGAATGTTGTCAAATATTACCGCCGAGGTGATAGGTTGGGTAAGGATAGGTTATATTACGTTATTGATGTATATAAAGGTCCCACGGAGAGGTAGAGGCCAACAAGCCAGGAATGTGGACAAATATTACCGCCGAGATGTTAGTTTGGGTTAGGTTAGGTTATATTACGTTATTGATGTATATAAAGGTCCCACGGAGACGCAGAGGCCAACAAGACAGGAATGTGGTCAAATATTACCGCCGAGATATTAGATTGGGTTAGGTTAGGTTATATTACGTTATTGAAGTATATAAAGGTTCTACGGAGACGTAGGGGCCAACAAGCCAGGAATGTGGTCAAATATTACCGCCGAGATGTTAGATTGGGTTAGGCTAGCTTATATTATGTTATTTATGTATATAAAGGTCCCACGGATTCGTAGAGGCCAACTCGCCAGGAATGTGGTCAAATATTACCGACGAGATGATAGGTTGGGTAAGGTTAGGTTATATTACGTTATTGATGTATATAAAGATCCCACGGAGACGTAGAGGCCAACTCGCCAGGTATGTTGTCAAATATTACCGCCGAGATGTTAGATTGGGTTAGGCTAGCTTATATTATGTTATTGATGTATATGAAGGTCCCACGGAGACGTAGAGGCCAACTCGCCAGGTATGTTGTCAAATAGTACCGCCGAGATGTTAGGTTGGGTTAGGTTATGTTATATTACGTTATTGATGTATATAAAGGTCCCACGGAGACGTAGAGGCCAACTCGCCAGGAATGATGTCAAACATTACCGCCGAGATGTTAGGTTGGGTTAGGTTAGGTTATATTACGTTATTGATGTATACAAAGGTCCCACGGAGACGTAGAGGCCAACAAGCCAGGAATGTGGTCAAATATTACCGCCGAGATGTTAGGTTGGGTTAGGTTAGGTTATATTACGTTATTGATGTATATAAAGATCTCACGGAGACGTAGAGGCAAACTCGCCAGGAATGTTTTCAAATATTACCGCCGAGATGTTAGGTTGGGTTAGGTTAGGTTATATTACATTATTGATGTATATGAAGGTCAAACGGAGACGTAGAGGCCAACTCGCCAGGAATGATGTCAAATATTACCGCCGAGATGTTAGGTTGGGTTAGGTTAGGTTACATTACATTATTGATGTATATAAATGTCCCACGGAGACGTAGAGGCCAACGAGACAGGAATGTGGTCAAATATTACCGCCAAAATGTTAGCTTGGGTTAGGCTAAGTTATATTACTTTATTGAATTATATAAAGGTCCTACGGAGACGTAGAGGCCAACACGCCAGGAATGATGTCAAATATTACCGCCGAGATGTTAGGTTGGGTTATGTTAGGTTATATTACGTTATTGATGTATATAAAGGTCCCACGGAGACGTAGAGGTCAACTCGGCAGGTATGTTGTCAAATATTACCGCCGAGATATTAGGTTGGGTTAGGTTAGGTTATATTACGTGATTGATGTATATAAAAGTCCCACGGAGAAGGAGAAGCCAACTCGCCAGCAATGTTGTAAAATATTATCGCCGAGATGTTAGGTTGGGTTAGGTTAGGTTGTATTACGTTATTGATGTATATAAAGGTCCCACGGAGACGCAGAGGCCAACAAGACAGGAATGTGGTCAAATATTACCGCCGAGATATTAGATTGGGTTAGGTTAGGTTATATTACGTGATTGAAGTATATAAAGGTTCTACGGAGACGTAGAGGCCAACTCGCCAGGAATGTTTTCAAATATTACCGCCGAGATGTTAGGTTGGATTAGGTTAGGTTATATTACGTTATAGATGTATATAAAGGTCCCACGGAGACATAGAGGCCAACTCGCCAGGAATGTTTTCAAATATTACCGCCGAGATGTTAGGTTGGGTTAGGTTAGGTTATATTACATTATTGATGTATATGAAGGTCAAACGGAGACGTAGAGGCCACCTCGCCAGGAATGATGTCAAATATTACCGCCGAGATGTTAGGTTGGGTTAGGTTAGGTTACATTACTTTATTGATGTATATAAATGTCCCACGGAGACGTAGAGGCCAACGAGACAGGAATGTGGTCAAATATTACCGCCAAAATGTTAGATTGGGTTAGGCTAGGTTATATTACTTTATTGAATTATATAAAGGTCCTACGGAGACGTAGAGGCCAACAAGCCAGGAATGTGGTCAAATATTACCGCCGAGATATTAGGTTGGGTTAGGTTAGGTTATATTACGTTATTGATGTATATAAAGGTCCCACGGAGACGTAGAGGCCAAATGGCCCGGAATGTTGTCAAATATTACCGCCGAGGTGATAGGTTGGGTAAGGATAGGTTATATTACGTTATTGATGTATATAAAGGTCCCACGGAGAGGTAGAGGCCAACAAGCCAGGAATGTGGACAAATATTACCGCCGAGATGTTAGTTTGGGTTAGGTTAGGTTATATTACGTTATTGATGTATATAAAGGTCCCACGGAGACGTAGAGGCCAACAAGACAGGAATGTGGTCAAATATTACCGCCAATATGTTAGATTGGGTTAGGTTAGGTTATATTACGTTATTGAAGTATATAAATGTTCTACGGAGACGTAGGGGCCAACAAGCCAGGAATGTGGTCAAATATTACCGCCGAGATGTTAGATTGGGTTAGGCTAGCTTATATTATGTTATTTATGTATATAAAGGTCCCACGGATTCGTAGAGGCCAACTCGCCAGGAATGTGGTCAAATATTACCGACGAGATGATAGGTTGGTTAAGGTTAGGTTATATTACGTTATTGATGTATATAAAGATCCCACGGAGACGTAGAGGCCAACTCGCCAGGTATGTTGTCAAATATTACCGCCGAGATGTTAGATTGGGTTAGGCTAGCTTATATTATGTTATTGATGTATATGAAGGTCCCACGGAGACGTAGAGGCCAACTCGCCAGGTATGTTGTCAAATAGTACCGCCGAGATGTTAGGTTGGGTTAGGTTATGTTATATTACGTTATTGATGTATATAAAGGTCCCACGGAGACGTAGAGGCCAACTCGCCAGGAATGATGACAAACATTACCGCCGAGATGTTAGGTTGGGTTAGGTTAGGTTATATTACGTTATTGATGTATATAAAGGTCCCACGGAGACGTAGAGGCCAACAAGCCAGGAATGTGGTCAAATATTACCGCCGAGATGTTAGGTTGGGTTAGGTTAGGTTATATTACGTTATTGATGTATATAAAGATCTCACGGAGACGTAGAGGCAAACTCGCCAGGTATGTTGTCAAATATTACCGCCGAGATGTTAGATTGGGTTAGGCAAGCTTATATTATGTTATTGATGTATATGAAGGTCCCACGGAGACGTAGAGGCCAACTCGCCAGGTATGTTGTCAAATAGTACCGCCGAGATGTTAGGTTGGGTTAGGTTAGGTTATATTACGTTATAGATATACATAAAGGTCCCACGGAGACGTACAGGCCTCCTCGGCAGGTATGTTGTCAAATATTACCGCCGAGATGTTAGGTTGGGTTAGGTTAGGTTATATTACGTGATTGATGTATATAAAAGTCCCACGGAGAAGGAGAAGCCAACTCGCCAGCAATGTTGTAAAATATTATCGCCGAGATGTTAGGTTGGGTTAGGTTAGGTTGTATTACGTTATTGATGTATATAAAGGTCCCACGGAGACGCAGAGGCCAACAAGACAGGAATGTGGTCAAATATTACCGCCGAGATATTAGATTGGGTTAGGTTAGGTTATATTACGTGATTGAAGTATATAAAGGTTCTACGGAGACGTAGAGGCCAACTCGCCAGGAATGTTTTCAAATATTACCGCCGAGATGTTAGGTTGGATTAGGTTAGGTTATATTACGTTATAGATGTATATAAAGGTCCCACGGAGACATAGAGGCCAACTCGCCAGGAATGTTTTCAAATATTACCGCCGAGATGTTAGGTTGGGTTAGGTTAGGTTATATTACATTATTGATGTATATGAAGGTCAAACGGAGACGTAGAGGCCACCTCGCCAGGAATGATGTCAAATATTACCGCCGAGATGTTAGGTTGGGTTAGGTTAGGTTACATTACTTTATTGATGTATATAAATGTCCCACGGAGACGTAGAGGCCAACGAGACAGGAATGTGGTCAAATATTACCGCCAAAATGTTAGATTGGGTTAGGCTAGGTTATATTACTTTATTGAATTATATAAAGGTCCTACGGAGACGTAGAGGCCAACAAGCCAGGAATGTGGTCAAATATTACCGCCGAGATATTAAGTTGGGTTAGGTTAGGTTATATTACGTTATTGATGTATATAAAGGTCCCGCGGAGACGTAGAGGCCAAATGGCCCGGAATGTTGTCAAATATTACCGCCGAGGTGATAGGTTGGGTAAGGATAGGTTATATTACGTTATTGATGTATATAAAGGTCCCACGGAGAGGTAGAGGCCAACAAGCCAGGAATGTGGACAAATATTACCGCCGAGATGTTAGTTTGGGTTAGGTTAGGTTATATTACGTTATTGATGTATATAAAGGTCCCACGGAGACGTAGAGGCCAACAAGACAGGAATGTGGTCAAATATTACCGCCAATATGTTAGATTGGGTTAGGTTAGGTTATATTACGTTATTGAAGTATATAAAGGTTCTACGGAGACGTAGGGGCCAACAAGCCAGGAATGTGGTCAAATATTACCGCCGAGATGTTAGATTGGGTTAGGCTAGCTTATATTATGTTATTGATGTATATGAAGGTCCCACGGAGACGTAGAGGTCAACTCGGCAGGTATGTTGTCAAATATTACCGCCGAGATATTAGGTTGGGTTAGGTTAGGTTATATTACGTGATTGATGTATATAAAAGTCCCACGGAGAAGGAGAAGCCAACTCGCCAGCAATGTTGTAAAATATTATCGCCGAGATGTTAGGTTGGGTTAGGTTAGGTTGTATTACGTTATTGATGTATATAAAGGTCCCACGGAGACGCAGAGGCCAACAAGACAGGAATGTGGTCAAATATTACCGCCGAGATATTAGATTGGGTTAGGTTAGGTTATATTACGTGATTGAAGTATATAAAGGTTCTACGGAGACGTAGAGGCCAACTCGCCAGGAATGTTTTCAAATATTACCGCCGAGATGTTAGGTTGGATTAGGTTAGGTTATATTACGTTATAGATGTATATAAAGGTCCCACGGAGACATAGAGGCCAACTCGCCAGGAATGTTTTCAAATATTACCGCCGAGATGTTAGGTTGGGTTAGGTTAGGTTATATTACATTATTGATGTATATGAAGGTCAAACGGAGACGTAGAGGCCACCTCGCCAGGAATGATGTCAAATATTACCGCCGAGATGTTAGGTTGGGTTAGGTTAGGTTACATTACTTTATTGATGTATATAAATGTCCCACGGAGACGTAGAGGCCAACGAGACAGGAATGTGGTCAAATATTACCGCCAAAATGTTAGATTGGGTTAGGCTAGGTTATATTACTTTATTGAATTATATAAAGGTCCTACGGAGACGTAGAGGCCAACAAGCCAGGAATGTGGTCAAATATTACCGCCGAGATATTAAGTTGGGTTAGGTTAGGTTATATTACGTTATTGATGTATATAAAGGTCCCGCGGAGACGTAGAGGCCAAATGGCCCGGAATGTTGTCAAATATTACCGCCGAGGTGATAGGTTGGGTAAGGATAGGTTATATTACGTTATTGATGTATATAAAGGTCCCACGGAGAGGTAGAGGCCAACAAGCCAGGAATGTGGACAAATATTACCGCCGAGATGTTAGTTTGGGTTAGGTTAGGTTATATTACGTTATTGATGTATATAAAGGTCCCACGGAGACGTAGAGGCCAACAAGACAGGAATGTGGTCAAATATTACCGCCAATATGTTAGATTGGGTTAGGTTAGGTTATATTACGTTATTGAAGTATATAAAGGTTCTACGGAGACGTAGGGGCCAACAAGCCAGGAATGTGGTCAAATATTACCGCCGAGATGTTAGATTGGGTTAGGCTAGCTTATATTATGTTATTTATGTATATAAAGGTCCCACGGATTCGTAGAGGCCAACTCGCCAGGAATGTGGTCAAATATTACCGACGAGATGATAGGTTGGGTAAGGTTAGGTTATATTACGTTATTGATGTATATAAAGATCCCACGGAGACGTAGAGGCCAACTCGCCAGGTATGTTGTCAAATATTACCGCCGAGATGTTAGATTGGGTTAGGCTAGCTTATATTATGTTATTGATGTATATGAAGGTCCCACGGAGACGTAGAGGCCAACTCGCCAGGTATGTTGTCAAATAGTACCGCCGAGATGTTAGGTTGGGTTAGGTTATGTTATATTACGTTATTGATGTATATAAAGGTCCCACGGAGACGTAGAGGCCAACTCGCCAGGAATGATGACAAACATTACCGCCGAGATGTTAGGTTGGGTTAGGTTAGGTTATATTACGTTATTGATGTATATAAAGGTCCCACGGAGACGTAGAGGCCAACAAGCCAGGAATGTGGTCAAATATTACCGCCGAGATGTTAGGTTGGGTTAGGTTAGGTTATATTACGTTATTGATGTATATAAAGATCTCACGGAGACGTAGAGGCAAACTCGCCAGGTATGTTGTCAAATATTACCGCCGAGATGTTAGATTGGGTTAGGCAAGCTTATATTATGTTATTGATGTATATGAAGGTCCCACGGAGACGTAGAGGCCAACTCGCCAGGTATGTTGTCAAATAGTACCGCCGAGATGTTAGGTTGGGTTAGGTTAGGTTATATTACGTTATAGATATACATAAAGGTCCCACGGAGACGTACAGGCCTCCTCGGCAGGTATGTTGTCAAATATTACCGCCGAGATGTTAGGTTGGGTTAGGTTAGGTTATATTACGTGATTGATGTATATAAAAGTCCCACGGAGAAGGAGAAGCCAACTCGCCAGAAATGATGTCAAATATTATCGCCGAGATGTTAGTTTTGGTTAGGTTAGGTTGTATTACGTTATTGATGTATATAAAGGTCCCACGGATACGTAGAGGCCAACAAGACAGGAATGTGGTCAAATATTACCGCCGATATGTTAGATTGGGTTAGGTTAGGTTATATTACGTTATTGAAGTATATAAAGGTTCTACGGAGATGTAGAGGCCAACAAGCCAGGAATGTGGTCAAATATTACCGCCGAGATGTTAGATTGGGTTAGGTTAGGTTATATTACGTTATTGAAGTATATAAAGGTTCTACGGAGATGTAGAGGCCAACAAGCCAGGAATGTGGTCAAATATTACCGCCGAGATGTTAGATTGGGTTAGGCTAGCTTATATTATGTTATTTATGTATATAAAGGTCCCACGGATTCGTAGAGGCCAACTCGCCAGGAATGTGGTCAAATATTAGCGCCGAGATGATAGGTTGGGTAAGGTTAGGTTATATTACGTTATTGATGTATATAAAGATCCCACGGAGACGTAGAGGCCAACTCGCCAGGTATGTTGTCAAATATTACCGCCGAGATGTTAGATTGGGTTAGGCTAGCTTATATTATGTTATTGATGTATATGAAGGTCCCACGGAGACGTAGAGGCCAACTCGCCAGGTATGTTGTCAAATAGTACCGCCGAGATGTTAGGTTGGGTTAGGTTAGGTTATATTACGTTATAGATATATATAAAGGTCCCACGGAGACGTAGAGGCCTCCTCGGCAGGTATGTTGTCAAATATTACCGCCGAGATGTTAGGTTGGGTTAGGTTAGGTTACATTACATTATTGATGTATATAAATGTCCCACGGAGACGTAGAGGCCAACGAGACAGGAATGTTGTCAAATAGTACCGCCGAGATGTTAGGTTGGGTTAGGTTATGTTATATTACGTTATTGATGTATATAAAGGTCCCACGGAGACGTAGAGGCCAACTCGCCAGGAATGATGTCAAACATTACCGCCGAGATGTTAGGTTGGGTTAGGTTAGGTTATATTACGTTATTGATGTATATAAAGGTCCCACGGAGACGTAGAGGCCAACAAGCCAGGAATGTGGTCAAATATTACCGCCGAGATGTTAGGTTGGGTTAGGTTAGGTTATATTACGTTATTGATGTATATAAAGATCTCACGGAGACGTAGAGGCAAACTCGCCAGGTATGTTGTCAAATATTACCGCCGAGATGTTAGATTGGGTTAGGCAAGCTTATATTATGTTATTGATGTATATGAAGGTCCCACGGAGACGTAGAGGCCAACTCGCCAGGTATGTTGTCAAATAGTACCGCCGAGATGTTAGGTTGGGTTAGGTTAGGTTATATTACGTTATAGATATACATAAAGGTCCCACGGAGACGTACAGGCCTCCTCGGCAGGTATGTTGTCAAATATTACCGCCGAGATGTTAGGTTGGGTTAGGTTAGGTTATATTACGTGATTGATGTATATAAAAGTCCCACGGAGAAGGAGAAGCCAACTCGCCAGAAATGATGTCAAATATTATCGCCGAGATGTTAGTTTTGGTTAGGTTAGGTTGTATTACGTTATTGATGTATATAAAGGTCCCACGGAGACGCAGAGGCCAACAAGACAGGAATGTGGTCAAATATTACCGCCGAGATATTAGATTGGGTTAGGTTAGGTTATATTACGTGATTGAAGTATATAAAGGTTCTACGGAGACGTAGAGGCCAACTCGCCAGGAATGTTTTCAAATATTACCGCCGAGATGTTAGGTTGGATTAGGTTAGGTTATATTACGTTATAGATGTATATAAAGGTCCCACGGAGACATAGAGGCCAACTCGCCAGGAATGTTTTCAAATATTACCGCCGAGATGTTAGGTTGGGTTAGGTTAGGTTATATTACATTATTGATGTATATGAAGGTCAAACGGAGACGTAGAGGCCAAATCGCCCGGAATGTTGTCAAATATTACCGCCGAGGTGATAGGTTGGGTAAGGATAGGTTATATTACGTTATTGATGTATATAACGGTCCCACGGAGAGGGAGAGGCCAACAAGCCAGGAATGTGGACAAATATTACCGCCGAGATGTTAGTTTGGGTTAGGTTAGGTTATATTACGTTATTGATGTATATAAAGGTCCCACGGAGACGTAGAGGCCAACAAGCCAGGAATGTGGTCAAATATTACCGCCGAGATTTTAGGTTGGGTTAGGTTAGGTTATATTACGTTATTGATGTATATAATGGGTCCACGGAAACAGAGAAGCCAACTCGCCAGGAATGTTGTCAAATATTACCGCCGAGAAGATAGGTTGGGTTAGGTTATGTTATATTACGTTATTGATGTATATAAAGATCTCACGGAGACGTAGAGGCAAACTCGCCAGGTATGTTGTCAAATAGTACCGCCGAGATGTTAGGTTGGGTTAGGTTAGGTTATATTACGTTATAGATATATATAAAGGTCCCACGGAGACGTAGAGGCCTCCTCGGCAGGTATGTTGTCAAATATTACCGCCGAGATGTTAGGTTGGGTTAGGTTAGGTTACATTACATTATTGATGTATATAAATGTCCCACGGAGACGTAGAGGCCAACAAGCCAGGAATGTGGTCAAATATTACCGCCGAGATGTTAGGTTGGGTTAGGTTAGGTTATATTACGTTATTGATGTATATAATGGGTCCACGGAAACAGAGAAGCCAACTCGCCAGGAATGTTGTCAAATATTACCGCCGAGAAGATAGGTTGGGTTAGGTGATGTTATATTACGTTATTGATGTATATAAAGATCCCACGGAGACGTAGAGGCCAACTCGGCAGGTATGTTGTCAAATATTACCGCCGAGATATTAGGTTGGGTTAGGTTAGGTTATATTACGTGATTGATGTATATAAAAGTCCCACGGAGAAGGAGAAGCCAACTCGCCAGCAATGTTGTAAAATATTATCGCCGAGATGTTAGGTTGGGTTAGGTTAGGTTGTATTACGTTATTGATGTATATAAAGGTCCCACGGAGACGCAGAGGCCAACAAGACAGGAATGTGGTCAAATATTACCGCCGAGATATTAGATTGGGTTAGGTTAGGTTATATTACGTGATTGAAGTATATAAAGGTTCTACGGAGACGTAGAGGCCAACTCGCCAGGAATGTTTTCAAATATTACCGCCGAGATGTTAGGTTGGATTAGGTTAGGTTATATTACGTTATAGATGTATATAAAGGTCCCACGGAGACATAGAGGCCAACTCGCCAGGAATGTTTTCAAATATTACCGCAGAGATGTTAGGTTGGGTTAGGTTAGGTTATATTACATTATTGATGTATATGAAGGTCAAACGGAGACGTAGAGGCCACCTCGCCAGGAGTGATGTCAAATATTACCGCCAAAATGTTAGATTGGGTTAGGCTAGCTTATATTATGTTATTTATGTATATAAAGGTCCCACGGATTCGTAGAGGCCAACTCGCCAGGAATGTGGTCAAATATTACCGCCGAGATGATAGGTTGGGTAAGGTTAGGTTATATTACGTTATTGATGTATATAAAGATCCCACGGAGACGTAGAGGCCAACTCGCCAGGTATGTTGTCAAATATTACCGCCGAGATGTTAGATTGGGTTAGGCTAGCTTATATTATGTTATTGATGTATATGAAGGTCCCACGGAGACGTAGAGGCCAACTCGCCAGGTATGTTGTCAAATAGTACCGCCGAGATGTTAGGTTGGGTTAGGTTATGTTATATTACGTTATAGATGTATATAAAGGTCCCACGGAGACGTAGAGGCCAACTCGCCAGGAATGATGTCAAATATTACCGCCGAGATGTTAGGTTGGGTTAGGTTAGGTTATATTACGTTATTGATGTATATAAAGGTCCCACGGAGACGTAGAGTCCAACAAGCCAGGAATGTGGTCAAATATTACCGCCGAGATGATAGGTTGGGTTAGGTTACGTTATATTACGTTGTTGATGTATATGAAGGTCAAACGGAGACGTAGAGGCCAACTCGCCAGGAATGTTTTCAAATATTACCGCCGAGATGTTAGGTTGGATTAGGTTAGGTTATATTACGTTATAGATGTATATAAAGGTCCCACGGATACATAGAGGCCAACTCGCCAGGAATGTTTTCAAATATTACCGCCGAGATGTTAGGTTGGGTTAGGTTAGGTTATATTACATTATTGATGTATATGAAGGTCAAACGGAGACGTAGAGGCCACCTCGCCAGGAATGATGTCATATATTACCGCCGAGATGTTAGGTTGGGTTAGGTTAGGTTACATTACATTATTGATGTATATAAATGTCCCACGGAGACGTAGAGGCCAACGAGACAGGAATGTGGTCAAATATTACCGCCAAAATGTTAGATTGGGTTAGGCTAGGTTATATCACTTTATTGAATTATATAAAGGTCCTACGGAGACGTAGAGGCCAACAAGCCAGGAATGTGGTCAAATATTACCGCCGAGATGTTAGGTTGGGTTAGGTTAGGTTATATTACGTTATTGATGTATATAAAGGTCCCACGGAGACGTAGAGGCCAACTCGCCAGGAATGTTTTCAAATATTACCGCCGAGATGTTAGGTTGGGTTAGGTTAGGTTATATTACGTTATAGATGTATATAAAGGTCCCACGGAGACGTAGAGTCCAACAAGCCAGGAATGTGGTCAAATATTACCGCCGAGATGATAGGTTGGGTTAGGTTACGTTATATTACGTTGTTGATGTATATGAAGGTCAAACGGAGACGTAGAGGCCAACTCGCCAGGAATGTTTTCAAATATTACCGCCGAGATGTTAGGTTGGATTAGGTTAGGTTATATTACGTTATAGATGTATATAAAGGTCCCACGGAGACATAGAGGCCAACTCGCCAGGAATGTTTTCAAATATTACCGCCGAGATGTTAGGTTGGGTTAGGTTAGGTTATATTACATTATTGATGTATATGAAGGTCAAACGGAGACGTAGAGGCCACCTCGCCAGGAATGATGTCAAATATTACCGCCGAGATGTTAGCTTGGGTTAGGTTAGGTTACATTACATTATTGATGTATATAAATGTCCCACGGAGACGTAGAGGCCAACGAGACAGGAATGTGGTCAAATATTACCGCCAAAATGTTAGATTGGGTTAGGCTAGGTTATATTACTTTATTGAATTATATAAAGGTCCTACGGAGACGTAGAGGCCAACAAGCCAGGAATGTGGTCAAATATTACCGCCGAGATGTTAGGTTGGGTTAGGTTAGGTTATATTACGTTATTGATGTATATAAAGGTCCCACGGAGACGTAGAGGCCAAATCGCCCGGAATGTTGTCAAATATTACCGCCGAGGTGATAGGTTGGGTAAGGATAGGTTATATTACGTTATTGATGTATATAAAGATCCCACGGAGACGTAGAGGCCAACTCGCCAGGTATGTTGTCAAATATTACCGCCGAGATGTTAGATTGGGTTAGGCTAGCTTATATTATGTTATTGATGTATATGAAGGTCCCACGGATACGTAGAGGCCAACTCGCCAGGTATGTTGTCAAATAGTACCGCCGAGATGTTAGGTTGGGTTAGGTTATGTTATATTACGTTATAGATGTATATAAAGGTCCCACGGAGACGTAGAGGCCAACTCGCCAGGAATGATGTCAAATATTACCGCCGAGATGTTAGGTTGGGTTAGGTTAGGTTATATTACGTTATTGATGTATATAAAGGTCCCACGGAGACGTAGAGGCCAACAAGCCAGGAATGTGGTCAAATATTAACGCCGAGATGTTAGGTTGGGTTAGGTTAGTTTATATTACGTTATTGATGTATATAATGGGTCCACGGAAACGGAGAAGCCAACTCGCCAGGAATGTTGTCAAATATTACCGCCGAGAAGATAGGTTGGGTTAGGTTATGTTATATTACGTTATTGATGTATATAAAGATCTCACGGAGACGTAGAGGCAAACTCGCCAGGTATGTTGTCAAATATTACCGCCGAGATGTTAGATTGGGTTAGGCTAGCTTATATTATGTTATTGATGTATATGAAGGTCCCACGGAGACGTAGAGGCCAACTCGCCAGGTATGTTGTCAAATAGTACCGCCGAGATGTTAGGTTGGGTTAGGTTAGGTTATATTACGTTATAGATGTATATAAAGGTCCCACGGAGACGTAGAGGCCAATTCGCCAGGAATGTTTTCAAATATTACCGCCGAGATGTTAGGTTGGGTTAGGTTAGGTTATATTACATTATTGATGTATATGAAGGTCAAACGGAGACGTAGAGGCCACCTCGCCAGGAATGATGTCAAATATTACCGCCGAGATGTTAGGTTGGGTTAGGTTAGGTTACATTACATTATTGATGTATATAAATGTCCCACGGAGACGTAGAGGCCAACGAGACAGGAATGTGGTCAAATATTACCGCCAAAATGTTAGATTGGGTTAGGCTAGGTTATATTACTTTATTGAATTATATAAAGGTCCTACGGAGACGTAGAGGCCAACAAGCCAGGAATGTTGTCAAATAGTACCGCCGAGATGTTAGGTTGGGTTAGGTTAGGTTATATTACGTTATAGATGTATATAAAGGTCCCACGGAGACGTAGAGGCCAACTCGCCAGGAATGATGTCAAATATTACCGCCGAGATGTTAGGTTGGGTTAGGTTAGGTTATATTACGATATTGATGTATATAAATGTCCCACGGAGACGGAGAAGCCAACTCGCAAGGCATGTTGTCAAATATTACAGCCGAGATGTTAGGTTGGGTTAGGTTAGGTTATATTACGTTATTGATGTATATAATGGGTCCACGGAAACGGAGAAGCCAACTCGCCAGGAATGTTGTCAAATATTACCGCCGAGAAGATAGGTTGGGTTAGGTTATGTTATATTACGTTATTGATGTATATAAAGATCTCACGGAGACGTAGAGGCAAACTCGCCAGGTATGTTGTCAAATATTACCGCCGAGATGTTAGATTGGGTTAGGCTAGCTTATATTATGTTATTGATGTATATGAAGGTCCCACGGAGACGTAGAGGCCAACTCGCCAGCTATGTTGTCAAATAGTACCGCCGAGATGTTAGGTTGGGTTAGGTTAGGTTATATTCCGCTATTGATGTATATAAAGGTCCCACGGAGACGTAAAGGCCAACTCGCCAGGAATGTTGTCAAATATTACCGCCGAGATGATAGGTTGGGTTAGGTTAGGTTATATTACGTTATAGATGTATATAAAGGTCCCACGGAGACGTAGAGGCCAACTCGCCAGGAATGTTTTCAAATATTACCGCCGAGATGTTAGGTTGGGTTAGGTTAGGTTATATTACGTTATAGATGTATATAAAGGTCCCACGGAGACGTAGAGTCCAACAAGCCAGGAATGTGGTCAAATATTACCGCCGAGATGATAGGTTGGGTTAGGTTACGTTATATTACGTTGTTGATGTATATGAAGGTCAAACGGAGACGTAGAGGCCAACTCGCCAGGAATGATGTCAAATATTACCGCCGAGATGTTAGGTTGGGTTAGGTTAGGTTATATTACGATATTGATGTATATAAATGTCCCACGGAGACGGAGAAGCCAACTCGCAAGGCATGTTGTCAAATATTACAGCCGAGATGTTAGCTTGGGTTAGGTTAGGTTATATTACGTTATTGATGTATATAAATGTCCCACGGAGACGTAGAGGCCAACTCGGCAGGTATGTTGTCAAATATTACCGCCGAGATGTTAGGTTGGGTTAGGTTAGGTTATATTATGTTATTTATGTTTATAAAGGTCCCACGGAGACGTAGAGGCCAACTCTCCAGATATGTTTCAAATATTACCGCCGAGATGTTAGTTTGGGTTAGGTTAGGTTATATTAAGTTATTGATGTATATGAAGGTCAAACGGAGACGTAGAGGCCAACTCGCCAGGAATGTTGTCAAATATTACCGCTGAGATGTTAGTTTGGGTTAGGTTAGGTTATATTACGTTATTGATGTATATAAAGGTCCCACGGAGACGTAGAGGCCAAATCGCCCGGAATGTTGTCAAATATTACCGCCGAGGTGATAGGTTGGGTAAGGATCGGTTATATTACGTTATTGATGTATATAAAGGTCCCACGGAGAGGTAGAGGCCAACAAGCCAGGAATGTGGACAAATATTACCGCCGAGATGTTAGTTTGGGTTAGGTTAGGTTATATTACGTTATTGATGTATATAAAGGTCCCACGGAGACGTAGAGGCCAACAAGCCAGGAATGTGGTCAAATATTACCGCCGAGATGTTAGGTTGGGTTAGGTTAGGTTATATTACGTTATTGATGTATATAATGGGTCCACGGAAACGGAGAAGCCAACTCGCCAGGTATGTTGTCAAATATTACCGCCGAGATGTTAGATTGGGTTAGGCTAGCTTATATTATGTTATTGATGTATATGAAGGTCCCACGGAGACGTAGAGGCCAACTCGCCAGCTATGTTGTCAAATAGTACCGCCGAGATGTTAGGTTGGGTTAGGTTAGGTTATATTCCGCTATTGATGTATATAAAGGTCCCACGGAGACGTAAAGGCCAACTCGCCAGGAATGTTGTCAAATATTACTGCCGAGATGATAGGTTGGGTTAGGTTACGTTATATTACGTTATTGATGTATATGAAGGTCAAACGGAGACGTAGAGGCCAACTCGGCAGGTATGTTGTCAAATATTACCGCCGAGATATTAGGTTGGGTTAGGTTAGGTTATATTACGTGATTGATGTATATAAAAGTCCCACGGAGACGTAGAGGCCAACGAGACAGGAATGTGGTCAAATATTACCGCCAAAATGTTAGATTGGGTTAGGCTAGGTTATATTACTTTATTGAATTATATAAAGGTCCTACGGAGACGTAGAGGCCAACAAGCCAAGAATGTGGTCAAATATTACCGCCGAGATGTTAGGTTGGGTTAGGTTAGGTTATATTACGTTATTGATGTATATAAAGGTCCCACGGAGACGTAGAGGCCAAATCGCCCGGAATGTTGTCAAATATTACCGCCGAGGTGATAGGTTGGGTAAGGATAGGTTATATTACGTTATTGATGTATATAAAGGTCCCACGGAGAGGTAGAGGCCAACAAGCCAGGAATGTGGACAAATATTACCGCCGAGATGATAGGTTGGGTTAGGTTACGTTATATTACGTTGTTGATGTATATGAAGGTCAAACGGAGACGTAGAGGCCAACTCGCCAGGAATGTTTTCAAATATTACCGCCGAGATGTTAGGTTCGATTAGGTTAGGCTATATTACGTTATAGATGTATATAAAGGTCCCACGGAGACATAGAGGCCAACTCGCCAGGAATGTTTTCAAATATTACCGCCGAGATGTTAGGTTGGGTTAGGTTAGGTTATATTACATTATTGATGTATATGAAGGTCAAACGGAGACGTAGAGGCCACCTCGCCAGGAATGATGTCAAATATTACCGCCGAGATGTTAGGTTGGGTTAAGTTAGGTTACATTACATTATTGATGTATATAAATGTCCCACGGAGACGTAGAGGCCAACGAGACAGGAATGTGGTCAAATATTACCGCCAAAATGTTAGATTGGGTTAGGCTAGGTTATATTACTTTATTGAATTATATAAAGGTCCTACGGAGACGTAGAGGCCAACAAGCCAAGAATGTGGTCAAATATTACCGCCGAGATGTTAGGTTGGGTTAGGTTAGGTTATATTACGTTATTGATGTATATAAAGGTCCCACGGAGACGTAGAGGCCAAATCGCCCGGAATGTTGTCAAATATTACCGCCGAGGTGATAGGTTGGGTAAGGATAGGTTATATTACGTTATTGAAGTATATAAAGGTCCCACGGAGAGGTAGAGGCCAACAAGCCAGGAATGTGGACAAATATTACCGCCGAGATGTTAGGTTGGGTTAGGTTAGGTTATATTACGTTATAGATATATATAAAGGTCGCACGGAGACGTAGAGGGCTCCTCGGCAGGTATGTTGTCAAATATTACCGCTGAGATGTTAGGTTGGGTTAGGTTAGGTTATATTACGTGATTGATGTATATAAAAGTCCCACGGAGAAGGAGAAGCCAACTCGCCAGAAATGATGTCAAATATTATCGCCTAGATGTTAGTTTGGGTTAGGTTAGGTTGTATTACGTTATTGATGTATATAAAGGTCCCACGGATACGTAGAGGCCAACAAGACAGGAATGTGGTCAAATATTACCGCCGATATGTTAGATTGGGTTAGGTTAGGTTATATTACGTTATTGAAGTATATAAAGGTTCTACGGATACGTAGAGGCCAACAAGCCAGGAATGTGGTCAAATATTACCGCCGAGATGTTAGATTGGGTTAGGCTAGCTTATATTATGTTATTTATGTATATAAAGGTCCCACGGATTCGTAGAGGCCAACTCGCCAGGAATGTGGTCAAATATTACCGCCGAGATGATAGGTTGGGTAAGGTTAGGTTATATTACGTTATTGATGTATATAAAGATCCCACGGAGACGTAGAGGCCAACTCGCCAGGTATGTTGTCAAATATTACCGCCGAGATGTTAGATTGGGTTAGGCTAGCTTATATTATGTTATTGATGTATATGAAGGTCCCACGGAGACGTAGAGGCCAACTCGCCAGGTATGTTGTCAAATAGTACCGCCGAGATGTTAGGTTGGGTTAGGTTATGTTATATTACGTTATAGATGTATATAAAGGTCCCACGGAGACGTAGAGGCCAACTCGCCAGGAATGATGTCAAATATTACCGCCGAGATGTTAGGTTGGGTTAGGTTAGGTTATATTACGTTATTGATGTATATAAAGGTCCCACGGAGACGTAGAGGCCAACAAGCCAGGAATGTGGTCAAATATTACCGCCGAGATGTTAGGTTGGGTTAGGTTAGTTTATATTACGTTATTGATGTATATAATGGGTCCACGGAAACGGAGAAGCCAACTCGCCAGGAATGTTGTCAAATATTACCGCCGAGAAGATAGGTTGGGTTAGGTCATGTTATATTACGTTATTGATGTATATAAAGATCTCACGGAGACGTAGAGGCAAACTCGCCAGGTATGTTGTCAAATATTACCGCCGAGATGTTAGATTGGGTTAGGCTAGCTTATATAATGTTATTGATGTATATGAAGGTCCCACGGAGACGTAGAGGCCAACTCGCCAGGTATGTTGTCAAATAGTACCGCCGAGATGTTAGGTTGGGTTAGGTTATGTTATATTACGTTATAGATGTATATAAAGGTCCCACGGAGACGTAGAGGCCAACTCGCCAGGAATGATGTCAAATATTACCGCCGAGATGTTAGGTTGGGTTAGGTTAGGTTATATTACGTTATTGATGTATATAAAGGTCCCACGGAGACGTAGAGGCCAACAAGCCAGGAATGTGGTCAAATATTAACGCCGAGATGTTAGGTTGGGTTAGGTTAGTTTATATTACGTTATTGATGTATATAATGGGTCCACGGAAACGGAGAAGCCAACTCGCCAGGAATGTTGTCAAATATTACCGCCGAGAAGATAGGTTGGGTTAGGTTATGTTATATTACGTTATTGATGTATATAAAGATCTCACGGAGACGTAGAGGCAAACTCGCCAGGTATGTTGTCAAATATTACCGCCGAGATGTTAGATTGGGTTAGGCTAGCTTATATTATGTTATTGATGTATATGAAGGTCCCACGGAGACGTAGAGGCCAACTCGCCAGGTATGTTGTCAAATAGTACCGCCGAGATGTTAGGTTGGGTTAGGTTAGGTTATATTACGTTATAGATGTATATAAAGGTCCCACGGAGACGTAGAGGCCAATTCGCCAGGAATGTTTTCAAATATTACCGCCGAGATGTTAGGTTGGGTTAGGTTAGGTTATATTACATTATTGATGTATATGAAGGTCAAACGGAGACGTAGAGGCCACCTCGCCAGGAATGATGTCAAATATTACCGCCGAGATGTTAGGTTGGGTTAGGTTAGGTTACATTACATTATTGATGTATATAAATGTCCCACGGAGACGTAGAGGCCAACGAGACAGGAATGTGGTCAAATATTACCGCCAAAATGTTAGATTGGGTTAGGCTAGGTTATATTACTTTATTGAATTATATAAAGGTCCTACGGAGACGTAGAGGCCAACAAGCCAGGAATGTTGTCAAATAGTACCGCCGAGATGTTAGGTTGGGTTAGGTTAGGTTATATTACGTTATAGATGTATATAAAGGTCCCACGGAGACGTAGAGGCCAACTCGCCAGGAATGTTTTCAAATATTACCGCCGAGATGTTAGGTTGGGTTAGGTTAGGTTACATTACGTTATAGATGTATATAAAGGTCCCACGGAGACGTAGAGTCCAACAAGCCAGGAATGTGGTCAAATATTACCGCCGAGATGATAGGTTGGGTTAGGTTACGTTATATTACGTTGTTGATGTATATGAAGGTCAAACGGAGACGTAGAGGCCAACTCGCCAGGAATGATGTCAAATATTACCGCCGAGATGTTAGGTTGGGTTAGGTTAGGTTATATTACGATATTGATGTATATAAATGTCCCACGGAGACGGAGAAGCCAACTCGCAAGGCATGTTGTCAAATATTACAGCCGAGATGTTAGGTTGGGTTAGGTTAGGTTATATTACGTTATTGATGTATATAATGGGTCCACGGAAACGGAGAAGCCAACTCGCCAGGAATGTTGTCAAATATTACCGCCGAGAAGATAGGTTGGGTTAGGTTATGTTATATTACGTTATTGATGTATATAAAGATCTCACGGAGACGTAGAGGCAAACTCGCCAGGTATGTTGTCAAATATTACCGCCGAGATGTTAGATTGGGTTAGGCTAGCTTATATTATGTTATTGATGTATATGAAGGTCCCACGGAGACGTAGAGGCCAACTCGCCAGCTATGTTGTCAAATAGTACCGCCGAGATGTTAGGTTGGGTTAGGTTAGGTTATATTCCGCTATTGATGTATATAAAGGTCCCACGGAGACGTAAAGGCCAACTCGCCAGGAATGTTGTCAAATATTACCGCCGAGATGATAGGTTGGGTTAGGTTAGGTTATATTACGTTATAGATGTATATAAAGGTCCCACGGAGACGTAGAGGCCAACTCGCCAGGAATGTTTTCAAATATTACCGCCGAGATGTTAGGTTGGGTTAGGTTAGGTTATATTACGTTATAGATGTATATAAAGGTCCCACGGAGACGTAGAGTCCAACAAGCCAGGAATGTGGTCAAATATTACCGCCGAGATGACAGGTTGGGTTAGGTTACGTTATATTACGTTGTTGATGTATATGAAGGTCAAACGGAGACGTAGAGGCCAACTCGCCAGGAATGATGTCAAATATTACCGCCGAGATGTTAGGTTGGGTTAGGTTAGGTTATATTACGATATTGATGTATATAAATGTCCCACGGAGACGGAGAAGCCAACTCGCAAGGCATGTTGTCAAATATTACAGCCGAGATGTTAGGTTGGGTTAGGTTAGGTTATATTACGTTATTGATGTATATAAATGTCCCACGGAGACGTAGAGGCCAACTCGGCAGGTATGTTGTCAAATATTACCGCCGAGATGTTAGGTTGGGTTAGGTTAGGTTATATTATGTTATTTATGTTTATAAAGGTCCCACGGAGACGTAGAGGCCAACTCTCCAGATATGTTTCTAATATTACCGCCGAGATGTTAGTTTGGGTTAGGTTAGGTTATATTAAGTTATTGATGTATATGAAGGTCAAACGGAGACGTAGAGGCCAACTCGCCAGCTATGTTGTCAAATAGTACCGCCGAGATGTTAGGTTGGGTTAGGTTAGGTTATATTCCGCTATTGATGTATATAAAGGTCCCACGGAGACGTAAAGGCCAACTCGCCAGGAATGTTGTCAAATATTACCGCCGAGATGTTAGGTTGGGTTAGGTTAGGTTATATTACGTGATTGATGTATATAAAAGTCCCACGGAGACGTAGAGGCCAACAAGCCAGGAATGTGGACAAATATTACCGCCGAGATGTTAGGTTGGGTTAGGTTAGGTTATATTACGTTATAGATATATATAAAGGTCGCACGGAGACGTAGAGGGCTCCTCGGCAGGTATGTTGTCAAATATTACCGCTGAGATGTTAGGTTGAGTTAGGTTAGGTTATATTACGTGATTGATGTATATAAAAGTCCCACGGAGAAGGAGAAGCCAACTCGCCAGAAATGATGTCAAATATTATCGCCGAGATGTTAGTTTGGGTTAGGTTAGGTTGTATTACGTTATTGATGTATATAAAGGTCCCACGGATACGTAGAGGCCAACAAGACAGGAATGTGGTCAAATATTACCGCCGATATGTTAGATTGGGTTAGGTTAGGTTATATTACGTTATTGAAGTATATAAAGGTTCTACGGATACGTAGAGGCCAACAAGCCAGGAATGTGGTCAAATATTACCGCCGAGATGTTAGATTGGGTTAGGCTAGCTTATATTATGTTATTTATGTATATAAAGGTCCCACGGATTCGTAGAGGCCAACTCGCCAGGAATGTGGTCAAATATTACCGCCGAGATGATAGGTTGGGTAAGGTTAGGTTATATTACGTTATTGATGTATATAAAGATCCCACGGAGACGTAGAGGCCAACTCGCCAGGTATGTTGTCAAATATTACCGCCGAGATGTTAGATTGGGTTAGGCTAGCTTATATTATGTTATTGATGTATATGAAGGTCCCACGGAGACGTAGAGGCCAACTCGCCAGGTATGTTGTCAAATAGTACCGCCGAGATGTTAGGTTGGGTTAGGTTATGTTATATTACGTTATAGATGTATATAAAGGTCCCACGGAGACGTAGAGGCCAACTCGCCAGGAATGATGTCAAATATTACCGCCGAGATGTTAGGTTGGGTTAGGTTAGGTTATATTACGTTATTGATGTATATAAAGGTCCCACGGAGACGTAGAGGCCAACAAGCCAGGAATGTGGTCAAATATTACCGCCGAGATGTTAGGTTGGGTTAGGTTAGTTTATATTACGTTATTGATGTATATAATGGGTCCACGGAAACGGAGAAGCCAACTCGCCAGGAATGTTGTCAAATATTACCGCCGAGAAGATAGGTTGGGTTAGGTTATGTTATATTACGTTATTGATGTATATAAAGATCTCACGGAGACGTAGAGGCAAACTCGCCAGGTATGTTGTCAAATATTACCGCCGAGATGTTAGATTGGGTTAGGCTAGCTTATATTATGTTATTGATGTATATGAAGGTCCCACGGAGACGTAGAGGCCAACTCGCCAGGTATGTTGTCAAATAGTACCGCCGAGATGTTAGGTTGGGTTAGGTTAGGTTATATTACGTTATAGATGTATATAAAGGTCCCACGGAGACGTAGAGGCCAACTCGCCAGGAATGTGGTCAAATATTACCGCCGAGATGTTAGATTGGGTTAGGCTAGCTTATATTATGTTATTGATGTATATGAAGGTCCCACGGAGACGTAGAGGCCAACTCGCCAGGTATGTTGTCAAATAGTACCGCCGAGATGTTAGGTTGGGTTAGGTTAGGTTATATTACGTTATAGATGTATATAAAGGTCCCACGGAGACGTAGAGGCCAACTCGCCAGGAATGTGGTCAAATATTACCGCCGAGATGATAGGTTGGGTAAGGTTAGGTTATATTACGTTATTGATGTATATAAAGATCCCACGGACACGTAGAGGCCAACTCGCCAGGTATGTTGTCAAATATTACCGCCGAGATGTTAGATTGGGTTAGGCTAGCTTATATTATGTTATTGATGTATATGAAGGTCCCACGGAGACGTAGAGGCCAACTCGCCAGGTATGTTGTCAAATAGTACCGCCGAGATGTTAGGTTGGGTTAGGTTATGTTATATTACGTTATAGATGTATATAAAGGTCCCACGGAGACGTAGAGGCCAACTCGCCAGGAATGATGTCAAATATTACCGCCGAGATGTTAGGTTGGGTTAGGTTAGGTTATATTACGTTATTGATGTATATAAAGGTCCCACGGAGACGTAGAGGCCAACAAGCCAGGAATGTGGTCAAATATTACCGCCGAGATGTTAGGTTGGGTTAGGTTAGTTTATATTACGTTATTGATGTATATAATGGGTCCACGGAAACGGAGAAGCCAACTCGCCAGGAATGTTGTCAAATATTACCGCCGAGAAGATAGGTTGGGTTAGGTTATGTTATATTACGTTATTGATGTATATAAAGATCTCACGGAGACGTAGAGGCAAACTCGCCAGGTATGTTGTCAAATATTACCGCCGAGATGTTAGATTGGGTTAGGCTAGCTTATATTATGTTATTGATGTATATGAAGGTCCCACGGAGACGTAGAGGCCAACTCGCCAGGTATGTTGTCAAATAGTACCGCCGAGATGTTAGGTTGGGTTAGGTTAGGTTATATTACGTTATAGATGTATATAAAGGTCCCACGGAGACGTAGAGGCCAACTCGCCAGGAATGTTTTCAAATATTACCGCCGAGATGTTAGGTTGGGTTAGGTTAGGTTATATTACGTTATAGATGTATATAAAGGTCCCACGGAGACGTAGAGTCCAACAAGCCAGGAATGTGGTCAAATATTACCGCCGAGATGATAGGTTGGGTTAGGTTACGTTATATTACGTTGTTGATGTATATGAAGGTCAAACGGAGACGTAGAGGCCAACTCGCCAGGAATGATGTCAAATATTACCGCCGAGATGTTAGGTTGGGTTAGGTTAGGTTATATTACGATATTGATGTATATAAATGTCCCACGGAGACGGAGAAGCCAACTCGCAAGGCATGTTGTCAAATATTACAGCCGAGATGTTAGGTTGGGTTAGGTTAGGTTATATTACGTTATTGATGTATATAAAGGTCCCACGGAGACGTAGAGGCCAAATCGCCCGGAATGTTGTCAAATATTACCGCCGAGGTGATAGGTTGGGTAAGGATAGGTTATATTACGTTATTGATGTATATAAAGGTCCCACGGAGAGGTAGAGGCCAACAAGCCAGGAATGTGGACAAATATTACCGCCGAGATGTTAGTTTGGGTTAGGTTAGGTTATATTACGTTATTGATGTATATACAGGTCCCACGGAGACGTAGAGGCCAACAAGCCAGGAATGTGGTCAAATATTACCGCCGAGATGTTAGGTTGGGTTAGGTTAGGTTATATTACGTTATTGATGTATATAATGGGTCCACGGAAACGGAGAAGCCAACTCGCCAGGAATGTTGTCAAATATTACCGCCGAGAAGATAGGTTGGGTTAGGTTATGTTATATTACGTTATTGATGTATATAAAGATCTCACGGAGACGTAGAGGCAAACTCGCCAGGTATGTTGTCAAATATTACCGCCGAGATGTTAGATTGGGTTAGGCTAGCTTATATTATGTTATTGATGTATATGAAGGTCCCACGGAGACGTAGAGGCCAACTCGCCAGGTATGTTGTCAAATAGTACCGCCGAGATGTTAGATTGGGTTAGGCTAGCTTATATTATGTTATTGATGTATATGAAGGTCCCACGGAGACGTAGAGGCCAACTCGCCAGGTATGTTGTCAAATAGTACCGCCGAGATGTTAGTTTGGGTTAGGTTAGGTTATATTACGTTATAGATGTATATAAAGGTCCCACGGAGACGTAGAGGCCAACTCGCCAGGAATGTTTTCAAATATTACCGCCGAGATGTTAGGTTGGGTTAGGTTAGGTTATATTACGTTATAGATGTATATAAAGGTCCCACGGAGAGGTAGAGTCCAACAAGCCAGGAATGTGGTCAAATATTACCGCCGAGATGATAGGTTGGGTTAGGTTACGTTATATTACGTTGTTGATGTATATGAAGGTCAAACGGAGACGTAGAGGCCAACTCGCCAGGAATGATGTCAAATATTACCGCCGAGATGTTAGGTTGGGTTAGGTTAGGTTATATTACGATATTGATGTATATAAATGTCCCACGGAGACGGAGAAGCCAACTCGCAAGGCATGTTGTCAAATATTACAGCCGAGATGTTAGGTTGGGTTAGGTTAGGTTATATTACGTTATTGATGTATATAAATGTCCCACGGAGACGTAGAGGCCAACTCGGCAGGTATGTTGTCAAATATTACCGCCGAGATGTTAGGTTGGGTTAGGTTAGGTTATATTATGTTATTTATGTTTATAAAGGTCCCACGGAGACGTAGAGGCCAACTCTCCAGATATGTTTCAAATATTACCGCCGAGATGTTAGTTTGGGTTAGCTTAGGTTATATTATGTTATTTATGTTTATAAAGGTCCCACGGAGACGTAGAGGCCAACTCTCCAGATATGTTTCAAATATTACCGCCGAGATGTCAGTTTGGGTTAGGTTAGGTTATATTAAGTTATTGATGTATATGAAGGTCAAACGGAGACGTAGAGGCCAACTCGCCAGGAATGTTGTCAAATATTACCGCCGAGATGTTAGTTTGGGTTAGGTTAGGTTATATTACGTTATTGATGTATAGAAAGGTCCCACGGAGACGTAGAGGCCAAATCGCCCGGAATGTTGTCAAATATTACCGCCGAGGTGATAGGTTGGGTAAGGATAGGTTATATTACGTTATTGATGTATATAAAGGTCCCACGGAGAGGTAGAGGCCACCAAGCCAGGAATGTGGACAAATATTACCGCCGAGATGTTAGTTTGGGTTAGGTTAGGTTATATTACGTTATTGATGTATATAAAGGTCCCACGGAGACGTAGAGGCCAACAAGCCAGGAATGTGGTCAAATATTACCGCCGAGATGTTAGGTTGGGTTAGGTTAGGTTATATTACGTTATTGATGTATATAATGGGTCCACGGAAACGGAGAAGCCAACTCGCCAGGTATGTTGTCAAATATTACCGCCGAGATGTTAGATTGGGTTAGGCTAGCTTATATTATGTTATTGATGTATATGAAGGTCCCACGGAGACGTAGAGGCCAACTCGCCAGCTATGTTGTCAAATAGTACCGCCGAGATGTTAGGTTGGGTTAGGTTATGTTATATTACGTTATAGATGTATATAAAGGTCCCACGGAGACGTAGAGGCCAACTCGGCAGGTATGTTGTCAAATATTACCGCCGAGATGTTAGGTTGGGTTAGCTTAGGTTATATTATGTTATTTATGTTTATAAAGGTCCCACGGAGACGTAGAGGCCAACTCTCCAGATATGTTTCAAATATTACCGCCGAGATGTCAGTTTGGGTTAGGTTAGGTTATATTAAGTTATTGATGTATATGAAGGTCAAACGGAGACGTAGAGGCCAACTCGCCAGGAATGTTGTCAAATATTACCGCCGAGATGTTAGTTTGGGTTAGGTTAGGTTATATTACGTTATTGATGTATATAAAGGTCCCACGGAGACGTAGAGGCCAAATCGCCCGGAATGTTGTCAAATATTACCGCCGAGGTGATAGGTTGGGTAAGGATAGGTTATATTACGTTATTGATGTATATAAAGGTCCCACGGAGAGGTAGAGGCCACCAAGCCAGGAATGTGGACAAATATTACCGCCGAGATGTTAGTTTGGGTTAGGTTAGGTTATATTACGTTATTGATGTATATAAAGGTCCCACGGAGACGTAGAGGCCAACAAGCCAGGAATGTGGTCAAATATTACCGCCGAGATGTTAGGTTGGGTTAGGTTAGGTTATATTACGTTATTGATGTATATAATGGGTCCACGGAAACGGAGAAGCCAACTCGCCAGGTATGTTGTCAAATATTACCGCCGAGATGTTAGATTGGGTTAGGCTAGCTTATATTATGTTATTGATGTATATGAAGGTCCCACGGAGACGTAGAGGCCAACTCGCCAGCTATGTTGTCAAATAGTACCGCCGAGATGTTAGGTTGGGTTAGGTTAGGTTATATTCCGCTATTGATGTATATAAAGGTCCCACGGAGACGTAAAGGCCAACTCGCCAGGAATGTTGTCAAATATTACCGCCGAGATGATAGGTTGGGTTAGGTTACGTTATATTACGTTATTGATGTATATGAAGGTCAAACGGAGACGTAGAGGCCAACTCGGCAGGTATGTTGTCAAATATTACCGCCGAGATATTAGGTTGGGTTAGGTTAGGTTATATTACGTGATTGATGTATATAAAAGTCCCACGGAGAAGGAGAAGCCAACTCGACAGCAATGTTGTAAAATATTATCGCCGAGATGTTAGGTTGGGTTAGGTTAGGTTGTATTACGTTATTGATGTATATAAAGGTCCCACGGAGACGTAGAGGCCAACAAGACAGGAATGTGGGCAAATATTACCGCCGAGATATTAGATTGGGTTTGGTTAGGTTATATTACGTGATTGAAGTATATAAAGGTTCTACGGAGACGTAGAGGCCAACTCGCCAGGAATGTTTTCAAATATTACCGCCGAGATGTTAGATTGGGTTAGGCTAGGTTATATTACTTTATTGAATTATATAAAGGTCCTACGGAGACGTAGAGGCCAACTCGCCAGGAATGTGGTCAAATATTACCGCCGAGATGTTAGGTTGGGTTAGGTTAGGTTATATTACGTTATTGATGTATATAAAGGTCCCACGGAGACGTAGAGGCCAAATCGCCCGGAATGTTGTCAAATATTACCGCCGAGGTGATAGGTTGGGTAAGGATAGGTTATATTACGTTATTGATGTATATAAAGGTCCCACGGAGAGGTAGAGGCCAACAAGCCAGGAATGTGGACAAATATTACCGCCGAGATGTTAGTTTGGGTTAGGTTAGGTTATATTACGTTATTGATGTATATAAAGGTCCCACGGAGACGTAGAGGCCAACAAGCCAGGAATGTGGTCAAATATTACCGCCGAGATGTTAGGTTGGGTTAGGTTAGGTTATATTACGTTATTGATGTATATAATGGGTCCACGGAAACGGAGAAGCCAACTCGCCAGGTATGTTGTCAAATATTACCGCCGAGATGTTAGATTGGGTTAGGCTAGCTTATATTATGTTATTGATGTATATGAAGGTCCCACGGAGACGTAGAGGCCAACTCGCCAGCTATGTTGTCAAATAGTACCGCCGAGATGTTAGGTTGGGTTAGGTTAGGTTATATTCCGCTATTGATGTATATAAAGGTCCCACGGAGACGTAAAGGCCAACTCGCCAGGAATGTTGTCAAATATTACCGCCGAGATGATAGGTTGGGTTAGGTTACGTTATATTACGTTATTGATGTATATGAAGGTCAAACGGAGACGTAGAGGCCAACTCGGCAGGTATGTTGTCAAATATTACCGCCGAGATATTAGGTTGGGTTAGGTTAGGTTATATTACGTGATTGATGTATATAAAAGTCCCACGGAGAAGGAGAAGCCAACTCGACAGCAATGTTGTAAAATATTATCGCCGAGATGTTAGGTTGGGTTAGGTTAGGTTGTATTACGTTATTGATGTATATAAAGGTCCCACGGAGACGTAGAGGCCAACAAGACAGGAATGTGGGCAAATATTACCGCCGAGATATTAGATTGGGTTTGGTTAGGTTATATTACGTGATTGAAGTATATAAAGGTTCTACGGAGACGTAGAGGCCAACTCGCCAGGAATGTTTTCAAATATTACCGCCGAGATGTTAGATTGGGTTAGGCTAGGTTATATTACTTTATTGAATTATATAAATGTCCTACGGAGACGTAGAGGCCAACAAGCCAGGAATGTGGTCAAATGTTACCGCCGAGATGTTAGGTTGGGTTAGGTTAGGTTATATTACGTTATTGATGTATATGAAGGTCCCACGGAGACGTAGAGGCCAAATCGCCCGGAATGTTGTCAAATATTACCGCCGAGGTGATAGGTTGGGTAAGGATAGGTTATATTACGTTATTGATGTATATAAAGGTCCCACGGAGAGGTAGAGGCCAACAAGCCAGGAATGTGGACAAATATTACCGCCGAGATGTTAGTTTGGGTTAGGTTAGGTTATATTACGTTATTGATGTATATACAGGTCCCACGGAGACGTAGAGGCCAACAAGCCAGGAATGTGGTCAAATATTACCGCCGAGATGTTAGGTTGGGTTAGGTTAGGTTATATTACGTTATTGATGTATATAATGGGTCCACGGAAACGGAGAAGCCAACTCGCCAGGAATGTTGTCAAATATTACCGCCGAGATGTTAGGTTGGGTTAGGTTATGTTATATTACGTTATAGATGTATATAAAGGTCCCACGGAGACGTAGAGGCCAACTCGGCAGGTATGTTGTCAAATATTACCGCCGAGATGTTAGGTTGGGTTAGCTTAGGTTATATTATGTTATTTATGTTTATAAAGGTCCCACGGAGACGTAGAGGCCAACTCTCCAGATATGTTTCAAATATTACCGCCGAGATGTCAGTTTGGGTTAGGTTAGGTTATATTAAGTTATTGATGTATATGAAGGTCAAACGGAGACGTAGAGGCCAACTCGCCAGGAATGTTGTCAAATATTACCGCCGAGATGTTAGTTTGGGTTAGGTTAGGTTATATTACGTTATTGATGTATATAAAGGTCCCACGGAGACGTCGAGGCCAAATCGCCCGGAATGTTGTCAAATATTACCGCCGAGGTGATAGGTTGGGTAAGGATAGGTTATATTACGTTATTGATGTATATAAAGGTCCCACGGAGAGGTAGAGGCCACCAAGCCAGGAATGTGGACAAATATTACCGCCGAGATGTTAGTTTGGGTTAGGTTAGGTTATATTACGTTATTGATGTATATAAAGGTCCCACGGAGACGTAGAGGCCAACAAGCCAGGAATGTGGTCAAATATTACCGCCGAGATGTTAGGTTGGGTTAGGTTAGGTTATATTACGTTATTGATGTATATAATGGGTCCACGGAAACGGAGAAGCCAACTCGCCAGGTATGTTGTCAAATATTACCGCCGAGATGTTAGATAGGGTTAGGCTAGCTTATATTATGTTATTGATGTATATGAAGGTCCCACGGAGACGTAGAGGCCAACTCGCCAGCTATGTTGTCAAATAGTACCGCCGAGATGTTAGGTTGGGTTAGGTTAGGTTATATTCCGCTATTGATGTATATAAAGGTCCCACGGAGACGTAAAGGCCAACTCGCCAGGAATGTTGTCAAATATTACCGCCGAGATGATAGGTTGGGTTAGGTTACGTTATATTACGTTATTGATGTATATGAAGGTCAAACGGAGACGTAGAGGCCAACTCGGCAGGTATGTTGTCAAATATTACCGCCGAGATATTAGGTTGGGTTAGGTTAGGTTATATTACGTGATTGATGTATATAAAAGTCCCACGGAGAAGGAGAAGCCAACTCGACAGCAATGTTGTAAAATATTATCGCCGAGATGTTAGGTTGGGTTAGGTTAGGTTGTATTACGTTATTGATGTATATAAAGGTCCCACGGAGACGTAGAGGCCAACAAGACAGGAATGTGGGCAAATATTACCGCCGAGATATTAGATTGGGTTTGGTTAGGTTATATTACGTGATTGAAGTATATAAAGGTTCTACGGAGACGTAGAGGCCAACTCGCCAGGAATGTTTTCAAATATTACCGCCGAGATGTTAGATTGGGTTAGGCTAGGTTATATTACTTTATTGAATTATATAAAGGTCCTACGGAGACGTAGAGGCCAACAAGCCAGGAATGTGGTCAAATATTACCGCCGAGATGTTAGGTTGGGTTAGGTTAGGTTATATTACGTTATTGATGTATATAAAGGTCCCACGGAGACGTAGAGGCCAAATCGCCCGGAATGTTGTCAAATATTACCGCCGAGGTGATAGGTTGGGTAAGGATAGGTTATATTACGTTATTGATGTATATAAAGGTCCCACGGAGAGGTAGAGGCCAACAAGCCAGGAATGTGGACAAATATTACCGCCGAGATGTTAGTTTGGGTTAGGTTAGGTTATATTACGTTATTGATGTATATACAGGTCCCACGGAGACGTAGAGGCCAACAAGCCAGGAATGTGGTCAAATATTACCGCCGAGATGTTAGGTTGGGTTAGGTTAGGTTATATTACGTTATTGATGTATATAATGGGTCCACGGAAACGGAGAAGCCAACTCGCCAGGAATGTTGTCAAATATTACCGCCGAGAAGATAGGTTGGGTTAGGTTATGTTATATTACGTTATTGATGTATATAAAGATCTCACGGAGACGTAGAGGCAAACTCGCCAGGTATGTTGTCAAATATTACCGCCGAGATGTTAGATTGGGTTAGGCTAGCTTATATTATGTTATTGATGTATATGAAGGTCCCACGGAGACGTAGAGGCCAACTCGCCAGGTATGTTGTCAAATAGTACCGCCGAGATGTTAGGTTGGGTTAGGTTAGGTTATATTACGTCATAGATATATATAAAGGTCCCACGGAGACGTAGAGGCCTCCTCGGCAGGTATGTTGTCAAATATTGCCGCCGAGATGTTAGGTTGGGTTAGGTTAGGTTATATTACGTGATTGATGTATATAAAAGTCCCACGCAGAAGGAGAAGCCAACTCGCCAGAAATGATGTCAAATATTATCGCCGAGATGTTAGTTTGGGTTAGGTTAGGTTGTATTACGTTATTGATGTATATAAAGGTCCCACGGATACGTAGAGGCCAACAAGACAGGAATGTGGTCAAATATTACTGCCGATATGTTAGATTGGGTTAGGTTAGGTTATATTACGTTATTGAAGTATATAAAGGTTCTACGGAGACGTAGAGGCCAACAAGCCAGGAATGTTGTCAAATATTACCGCCGAGATGATAGGTTGGGTTAGGTTACGTTATATTACGTTATTGATGTATATGAAGGTCAAACGGAGACGTAGAGGCCAACTCGGCAGGTATGTTGTCAAATATTACCGCCGAGATATTAGGTTGGGTTAGGTTAGGTTATATTACGTGATTGATGTATATAAAAGTCCCACGGAGAAGGAGAAGCCAACTCGACAGCAATGTTGTAAAATATTATCGCCGCGATGTTAGGTTGGGTTAGGTTATGTTGTATTACGTTATTGATGTATATAAAGGTCCCACGGAGACGTAGAGGCCAACAAGACAGGAATGTGGGCAAATATTACCGCCGAGATATTAGATTGGGTTAGGTTAGGTTATATTACGTGATTGAAGTATATAAAGGTTCTACGGAGACGTAGAGGCCAACTCGCCAGGAATGTTTTCAAATATTACCGCCGAGATGTTAGATTGGGTTAGGCTAGGTTATATTACTTTATTGAATTATATAAAGGTCCTACGGAGACGTAGAGGCCAACAAGCCAGGAATGTGGTCAAATATTA
Source organism: Xylocopa violacea (assembly GCA_963969225.1). NCBI lineage: Eukaryota > Metazoa > Arthropoda > Insecta > Hymenoptera > Apidae > Xylocopa > Xylocopa violacea. The sequence continues at coordinate 462,885 of CAXAJV010000463.1, read as the reverse complement.
CCGCCGAGATGTTAGGTTGGGTTAGGTTAGGTTATATTACGTTATTGATGTATATAAAGGTCCCACGGAGACGTAGAGGCCAAATCGCCCGGAATGTTGTCAAATATTACCGCCGAGGTGATAGGTTGGGTAAGGATAGGTTATATTACGTTATTGATGTATATAAAGGTCCCACGGAGAGGTAGAGGCCAACAAGCCAGGAATGTGGACAAATATTACCGCCGAGATGTTAGTTTGGGTTAGGTTAGGTTATATTACGTTATTGATGTATATACAGGTCCCACGGAGACGTAGAGGCCAACAAGCCAGGAATGTGGTCAAATATTACCGCCGAGATGTTAGGTTGGGTTAGGTTAGGTTATATTACGTTATTGATGTATATAATGGGTCCACGGAAACGGAGAAGCCAACTCGCCAGGAATGTTGTCAAATATTACCGCCGAGAAGATAGGTTGGGTTAGGTTATGTTATATTACGTTATTGATGTATATAAAGATCTCACGGAGACGTAGAGGCAAACTCGCCAGGTATGTTGTCAAATATTACCGCCGAGATGTTAGATTGGGTTAGGCTAGCTTATATTATGTTATTGATGTATATGAAGGTCCCACGGAGACGTAGAGGCCAACTCGCCAGGTATGTTGTCAAATAGTACCGCCGAGATGTTAGGTTGGGTTAGGTTAGTTTATATTACGTCATAGATATATATAAAGGTCCCACGGAGACGTAGAGGCCTCCTCGGCAGGTATGTTGTCAAATATTGCCGCCGAGATGTTAGGTTGGGTTAGGTTAGGTTATATTACGTGATTGATGTATATAAAAGTCCCACGCAGAAGGAGAAGCCAACTCGCCAGAAATGATGTCAAATATTATCGCCGAGATGTTAGTTTGGGTTAGGTTAGGTTGTATTACGTTATTGATGTATATAAAGGTCCCACGGATACGTAGAGGCCAACAAGACAGGAATGTGGTCAAATATTACTGCCGATATGTTAGATTGGGTTAGGTTAGGTTATATTACGTTATTGAAGTATATAAAGGTTCTACGGAGACGTAGAGGCCAACAAGCCAGGAATGTGGTCAAATATTACCGCCGAGATGTTAGATTGGGTTAGGCTAGCTTATATTATGTTATTTATGTATATAAAGGTCCCACGGATTCGTAGAGGCCAACTCGCCAGGAATGTGGTCAAATATTACCGCCGAGATGATAGGTTGGGTAAGGTTAGGTTATATTACGTTATTGATGTATATAAAGATCCCACGGAGACGTAGAGGCCAACTCGCCAGGTACGTTGTCAAATATTACCGCCGAGATGTTAGATTGGGTTAGGCTAGCTTATATTATGTTATTGATGTATATGAAGGTCCCACGGAGACGTAGAGGCCAACTCGCCAGGTATGTTGTCAAATAGTACCGCCGAGATGTTAGGTTGGGTTAGGTTATGTTATATTACGTTATAGATGTATATAAAGGTCCCACGGAGACGTAGAGGCCAACACGCCAGGAATGATGTCAAATATTACCGCCGAGATGTTAGGTTGGGTTAGGTTAGGTTATATTACGTTATTGATGTATATAAAGGTCCCACGGAGACGTAGAGGCCAACAAGCCAGGAATGTGGTCAAATATTACCGCCGAGATGTTAGGTTGGGTTAGGTTAGGTTATATTACGTTATTGATGTATATAATGGGTCCACGGAAACGGAGAAGCCAACTCGCCAGGTATGTTGTCAAATATTACCGCCGAGATGTTAGATTGGGTTAGGCTAGCTTATATTATGTTATTGATGTATATGAAGGTCCCACGGAGACGTAGAGGCCAACTCGCCAGCTATGTTGTCAAATAGTACCGCCGAGATGTTAGGTTTGGTTAGGTTAGGTTATATTCCGCCATTGATGTATATAAAGGTCCCACGGAGACGTAAAGGCCAACTCGCCAGGAATGTTGTCAAATATTACCGCCGAGGTGATAGGTTGGGTAAGGATAGGTTATATTACGTTATTGATGTATATAAAGGTCCCACGGAGAGGTAGAGGCCAACAAGCCAGGAATGTGGACAAATATTACCGCCGAGATGTTAGTTTGGGTTAGGTTAGGTTATATTACGTTATTGATGTATATAAAGGTCCCACGGAGACGTAGAGGCCAACAAGCCAGGAATGTGGTCAAATATTACCGCCGAGATGTTAGGTTGGGTTAGGTTAGGTTATATTACGTTATTGATGTATATAATGGGTCCACGGAAACGGAGAAGCCAACTCGCCAGGAATGTTGTCAAATATTACCGCCGAGAAGATAGGTTGGGTTAGGTTATGTTATATTACGTTATTGATGTATATAAAGATCTCACGGAGACGTAGAGGCCAACTCGCCAGGTATGTTGTCAAATAGTACCGCCGAGATGTTAGGTTGGGTTAGGTTAGGTTATATTACGTTATTGATGTATATAAAGATCCCACGGAGACGTAGAGGCCAACTCGCCAGGTAAGTTGTCAAATATTACCGCCGAGATGTTAGATTGGGTTAGGCTAGCTTATATTATGTTATTGATGTATATGAAGGTCCCACGGAGACGTAGAGGCCAACTCGCCAGCTATGTTGTCAAATAGTACCGCCGACATGTTAGGTTGGGTTAGGTTAGGTTATATTCCGCTATTGATGTATATAAAGGTCCCACGGAGACGTAAAGGCCAACTCGCCAGGAATGTTGTCAAATAGTACCGCCGAGATGATAGGTTGGGTTAGGTTACGTTATATTACGTTATTGATGTATATGAAGGTCAAACGGAGACGTAGAGGCCAACTCGGCAGGTATGTTGTCAAATATTACCGCCGAGATATTAGGTTGGGTTAGGTTAGGTTATATTACGTGATTGATGTATATAAAAGTCCCACGGAGAAGGAGAAGCCAACTCGCCAGCAATGTTGTAAAATATTATCGCCGAGATGTTAGGTTGGGTTAGGTTAGGTTGTATTACGTTATTGATGTATATAAAGGTCCCACGGAGACGTAGAGGCCAACAAGACAGGAATGTGGGCAAATATTACCGCCGAGATATTAGATTGGGTTAGGTTAGGTTATATTACGTGATTGAAGTATATAAAGGTTCTACGGAGACGTAGAGGCCAACTCGCCAGGAATGTTTTCAAATATTACCGCCGAGATGTTAGGTTGGGTTAGGTTAGGTTATATTACATTATTGATGTATATGAAGGTCAAACGGAGACGTAGAGGCCAACTCGCCAGGAATGATGTCAAATATTACCGCCGAGATATTAGATTGGGTTAGGTTAGGTTATATTACGTGATTGAAGTATATAAAGGTTCTACGGAGACGTAGAGGCCAACTCGCCAGGAATGTTTTCAAATATTACCGCCGAGATGTTAGGTTGGGTTAGGCTAGGTTATATTACATTATTGATGTATATGAAGGTCAAACGGAGACGTAGAGGCCAACTCGCCAGGAATGATGTCAAATATTACCGCCGAGTTGTTAGGTTGGGTTATGTTAGGTTATATTACGTTATTGATGTATATAAAGGTCCCACGGAGACGTAGAGGCCAACTCGGCAGGTATGTTGTCAAATATTACCGCCGAGATATTAGGTTGGGTTAGGTTAGGTTATATTACGTGATTGATGTATATAAAAGTCCCACGGAGAAGGAGAAGCCAACTCGCCAGCAATGTTGTAAAATATTATCGCCGAGATGTTAGGTTGGGTTAGGTTAGGTTGTATTACGTTATTGATGTATATAAAGGTCCCACGGAGACGTAGAGGCCAACAAGACAGGAATGTGGTCAAATATTACCGCCGAGATATTAGATTGGGTTAGGCTAGGTTATATTACGTGATTGAACTATATAAAGGTTCTACGGAGACGTAGAGGCCAACTCGCCAGGAATGTTTTCAAATATTACCGCCGAGATGTTAGGTTGGATTAGGTTAGGTTATATTACGTTATAGATGTATATAAAGGTCCCACGGAGACATAGAGGCCAACTCGCCAGGAATGTTTTCAAATATTACCGCCGAGATGTTAGGTTGGGATAGGTTAGGTTATATTACATTATTGATGTATATGAAGGTCAAACGGAGACGTAGAGGCCACCTCGCCAGGAATGATGTCAAATATTACCGCCGAGATGTTAGGTTGGGTTAGGTTAGGTTATATTACATTATTGATGTATATAAATGTCCCACGGAGACGTAGAGGCCAACGAGACAGGAATGTGGTCAAATATTACCGCCAAAATGTTAGATTGGGTTAGGCTAGGTTATATTACTTTATTGAATTATATAAAGGTCCTACGGAGACGTAGAGGCCAACAAGCCAGGAATGTGGTCAAATATTACCGCCGAGATGTTAGGTTGGGTTAGGTTAGGTTATATTACGTTATTGATGTATATAAAGGGCCCACGGAGACGTAGAGGCCAAATCGCCCGGAATGTTGTCAAATATTACCGCCGAGGTGATAGGTTGGGTAAGGATAGGTTATATTACGTTATTGATGTATATAAAGGTCCCACGGAGAGGTAGAGGCCAACAAGCCAGGAATGTGGACAAATATTACCGCCGAGATGTTAGTTTGGGTTAGGTTAGGTTATATTACGTTATTGATGTATATAAAGGTCCCACGGAGACGTAGAGGCCAACAAGCCAGGAATGTGGTCAAATATTACCGCCGAGATGTTAGGTTGGGTTAGGTTAGGTTATATTACGTTATTGATGTATATAATGGGTCCACGGAAACGGAGAAGCCAACTCGCCAGGAATGTTGTCAAATATTACCGCCGAGAAGATAGGTTGGGTTAGGTTATGTTATATTACGTTATTGATGTATATAAAGATCTCACGGAGACGTAGAGGCCAACTCGCCAGGTATGTTGTCAAATAGTACCGCCGAGATGTTAGGTTGGGTTAGGTTAGGTTATATTACGTTATTGATGTATATAAAGATCCCACGGAGACGTAGAGGCCAACTCGCCAGGTAAGTTGTCAAATATTACCGCCGAGATGTTAGATTGGGTTAGGCTAGCTTATATTATGTTATTGATGTATATGAAGGTCCCACGGAGACGTAGAGGCCAACTCGCCAGCTATGTTGTCAAATAGTACCGCCGACATGTTAGGTTGGGTTAGGTTAGGTTATATTCCGCTATTGATGTATATAAAGGTCCCACGGAGACGTAAAGGCCAACTCGCCAGGAATGTTGTCAAATAGTACCGCCGAGACGATAGGTTGGGTTAGGTTACGTTATATTACGTTATTGATGTATATGAAGGTCAAACGGAGACGTAGAGGCCAACTCGGCAGGTATGTTGTCAAATATTACCGCCGAGATATTAGGTTGGGTTAGGTTAGGTTATATTACGTGATTGATGTATATAAAAGTCCCACGGAGAAGGAGAAGCCAACTCGCCAGCAATGTTGTAAAATATTATCGCCGAGATGTTAGGTTGGGTTAGGTTAGGTTGTATTACGTTATTGATGTATATAAAGGTCCCACGGAGACGTAGAGGCCAACAAGACAGGAATGTGGGCAAATATTACCGCCGAGATATTAGATTGGGTTAGGTTAGGTTATATTACGTGATTGAAGTATATAAAGGTTCTACGGAGACGTAGAGGCCAACTCGCCAGGAATGTTTTCAAATATTACCGCCGAGATGTTAGGTTGGGTTAGGTTAGGTTATATTACATTATTGATGTATATGAAGGTCAAACGGAGACGTAGAGGCCAACTCGCCAGGAATGATGTCAAATATTACCGCCGAGATATTAGATTGGGTTAGGTTAGGTTATATTACGTGATTGAAGTATATAAAGGTTCTACGGAGACGTAGAGGCCAACTCGCCAGGAATGTTTTCAAATATTACCGCCGAGATGTTAGGTTGGGTTAGGCTAGGTTATATTACATTATTGATGTATATGAAGGTCAAACGGAGACGTAGAGGCCAACTCGCCAGGAATGATGTCAAATATTACCGCCGAGTTGTTAGGTTGGGTTATGTTAGGTTATATTACGTTATTGATGTATATAAAGGTCCCACGGAGACGTAGAGGCCAACTCGGCAGGTATGTTGTCAAATATTACCGCCGAGATATTAGGTTGGGTTAGGTTAGGTTATATTACGTGATTGATGTATATAAAAGTCCCACGGAGAAGGAGAAGCCAACTCGCCAGCAATGTTGTAAAATATTATCGCCGAGATGTTAGGTTGGGTTAGGTTAGGTTGTATTACGTTATTGATGTATATAAAGGTCCCACGGAGACGTAGAGGCCAACAAGACAGGAATGTGGTCAAATATTACCGCCGAGATATTAGATTGGGTTAGGCTAGGTTATATTACGTGATTGAACTATATAAAGGTTCTACGGAGACGTAGAGGCCAACTCGCCAGGAATGTTTTCAAATATTACCGCCGAGATATTAGGTTGGGTTAGGTTAGGTTATATTACGTGATTGATGTATATAAAAGTCCCACGGAGAAGGAGAAGCCAACTCGCCAGCAATGTTGTAAAATATTATCGCCGAGATGTTAGGTTGGGTTAGGTTAGGTTGTATTACATTATTGATGTATATAAATGTCCCACGGAGACGTAGAGGCCAACGAGACAGGAATGTGGTCAAATATTACCGCCAAAATGTTAGATTGGGTTAGGCTAGGTTATATTACTTTATTGAATTATATAAAGGTCCTACGGAGACGTAGAGGCCAACAAGCCAGGAATGTGGTCAAATATTACCGCCGAGATGTTAGGTTGGGTTAGGTTAGGTTATATTACGTTATTGATGTATATAAAGGGCCCACGGAGACGTAGAGGCCAAATCGCCCGGAATGTTGTCAAATATTACCGCCGAGGTGATAGGTTGGGTAAGGATAGGTTATATTACGTTATTGATGTATATAAAGGTCCCACGGAGAGGTAGAGGCCAACAAGCCAGGAATGTGGACAAATATTACCGCCGAGATGTTAGTTTGGGTTAGGTTAGGTTATATTACGTTATTGATGTATATAAAGGTCCCACGGAGACGTAGAGGCCAACAAGCCAGGAATGTGGTCAAATATTACCGCCGAGATGTTAGGTTGCGTTAGGTTAGGTTATATTACGTTATTGATGTATATAATGGGTCCACGGAAACGGAGAAGCCAACTCGCCAGGAATGTTGTCAAATATTACCGCCGAGAAGATAGGTTGGGTTAGGTTATGTTATATTACGTTATTGATGTATATAAAGGTCCCACGGATTCGTAGAGGCCAACTCGCCAGGAATGTGGTCAAATATTACCGCCGAGATGATAGGTTGGGTAAGGTTAGGTTATATTACGTTATTGATGTATATAAAGATCTCACGGAGACGTAGAGGCAAACTCGCCAGGTATGTTGTCAAATATTACCGCCGAGATGTTAGATTGGGTTAGGCTAGCTTATATTATGTTATTGATGTATATGAAGGTCCCACGGAGACGTAGAGGCCAACTCGCCAGGTATGTTGTCAAATAGTACCGCCGAGATGTTAGGTTGGGTTAGGTTAGGTTATATTACGTTATAGATGTATATAAAGGTCCCACGGAGACGTAGAGGCCAAATCGCCCGGAATGTTGTCAAATATTACCGCCGAGGTGATAGGTTGGGTAAGGATAGGTTATATTACGTTATTGATGTATATAAAGGTCCCACGGAGAGGTAGAGGCCAACAAGCCAGGAATGTGGACAAATATTACCGCCGAGATGTTAGTTTGGGTTAGGTTAGGTTGTATTACGTTATTGATGTATATAAAGGTCCCACGGAGACGTAGAGGCCAACAAGACAGGAATGTGGTCAAATATTACCGCCGAGATATTAGGTTGGGTTAGGCTAGGTTATATTACGTGATTGAAGTATATAAAAGTTCTACGGAGACGTAGAGGCCAACTCGCCAGGAATGATTTCAAATATTACCGCCGAGATGTTAGGTTGGATTAGGTTAGGTTATATTACGTTATAGATGTATATAAAGGTCCCACGGAGACGTAGAGGCCACCTCGCCAGGAATGATGTCAAATATTACCGCCGAGATGTTAGGTTGGGTTAGGTTAGGTTACATTACATTATTGATGTATATAAATGTCCCACGGAGACGTAGAGGCCAACGAGACAGGAATGTGGTCAAATATTACCGCCAAAATGTTAGATTGGGTTAGGCTAGGTTATATTACTTTATTGAATTATATAAAGGTCCTACGGAGACGTAGAGGCCAACAAGCCAGGAATGTGGTCAAATATTACCGCCGAGATGTTAGGTTGGGTTAGGTTAGGTTATATTACGTTATTGATGTATATAAAGGTCCCACGGAGACGTAGAGGCCAAATCGCCCGGAATGTTGTCAAATATTACCGCCGAGGTGATAGGTTGGGTAAGGATAGGTTATATTACGTTATTGATGAATATAAAGGTCCCACGGAGAGGTAGAGGCCAAAAAGCCAGGAATGTGGACAAATATTACCGCCGAGATGTTAGTTTGGGTTAGGTTAGGTTATATTACGTTATTGATGTATATAAAGGTCCCACGGAGACGTAGAGGCCAACAAGCCAGGAATGTGGTCAAATATTACCGCCGAGATGTTAGGTTGGGTTAGGTTAGGTTATATTACGTTATTGATGTATATAATGGGTCCACGGAAACGGAGAAGCCAACTCGCCAGGAATGTTGTCAAATATTACCGCCGAGAAGATAGGTTGGGTTAGGTTATGTTATATTACGTTATTGATGTATATAAAGATCTCACGGAGACGTAGAGGCCAACTCGCCAGGTATGTTGTCAAATAGTACCGCCGAGATGTTAGGTTGGGTTAGGTTAGGTTATATTACGTCATAGATATATATAAAGGTCCCACGGAGACGTAGAGGCCTCCTCGGCAGGTATGTTGTCAAATATTGCCGCCGAGATGTTAGGTTGGGTTAGGTTAGGTTATATTACGTGATTGATGTATATAAAAGTCCCACGGAGAAGGAGAAGCCAACTCGCCAGAAATGATGTCAAATATTACCGCCGAGATGTTAGATTGGGTTAGGCTAGCTTATATTATGTTATTGATGTATATGAAGGTCCCACGGAGACGTAGAGGCCAACTCGCCAGGTATGTTGTCAAATAGTACCGCCGAGATGTTAGGTTGGGTTAGGTTAGGTTATATTACGTTATAGATGTATATAAAGGTCCCACGGAGACGTAGAGGCCAAATCGCCGGGAATGTTGTCAAATATTACCGCCGAGGTGATAGGTTGGGTAAGGATAGGTTATATTACGTTATTGATGTATATAAAGGTCCCACGGAGAGGTAGAGGCCAACAAGCCAGGAATGTGGACAAATATTACCGCCGAGATGTTAGTTTGGCTTAGGTTAGGTTATATTACGTTATTGATGTATATAAAGGTCACACGGAGACGTAGAGGCCAACAAGCCAGGAATGTGGTCAAATATTACCGCCGAGATGTTAGGTTGGGTTAGGTTAGGTTATATTACGTTATTGATGTATATAATGGGTCCACGGAAACGGAGAAGCCAACTCGCCAGGAATGTTGTCAAATATTACCGCCGAGAAGATAGGTTGGGTTAGGTTATGTTATATTACGTTATTGATGTATATAAAGATCTCACGGAGACGCAGAGGCCAACTCGCCAGGTATGTTGTCAAATAGTACCGCCGAGGTGTTAGGTTGGGTTAGGTTAGGTTATATTACGTTATTGATGTATATAAAGATCCCACGGAGACGTAGAGGCCAACTCGCCAGGTATGTTGTCAAATATTACCGCCGAGATGTTAGATTGGGTTAGGCTAGCTTATATTATGTTATTGATGTATATGAAGGTCCCACGGAGACGTAGAGGCCAACTCGCCAGCTATGTTGTCAAATAGTACCGCCGAGATGTTAGGTTGGGTTAGGTTAGGTTATATTCCGCTATTGATGTATATAAAGGTCCCACGGAGACGTAAAGGCCGACTCGCCAGGAATGTTGTCAAATATTACCGCCGAGATGTTAGGTTGGGTAAGGATAGGTTATATTACGTTATTGATGTATATAAAGGTCCCACGGAGAGGTAGAGGCCAACAAGCCAGGAATGTGGACAAATATTACCTAGGAGATGTTAGTTTGGGTTAGGTTAGGTTATATTACGTTATTGATGTATATAAAGGTCCCACGGAGACCTAGAGGCCAACAAGCCAGGAATGTGGTCAAATATTACCGACGAGATGTTAGGTTGGGTTAGGTTATGTTATATGACGTTATTGATGTATATAAAGATCTCACGGAGACGTAGAGGCAAACTCGCCAGGTATGTTGTCAAATATTACCGCCGAGATGTTAGATTGGGTTAGGCTAGCTTATATTATGTTATTTATGTATATAAGGGTCCCACGGATTCGTAGCGGCCATCTCGCCAGGAATGTGGTCAAATATTACCGCCGAGATGATAGGTTGGGTAAGGATAGGTTATATTACGTTATTGATGTATATAAAGGTCCCACGGAGAGGTAGAGGCCAACAAGCCAGGAATGTGGACAAATATTACCGCCGAGATGTTAGTTTGGGTTAGGTTAAGTTATATTACGTTATTGATGTATATAAAGGTCCCACGGAGACGTAGAGGCCAACAAGCCAGGAATGTGGTCAAATATTACCGCCGAGATGTTAGGTTGGGTTAGGTTAGGTTATATTACGTTATTGATGTATATAATGGGTCCACGGAGACGTAGAGGCCAACAAGACAGGAATGTGGTCAAATATTACCGCCGATATGTTAGATTGGGTTAGGTTAGGTTATATTACGTTATTGAAGTATATAAAGGTTCTACGGAGACGTAGAGGCCAACAAGCCAGGAATGTGGTCAAATATTACCGCCGAGATGTTAGATTGGGTTAGGCTAGCTTATATTATGTTATTTATGTATATAAAGGTCCCAATGGATTCGTAGAGGCCAACTCGCCAGGAATGTGGTCAAATATTACCGCCGAGATGATAGGTTGGGTAAGGTTAGGTTATATTACGTTATTGATGTATATAAAGATCCCACGGAGACGTAGAGGCCAACTCGCCAGGTATGTTGTCAAATATTACCGCCGAGATGATAGGTTGGGTTAGGTTATGTTATATTAAGTTATTGATGTATATAAAGATCTCACGGAGACGTAGAGGCAAACTCGCCAGGTATGTTGTCAAATATTACCGCCGAGATGTTAGATTGGGTTAGGCTAGCTTATATTATGTTATTGATGTATATGAAGGTCCCACGGAGACGTAGAGGCCAACTCGCCAGGTATGTTGTCAAATAGTACCGCCGAGATGTTAGGTTGGGTTAGGTTAGGTTATATTACGTTATAGATGTATATAAAGGTCCCACGGAGACGTAGAGGCCAACTCGCCAGGAATGACGTCAAATATTACCGCCGAGATGTTAGGTTGGGTTAGGTTATGTTATATTACGATATTGATGTATATAAATGTCCCACGGAGACGGAGAAGCCAACTCGCCAGGCATGTTGTCAAATATTACAGCCGAGATGTTAGGTTGGGTTAGGTTAGGTTATATTACGTTGTTGATGTATATAAATGTCCCACGGAGACGTAGAGGCCAACTCGGCAGGTATGTTGTCAAATATTACCGCCGAGATGTTAGGTTGGGTTAGGTTAGGTTATATTATGTTATTTATGTTTATAAAGGTCCCACGGAGACGTAGAGGCCAACTCTCCAGATATGTTTCAAATATTACCGCCGAGATGTTAGTTTGGGTTAGGTTAGGTTATATTACGTTATTGATGTATATAAAGGTCCCACGGAGACGTAGAGGCCAACAAGCCAGGAATGTGGTCAAATATTACCGCCGAGATGATAGGTTGGGTTAGGTTACGTTATATTACGTTGTTGATGTATATGAAGGTCAAACGGAGACGTAGAGGCCAACTCGCCAGGAATGATGTCAAATATTGCCGCCGAGATGATAGGTTGGGTTAGGCTAGGTTATATTACGTTTTTGAATTATATAAAGGTCCCACGGAGACGTAGAGGCCAACTCGCCAGGTATGTTGTCAAATATTACCGCCGAGATGTTAGATTGGGTTAGGCTAGCTTATATTATGTTATTGATGTATATGAAGGTCCCACGGAGACGTAGAGGCCAACTCGCCAGGTATGTTGTCAAATAGTACCGCCGAGATGTTAGGTTGGGTTAGGTTAGGTTATATTACGTTATAGATGTATATAAAGGTCCCACGGAGACGTAGAGGCCTACTCGCCAGGAATGTTTTCAAATATTACCGCCGAGATGATAGGTTGTGTTAGGTTAGGTTATATTACGTTATTGATGTATATGAAGGTCAAACGGAGACGTAGAGGCCAACTCGCCAGGCATGTTGTCAAATATTACCGCCGAGATGTTAGATTGGGTTAGGCTAGCTTATATTATGTTATTGATGTATATGAAGGTCCCACGGAGACGTAGAGGCCAACTCGCCAGGTACGTTGTCAAATAGTACCGCCGAGATGTTAGGTTGGGTTAGGTTAGGTTATATTTCGTTATAGATGTATATAAAGGTCCCACGGAGACGTAGAGGCCAACTCGCCAGGAATGTTTTCAAATATTACCGCCGAGATGATAGGTTGTGTTAGGTTAGGTTATATTACGTTATTGATGTATATGAAGGTCAAACGGAGACGTAGAGGCCAACACGCCAGGAATGATGTCAAATATTACCGCCGAGATGTTAGGTTGGGTTATGTTAGGTTATATTACGTTATTGATGTATATAAAGGTCCCACGGAGACGTAGAGGCCAAATCGCCCGGAATGTGGTCAAATATTACCGCCAAAATGTTAGATTGGGTTAGGCTAGGTTATATTACTTTATTGAATTATATAAAGGTCCTACGGAGACGTAGAGGCCAACAAGCCAGGAATGTGGTCAAATATTACCGCCGAGATGTTAGGTTGGGTTAGGTTAGGTTATATTACGTTATTGATGTATATAAAGGTCCCACGGAGACGTAGAGGCCAAATCGCCCGGAATGTTGTCAAATATTACCGCCGAGGTGATAGGTTGGGTAAGGATAGGTTATATTACGTTATTGATGTATATAAAGGTCCCACGGAGAGGTAGAGGCCAACAAGCCAGGAATGTGGACAAATATTACCGCCGAGATGTTAGTTTGGGTTAGGTTAGGTTATATTACGTTATTGATGTATATAAAGGTCCCACGGAGACGTAGAGGCCAACAAGCCAGGAATGTGGTCAAATATTACCGCCGAGATGTTAGGTTGGGTTAGGTTAGGTTATATTACGTTATTGATGTATATAATGGGTCCACGGAGACGTAGAGGCCAACAAGACAGGAATGTGGTCAAATATTACCGCCGATATGTTAGATTGGGTTATGTTAGGTTATATTACGTTATTGATGTATATAAAGGTCCCACGGAGACGTAGAGGCCAACTCGGCAGGTATGTTGTCAAATATTACCGCCGAGATATTAGGTTGGGTTAGGTTAGGTTATATTACGTGATTGATGTATATAAAAGTCCCACGGAGAAGGAGAAGCCAACTCGCCAGCAATGTTGTAAAATATTATCGCCGAGATGTTAGGTTGGGTTAGGTTAGGTTGTATTACGTTATTGATGTATATAAAGGTCCCACGGAGACGTAGAGGCCAACAAGACAGGAATGTGGTCAAATATTACCGCCGAGATATTAGATTGGGTTAGGCTAGGTTATATTACGTGATTGAACTATATAAAGGTTCTACGGAGACGTAGAGGCCAACTCGCCAGGAATGTTTTCAAATATTACCGCCGAGATGTTAGGTTGGATTAGGTTAGGTTATATTACGTTATAGATGTATATAAAGGTCCCACGGAGACATAGAGGCCAACTCGCCAGGAATGTTTTCAAATATTACCGCCGAGATGTTAGGTTGGGATAGGTTAGGTTATATTACATTATTGATGTATATGAAGGTCAAACGGAGACGTAGAGGCCACCTCGCCAGGAATGATGTCAAATATTACCGCCGAGATGTTAGGTTGGGTTAGGTTAGGTTATATTACATTATTGATGTATATAAATGTCCCACGGAGACGTAGAGGCCAACGAGACAGGAATGTGGTCAAATATTACCGCCAAAATGTTAGATTGGGTTAGGCTAGGTTATATTACTTTATTGAATTATATAAAGGTCCTACGGAGACGTAGAGGCCAACAAGCCAGGAATGTGGTCAAATATTACCGCCGAGATGTTAGGTTGGGTTAGGTTAGGTTATATTACGTTATTGATGTATATAAAGGGCCCACGGAGACGTAGAGGCCAAATCGCCCGGAATGTTGTCAAATATTACCGCCGAGGTGATAGGTTGGGTAAGGATAGGTTATATTACGTTATTGATGTATATAAAGGTCCCACGGAGAGGTAGAGGCCAACAAGCCAGGAATGTGGACAAATATTACCGCCGAGATGTTAGTTTGGGTTAGGTTAGGTTATATTACGTTATTGATGTATATAAAGGTCCCACGGAGACGTAGAGGCCAACAAGCCAGGAATGTGGTCAAATATTACCGCCGAGATGTTAGGTTGGGTTAGGTTAGGTTATATTACGTTATTGATGTATATAATGGGTCCACGGAAACGGAGAAGCCAACTCGCCAGGAATGTTGTCAAATATTACCGCCGAGAAGATAGGTTGGGTTAGGTTATGTTATATTACGTTATTGATGTATATAAAGATCTCACGGAGACGTAGAGGCCAACTCGCCAGGTATGTTGTCAAATAGTACCGCCGAGATGTTAGGTTGGGTTAGGTTAGGTTATATTACGTTATTGATGTATATAAAGATCCCACGGAGACGTAGAGGCCAACTCGCCAGGTAAGTTGTCAAATATTACCGCCGAGATGTTAGATTGGGTTAGGCTAGCTTATATTATGTTATTGATGTATATGAAGGTCCCACGGAGACGTAGAGGCCAACTCGCCAGCTATGTTGTCAAATAGTACCGCCGACATGTTAGGTTGGGTTAGGTTAGGTTATATTCCGCTATTGATGTATATAAAGGTCCCACGGAGACGTAAAGGCCAACTCGCCAGGAATGTTGTCAAATAGTACCGCCGAGACGATAGGTTGGGTTAGGTTACGTTATATTACGTTATTGATGTATATGAAGGTCAAACGGAGACGTAGAGGCCAACTCGGCAGGTATGTTGTCAAATATTACCGCCGAGATATTAGGTTGGGTTAGGTTAGGTTATATTACGTGATTGATGTATATAAAAGTCCCACGGAGAAGGAGAAGCCAACTCGCCAGCAATGTTGTAAAATATTATCGCCGAGATGTTAGGTTGGGTTAGGTTAGGTTGTATTACGTTATTGATGTATATAAAGGTCCCACGGAGACGTAGAGGCCAACAAGACAGGAATGTGGGCAAATATTACCGCCGAGATATTAGATTGGGTTAGGTTAGGTTATATTACGTGATTGAAGTATATAAAGGTTCTACGGAGACGTAGAGGCCAACTCGCCAGGAATGTTTTCAAATATTACCGCCGAGATGTTAGGTTGGGTTAGGTTAGGTTATATTACATTATTGATGTATATGAAGGTCAAACGGAGACGTAGAGGCCAACTCGCCAGGAATGATGTCAAATATTACCGCCGAGATATTAGATTGGGTTAGGTTAGGTTATATTACGTGATTGAAGTATATAAAGGTTCTACGGAGACGTAGAGGCCAACTCGCCAGGAATGTTTTCAAATATTACCGCCGAGATGTTAGGTTGGGTTAGGCTAGGTTATATTACATTATTGATGTATATGAAGGTCAAACGGAGACGTAGAGGCCAACTCGCCAGGAATGATGTCAAATATTACCGCCGAGTTGTTAGGTTGGGTTATGTTAGGTTATATTACGTTATTGATGTATATAAAGGTCCCACGGAGACGTAGAGGCCAACTCGGCAGGTATGTTGTCAAATATTACCGCCGAGATATTAGGTTGGGTTAGGTTAGGTTATATTACGTGATTGATGTATATAAAAGTCCCACGGAGAAGGAGAAGCCAACTCGCCAGCAATGTTGTAAAATATTATCGCCGAGATGTTAGGTTGGGTTAGGTTAGGTTGTATTACGTTATTGATGTATATAAAGGTCCCACGGAGACGTAGAGGCCAACAAGACAGGAATGTGGTCAAATATTACCGCCGAGATATTAGATTGGGTTAGGCTAGGTTATATTACGTGATTGAACTATATAAAGGTTCTACGGAGACGTAGAGGCCAACTCGCCAGGAATGTTTTCAAATATTACCGCCGAGATATTAGGTTGGGTTAGGTTAGGTTATATTACGTGATTGATGTATATAAAAGTCCCACGGAGAAGGAGAAGCCAACTCGCCAGCAATGTTGTAAAATATTATCGCCGAGATGTTAGGTTGGGTTAGGTTAGGTTGTATTACATTATTGATGTATATAAATGTCCCACGGAGACGTAGAGGCCAACGAGACAGGAATGTGGTCAAATATTACCGCCAAAATGTTAGATTGGGTTAGGCTAGGTTATATTACTTTATTGAATTATATAAAGGTCCTACGGAGACGTAGAGGCCAACAAGCCAGGAATGTGGTCAAATATTACCGCCGAGATGTTAGGTTGGGTTAGGTTAGGTTATATTACGTTATTGATGTATATAAAGGTCCCACGGAGACGTAGAGGCCAAATCGCCCGGAATGTTGTCAAATATTACCGCCGAGGTGATAGGTTGGGTAAGGATAGGTTATATTACGTTATTGATGAATATAAAGGTCCCACGGAGAGGTAGAGGCCAAAAAGCCAGGAATGTGGACAAATATTACCGCCGAGATGTTAGTTTGGGTTAGGTTAGGTTATATTACGTTATTGATGTATATAAAGGTCCCACGGAGACGTAGAGGCCAACAAGCCAGGAATGTGGTCAAATATTACCGCCGAGATGTTAGGTTGGGTTAGGTTAGGTTATATTACGTTATTGATGTATATAATGGGTCCACGGAAACGGAGAAGCCAACTCGCCAGGAATGTTGTCAAATATTACCGCCGAGAAGATAGGTTGGGTTAGGTTATGTTATATTACGTTATTGATGTATATAAAGATCTCACGGAGACGTAGAGGCCAACTCGCCAGGTATGTTGTCAAATAGTACCGCCGAGATGTTAGGTTGGGTTAGGTTAGGTTATATTACGTCATAGATATATATAAAGGTCCCACGGAGACGTAGAGGCCTCCTCGGCAGGTATGTTGTCAAATATTGCCGCCGAGATGTTAGGTTGGGTTAGGTTAGGTTATATTACGTGATTGATGTATATAAAAGTCCCACGGAGAAGGAGAAGCCAACTCGCCAGAAATGATGTCAAATATTACCGCCGAGATGTTAGATTGGGTTAGGCTAGCTTATATTATGTTATTGATGTATATGAAGGTCCCACGGAGACGTAGAGGCCAACTCGCCAGGTATGTTGTCAAATAGTACCGCCGAGATGTTAGGTTGGGTTAGGTTAGGTTATATTACGTTATAGATGTATATAAAGGTCCCACGGAGACGTAGAGGCCAAATCGCCGGGAATGTTGTCAAATATTACCGCCGAGGTGATAGGTTGGGTAAGGATAGGTTATATTACGTTATTGATGTATATAAAGGTCCCACGGAGAGGTAGAGGCCAACAAGCCAGGAATGTGGACAAATATTACCGCCGAGATGTTAGTTTGGCTTAGGTTAGGTTATATTACGTTATTGATGTATATAAAGGTCACACGGAGACGTAGAGGCCAACAAGCCAGGAATGTGGTCAAATATTACCGCCGAGATGTTAGGTTGGGTTAGGTTAGGTTATATTACGTTATTGATGTATATAATGGGTCCACGGAAACGGAGAAGCCAACTCGCCAGGAATGTTGTCAAATATTACCGCCGAGAAGATAGGTTGGGTTAGGTTATGTTATATTACGTTATTGATGTATATAAAGATCTCACGGAGACGCAGAGGCCAACTCGCCAGGTATGTTGTCAAATAGTACCGCCGAGGTGTTAGGTTGGGTTAGGTTAGGTTATATTACGTTATTGATGTATATAAAGATCCCACGGAGACGTAGAGGCCAACTCGCCAGGTATGTTGTCAAATATTACCGCCGAGATGTTAGATTGGGTTAGGCTAGCTTATATTATGTTATTGATGTATATGAAGGTCCCACGGAGACGTAGAGGCCAACTCGCCAGCTATGTTGTCAAATAGTACCGCCGAGATGTTAGGTTGGGTTAGGTTAGGTTATATTCCGCTATTGATGTATATAAAGGTCCCACGGAGACGTAAAGGCCGACTCGCCAGGAATGTTGTCAAATATTACCGCCGAGATGTTAGGTTGGGTAAGGATAGGTTATATTACGTTATTGATGTATATAAAGGTCCCACGGAGAGGTAGAGGCCAACAAGCCAGGAATGTGGACAAATATTACCTAGGAGATGTTAGTTTGGGTTAGGTTAGGTTATATTACGTTATTGATGTATATAAAGGTCCCACGGAGACCTAGAGGCCAACAAGCCAGGAATGTGGTCAAATATTACCGACGAGATGTTAGGTTGGGTTAGGTTATGTTATATGACGTTATTGATGTATATAAAGATCTCACGGAGACGTAGAGGCAAACTCGCCAGGTATGTTGTCAAATATTACCGCCGAGATGTTAGATTGGGTTAGGCTAGCTTATATTATGTTATTTATGTATATAAGGGTCCCACGGATTCGTAGCGGCCATCTCGCCAGGAATGTGGTCAAATATTACCGCCGAGATGATAGGTTGGGTAAGGATAGGTTATATTACGTTATTGATGTATATAAAGGTCCCACGGAGAGGTAGAGGCCAACAAGCCAGGAATGTGGACAAATATTACCGCCGAGATGTTAGTTTGGGTTAGGTTAAGTTATATTACGTTATTGATGTATATAAAGGTCCCACGGAGACGTAGAGGCCAACAAGCCAGGAATGTGGTCAAATATTACCGCCGAGATGTTAGGTTGGGTTAGGTTAGGTTATATTACGTTATTGATGTATATAATGGGTCCACGGAGACGTAGAGGCCAACAAGACAGGAATGTGGTCAAATATTACCGCCGATATGTTAGATTGGGTTAGGTTAGGTTATATTACGTTATTGAAGTATATAAAGGTTCTACGGAGACGTAGAGGCCAACAAGCCAGGAATGTGGTCAAATATTACCGCCGAGATGTTAGATTGGGTTAGGCTAGCTTATATTATGTTATTTATGTATATAAAGGTCCCAATGGATTCGTAGAGGCCAACTCGCCAGGAATGTGGTCAAATATTACCGCCGAGATGATAGGTTGGGTAAGGTTAGGTTATATTACGTTATTGATGTATATAAAGATCCCACGGAGACGTAGAGGCCAACTCGCCAGGTATGTTGTCAAATATTACCGCCGAGATGATAGGTTGGGTTAGGTTATGTTATATTAAGTTATTGATGTATATAAAGATCTCACGGAGACGTAGAGGCAAACTCGCCAGGTATGTTGTCAAATATTACCGCCGAGATGTTAGATTGGGTTAGGCTAGCTTATATTATGTTATTGATGTATATGAAGGTCCCACGGAGACGTAGAGGCCAACTCGCCAGGTATGTTGTCAAATAGTACCGCCGAGATGTTAGGTTGGGTTAGGTTAGGTTATATTACGTTATAGATGTATATAAAGGTCCCACGGAGACGTAGAGGCCAACTCGCCAGGAATGACGTCAAATATTACCGCCGAGATGTTAGGTTGGGTTAGGTTATGTTATATTACGATATTGATGTATATAAATGTCCCACGGAGACGGAGAAGCCAACTCGCCAGGCATGTTGTCAAATATTACAGCCGAGATGTTAGGTTGGGTTAGGTTAGGTTATATTACGTTGTTGATGTATATAAATGTCCCACGGAGACGTAGAGGCCAACTCGGCAGGTATGTTGTCAAATATTACCGCCGAGATGTTAGGTTGGGTTAGGTTAGGTTATATTATGTTATTTATGTTTATAAAGGTCCCACGGAGACGTAGAGGCCAACTCTCCAGATATGTTTCAAATATTACCGCCGAGATGTTAGTTTGGGTTAGGTTAGGTTATATTACGTTATTGATGTATATAAAGGTCCCACGGAGACGTAGAGGCCAACAAGCCAGGAATGTGGTCAAATATTACCGCCGAGATGATAGGTTGGGTTAGGTTACGTTATATTACGTTGTTGATGTATATGAAGGTCAAACGGAGACGTAGAGGCCAACTCGCCAGGTACGTTGTCAAATAGTACCGCCGAGATGTTAGGTTGGGTTAGGTTAGGTTATATTTCGTTATAGATGTATATAAAGGTCCCACGGAGACGTAGAGGCCAACTCGCCAGGAATGTTTTCAAATATTACCGCCGAGATGATAGGTTGTGTTAGGTTAGGTTATATTACGTTATTGATGTATATGAAGGTCAAACGGAGACGTAGAGGCCAACACGCCAGGAATGATGTCAAATATTACCGCCGAGATGTTAGGTTGGGTTATGTTAGGTTATATTACGTTATTGATGTATATAAAGGTCCCACGGAGACGTAGAGGCCAAATCGCCCGGAATGTGGTCAAATATTACCGCCAAAATGTTAGATTGGGTTAGGCTAGGTTATATTACTTTATTGAATTATATAAAGGTCCTACGGAGACGTAGAGGCCAACAAGCCAGGAATGTGGTCAAATATTACCGCCGAGATGTTAGGTTGGGTTAGGTTAGGTTATATTACGTTATTGATGTATATAAAGGTCCCACGGAGACGTAGAGGCCAAATCGCCCGGAATGTTGTCAAATATTACCGCCGAGGTGATAGGTTGGGTAAGGATAGGTTATATTACGTTATTGATGTATATAAAGGTCCCACGGAGAGGTAGAGGCCAACAAGCCAGGAATGTGGACAAATATTACCGCCGAGATGTTAGTTTGGGTTAGGTTAGGTTATATTACGTTATTGATGTATATAAAGGTCCCACGGAGACGTAGAGGCCAACAAGCCAGGAATGTGGTCAAATATTACCGCCGAGATGTTAGGTTGGGTTAGGTTAGGTTATATTACGTTATTGATGTATATAATGGGTCCACGGAGACGTAGAGGCCAACAAGACAGGAATGTGGTCAAATATTACCGCCGATATGTTAGATTGGGTTATGTTAGGTTATATTACGTTATTGATGTATATAAAGGTCCCACGGAGACGTAGAGGCCAACTCGGCAGGTATGTTGTCAAATATTACCGCCGAGATATTAGGTTGGGTTAGGTTAGGTTATATTACGTGATTGATGTATATAAAAGTCCCACGGAGAAGGAGAAGCCAACTCGCCAGCAATGTTGTAAAATATTATCGCCGAGATGTTAGGTTGGGTTAGGTTAGGTTGTATTACGTTATTGATGTATATAAAGGTCCCACGGAGACGTAGAGGCCAACAAGACAGGAATGTGGGCAAATATTACCGCCGAGATATTAGATTGGGTTAGGTTAGGTTATATTACGTGATTGAAGTATATAAAGGTTCTACGGAGACGTAGAGGCCAACTCGCCAGGAATGTTTTCAAATATTACCGCCGAGATGTTAGGTTGGGTTAGGTTAGGTTATATTACATTATTGATGTATATGAAGGTCAAACGGAGACGTAGAGGCCAACTCGCCAGGAATGATGTCAAATATTACCGCCGAGATATTAGATTGGGTTAGGTTAGGTTATATTACGTGATTGAAGTATATAAAGGTTCTACGGAGACGTAGAGGCCAACTCGCCAGGAATGTTTTCAAATATTACCGCCGAGATGTTAGGTTGGGTTAGGCTAGGTTATATTACATTATTGATGTATATGAAGGTCAAACGGAGACGTAGAGGCCAACTCGCCAGGAATGATGTCAAATATTACCGCCGAGTTGTTAGGTTGG
Source organism: Xylocopa violacea (assembly GCA_963969225.1). Lineage (NCBI taxonomy): Eukaryota > Metazoa > Arthropoda > Insecta > Hymenoptera > Apidae > Xylocopa > Xylocopa violacea. Next base: position 440,847 of record CAXAJV010000463.1, on the reverse strand, counting down.
GTTATGTTAGGTTATATTACGTTATTGATGTATATAAAGGTCCCACGGAGACGTAGAGGCCAACTCGGCAGGTATGTTGTCAAATATTACCGCCGAGATATTAGGTTGGGTTAGGTTAGGTTATATTACGTGATTGATGTATATAAAAGTCCCACGGAGAAGGAGAAGCCAACTCGCCAGCAATGTTGTAAAATATTATCGCCGAGATGTTAGGTTGGGTTAGGTTAGGTTGTATTACGTTATTGATGTATATAAAGGTCCCACGGAGACGTAGAGGCCAACAAGACAGGAATGTGGTCAAATATTACCGCCGAGATATTAGATTGGGTTAGGCTAGGTTATATTACGTGATTGAACTATATAAAGGTTCTACGGAGACGTAGAGGCCAACTCGCCAGGAATGTTTTCAAATATTACCGCCGAGATATTAGGTTGGGTTAGGTTAGGTTATATTACGTGATTGATGTATATAAAAGTCCCACGGAGAAGGAGAAGCCAACTCGCCAGCAATGTTGTAAAATATTATCGCCGAGATGTTAGGTTGGGTTAGGTTAGGTTGTATTACATTATTGATGTATATAAATGTCCCACGGAGACGTAGAGGCCAACGAGACAGGAATGTGGTCAAATATTACCGCCAAAATGTTAGATTGGGTTAGGCTAGGTTATATTACTTTATTGAATTATATAAAGGTCCTACGGAGACGTAGAGGCCAACAAGCCAGGAATGTGGTCAAATATTACCGCCGAGATGTTAGGTTGGGTTAGGTTAGGTTATATTACGTTATTGATGTATATAAAGGTCCCACGGAGACGTAGAGGCCAAATCGCCCGGAATGTTGTCAAATATTACCGCCGAGGTGATAGGTTGGGTAAGGATAGGTTATATTACGTTATTGATGAATATAAAGGTCCCACGGAGAGGTAGAGGCCAAAAAGCCAGGAATGTGGACAAATATTACCGCCGAGATGTTAGTTTGGGTTAGGTTAGGTTATATTACGTTATTGATGTATATAAAGGTCCCACGGAGACGTAGAGGCCAACAAGCCAGGAATGTGGTCAAATATTACCGCCGAGATGTTAGGTTGGGTTAGGTTAGGTTATATTACGTTATTGATGTATATAATGGGTCCACGGAAACGGAGAAGCCAACTCGCCAGGAATGTTGTCAAATATTACCGCCGAGAAGATAGGTTGGGTTAGGTTATGTTATATTACGTTATTGATGTATATAAAGATCTCACGGAGACGTAGAGGCCAACTCGCCAGGTATGTTGTCAAATAGTACCGCCGAGATGTTAGGTTGGGTTAGGTTAGGTTATATTACGTCATAGATATATATAAAGGTCCCACGGAGACGTAGAGGCCTCCTCGGCAGGTATGTTGTCAAATATTGCCGCCGAGATGTTAGGTTGGGTTAGGTTAGGTTATATTACGTGATTGATGTATATAAAAGTCCCACGGAGAAGGAGAAGCCAACTCGCCAGAAATGATGTCAAATATTACCGCCGAGATGTTAGATTGGGTTAGGCTAGCTTATATTATGTTATTGATGTATATGAAGGTCCCACGGAGACGTAGAGGCCAACTCGCCAGGTATGTTGTCAAATAGTACCGCCGAGATGTTAGGTTGGGTTAGGTTAGGTTATATTACGTTATAGATGTATATAAAGGTCCCACGGAGACGTAGAGGCCAAATCGCCGGGAATGTTGTCAAATATTACCGCCGAGGTGATAGGTTGGGTAAGGATAGGTTATATTACGTTATTGATGTATATAAAGGTCCCACGGAGAGGTAGAGGCCAACAAGCCAGGAATGTGGACAAATATTACCGCCGAGATGTTAGTTTGGCTTAGGTTAGGTTATATTACGTTATTGATGTATATAAAGGTCACACGGAGACGTAGAGGCCAACAAGCCAGGAATGTGGTCAAATATTACCGCCGAGATGTTAGGTTGGGTTAGGTTAGGTTATATTACGTTATTGATGTATATAATGGGTCCACGGAAACGGAGAAGCCAACTCGCCAGGAATGTTGTCAAATATTACCGCCGAGAAGATAGGTTGGGTTAGGTTATGTTATATTACGTTATTGATGTATATAAAGATCTCACGGAGACGCAGAGGCCAACTCGCCAGGTATGTTGTCAAATAGTACCGCCGAGGTGTTAGGTTGGGTTAGGTTAGGTTATATTACGTTATTGATGTATATAAAGATCCCACGGAGACGTAGAGGCCAACTCGCCAGGTATGTTGTCAAATATTACCGCCGAGATGTTAGATTGGGTTAGGCTAGCTTATATTATGTTATTGATGTATATGAAGGTCCCACGGAGACGTAGAGGCCAACTCGCCAGCTATGTTGTCAAATAGTACCGCCGAGATGTTAGGTTGGGTTAGGTTAGGTTATATTCCGCTATTGATGTATATAAAGGTCCCACGGAGACGTAAAGGCCGACTCGCCAGGAATGTTGTCAAATATTACCGCCGAGATGTTAGGTTGGGTAAGGATAGGTTATATTACGTTATTGATGTATATAAAGGTCCCACGGAGAGGTAGAGGCCAACAAGCCAGGAATGTGGACAAATATTACCTAGGAGATGTTAGTTTGGGTTAGGTTAGGTTATATTACGTTATTGATGTATATAAAGGTCCCACGGAGACCTAGAGGCCAACAAGCCAGGAATGTGGTCAAATATTACCGACGAGATGTTAGGTTGGGTTAGGTTATGTTATATGACGTTATTGATGTATATAAAGATCTCACGGAGACGTAGAGGCAAACTCGCCAGGTATGTTGTCAAATATTACCGCCGAGATGTTAGATTGGGTTAGGCTAGCTTATATTATGTTATTTATGTATATAAGGGTCCCACGGATTCGTAGCGGCCATCTCGCCAGGAATGTGGTCAAATATTACCGCCGAGATGATAGGTTGGGTAAGGATAGGTTATATTACGTTATTGATGTATATAAAGGTCCCACGGAGAGGTAGAGGCCAACAAGCCAGGAATGTGGACAAATATTACCGCCGAGATGTTAGTTTGGGTTAGGTTAAGTTATATTACGTTATTGATGTATATAAAGGTCCCACGGAGACGTAGAGGCCAACAAGCCAGGAATGTGGTCAAATATTACCGCCGAGATGTTAGGTTGGGTTAGGTTAGGTTATATTACGTTATTGATGTATATAATGGGTCCACGGAGACGTAGAGGCCAACAAGACAGGAATGTGGTCAAATATTACCGCCGATATGTTAGATTGGGTTAGGTTAGGTTATATTACGTTATTGAAGTATATAAAGGTTCTACGGAGACGTAGAGGCCAACAAGCCAGGAATGTGGTCAAATATTACCGCCGAGATGTTAGATTGGGTTAGGCTAGCTTATATTATGTTATTTATGTATATAAAGGTCCCAATGGATTCGTAGAGGCCAACTCGCCAGGAATGTGGTCAAATATTACCGCCGAGATGATAGGTTGGGTAAGGTTAGGTTATATTACGTTATTGATGTATATAAAGATCCCACGGAGACGTAGAGGCCAACTCGCCAGGTATGTTGTCAAATATTACCGCCGAGATGATAGGTTGGGTTAGGTTATGTTATATTAAGTTATTGATGTATATAAAGATCTCACGGAGACGTAGAGGCAAACTCGCCAGGTATGTTGTCAAATATTACCGCCGAGATGTTAGATTGGGTTAGGCTAGCTTATATTATGTTATTGATGTATATGAAGGTCCCACGGAGACGTAGAGGCCAACTCGCCAGGTATGTTGTCAAATAGTACCGCCGAGATGTTAGGTTGGGTTAGGTTAGGTTATATTACGTTATAGATGTATATAAAGGTCCCACGGAGACGTAGAGGCCAACTCGCCAGGAATGACGTCAAATATTACCGCCGAGATGTTAGGTTGGGTTAGGTTATGTTATATTACGATATTGATGTATATAAATGTCCCACGGAGACGGAGAAGCCAACTCGCCAGGCATGTTGTCAAATATTACAGCCGAGATGTTAGGTTGGGTTAGGTTAGGTTATATTACGTTGTTGATGTATATAAATGTCCCACGGAGACGTAGAGGCCAACTCGGCAGGTATGTTGTCAAATATTACCGCCGAGATGTTAGGTTGGGTTAGGTTAGGTTATATTATGTTATTTATGTTTATAAAGGTCCCACGGAGACGTAGAGGCCAACTCTCCAGATATGTTTCAAATATTACCGCCGAGATGTTAGTTTGGGTTAGGTTAGGTTATATTACGTTATTGATGTATATAAAGGTCCCACGGAGACGTAGAGGCCAACAAGCCAGGAATGTGGTCAAATATTACCGCCGAGATGATAGGTTGGGTTAGGTTACGTTATATTACGTTGTTGATGTATATGAAGGTCAAACGGAGACGTAGAGGCCAACTCGCCAGGAATGATGTCAAATATTGCCGCCGAGATGATAGGTTGGGTTAGGCTAGGTTATATTACGTTTTTGAATTATATAAAGGTCCTACGGAGACGTAGAGGCCAACAAGCCAGGAATGTGGTCAAATATTACCGCCGAGATGTTAGGTTGGGTTAGGTTAGGTTATATTACGTTATTGATGTATATAAAGATCCCACGGAGACGTAGAGGCCAACTCGCCAGGTATGTTGTCAAATATTACCGCCGAGATGTTAGATTGGGTTAGGCTAGCTTATATTATGTTATTGATGTATATGAAGGTCCCACGGAGACGTAGAGGCCAACTCGCCAGGTATGTTGTCAAATAGTACCGCCGAGATGTTAGGTTGGGTTAGGTTAGGTTATATTACGTTATAGATGTATATAAAGGTCCCACGGAGACGTAGAGGCCTACTCGCCAGGAATGTTTTCAAATATTACCGCCGAGATGATAGGTTGTGTTAGGTTAGGTTATATTACGTTATTGATGTATATGAAGGTCAAACGGAGACGTAGAGGCCAACTCGCCAGGCATGTTGTCAAATATTACCGCCGAGATGTTAGATTGGGTTAGGCTAGCTTATATTATGTTATTGATGTATATGAAGGTCCCACGGAGACGTAGAGGCCAACTCGCCAGGTACGTTGTCAAATAGTACCGCCGAGATGTTAGGTTGGGTTAGGTTAGGTTATATTTCGTTATAGATGTATATAAAGGTCCCACGGAGACGTAGAGGCCAACTCGCCAGGAATGTTTTCAAATATTACCGCCGAGATGATAGGTTGTGTTAGGTTAGGTTATATTACGTTATTGATGTATATGAAGGTCAAACGGAGACGTAGAGGCCAACACGCCAGGAATGATGTCAAATATTACCGCCGAGATGTTAGGTTGGGTTATGTTAGGTTATATTACGTTATTGATGTATATAAAGGTCCCACGGAGACGTAGAGGCCAAATCGCCCGGAATGTGGTCAAATATTACCGCCAAAATGTTAGATTGGGTTAGGCTAGGTTATATTACTTTATTGAATTATATAAAGGTCCTACGGAGACGTAGAGGCCAACAAGCCAGGAATGTGGTCAAATATTACCGCCGAGATGTTAGGTTGGGTTAGGTTAGGTTATATTACGTTATTGATGTATATAAAGGTCCCACGGAGACGTAGAGGCCAAATCGCCCGGAATGTTGTCAAATATTACCGCCGAGGTGATAGGTTGGGTAAGGATAGGTTATATTACGTTATTGATGTATATAAAGGTCCCACGGAGAGGTAGAGGCCAACAAGCCAGGAATGTGGACAAATATTACCGCCGAGATGTTAGTTTGGGTTAGGTTAGGTTATATTACGTTATTGATGTATATAAAGGTCCCACGGAGACGTAGAGGCCAACAAGCCAGGAATGTGGTCAAATATTACCGCCGAGATGTTAGGTTGGGTTAGGTTAGGTTATATTACGTTATTGATGTATATAATGGGTCCACGGAGACGTAGAGGCCAACAAGACAGGAATGTGGTCAAATATTACCGCCGATATGTTAGATTGGGTTAGGTTAGGTTATATTACGTTATTGAAGTATATAAAGGTTCTACGGAGACGTAGAGGCCAACAAGCCAGGAATGTGGTCAAATATTACCGCCGAGATGTTAGATTGGGTTAGGCTAGCTTATATTATGTTATTTATGTATATAAAGGTCCCAATGGATTCGTAGAGGCCAACTCGCCAGGAATGTGGTCAAATATTACCGCCGAGATGATAGGTTGGGTAAGGTTAGGTTATATTACGTTATTGATGTATATAAAGATCCCACGGAGACGTAGAGGCCAACTCGCCAGGTATGTTGTCAAATATTACCGCCGAGATGATAGGTTGGGTTAGGTTATGTTATATTAAGTTATTGATGTATATAAAGATCTCACGGAGACGTAGAGGCAAACTCGCCAGGTATGATGTCAAATATTACCGCCGAGATGTTAGATTGGGTTAGGCTAGCTTATATTATGTTATTGATGTATATGAAGGTCCCACGGAGACGTAGAGGCCAACTCGCCAGGTATGTTGTCAAATAGTACCGCCGAGATGTTAGGTTGGGTTAGGTTAGGTTATATTACGTTATAGATGTATATAAAGGTCCCACGGAGACGTAGAGGCCAACTCGCCAGGAATGTTTTCAAATATTACCGCCGAGATGTTAGGTTGGGTTAGGTTAGGTTATATTACGTTATTGATGTATATAAATGTCCCACGGAGACGTAGACGCCAACTCGGCAGGTATGTTGTCAAATATTACCGCCGAGATGTTAGGTTGGGTTAGGTTAGGTCATATTATGTTACTTATGTTTATAAAGGTCCCACGGAGACGTAGAGGCCAACTCTCCAGATATGTTTCAAATATTACCGCCGAGATGTTAGTTTGGGTTAGGTTAGGTTATATTAAGTTATTGATGTATATAAAGGTCCCACGGAGACGTAGAGGCCAACAAGCCAGGAATGTGGTCAAATATTACCGCCGAGATGATAGGTTGGGTTAGGTTACGTTATATTACGTTGTTGATGTATATGAAGGTCAAACGGAGACGTAGAGGCCAAATCGCCAGGAATGATGTCAAATATTGCCCCCGAGATGATAGGTTGGGTTAGGCTAGGTTATATTACGTTTTTGAATTATATAAAGGTCCTACGGAGACGTAGAGGCCAACAAGCCAGGAATGTGGTCAAATATTACCGCCGAGATGTTAGGTTGGGTTAGGTTAGGTTATATTATGTTATTGATGTATATAAAGATCCCACGGAGACGTAGAGGCCAACTCGCCAGGTATGTTGTCAAATATTACCGCCGAGATGTTAGATTGGGTTAGGCTAGCTTATATTATGTTATTGATGTATATGAAGGTCCCACGGAGACGTAGAGGCCAACTCGCCAGGTATGTTGTCAAATAGTACCGCCGAGATGTTAGGTTGGGTTAGGTTAGGTTATATTTCGTTATAGATGTATATAAAGGTCCCACGGAGACGTAGAGGCCAACTCGCCAGGAATGTTTTCAAATATTACCGCCGAGATGATAGGTTGTGTTAGGTTAGGTTATATTACGTTATTGATGTATATGAAGGTCAAACGGAGACGTAGAGGCCAACACGCCAGGAATGATGTCAAATATTACCGCCGAGATGTTAGGTTGGGTTATGTTAGGTTATATTACGTTATTGATGTATATAAAGGTCCCACGGAGACGTAGAGGCCAAATCGCCCGGAATGTGGTCAAATATTACCGCCAAAATGTTAGATTGGGTTAGGCTAGGTTATATTACTTTATTGAATTATATAAAGGTCCTACGGAGACGTAGAGGCCAACAAGCCAGGAATGTGGTCAAATATTACCGCCGAGATGTTAGGTTGGGTTAGGTTAGGTTATATTACGTTATTGATGTATATAAAGGTCCCACGGAGACGTAGAGGCCAAATCGCCCGGAATGTTGTCAAATATTACCGCCGAGGTGATAGGTTGGGTAAGGATAGGTTATATTACGTTATTGATGTATATAAAGGTCCCACGGAGAGGTAGAGGCCAACAAGCCAGGAATGTGGACAAATATTACCGCCGAGATGTTAGTTTGGGTTAGGTTAGGTTATATTACGTTATTGATGTATATAAAGGTCACACGGAGACGTAGAGGCCAACAAGCCAGGAATGTGGTCAAATATTACCGCCGAGATGTTAGGTTGGGTTAGGTTAGGTTATATTACGTTATTGATGTATATAATGGGTCCACGGAGACGTAGAGGCCAACTCGCCAGGTATGTTGTCAAATAGTACCGCCGAGATGTTAGGTTGGGTTAGGTTAGGTTATATTACGTTATTGATGTATATAAAGATCCCACGGAGACGTAGAGGCCAACTCGCCAGGTATGTTGTCAAATATTACCGCCGAGATGTTAGATTGGGTTAGGCTAGCTTATATTATGTTATTGATGTATATGAAGGTCCCACGGAGACGTAGAGGCCAACTCGCCAGCTATGTTGTCAAATAGTACCGCCGAGATGTTAGGTTGGGTTAGGTTAGGTTATATTCCGCTATTGATGTATATAAAGGTCCCACGGAGACGTAAAGGCCAACTCGCCAGGAATGTTGTCAAATATTACCGCCGAGATGATAGGTTGGGTTAGGTTACGTTATATTACGTTATTGATGTATATGAAGGTCAAACGGAGACGTAGAGGCCAACTCGGCAGGTATGTTGTCAAATATTACCGCCGAGATATTAGGTTGGGTTAGGTTAGGTTATATTACGTTATAGATGTATATAAAGGTCCCACGGAGACGTAGAGGCCAACTCGCCAGGAATGTTTTCAAATATTACCGCCGAGATGTTAGGTTGGGTTAGGTTACGTTACATTACGTTATTGATGTATATGAAGGTCAAACGGAGACGTAGAGGCCAACTCGCCAGGAATGATGTCAAATATTACCGCCGAGATGTTACGTTGGGTTAGGTTAGGTTATATTACGATATTGATGTATATAAAGGTCCCACGGAGACGTGGAGGCCAACAAGCCAGGAATGTGGTCAAATATTACCGACGAGATGTTAGGTTGTGTAAGGATAGGTTATATTACGTTATTGATGTATATAAAGGTCCCACGGAGAGGTAGAGGCCAACAAGCCAGGAATGTGGACAAATATTACCGCCGAGATGTTAGTTTGGGTTAGGTTAGGTTATATTACGTTATTGATGTATATAAAGGTCCCACGGAGACGTAGAGGCCAACAAGCCAGGAATGTGGTCAAATATTACCGCCGAGATGTTAGGTTGGGTTAGGTTAGGTTATATTACGTTATTGATGTATATAATGGGTCCACGGAAACGGAGAAGCCAACTCGCCAGGAATGTTGTCAAATATTACCGCCGAGAAGATAGGTTGGGTTGGGTTATGTTATATTACGTTATTGATGTATATAAAGATCTCACGGAGACGTAGAAGCAAACTCGCCAGGTATGTTGTCAAATATTACCGCCGAGATGTTAGATTGGGTTAGGCTAGCTTATATTATGTTATTGATGTATATGAAGGTCCCACGGAGACGTAGAGGCCAACTCGCCAGGTATGTTGTCAAATAGTACCGCCGAGATGTTAGGTTGGGTTAGGTTAGGTTATATTACGTTATAGATATATATAAAGGTCCCACGGAGACGTAGAGGCCTCCTCGGCAGGTATGTTGTCAAATATTACCGCCGAGATGTTAGGTTGGGTTAGGTTAGGTTATATTACGTTATAGATGTATATAAAGGTCCCACGGAGACGTAGAGGCCAACTCGCCAGGAATGATGTCAAATATTACCGCCGAGATGTTAGGTTGGGTTAGGTTAGGTTATATTACGTTATTGATGTATATAAAGGTCCCACGGATTCGTAGAGGCCAACTCGCCAGGAATGTGGTCAAATATTACCGCCGAGATGATAGGTTGGGTAAGGTTAGGTTATATTACGTTATTGATGTATATAAAGATCCCACGGAGACGTAGAGGCCAACTCGCCAGGTATGTAGTCAAATATTACCGCCGAGATGTTAGATTGGGTTAGGCTAGCTTATATTATGTTATTGATGTATATGAAGGTCCCACGGAAACGTAGAGGCCAACTCGCCAGGTATGTTGTCAAATAGTATCGCCGAGATGTTAGGTTGGGTTAGGTTATGTTATATTACGTTATAGATGTATATAAAGGTCCCACGGAGACGTAGAGGCCAACTCGCCAGGAATGATGTCAAATATTACCGCCGAGATGTTAGGTTGGGTTAGGTTAGGTTATATTACGTTATTGATGTATATAAAGGTCCCACGGAGACGTAGAGGCCAACAAGCCAGGAATGTGGTCAAATATTACCGCTGAGATGTTAGGTTGGGTTAGGTTAGTTTATATTACGTTATTGATGTATATAATGTGTCCACGGAAACGGAGAAGCCAACTCGCCAGGAATGTTGTCAAATATTACCGCCGAGAAGATAGGTTGGGTTAGGTTATGTTATATTACGTTATTGATGTATATAAAGATCTCACGGAGACGTAGAGGCAAACTCGCCAGGTATGTTGTCAAATATTACCGCCGAGATGTTAGATTGGGTTAGGCTAGCTTATATTATGTTATTGATGTATATGAAGGTCCCACGGAGACGTAGAGGCCAACTCGCCAGATATGTTGTCAAATAGTACCGCCGAGATGTTAGGTTGGGTTAGGTTAGGTTATATTACGTTATTGAAGTATATAAAGGTTCTACGGAGACGTAGAGGCCAACAAGCCAGGAATGTGGTCAAATATTACCGCCGAGATGTTAGATTGGGTTAGGCTAGCTTATATTATGTTATTTATGTATATAAAGGTCCCACGGATTCGTAGAGGCCAACTCGCCAGGAATGTGGTCAAATATTACCGCCGAGATGATAGGTTGGGTAAGGATAGGTTATATTACGTTATTGATGTATATAAAGATCCCACGGAGAGGTAGAGGCCAACAAGCCAGGAATGTGGACAAATATTACCGCCGAGATGTTAGGTTGGGTTAGGTTATGTTATATTACGATATTGATGTATATAAATGTCCCACGGAGACGGAGAAGCCAACTCGCCAGGCATGTTGTCAAATATTACAGCCGATATGTTAGGTTGTGTTAGGTTAGGTTATATTACGTTATTGATGTAGATAAATGTCCCACGGAGACGTAGAGGCCAACTCGGCAGGTATGTTGTCAAATATTACCGCCGAGATGTTAGGTAGGGTTAGGTTAGGTTATATTACGTGATTGATGTATATAAAAGTCCCACGGAGAAGGAGAAGCCAACTCGCCAGGAATGTTGTAAAATATTATCGCCGAGATGTTAGGTTGGGTTAGGTTAGGTTATATTACGTTATTGATGTATATAAAAGTCCCACGGAGAAGTAGAGGCCAACAAGCCAGGAATGTGGACAAATATTACCGCCGAGATGTTAGTTTGGGTTAGGTTAAGTTATATTACGTTATTGATGTATATAAAGGTCCCACGGAGAGGTAGAGGCCAACAAGCCAGGAATGTGGACAAATATTACCGCCGAGATGTTAGTTTGGGTTAGGTTAGGTTATATTACGTTATTGATGTATATAAAGGTCCCACGGAGACGTAGAGGCCAACAAGCCAGGAATGTGGTCAAATATTACCGCCGAGATGTTAGGTTGGGTTAGGTTAGGTTATATTACGTTATTGATGTATATAATGGGTCCACGGAGACGTAGAGGCCAACAAGACAGGAATGTGGTCAAATATTACCGCCGATATGTTAGATTGGGTTAGGTTAGGTTAAATTACGTTATTGAAGTATATAAAGGTTCTACGGAGACGTAGAGGCCAACAAGCCAGGAATGTGGTCAAATATTACAGCCGAGATGTTAGATTGGGTTAGGCTAGCTTATATTATGTTATTTATGTATATAAAGGTCCCAATGGATTCGTAGAGGCCAACTCGCCAGGAATGTGGTCAAATATTACCGCCGAGATGATAGGTTGGGTAAGGTTAGGTTATATTACGTTATTGATGTATATAAAGATCCCACGGAGACGTAGAGGCCAACTCGCCAGGTATGTTGTCAAATATTACCGCCGAGATGATAGGTTGGGTTAGGTTATGTTATATTAAGTTATTGATGTATATAAAGATCTCACGGAGGCGTAGAGGCAAACTCGCCAGGTATGTTGTCAAATATTACCGCCGAGATGTTAGATTGGGTTAGGCTAGCTTATATTATGTTATTGATGTATATGAAGGTCCCACGGAGACGTAGAGGCCAACTCGCCAGGTATGTTGTCAAATAGTACCGCCGAGATGTTAGGTTGGGTTAGGTTAGGTTATATTACGTTATAGATGTATATAAAGGTCCCACGGAGACGTAGAGGCCAACTCGCCAGGAATGTTTTCAAATATTACCGCCGAGATGTTAGGTTGGGTTAGGTTAGGTTATATTACGTTATAGATGTATATAAAGGTCCCACGGAGACGTAGAGGCCAACTCGCCAGGAATGTTTTCAAATATTACTGCCGAGATGATAGGTTGGGTTAGGTTACGTTATATTACGTTATTGATGTATATGAAGGTCAAACGGAGACGTAGAGGCAAACTCGCCAGGAATGATGTCAAATATTACCGCCGAGATGTTAGGTTGGGTTAGGTTAGGTTATATTACGATATTGATGTATATAAATGTCCCACGGAGACGGAGAAGCCAACTCGCCAGGCATGTTGTCAAATATTACAGCCGAGATGTTAGGTTGGATTAGGTTAGGTTATATTACGTTATTGATGTATATAAATGTCCCACGGAGACGTAGAGGCCAACTCGGCAGGTATGTTGTCAAATATTACCGCCGAGATGTTAGGTTGGGTTAGGTTATGTTATATTACGATATTGATGTATATAAATGTCCCACGGAGACGGAGAAGCCAACTCGCCAGGCATGTTGTCAAATATTACAGCCGATATGTTAGGTTGTGTTAGGTTAGGTTATATTACGTTATTGATGTAGATAAATGTCCCACGGAGACGTAGAGGCCAACTCGGCAGGTATGTTGTCAAATATTACCGCCGAGATGTTAGGTAGGGTTAGGTTAGGTTATATTACGTGATTGATGTATATAAAAGTCCCACGGAGAAGGAGAAGCCAACTCGCCAGGAATGTTGTAAAATATTATCGCCGAGATGTTAGGTTGGGTTAGGTTAGGTTATATTACGTTATTGATGTATATAAAAGTCCCACGGAGAAGTAGAGGCCAACAAGACAGGAATGTGGTCAAATATTACCGCCGAGATGTTAGATTGGGTTAGGTTAGGTTATATTACGTTATTGAAGTATATAAAGGTTCTACGGAGACGCAGAGGGCAACAAGCCAGGAATGTGGTCAAATATTACCGCCGAGATGTTAGATTGGGTTAGGTTAGGTTATATTACGTTATTGATGTATATAAAGATCCCACGGAGACGTAGAGGCCAACTCGCCAGGTATGTTGTCAAATATTACCGCCGAGATGTTAGGTTGGGTTAGGTTAGGTTATATTTCGTTATAGATGTATATAAAGGTCCCACGGAGACGTAGAGGCCAACTCGCCAGGAATGTTTTCAAATATTACCGCCGAGATGATAGGTTGTGTTAGGTTAGGTTATATTACGTTATTGATGTATATGAAGGTCAAACGGAGACGTAGAGGCCAACACGCCAGGAATGATGTCAAATATTACCGCCGAGATGTTAGGTTGGGTTATGTTAGGTTATATTACGTTATTGATGTATATAAAGGTCCCACGGAGACGTAGAGGCCAAATCGCCCGGAATGTGGTCAAATATTACCGCCAAAATGTTAGATTGGGTTAGGCTAGGTGATATTACTTTATTGAATTATATAAAGGTCCTACGGAGACGTAGAGGCCAACAAGCCAGGAATGTGGTCAAATATTACCGCCGAGATGTTAGGTTGGGTTAGGTTAGGTTATATTACGTTATTGATGTATATAAAGGTCCCACGGAGACGTAGAGGCCAAATCGCCCGGAATGTTGTCAAATATTACCGCCGAGGTGATAGGTTGGGTAAGGATAGGTTATATTACGTTATTGATGTATATAAAGGTCCCACGGAGAGGTAGAGGCCAACAAGCCAGGAATGTGGACAAATATTACCGCCGAGATGTTAGTTTGGGTTAGGTTAGGTTATATTACGTCTTGATGTATATAAAGGTCCCACGGAGACGTAGAGGCCAACAAGCCAGGAATGTGGTCAAATATTACCGCCGAGATGTTAGGTTGGGTTAGGTTAGGTTATATTACGTTATTGATGTATATAATGGGTCCACGGAGACGTAGAGGCCAACAAGACAGGAATGTGGTCAAATATTACCGCCGATATGTTAGATTGGGTTAGGTTAGGTTATATTACGTTATTGAAGTATATAAAGGTTCTACGGAGACGTAGAGGCCAACAAGCCAGGAATGTGGTCAAATATTACAGCCGAGATGTTAGATTGGGTTAGGCTAGCTTATATTATGTTATTTATGTATATAAAGGTCCCAATGGATTCGTAGAGGCCAACTCGCCAGGAATGTGGTCAAATATTACCGCCGAGATGATAGGTTGGGTAAGGTTAGGTTATATTACATTATTGATGTATATAAAGATCCCACGGAGACGTAGAGGCCAACTCGCCAGGTATGTTGTCAAATATTACCGCCGAGATGATAGGTTGGGTTAGGTTATGTTATATTAAGTTATTGATGTATATAAAGATCTCACGGAGGCGTAGAGGCAAACTCGCCAGGTATGTTGTCAAATATTACCGCCGAGATGTTAGATTGGGTTAGGCTAGCTTATATTATGTTATTGATGTATATGAAGGTCCCACGGAGACGTAGAGGCCAACTCGCCAGGTATGTTGTCAAATAGTACCGCCGAGATGTTAGGTTGGGTTAGGTTAGGTTATATTACGTTATAGATGTATATAAAGGTCCCACGGAGACGTAGAGGCCAACTCGCCAGGAATGTTTTCAAATATTACCGCCGAGATGTTAGGTTGGGTTAGGTTAGGTTATATTACGTTATAGATGTATATAAAGGTCCCACGGAGACGTAGAGGCCAACTCGCCAGGAATGTTTTCAAATATTACTGCCGAGATGATAGGTTGGGTTAGGTTACGTTATATTACGTTATTGATGTATATGAAGGTCAAACGGAGACGTAGAGGCAAACTCGCCAGGAATGATGTCAAATATTACCGCCGAGATGTTAGGTTGGGTTAGGTTAGGTTATATTACGATATTGATGTATATAAATGTCCCACGGAGACGGAGAAGCCAACTCGCCAGGCATGTTGTCAAATATTACCGCCGAGATGTTAGGTTGGGTTAGGTTATGTTATATTACGATATTGATGTATATAAATGTCCCACGGAGACGGAGAAGCCAACTCGCCAGGCATGTTGTCAAATATTACAGCCGATATGTTAGGTTGTGTTAGGTTAGGTTATATTACGTTATTGATGTAGATAAATGTCCCACGGAGACGTAGAGGCCAACTCGGCAGGTATGTTGTCAAATATTACCGCCGAGATGTTAGGTAGGGTTAGGTTAGGTTATATTACGTGATTGATGTATATAAAAGTCCCACGGAGAAGGAGAAGCCAACTCGCCAGGAATGTTGTAAAATATTATCGCCGAGATGTTAGGTTGGGTTAGGTTAGGTTATATTACGTTATTGATGTATATAAAAGTCCCACGGAGAAGTAGAGGCCAACAAGACAGGAATGTGGTCAAATATTACCGCCGAGATGTTAGATTGGGTTAGGTTAGGTTATATTACGTTATTGAAGTATATAAAGGTTCTACGGAGACGCAGAGGGCAACAAGCCAGGAATGTGGTCAAATATTACCGCCGAGATGTTAGATTGGGTTAGGTTAGGTTATATTACGTTATTGATGTATATAAAGATCCCACGGAGACGTAGAGGCCAACTCGCCAGGTATGTTGTCAAATATTACCGCCGAGATGTTAGGTTGGGTTAGGTTAGGTTATATTTCGTTATAGATGTATATAAAGGTCCCACGGAGACGTAGAGGCCAACTCGCCAGGAATGTTTTCAAATATTACCGCCGAGATGATAGGTTGTGTTAGGTTAGGTTATATTACGTTATTGATGTATATGAAGGTCAAACGGAGACGTAGAGGCCAACACGCCAGGAATGATGTCAAATATTACCGCCGAGATGTTAGGTTGGGTTATGTTAGGTTATATTACGTTATTGATGTATATAAAGGTCCCACGGAGACGTAGAGGCCAAATCGCCCGGAATGAGGTCAAATATTACCGCCAAAATGTTAGATTGGGTTAGGCTAGGTGATATTACTTTATTGAATTATATAAAGGTCCTACGGAGACGTAGAGGCCAACAAGCCAGGAATGTGGTCAAATATTACCGCCGAGATGTTAGGTTGGGTTAGGTTAGGTTATATTACGTTATTGATGTATATAAAGGTCCCACGGAGACGTAGAGGCCAAATCGCCCGGAATGTTGTCAAATATTACCGCCGAGGTGATAGGTTGGGTAAGGATAGGTTATATTACGTTATTGATGTATATAAAGGTCCCACGGAGAGGTAGAGGCCAACAAGCCAGGAATGTGGACAAATATTACCGCCGAGATGTTAGTTTGGGTTAGGTTAGGTTATATTACGTCTTGATGTATATAAAGGTCCCACGGAGACGTAGAGGCCAACAAGCCAGGAATGTGGTCAAATATTACCGCCGAGATGTTAGGTTGGGTTAGGTTAGGTTATATTACGTTATTGATGTATATAATGGGTCCACGGAGACGTAGAGGCCAACAAGACAGGAATGTGGTCAAATATTACCGCCGATATGTTAGATTGGGTTAGGTTAGGTTATATTACGTTATTGAAGTATATAAAGGTTCTACGGAGACGTAGAGGCCAACAAGCCAGGAATGTGGTCAAATATTACCGCCGAGATGTTAGATTGGGTTAGGCTAGCTTATATTATGTTATTTATGTATATAAAGATCCCACGGAGACGTAGAGGCCAACTCGCCAGGTATGTTGTCAAATATTACCGCCGAGATGTTAGATTGGGTTAGGCTAGCTTATATTATGTTATTGATGTATATGAAGGTCCCACGGAGACGTAGAGGCCAACTCGCCAGGTATGTTGTCAAATAGTACCGCTGAGATGTTAGGTTGGGTTAGGTTAGGTTATATTACGTTATAGATGCATATAAAGGTCCCACGGAGACGTAGAGGCCTACTCGCCAGGAATGTTTTCAAATATTACCGCCGAGATGATAGGTTGTGTTAGGTTAGGTTATATTACGTTATTGATGTATATGAAGGTCAAACGGAGACGTAGAGGCCAACTCGCCAGGTATGTTGTCAAATATTACCGCCGAGATGTTAGATTGGGTTAGGCTAGCTTATATTATGTTATTGATGTATATGAAGGTCCCACGGAGACGTAGAGGCCAACTCGCCAGGTATGTTGTCAAATAGTACCGCCGAGATGTTAGGTTGGGTTAGGTTAGGTTATATTTCGTTATAGATGTATATAAAGGTCCCACGGAGACGTAGAGGCCAACTCGCCAGGAATGTTTTCAAATATTACCGCCGAGATGATAGGTTGTGTTAGGTTAGGTTATATTACGTTATTGATGTATATGAAGGTCAAACGGAGACGTAGAGGCCAACACGCCAGGAATGATGTCAAATATTACCGCCGAGATGTTAGGTTGGGTTATGTTAGGTTATATTACGTTATTGATGTATATAAAGGTCCCACGGAGACGTAGAGGCCAAATCGCCCGGAATGTGGTCAAATATTACCGCCAAAATGTTAGATTGGGTTAGGCTAGGTTATATTACTTTATTGAATTATATAAAGGTCCTACGGAGACGTAGAGGCCAACAAGCCAGGAATGTGGTCAAATATTACCGCCGAGATGTTAGGTTGGGTTAGGTTAGGTTATATTACGTTATTGATGTATATAAATGTCCCACGGAGACGTAGAGGCCAACTCGGTAGGTAAGTTGTCAAATATTACCGCCGAGATGTTAGGTTGGGTTAGGTTAGGTTATATTATGTTACTTATGTTTATAAAGGTCCCACGGAGACGTAGAGGCCAACTCTCCAGATATGTTTCAAATATTACCGCCGAGATGTTAGTTTGGGTTAGGTTAGGTTATATTAAGTTATTGATGTATATAAAGGTCCCACGGAGACGTAGAGGCCAACAAGCCAGGAATGTGGTCAAATATTACCGCCGAGATGATAGGTTGTGTTAGGTTAGGTTATATTACGTTATTGATGTATATAATGGGTCCACGGAGACGTAGAGGCCAACTCGCCAGGTATGTTGTCAAATAGTACCGCCGAGATGTTAGGTTGGGTTAGGTTAGGTTATATTACGTTATTGATGTATATAAAGATCCCACGGAGACGTAGAGGCCAACTCGCCAGGTATGTTGTCAAATATTACCGCCGAGATGTTAGATTGGGTTAGGCTAGCTTATATTATGTTATTGATGTATATGAAGGTCCCACGGAGACGTAGAGGCCAACTCGCCAGCTATGTTGTCAAATAGTACCGCCGAGATGTTAGGTTGGGTTAGGTTAGGTTATATTCCGCTATTGATGTATATAAAGGTCCCACGGAGACGTAAAGGCCAACTCGCCAGGAATGTTGTCAAATATTACCGCCGAGATGATAGGTTGGGTTAGGTTACGTTATATTACGTTATTGATGTATATGAAGGTCAAACGGAGACGTAGAGGCCAACTCGGCAGGTATGTTGTCAAATATTACCGCCGAGATATTAGGTTGGGTTAGGTTAGGTTATATTACGTTATAGATGTATATAAAGGTCCCACGGAGACGTAGAGGCCAACTCGCCAGGAATGTTTTCAAATATTACCGCCGAGATGTTAGGTTGGGTTAGGTTACGTTACATTACGTTATTGATGTATATGAAGGTCAAACGGAGACGTAGAGGCCAACTCGCCAGGAATGATGTCAAATATTACCGCCGAGATGTTACGTTGGGTTAGGTTAGGTTATATTACGATATTGATGTATATAAAGGTCCCACGGAGACGTGGAGGCCAACAAGCCAGGAATGTGGTCAAATATTACCGACGAGATGTTAGGTTGTGTAAGGATAGGTTATATTACGTTATTGATGTATATAAAGGTCCCACGGAGAGGTAGAGGCCAACAAGCCAGGAATGTGGACAAATATTACCGCCGAGATGTTAGTTTGGGTTAGGTTAGGTTATATTACGTTATTGATGTATATAAAGGTCCCACGGAGACGTAGAGGCCAACAAGCCAGGAATGTGGTCAAATATTACCGCCGAGATGTTAGGTTGGGTTAGGTTAGGTTATATTACGTTATTGATGTATATAATGGGTCCACGGAAACGGAGAAGCCAACTCGCCAGGAATGTTGTCAAATATTACCGCCGAGAAGATAGGTTGGGTTAGGTTATGTTATATTACGTTATTGATGTATATAAAGATCTCACGGAGACGTAGAAGCAAACTCGCCAGGTATGTTGTCAAATATTACCGCCGAGATGTTAGATTGGGTTAGGCTAGCTTATATTATGTTATTGATGTATATGAAGGTCCCACGGAGACGTAGAGGCCAACTCGCCAGGTATGTTGTCAAATAGTACCGCCGAGATGTTAGGTTGGGTTAGGTTAGGTTATATTACGTTATAGATATATATAAAGGTCCCACGGAGACGTAGAGGCCTCCTCGGCAGGTATGTTGTCAAATATTACCGCCGAGATGTTAGGTTGGGTTAGGTTAGGTTATATTACGTTATAGATGTATATAAAGGTCCCACGGAGACGTAGAGGCCAACT
This sequence comes from Xylocopa violacea, assembly GCA_963969225.1. NCBI lineage: Eukaryota > Metazoa > Arthropoda > Insecta > Hymenoptera > Apidae > Xylocopa > Xylocopa violacea. The sequence goes on along the minus strand of CAXAJV010000463.1, from coordinate 420,945 downwards.
CGCCAGGAATGATGTCAAATATTACCGCCGAGATGTTAGGTTGGGTTAGGTTAGGTTATATTACGTTATTGATGTATATAAAGGTCCCACGGATTCGTAGAGGCCAACTCGCCAGGAATGTGGTCAAATATTACCGCCGAGATGATAGGTTGGGTAAGGTTAGGTTATATTACGTTATTGATGTATATAAAGATCCCACGGAGACGTAGAGGCCAACTCGCCAGGTATGTAGTCAAATATTACCGCCGAGATGTTAGATTGGGTTAGGCTAGCTTATATTATGTTATTGATGTATATGAAGGTCCCACGGAAACGTAGAGGCCAACTCGCCAGGTATGTTGTCAAATAGTATCGCCGAGATGTTAGGTTGGGTTAGGTTATGTTATATTACGTTATAGATGTATATAAAGGTCCCACGGAGACGTAGAGGCCAACTCGCCAGGAATGATGTCAAATATTACCGCCGAGATGTTAGGTTGGGTTAGGTTAGGTTATATTACGTTATTGATGTATATAAAGGTCCCACGGAGACGTAGAGGCCAACAAGCCAGGAATGTGGTCAAATATTACCGCTGAGATGTTAGGTTGGGTTAGGTTAGTTTATATTACGTTATTGATGTATATAATGTGTCCACGGAAACGGAGAAGCCAACTCGCCAGGAATGTTGTCAAATATTACCGCCGAGAAGATAGGTTGGGTTAGGTTATGTTATATTACGTTATTGATGTATATAAAGATCTCACGGAGACGTAGAGGCAAACTCGCCAGGTATGTTGTCAAATATTACCGCCGAGATGTTAGATTGGGTTAGGCTAGCTTATATTATGTTATTGATGTATATGAAGGTCCCACGGAGACGTAGAGGCCAACTCGCCAGATATGTTGTCAAATAGTACCGCCGAGATGTTAGGTTGGGTTAGGTTAGGTTATATTACGTTATTGAAGTATATAAAGGTTCTACGGAGACGTAGAGGCCAACAAGCCAGGAATGTGGTCAAATATTACCGCCGAGATGTTAGATTGGGTTAGGCTAGCTTATATTATGTTATTTATGTATATAAAGGTCCCACGGATTCGTAGAGGCCAACTCGCCAGGAATGTGGTCAAATATTACCGCCGAGATGATAGGTTGGGTAAGGATAGGTTATATTACGTTATTGATGTATATAAAGATCCCACGGAGAGGTAGAGGCCAACAAGCCAGGAATGTGGACAAATATTACCGCCGAGATGTTAGGTTGGGTTAGGTTATGTTATATTACGATATTGATGTATATAAATGTCCCACGGAGACGGAGAAGCCAACTCGCCAGGCATGTTGTCAAATATTACAGCCGATATGTTAGGTTGTGTTAGGTTAGGTTATATTACGTTATTGATGTAGATAAATGTCCCACGGAGACGTAGAGGCCAACTCGGCAGGTATGTTGTCAAATATTACCGCCGAGATGTTAGGTAGGGTTAGGTTAGGTTATATTACGTGATTGATGTATATAAAAGTCCCACGGAGAAGGAGAAGCCAACTCGCCAGGAATGTTGTAAAATATTATCGCCGAGATGTTAGGTTGGGTTAGGTTAGGTTATATTACGTTATTGATGTATATAAAAGTCCCACGGAGAAGTAGAGGCCAACAAGCCAGGAATGTGGACAAATATTACCGCCGAGATGTTAGTTTGGGTTAGGTTAAGTTATATTACGTTATTGATGTATATAAAGGTCCCACGGAGAGGTAGAGGCCAACAAGCCAGGAATGTGGACAAATATTACCGCCGAGATGTTAGTTTGGGTTAGGTTAGGTTATATTACGTTATTGATGTATATAAAGGTCCCACGGAGACGTAGAGGCCAACAAGCCAGGAATGTGGTCAAATATTACCGCCGAGATGTTAGGTTGGGTTAGGTTAGGTTATATTACGTTATTGATGTATATAATGGGTCCACGGAGACGTAGAGGCCAACAAGACAGGAATGTGGTCAAATATTACCGCCGATATGTTAGATTGGGTTAGGTTAGGTTAAATTACGTTATTGAAGTATATAAAGGTTCTACGGAGACGTAGAGGCCAACAAGCCAGGAATGTGGTCAAATATTACAGCCGAGATGTTAGATTGGGTTAGGCTAGCTTATATTATGTTATTTATGTATATAAAGGTCCCAATGGATTCGTAGAGGCCAACTCGCCAGGAATGTGGTCAAATATTACCGCCGAGATGATAGGTTGGGTAAGGTTAGGTTATATTACGTTATTGATGTATATAAAGATCCCACGGAGACGTAGAGGCCAACTCGCCAGGTATGTTGTCAAATATTACCGCCGAGATGATAGGTTGGGTTAGGTTATGTTATATTAAGTTATTGATGTATATAAAGATCTCACGGAGGCGTAGAGGCAAACTCGCCAGGTATGTTGTCAAATATTACCGCCGAGATGTTAGATTGGGTTAGGCTAGCTTATATTATGTTATTGATGTATATGAAGGTCCCACGGAGACGTAGAGGCCAACTCGCCAGGTATGTTGTCAAATAGTACCGCCGAGATGTTAGGTTGGGTTAGGTTAGGTTATATTACGTTATAGATGTATATAAAGGTCCCACGGAGACGTAGAGGCCAACTCGCCAGGAATGTTTTCAAATATTACCGCCGAGATGTTAGGTTGGGTTAGGTTAGGTTATATTACGTTATAGATGTATATAAAGGTCCCACGGAGACGTAGAGGCCAACTCGCCAGGAATGTTTTCAAATATTACTGCCGAGATGATAGGTTGGGTTAGGTTACGTTATATTACGTTATTGATGTATATGAAGGTCAAACGGAGACGTAGAGGCAAACTCGCCAGGAATGATGTCAAATATTACCGCCGAGATGTTAGGTTGGGTTAGGTTAGGTTATATTACGATATTGATGTATATAAATGTCCCACGGAGACGGAGAAGCCAACTCGCCAGGCATGTTGTCAAATATTACAGCCGAGATGTTAGGTTGGATTAGGTTAGGTTATATTACGTTATTGATGTATATAAATGTCCCACGGAGACGTAGAGGCCAACTCGGCAGGTATGTTGTCAAATATTACCGCCGAGATGTTAGGTTGGGTTAGGTTATGTTATATTACGATATTGATGTATATAAATGTCCCACGGAGACGGAGAAGCCAACTCGCCAGGCATGTTGTCAAATATTACAGCCGATATGTTAGGTTGTGTTAGGTTAGGTTATATTACGTTATTGATGTAGATAAATGTCCCACGGAGACGTAGAGGCCAACTCGGCAGGTATGTTGTCAAATATTACCGCCGAGATGTTAGGTAGGGTTAGGTTAGGTTATATTACGTGATTGATGTATATAAAAGTCCCACGGAGAAGGAGAAGCCAACTCGCCAGGAATGTTGTAAAATATTATCGCCGAGATGTTAGGTTGGGTTAGGTTAGGTTATATTACGTTATTGATGTATATAAAAGTCCCACGGAGAAGTAGAGGCCAACAAGACAGGAATGTGGTCAAATATTACCGCCGAGATGTTAGATTGGGTTAGGTTAGGTTATATTACGTTATTGAAGTATATAAAGGTTCTACGGAGACGCAGAGGGCAACAAGCCAGGAATGTGGTCAAATATTACCGCCGAGATGTTAGATTGGGTTAGGTTAGGTTATATTACGTTATTGATGTATATAAAGATCCCACGGAGACGTAGAGGCCAACTCGCCAGGTATGTTGTCAAATATTACCGCCGAGATGTTAGGTTGGGTTAGGTTAGGTTATATTTCGTTATAGATGTATATAAAGGTCCCACGGAGACGTAGAGGCCAACTCGCCAGGAATGTTTTCAAATATTACCGCCGAGATGATAGGTTGTGTTAGGTTAGGTTATATTACGTTATTGATGTATATGAAGGTCAAACGGAGACGTAGAGGCCAACACGCCAGGAATGATGTCAAATATTACCGCCGAGATGTTAGGTTGGGTTATGTTAGGTTATATTACGTTATTGATGTATATAAAGGTCCCACGGAGACGTAGAGGCCAAATCGCCCGGAATGTGGTCAAATATTACCGCCAAAATGTTAGATTGGGTTAGGCTAGGTGATATTACTTTATTGAATTATATAAAGGTCCTACGGAGACGTAGAGGCCAACAAGCCAGGAATGTGGTCAACTCTGAGATAGCGCGTGTTAGGTTGGGTTAGGTTAGGTTATATTACGTTATTGATGTATATAAAGGTCCCACGGAGACGTAGAGGCCAAATCGCCCGGAATGTTGTCAAATATTACCGCCGAGGTGATAGGTTGGGTAAGGATAGGTTATATTACGTTATTGATGTATATAAAGGTCCCACGGAGAGGTAGAGGCCAACAAGCCAGGAATGTGGACAAATATTACCGCCGAGATGTTAGTTTGGGTTAGGTTAGGTTATATTACGTCTTGATGTATATAAAGGTCCCACGGAGACGTAGAGGCCAACAAGCCAGGAATGTGGTCAAATATTACCGCCGAGATGTTAGGTTGGGTTAGGTTAGGTTATATTACGTTATTGATGTATATAATGGGTCCACGGAGACGTAGAGGCCAACAAGACAGGAATGTGGTCAAATATTACCGCCGATATGTTAGATTGGGTTAGGTTAGGTTATATTACGTTATTGAAGTATATAAAGGTTCTACGGAGACGTAGAGGCCAACAAGCCAGGAATGTGGTCAAATATTACAGCCGAGATGTTAGATTGGGTTAGGCTAGCTTATATTATGTTATTTATGTATATAAAGGTCCCAATGGATTCGTAGAGGCCAACTCGCCAGGAATGTGGTCAAATATTACCGCCGAGATGATAGGTTGGGTAAGGTTAGGTTATATTACATTATTGATGTATATAAAGATCCCACGGAGACGTAGAGGCCAACTCGCCAGGTATGTTGTCAAATATTACCGCCGAGATGATAGGTTGGGTTAGGTTATGTTATATTAAGTTATTGATGTATATAAAGATCTCACGGAGGCGTAGAGGCAAACTCGCCAGGTATGTTGTCAAATATTACCGCCGAGATGTTAGATTGGGTTAGGCTAGCTTATATTATGTTATTGATGTATATGAAGGTCCCACGGAGACGTAGAGGCCAACTCGCCAGGTATGTTGTCAAATAGTACCGCCGAGATGTTAGGTTGGGTTAGGTTAGGTTATATTACGTTATAGATGTATATAAAGGTCCCACGGAGACGTAGAGGCCAACTCGCCAGGAATGTTTTCAAATATTACCGCCGAGATGTTAGGTTGGGTTAGGTTAGGTTATATTACGTTATAGATGTATATAAAGGTCCCACGGAGACGTAGAGGCCAACTCGCCAGGAATGTTTTCAAATATTACTGCCGAGATGATAGGTTGGGTTAGGTTACGTTATATTACGTTATTGATGTATATGAAGGTCAAACGGAGACGTAGAGGCAAACTCGCCAGGAATGATGTCAAATATTACCGCCGAGATGTTAGGTTGGGTTAGGTTAGGTTATATTACGATATTGATGTATATAAATGTCCCACGGAGACGGAGAAGCCAACTCGCCAGGCATGTTGTCAAATATTACCGCCGAGATGTTAGGTTGGGTTAGGTTATGTTATATTACGATATTGATGTATATAAATGTCCCACGGAGACGGAGAAGCCAACTCGCCAGGCATGTTGTCAAATATTACAGCCGATATGTTAGGTTGTGTTAGGTTAGGTTATATTACGTTATTGATGTAGATAAATGTCCCACGGAGACGTAGAGGCCAACTCGGCAGGTATGTTGTCAAATATTACCGCCGAGATGTTAGGTAGGGTTAGGTTAGGTTATATTACGTGATTGATGTATATAAAAGTCCCACGGAGAAGGAGAAGCCAACTCGCCAGGAATGTTGTAAAATATTATCGCCGAGATGTTAGGTTGGGTTAGGTTAGGTTATATTACGTTATTGATGTATATAAAAGTCCCACGGAGAAGTAGAGGCCAACAAGACAGGAATGTGGTCAAATATTACCGCCGAGATGTTAGATTGGGTTAGGTTAGGTTATATTACGTTATTGAAGTATATAAAGGTTCTACGGAGACGCAGAGGGCAACAAGCCAGGAATGTGGTCAAATATTACCGCCGAGATGTTAGATTGGGTTAGGTTAGGTTATATTACGTTATTGATGTATATAAAGATCCCACGGAGACGTAGAGGCCAACTCGCCAGGTATGTTGTCAAATATTACCGCCGAGATGTTAGGTTGGGTTAGGTTAGGTTATATTTCGTTATAGATGTATATAAAGGTCCCACGGAGACGTAGAGGCCAACTCGCCAGGAATGTTTTCAAATATTACCGCCGAGATGATAGGTTGTGTTAGGTTAGGTTATATTACGTTATTGATGTATATGAAGGTCAAACGGAGACGTAGAGGCCAACACGCCAGGAATGATGTCAAATATTACCGCCGAGATGTTAGGTTGGGTTATGTTAGGTTATATTACGTTATTGATGTATATAAAGGTCCCACGGAGACGTAGAGGCCAAATCGCCCGGAATGAGGTCAAATATTACCGCCAAAATGTTAGATTGGGTTAGGCTAGGTGATATTACTTTATTGAATTATATAAAGGTCCTACGGAGACGTAGAGGCCAACAAGCCAGGAATGTGGTCAAATATTACCGCCGAGATGTTAGGTTGGGTTAGGTTAGGTTATATTACGTTATTGATGTATATAAAGGTCCCACGGAGACGTAGAGGCCAAATCGCCCGGAATGTTGTCAAATATTACCGCCGAGGTGATAGGTTGGGTAAGGATAGGTTATATTACGTTATTGATGTATATAAAGGTCCCACGGAGAGGTAGAGGCCAACAAGCCAGGAATGTGGACAAATATTACCGCCGAGATGTTAGTTTGGGTTAGGTTAGGTTATATTACGTCTTGATGTATATAAAGGTCCCACGGAGACGTAGAGGCCAACAAGCCAGGAATGTGGTCAAATATTACCGCCGAGATGTTAGGTTGGGTTAGGTTAGGTTATATTACGTTATTGATGTATATAATGGGTCCACGGAGACGTAGAGGCCAACAAGACAGGAATGTGGTCAAATATTACCGCCGATATGTTAGATTGGGTTAGGTTAGGTTATATTACGTTATTGAAGTATATAAAGGTTCTACGGAGACGTAGAGGCCAACAAGCCAGGAATGTGGTCAAATATTACCGCCGAGATGTTAGATTGGGTTAGGCTAGCTTATATTATGTTATTTATGTATATAAAGATCCCACGGAGACGTAGAGGCCAACTCGCCAGGTATGTTGTCAAATATTACCGCCGAGATGTTAGATTGGGTTAGGCTAGCTTATATTATGTTATTGATGTATATGAAGGTCCCACGGAGACGTAGAGGCCAACTCGCCAGGTATGTTGTCAAATAGTACCGCCGAGATGTTAGGTTGGGTTAGGTTAGGTTATATTTCGTTATAGATGTATATAAAGGTCCCACGGAGACGTAGAGGCCAACTCGCCAGGAATGTTTTCAAATATTACTGCCGAGATGATAGGTTGGGTTAGGTTACGTTATATTACGTTATTGATGTATATGAAGGTCAAACGGAGACGTAGAGGCAAACTCGCCAGGAATGATGTCAAATATTACCGCCGAGATGTTAGGTTGGGTTAGGTTAGGTTATATTACGATATTGATGTATATAAATGTCCCACGGAGACGGAGAAGCCAACTCGCCAGGCATGTTGTCAAATATTACCGCCGAGATGTTAGGTTGGGTTAGGTTATGTTATATTACGATATTGATGTATATAAATGTCCCACGGAGACGGAGAAGCCAACTCGCCAGGCATGTTGTCAAATATTACAGCCGATATGTTAGGTTGTGTTAGGTTAGGTTATATTACGTTATTGATGTAGATAAATGTCCCACGGAGACGTAGAGGCCAACTCGGCAGGTATGTTGTCAAATATTACCGCCGAGATGTTAGGTAGGGTTAGGTTAGGTTATATTACGTGATTGATGTATATAAAAGTCCCACGGAGAAGGAGAAGCCAACTCGCCAGGAATGTTGTAAAATATTATCGCCGAGATGTTAGGTTGGGTTAGGTTAGGTTATATTACGTTATTGATGTATATAAAAGTCCCACGGAGAAGTAGAGGCCAACAAGACAGGAATGTGGTCAAATATTACCGCCGAGATGTTAGATTGGGTTAGGTTAGGTTATATTACGTTATTGAAGTATATAAAGGTTCTACGGAGACGCAGAGGGCAACAAGCCAGGAATGTGGTCAAATATTACCGCCGAGATGTTAGATTGGGTTAGGTTAGGTTATATTACGTTATTGATGTATATAAAGATCCCACGGAGACGTAGAGGCCAACTCGCCAGGTATGTTGTCAAATATTACCGCCGAGATGTTAGGTTGGGTTAGGTTAGGTTATATTTCGTTATAGATGTATATAAAGGTCCCACGGAGACGTAGAGGCCAACTCGCCAGGAATGTTTTCAAATATTACCGCCGAGATGATAGGTTGTGTTAGGTTAGGTTATATTACGTTATTGATGTATATGAAGGTCAAACGGAGACGTAGAGGCCAACACGCCAGGAATGATGTCAAATATTACCGCCGAGATGTTAGGTTGGGTTATGTTAGGTTATATTACGTTATTGATGTATATAAAGGTCCCACGGAGACGTAGAGGCCAAATCGCCCGGAATGAGGTCAAATATTACCGCCAAAATGTTAGATTGGGTTAGGCTAGGTGATATTACTTTATTGAATTATATAAAGGTCCTACGGAGACGTAGAGGCCAACAAGCCAGGAATGTGGTCAAATATTACCGCCGAGATGTTAGGTTGGGTTAGGTTAGGTTATATTACGTTATTGATGTATATAAAGGTCCCACGGAGACGTAGAGGCCAAATCGCCCGGAATGTTGTCAAATATTACCGCCGAGGTGATAGGTTGGGTAAGGATAGGTTATATTACGTTATTGATGTATATAAAGGTCCCACGGAGAGGTAGAGGCCAACAAGCCAGGAATGTGGACAAATATTACCGCCGAGATGTTAGTTTGGGTTAGGTTAGGTTATATTACGTCTTGATGTATATAAAGGTCCCACGGAGACGTAGAGGCCAACAAGCCAGGAATGTGGTCAAATATTACCGCCGAGATGTTAGGTTGGGTTAGGTTAGGTTATATTACGTTATTGATGTATATAATGGGTCCACGGAGACGTAGAGGCCAACAAGACAGGAATGTGGTCAAATATTACCGCCGATATGTTAGATTGGGTTAGGTTAGGTTATATTACGTTATTGAAGTATATAAAGGTTCTACGGAGACGTAGAGGCCAACAAGCCAGGAATGTGGTCAAATATTACCGCCGAGATGTTAGATTGGGTTAGGCTAGCTTATATTATGTTATTTATGTATATAAAGATCCCACGGAGACGTAGAGGCCAACTCGCCAGGTATGTTGTCAAATATTACCGCCGAGATGTTAGATTGGGTTAGGCTAGCTTATATTATGTTATTGATGTATATGAAGGTCCCACGGAGACGTAGAGGCCAACTCGCCAGGTATGTTGTCAAATAGTACCGCTGAGATGTTAGGTTGGGTTAGGTTAGGTTATATTACGTTATAGATGCATATAAAGGTCCCACGGAGACGTAGAGGCCTACTCGCCAGGAATGTTTTCAAATATTACCGCCGAGATGATAGGTTGTGTTAGGTTAGGTTATATTACGTTATTGATGTATATGAAGGTCAAACGGAGACGTAGAGGCCAACTCGCCAGGTATGTTGTCAAATATTACCGCCGAGATGTTAGATTGGGTTAGGCTAGCTTATATTATGTTATTGATGTATATGAAGGTCCCACGGAGACGTAGAGGCCAACTCGCCAGGTATGTTGTCAAATAGTACCGCCGAGATGTTAGGTTGGGTTAGGTTAGGTTATATTTCGTTATAGATGTATATAAAGGTCCCACGGAGACGTAGAGGCCAACTCGCCAGGAATGTTTTCAAATATTACCGCCGAGATGATAGGTTGTGTTAGGTTAGGTTATATTACGTTATTGATGTATATGAAGGTCAAACGGAGACGTAGAGGCCAACACGCCAGGAATGATGTCAAATATTACCGCCGAGATGTTAGGTTGGGTTATGTTAGGTTATATTACGTTATTGATGTATATAAAGGTCCCACGGAGACGTAGAGGCCAAATCGCCCGGAATGTGGTCAAATATTACCGCCAAAATGTTAGATTGGGTTAGGCTAGGTTATATTACTTTATTGAATTATATAAAGGTCCTACGGAGACGTAGAGGCCAACAAGCCAGGAATGTGGTCAAATATTACCGCCGAGATGTTAGGTTGGGTTAGGTTAGGTTATATTACGTTATTGATGTATATAAATGTCCCACGGAGACGTAGAGGCCAACTCGGTAGGTAAGTTGTCAAATATTACCGCCGAGATGTTAGGTTGGGTTAGGTTAGGTTATATTATGTTACTTATGTTTATAAAGGTCCCACGGAGACGTAGAGGCCAACTCTCCAGATATGTTTCAAATATTACCGCCGAGATGTTAGTTTGGGTTAGGTTAGGTTATATTAAGTTATTGATGTATATAAAGGTCCCACGGAGACGTAGAGGCCAACAAGCCAGGAATGTGGTCAAATATTACCGCCGAGATGATAGGTTGTGTTAGGTTAGGTTATATTACGTTATTGATGTATATGAAGGTCAAACGGAGACGTAGAGGCCAACACGCCAGGAATGATGTCAAATATTACCGCCGAGATGTTAGGTTGTGTTATGTTAGGTTATATTACGTTATTGATGTATATAAAGGTCCCGCGGAGACGTAGAGGCCAAATCGCCCGGAATGTGGTCAAATATTACCGCCAAAATGTTAGATTGGGTTAGGCTAGGTTATATTACTTTATTGAATTATATAAAGGTCCTACGGACACGTAGAGGCCAACAAGCCAGGAATGTGGTCAAATATTACCGCCGAGATGTTAGGTTGGGTTAGGTTAGGTTATATTACGTTATTGATGTATATAAAGGTCCCACGGAGACGTAGAGGCCAAATCGCCCGGAATATTGTCAAATATTACCGCCGAGGTGATAGGTTGGGTAAGGATAGGTTATATTACGTTATTGATGTATATAAAGGTCCCACGGAGAGGTAGAGGCCAACAAGCCAGGAATGTGGACAAATATTACCGCCGAGATGTTAGTTTGGGTTAGGTTAGGTTATATTACGTTATTGATGTATATAAAGGTCCCACGGAGACGTAGAGGCCAACAAGCCAGGAATGTGGTCAAATATTACCGCCGAGATGTTAGGTTGGGTTAGGTTAGGTTATATTACGTTATTGATGTATATAATGGGTCCACGGAGACGTAGAGGCCAACAAGACAGGAATGTGGTCAAATATTACCGCCGATATGTTAGATTGGGTTAGGTTAGGTTATATTACGTTATTGAAGTATATAAAGGTTCTACGGAGACGTAGAGGCCAACAAGCCAGGAATGTGGTCAAATATTACCGCCGAGATGTTAGATTGGGTTAGGCTAGCTTATATTATGTTATTTATGTATATAAAGGTCCCAATGGATTCGTAGAGGCCAACTCGCCAGGAATGTGGTCAAATATTACCGCCGAGATGATGGGTTGGGTAAGGTTAGGATATATTACGTTATTGATGTATATAAAGATCCCACGGAGACGTAGAGGCCAACTCGCCAGGTATGTTGTCAAATATTACCGCCGAGATGATAGGTTGGGTTAGGTTATGTTATATTAAGTTATTGATGTATATAAAGATCTCACGGAGACGTAGAGGCAAACTCGCCAGGTATGTTGTCAAATATTACCGCCGAGATGTTAGATTGGGTTAGGCTAGCTTATATTATGTTATTGATGTATATGAAGGTCCCACGGAGACGTATAGGCCAACTCGCCAGGTATGTTGTCAAATAGTACCGCCGAGATGTTAGGTTGGGTTAGGTTAGGTTATATTACGTTATAGATGTATATAAAGGTCCCACGGAGACGTAGAGGCCAACTCGCCAGGAATGTTTTCAAATATTACCGCCGAGATGTTAGGTTGGGTTAGGTTAGGTTATATTACGTTATAGATGTATATAAAGGTCCCACGGAGACGTAGAGGCCAACTCGCCAGGAATGTTTTCAAATATTACTGCCGAGATGATAGGTTGGGTTAGGTTACGTTATATTACGTTATTGATGTATATGAAGGTCAAACGGAGACGTAGAGGCAAACTCGCCAGGAATGATGTCAAATATTACCGCCGAGATGTTAGGTTGGGTTAGGTTAGGTTATATTACGATATTGATGTATTTAAATGTCCCACGGAGACGGAGAAGCCAACTCGCCAGGCATGTTGTCAAATATTACAGCCGAGATGTTAGGTTGGGTTAGGTTAGGTTATATTACGTTATTGATGTATATAAATGTCCCACGGAGACGTAGAGGCCAACTCGGCAGGTATGTTGTCAAATATTACCGCCGAGATGTTAGGTTGGGTTAGGTTAGGTTATATTACGATATTGATGTATATAAATGTCCCACGGAGACGGAGAAGCCAACTCGCCAGGCATGTTGTCAAATATTACAGCCGATATGTTAGGTTGTGTTAGGTTAGGTTATATTTCGTTATTGATGTAGATAAATGTCCCACGGAGACGTAGAGGCCAACTCGGCAGGTATGTTGTCAAATATTACCGCCGAGATGTTAGGTTGGGTTAGGTTAGGTTATATTACGTGATTGATGTATATAAAAGTCCCACGGAGAAGGAGAAGCCAACTCGCCAGGAATGTTGTAAAATATTATCGCCGAGATGTTAGATTGGGTTAGGTTAGGTTATATTACGTTATTGATGTATATGAAGGTCAAACGGAGACGTAGAGGCCAACACGCCAGGAATGATGTCAAATATTACCGCCGAGATGTTAGGTTGGGTTATGTTAGGTTATATTACGTTATTGATGTATATAAAGGTCCCACGGAGACGTAGAGGCCAAATCGCCCGGAATGTGGTCAAATATTACCGCCAAAATGTTAGATTGGGTTAGGCTAGGTGATATTACTTTATTGAATTATATAAAGGTCCTACGGAGACGTAGAGGCCAACAAGCCAGGAATGTGGTCAAATATTACCGCCGAGATGTTAGGTTGGGTTAGGTTAGGTTATATTACGTTATTGATGTATATAAAGGTCCCACGGAGACGTAGAGGCCAAATCGCCCGGAATGTTGTCAAATATTACCGCCGAGGTGATAGGTTGGGTAAGGATAGGTTATATTACGTTATTGATGTATATAAAGGTCCCACGGAGAGGTAGAGGCCAACAAGCCAGGAATGTGGACAAATATTACCGCCGAGATGTTAGTTTGGGTTAGGTTAGGTTATATTACGTCTTGATGTATATAAAGGTCCCACGGAGACGTAGAGGCCAACAAGCCAGGAATGTGGTCAAATATTACCGCCGAGATGTTAGGTTGGGTTAGGTTAGGTTATATTACGTTATTGATGTATATAATGGGTCCACGGAGACGTAGAGGCCAACAAGACAGGAATGTGGTCAAATATTACCGCCGATATGTTAGATTGGGTTAGGTTAGGTTATATTACGTTATTGAAGTATATAAAGGTTCTACGGAGACGTAGAGGCCAACAAGCCAGGAATGTGGTCAAATATTACCGCCGAGATGTTAGATTGGGTTAGGCTAGCTTATATTATGTTATTTATGTATATAAAGATCCCACGGAGACGTAGAGGCCAACTCGCCAGGTATGTTGTCAAATATTACCGCCGAGATGTTAGATTGGGTTAGGCTAGCTTATATTATGTTATTGATGTATATGAAGGTCCCACGGAGACGTAGAGGCCAACTCGCCAGGTATGTTGTCAAATAGTACCGCTGAGATGTTAGGTTGGGTTAGGTTAGGTTATATTACGTTATAGATGCATATAAAGGTCCCACGGAGACGTAGAGGCCTACTCGCCAGGAATGTTTTCAAATATTACCGCCGAGATGATAGGTTGTGTTAGGTTAGGTTATATTACGTTATTGATGTATATGAAGGTCAAACGGAGACGTAGAGGCCAACTCGCCAGGTATGTTGTCAAATATTACCGCCGAGATGTTAGATTGGGTTAGGCTAGCTTATATTATGTTATTGATGTATATGAAGGTCCCACGGAGACGTAGAGGCCAACTCGCCAGGTATGTTGTCAAATAGTACCGCCGAGATGTTAGGTTGGGTTAGGTTAGGTTATATTTCGTTATAGATGTATATAAAGGTCCCACGGAGACGTAGAGGCCAACTCGCCAGGAATGTTTTCAAATATTACCGCCGAGATGATAGGTTGTGTTAGGTTAGGTTATATTACGTTATTGATGTATATGAAGGTCAAACGGAGACGTAGAGGCCAACACGCCAGGAATGATGTCAAATATTACCGCCGAGATGTTAGGTTGGGTTATGTTAGGTTATATTACGTTATTGATGTATATAAAGGTCCCACGGAGACGTAGAGGCCAAATCGCCCGGAATGTGGTCAAATATTACCGCCAAAATGTTAGATTGGGTTAGGCTAGGTTATATTACTTTATTGAATTATATAAAGGTCCTACGGAGACGTAGAGGCCAACAAGCCAGGAATGTGGTCAAATATTACCGCCGAGATGTTAGGTTGGGTTAGGTTAGGTTATATTACGTTATTGATGTATATAAATGTCCCACGGAGACGTAGAGGCCAACTCGGTAGGTAAGTTGTCAAATATTACCGCCGAGATGTTAGGTTGGGTTAGGTTAGGTTATATTATGTTACTTATGTTTATAAAGGTCCCACGGAGACGTAGAGGCCAACTCTCCAGATATGTTTCAAATATTACCGCCGAGATGTTAGTTTGGGTTAGGTTAGGTTATATTAAGTTATTGATGTATATAAAGGTCCCACGGAGACGTAGAGGCCAACAAGCCAGGAATGTGGTCAAATATTACCGCCGAGATGATAGGTTGTGTTAGGTTAGGTTATATTACGTTATTGATGTATATGAAGGTCAAACGGAGACGTAGAGGCCAACACGCCAGGAATGATGTCAAATATTACCGCCGAGATGTTAGGTTGTGTTATGTTAGGTTATATTACGTTATTGATGTATATAAAGGTCCCGCGGAGACGTAGAGGCCAAATCGCCCGGAATGTGGTCAAATATTACCGCCAAAATGTTAGATTGGGTTAGGCTAGGTTATATTACTTTATTGAATTATATAAAGGTCCTACGGACACGTAGAGGCCAACAAGCCAGGAATGTGGTCAAATATTACCGCCGAGATGTTAGGTTGGGTTAGGTTAGGTTATATTACGTTATTGATGTATATAAAGGTCCCACGGAGACGTAGAGGCCAAATCGCCCGGAATATTGTCAAATATTACCGCCGAGGTGATAGGTTGGGTAAGGATAGGTTATATTACGTTATTGATGTATATAAAGGTCCCACGGAGAGGTAGAGGCCAACAAGCCAGGAATGTGGACAAATATTACCGCCGAGATGTTAGTTTGGGTTAGGTTAGGTTATATTACGTTATTGATGTATATAAAGGTCCCACGGAGACGTAGAGGCCAACAAGCCAGGAATGTGGTCAAATATTACCGCCGAGATGTTAGGTTGGGTTAGGTTAGGTTATATTACGTTATTGATGTATATAATGGGTCCACGGAGACGTAGAGGCCAACAAGACAGGAATGTGGTCAAATATTACCGCCGATATGTTAGATTGGGTTAGGTTAGGTTATATTACGTTATTGAAGTATATAAAGGTTCTACGGAGACGTAGAGGCCAACAAGCCAGGAATGTGGTCAAATATTACCGCCGAGATGTTAGATTGGGTTAGGCTAGCTTATATTATGTTATTTATGTATATAAAGGTCCCAATGGATTCGTAGAGGCCAACTCGCCAGGAATGTGGTCAAATATTACCGCCGAGATGATGGGTTGGGTAAGGTTAGGATATATTACGTTATTGATGTATATAAAGATCCCACGGAGACGTAGAGGCCAACTCGCCAGGTATGTTGTCAAATATTACCGCCGAGATGATAGGTTGGGTTAGGTTATGTTATATTAAGTTATTGATGTATATAAAGATCTCACGGAGACGTAGAGGCAAACTCGCCAGGTATGTTGTCAAATATTACCGCCGAGATGTTAGATTGGGTTAGGCTAGCTTATATTATGTTATTGATGTATATAAAGGTCCCACGGAGACGTAGAGGCCAACTCGCCAGGAATGTTTTCAAATATTACCGCCGAGATGTTAGGTTGGGTTAGGTTAGGTTATATTACGTTATAGATGTATATAAAGGTCCCACGGAGACGTAGAGGCCAACTCGCCAGGAATGTTTTCAAATATTACTGCCGAGATGATAGGTTGGGTTAGGTTACGTTATATTACGTTATTGATGTATATGAAGGTCAAACGGAGACGTAGAGGCAAACTCGCCAGGAATGATGTCAAATATTACCGCCGAGATGTTAGGTTGGGTTAGGTTAGGTTATATTACGATATTGATGTATTTAAATGTCCCACGGAGACGGAGAAGCCAACTCGCCAGGCATGTTGTCAAATATTACAGCCGAGATGTTAGGTTGGGTTAGGTTAGGTTATATTACGTTATTGATGTATATAAATGTCCCACGGAGACGTAGAGGCCAACTCGGCAGGTATGTTGTCAAATATTACCGCCGAGATGTTAGGTTGGGTTAGGTTAGGTTATATTACGATATTGATGTATATAAATGTCCCACGGAGACGGAGAAGCCAACTCGCCAGGCATGTTGTCAAATATTACAGCCGATATGTTAGGTTGTGTTAGGTTAGGTTATATTACGTTATTGATGTAGATAAATGTCCCACGGAGACGTAGAGGCCAACTCGGCAGGTATGTTGTCAAATATTACCGCCGAGATGTTAGGTTGGGTTAGGTTAGGTTATATTACGTGATTGATGTATATAAAAGTCCCACGGAGAAGGAGAAGCCAACTCGCCAGGAATGTTGTAAAATATTATCGCCGAGATGTTAGATTGGGTTAGGTTAGGTTATATTACGTTATTGATGTATATGAAGGTCAAACGGAGACGTAGAGGCCAACACGCCAGGAATGATGTCAAATATTACCGCCGAGATGTTAGGTTGGGTTATGTTAGGTTATATTACGTTATTGATGTATATAAAGGTCCCACGGAGACGTAGAGGCCAAATCGCCCGGAATGTGGTCAAATATTACCGCCAAAATGTTAGATTGGGTTAGGCTAGGTGATATTACTTTATTGAATTATATAAAGGTCCTACGGAGACGTAGAGGCCAACAAGCCAGGAATGTGGTCAAATATTACCGCCGAGATGTTAGGTTGGGTTAGGTTAGGTTATATTACGTTATTGATGTATATAAAGGTCCCACGGAGACGTAGAGGCCAAATCGCCCGGAGTGTTGTCAAATATTACCGCCGAGGTGATAGGTTGGGTAAGGATAGGTTATATTACGTTATTGATGTATATAAAGGTCCCACGGAGAGGTAGAGGCCAACAAGCCAGGAATGTGGACAAATATTACCGCCGAGATGTTAGTTTGGGTTAGGTTAGGTTATATTACGTCTTGATGTATATAAAGGTCCCACGGAGACGTAGAGGCCAACAAGCCAGGAATGTGGTCAAATATTACCGCCGAGATGTTAGGTTGGGTTAGGTTAGGTTATATTACGTTATTGATGTATATAATGGGTCCACGGAGACGTAGAGGCCAACAAGACAGGAATGTGGTCAAATATTACCGCCGATATGTTAGATTGGGTTAGGTTAGGTTATATTACGTTATTGAAGTATATAAAGGTTCTACGGAGACGTAGAGGCCAACAAGCCAGGAATGTGGTCAAATATTACCGCCGAGATGTTAGATTGGGTTAGGCTAGCTTATATTATGTTATTTATGTATATAAAGATCCCACGGAGACGTAGAGGCCAACTCGCCAGGTATGTTGTCAAATATTACCGCCGAGATGTTAGATTGGGTTAGGCTAGCTTATATTATGTTATTGATGTATATGAAGGTCCCACGGAGACGTAGAGGCCAACTCGCCAGGTATGTTGTCAAATAGTACCGCTGAGATGTTAGGTTGGGTTAGGTTAGGTTATATTACGTTATAGATGCATATAAAGGTCCCACGGAGACGTAGAGGCCTACTCGCCAGGAATGTTTTCAAATATTACCGCCGAGATGATAGGTTGTGTTAGGTTAGGTTATATTACGTTATTGATGTATATGAAGGTCAAACGGAGACGTAGAGGCCAACTCGCCAGGTATGTTGTCAAATATTACCGCCGAGATGTTAGATTGGGTTAGGCTAGCTTATATTATGTTATTGATGTATATGAAGGTCCCACGGAGACGTAGAGGCCAACTCGCCAGGTATGTTGTCAAATAGTACCGCCGAGATGTTAGGTTGGGTTAGGTTAGGTTATATTTCGTTATAGATGTATATAAAGGTCCCACGGAGACGTAGAGGCCAACTCGCCAGGAATGTTTTCAAATATTACCGCCGAGATGATAGGTTGTGTTAGGTTAGGTTATATTACGTTATTGATGTATATGAAGGTCAAACGGAGACGTAGAGGCCAACACGCCAGGAATGATGTCAAATATTACCGCCGAGATGTTAGGTTGGGTTATGTTAGGTTATATTACGTTATTGATGTATATAAAGGTCCCACGGAGACGTAGAGGCCAAATCGCCCGGAATGTGGTCAAATATTACCGCCAAAATGTTAGATTGGGTTAGGCTAGGTTATATTACTTTATTGAATTATATAAAGGTCCTACGGAGACGTAGAGGCCAACAAGCCAGGAATGTGGTCAAATATTACCGCCGAGATGTTAGGTTGGGTTAGGTTAGGTTATATTACGTTATTGATGTATATAAATGTCCCACGGAGACGTAGAGGCCAACTCGGTAGGTAAGTTGTCAAATATTACCGCCGAGATGTTAGGTTGGGTTAGGTTAGGTTATATTATGTTACTTATGTTTATAAAGGTCCCACGGAGACGTAGAGGCCAACTCTCCAGATATGTTTCAAATATTACCGCCGAGATGTTAGTTTGGGTTAGGTTAGGTTATATTAAGTTATTGATGTATATAAAGGTCCCACGGAGACGTAGAGGCCAACAAGCCAGGAATGTGGTCAAATATTACCGCCGAGATGATAGGTTGTGTTAGGTTAGGTTATATTACGTTATTGATGTATATGAAGGTCAAACGGAGACGTAGAGGCCAACTCGCCAGGTATGTTGTCAAATATTACCGCCGAGATGTTAGATTGGGTTAGGCTAGCTTATATTATGTTATTGATGTATATGAAGGTCCCACGGAGACGTAGAGGCCAACTCGCCAGGTATGTTGTCAAATAGTACCGCCGAGATGTTAGGTTGGGTTAGGTTAGGTTATATTACGATATTGATGTATATAAATGTCCCACGGAGACGGAGAAGCCAACTCGCCAGGCATGTTGTCAAATATTACAGCCGATATGTTAGGTTGTGTTAGGTTAGGTTATATTTCGTTATTGATGTAGATAAATGTCCCACGGAGACGTAGAGGCCAACTCGGCAGGTATGTTGTCAAATATTACCGCCGAGATGTTAGGTTGGGTTAGGTTAGGTTATATTACGTGATTGATGTATATAAAAGTCCCACGGAGAAGGAGAAGCCAACTCGCCAGGAATGTTGTAAAATATTATCGCCGAGATGTTAGATTGGGTTAGGTTAGGTTATATTACGTTATTGATGTATATGAAGGTCAAACGGAGACGTAGAGGCCAACACGCCAGGAATGATGTCAAATATTACCGCCGAGATGTTAGGTTGGGTTATGTTAGGTTATATTACGTTATTGATGTATATAAAGGTCCCACGGAGACGTAGAGGCCAAATCGCCCGGAATGTGGTCAAATATTACCGCCAAAATGTTAGATTGGGTTAGGCTAGGTGATATTACTTTATTGAATTATATAAAGGTCCTACGGAGACGTAGAGGCCAACAAGCCAGGAATGTGGTCAAATATTACCGCCGAGATGTTAGGTTGGGTTAGGTTAGGTTATATTACGTTATTGATGTATATAAAGGTCCCACGGAGACGTAGAGGCCAAATCGCCCGGAATGTTGTCAAATATTACCGCCGAGGTGATAGGTTGGGTAAGGATAGGTTATATTACGTTATTGATGTATATAAAGGTCCCACGGAGAGGTAGAGGCCAACAAGCCAGGAATGTGGACAAATATTACCGCCGAGATGTTAGTTTGGGTTAGGTTAGGTTATATTACGTCTTGATGTATATAAAGGTCCCACGGAGACGTAGAGGCCAACAAGCCAGGAATGTGGTCAAATATTACCGCCGAGATGTTAGGTTGGGTTAGGTTAGGTTATATTACGTTATTGATGTATATAATGGGTCCACGGAGACGTAGAGGCCAACAAGACAGGAATGTGGTCAAATATTACCGCCGATATGTTAGATTGGGTTAGGTTAGGTTATATTACGTTATTGAAGTATATAAAGGTTCTACGGAGACGTAGAGGCCAACAAGCCAGGAATGTGGTCAAATATTACCGCCGAGATGTTAGATTGGGTTAGGCTAGCTTATATTATGTTATTTATGTATATAAAGATCCCACGGAGACGTAGAGGCCAACTCGCCAGGTATGTTGTCAAATATTACCGCCGAGATGTTAGATTGGGTTAGGCTAGCTTATATTATGTTATTGATGTATATGAAGGTCCCACGGAGACGTAGAGGCCAACTCGCCAGGTATGTTGTCAAATAGTACCGCTGAGATGTTAGGTTGGGTTAGGTTAGGTTATATTACGTTATAGATGCATATAAAGGTCCCACGGAGACGTAGAGGCCTACTCGCCAGGAATGTTTTCAAATATTACCGCCGAGATGATAGGTTGTGTTAGGTTAGGTTATATTACGTTATTGATGTATATGAAGGTCAAACGGAGACGTAGAGGCCAACTCGCCAGGTATGTTGTCAAATATTACCGCCGAGATGTTAGATTGGGTTAGGCTAGCTTATATTATGTTATTGATGTATATGAAGGTCCCACGGAGACGTAGAGGCCAACTCGCCAGGTATGTTGTCAAATAGTACCGCCGAGATGTTAGGTTGGGTTAGGTTAGGTTATATTTCGTTATAGATGTATATAAAGGTCCCACGGAGACGTAGAGGCCAACTCGCCAGGAATGTTTTCAAATATTACCGCCGAGATGATAGGTTGTGTTAGGTTAGGTTATATTACGTTATTGATGTATATGAAGGTCAAACGGAGACGTAGAGGCCAACACGCCAGGAATGATGTCAAATATTACCGCCGAGATGTTAGGTTGGGTTATGTTAGGTTATATTACGTTATTGATGTATATAAAGGTCCCACGGAGACGTAGAGGCCAAATCGCCCGGAATGTGGTCAAATATTACCGCCAAAATGTTAGATTGGGTTAGGCTAGGTTATATTACTTTATTGAATTATATAAAGGTCCTACGGAGACGTAGAGGCCAACAAGCCAGGAATGTGGTCAAATATTACCGCCGAGATGTTAGGTTGGGTTAGGTTAGGTTATATTACGTTATTGATGTATATAAATGTCCCACGGAGACGTAGAGGCCAACTCGGTAGGTAAGTTGTCAAATATTACCGCCGAGATGTTAGGTTGGGTTAGGTTAGGTTATATTATGTTACTTATGTTTATAAAGGTCCCACGGAGACGTAGAGGCCAACTCTCCAGATATGTTTCAAATATTACCGCCGAGATGTTAGTTTGGGTTAGGTTAGGTTATATTAAGTTATTGATGTATATAAAGGTCCCACGGAGACGTAGAGGCCAACAAGCCAGGAATGTGGTCAAATATTACCGCCGAGATGATAGGTTGTGTTAGGTTAGGTTATATTACGTTATTGATGTATATGAAGGTCAAACGGAGACGTAGAGGCCAACACGCCAGGAATGATGTCAAATATTACCGCCGAGATGTTAGGTTGTGTTATGTTAGGTTATATTACGTTATTGATGTATATAAAGGTCCCGCGGAGACGTAGAGGCCAAATCGCCCGGAATGTGGTCAAATATTACCGCCAAAATGTTAGATTGGGTTAGGCTAGGTTATATTACTTTATTGAATTATATAAAGGTCCTACGGACACGTAGAGGCCAACAAGCCAGGAATGTGGTCAAATATTACCGCCGAGATGTTAGGTTGGGTTAGGTTAGGTTATATTACGTTATTGATGTATATAAAGGTCCCACGGAGACGTAGAGGCCAAATCGCCCGGAATATTGTCAAATATTACCGCCGAGGTGATAGGTTGGGTAAGGATAGGTTATATTACGTTATTGATGTATATAAAGGTCCCACGGAGAGGTAGAGGCCAACAAGCCAGGAATGTGGACAAATATTACCGCCGAGATGTTAGTTTGGGTTAGGTTAGGTTATATTACGTTATTGATGTATATAAAGGTCCCACGGAGACGTAGAGGCCAACAAGCCAGGAATGTGGTCAAATATTACCGCCGAGATGTTAGGTTGGGTTAGGTTAGGTTATATTACGTTATTGATGTATATAATGGGTCCACGGAGACGTAGAGGCCAACAAGACAGGAATGTGGTCAAATATTACCGCCGATATGTTAGATTGGGTTAGGTTAGGTTATATTACGTTATTGAAGTATATAAAGGTTCTACGGAGACGTAGAGGCCAACAAGCCAGGAATGTGGTCAAATATTACCGCCGAGATGTTAGATTGGGTTAGGCTAGCTTATATTATGTTATTTATGTATATAAAGGTCCCAATGGATTCGTAGAGGCCAACTCGCCAGGAATGTGGTCAAATATTACCGCCGAGATGATGGGTTGGGTAAGGTTAGGATATATTACGTTATTGATGTATATAAAGATCCCACGGAGACGTAGAGGCCAACTCGCCAGGTATGTTGTCAAATATTACCGCCGAGATGATAGGTTGGGTTAGGTTATGTTATATTAAGTTATTGATGTATATAAAGATCTCACGGAGACGTAGAGGCAAACTCGCCAGGTATGTTGTCAAATATTACCGCCGAGATGTTAGATTGGGTTAGGCTAGCTTATATTATGTTATTGATGTATATGAAGGTCCCACGGAGACGTATAGGCCAACTCGCCAGGTATGTTGTCAAATAGTACCGCCGAGATGTTAGGTTGGGTTAGGTTAGGTTATATTACGTTATAGATGTATATAAAGGTCCCACGGAGACGTAGAGGCCAACTCGCCAGGAATGTTTTCAAATATTACCGCCGAGATGTTAGGTTGGGTTAGGTTAGGTTATATTACGTTATAGATGTATATAAAGGTCCCACGGAGACGTAGAGGCCAACTCGCCAGGAATGTTTTCAAATATTACTGCCGAGATGATAGGTTGGGTTAGGTTACGTTATATTACGTTATTGATGTATATGAAGGTCAAACGGAGACGTAGAGGCAAACTCGCCAGGAATGATGTCAAATATTACCGCCGAGATGTTAGGTTGGGTTAGGTTAGGTTATATTACGATATTGATGTATTTAAATGTCCCACGGAGACGGAGAAGCCAACTCGCCAGGCATGTTGTCAAATATTACAGCCGAGATGTTAGGTTGGGTTAGGTTAGGTTATATTACGTTATTGATGTATATAAATGTCCCACGGAGACGTAGAGGCCAACTCGGCAGGTATGTTGTCAAATATTACCGCCGAGATGTTAGGTTGGGTTAGGTTAGGTTATATTACGATATTGATGTATATAAATGTCCCACGGAGACGGAGAAGCCAACTCGCCAGGCATGTTGTCAAATATTACAGCCGATATGTTAGGTTGTGTTAGGTTAGGTTATATTACGTTATTGATGTAGATAAATGTCCCACGGAGACGTAGAGGCCAACTCGGCAGGTATGTTGTCAAATATTACCGCCGAGATGTTAGGTTGGGTTAGGTTAGGTTATATTACGTGATTGATGTATATAAAAGTCCCACGGAGAAGGAGAAGCCAACTCGCCAGGAATGTTGTAAAATATTATCGCCGAGATGTTAGATTGGGTTAGGTTAGGTTATATTACGTTATTGATGTATATGAAGGTCAAACGGAGACGTAGAGGCCAACACGCCAGGAATGATGTCAAATATTACCGCCGAGATGTTAGGTTGGGTTATGTTAGGTTATATTACGTTATTGATGTATATAAAGGTCCCACGGAGACGTAGAGGCCAAATCGCCCGGAATGTGGTCAAATATTACCGCCAAAATGTTAGATTGGGTTAGGCTAGGTGATATTACTTTATTGAATTATATAAAGGTCCTACGGAGACGTAGAGGCCAACAAGCCAGGAATGTGGTCAAATATTACCGCCGAGATGTTAGGTTGGGTTAGGTTAGGTTATATTACGTTATTGATGTATATAAAGGTCCCACGGAGACGTAGAGGCCAAATCGCCCGGAATGTTGTCAAATATTACCGCCGAGGTGATAGGTTGGGTAAGGATAGGTTATATTACGTTATTGATGTATATAAAGGTCCCACGGAGAGGTAGAGGCCAACAAGCCAGGAATGTGGACAAATATTACCGCCGAGATGTTAGTTTGGGTTAGGTTAGGTTATATTACGTCTTGATGTATATAAAGGTCCCACGGAGACGTAGAGGCCAACAAGCCAGGAATGTGGTCAAATATTACCGCCGAGATGTTAGGTTGGGTTAGGTTAGGTTATATTACGTTATTGATGTATATAATGGGTCCACGGAGACGTAGAGGCCAACAAGACAGGAATGTGGTCAAATATTACCGCCGATATGTTAGATTGGGTTAGTTTAGGTTATATTACGTTATTGAAGTATATAAAGGTTCTACGGAGACGTAGAGGCCAACAAGCCAGGAATGTGGTCAAATATTACCGCCGAGATGTTAGATTGGGTTAGGCTAGCTTATATTATGTTATTTATGTATATAAAGATCCCACGGAGACGTAGAGGCCAACTCGCCAGGTATGTTGTCAAATATTACCGCCGAGATGTTAGATTGGGTTAGGCTAGCTTATATTATGTTATTGATGTATATGAAGGTCCCACGGAGACGTAGAGGCCAACTCGCCAGGTATGTTGTCAAATAGTACCGCTGAGATGTTAGGTTGGGTTAGGTTAGGTTATATTACGTTATAGATGCATATAAAGGTCCCACGGAGACGTAGAGGCCTACTCGCCAGGAATGTTTTCAAATATTACCGCCGAGATGATAGGTTGTGTTAGGTTAGGTTATATTACGTTATTGATGTATATGAAGGTCAAACGGAGACGTAGAGGCCAACTCGCCAGGTATGTTGTCAAATATTACCGCCGAGATGTTAGATTGGGTTAGGCTAGCTTATATTATGTTATTGATGTATATGAAGGTCCCACGGAGACGTAGAGGCCAACTCGCCAGGTATGTTGTCAAATAGTACCGCCGAGATGTTAGGTTGGGTTAGGTTAGGTTATATTTCGTTATAGATGTATATAAAGGTCCCACGGAGACGTAGAGGCCAACTCGCCAGGAATGTTTTCAAATATTACCGCCGAGATGATAGGTTGTGTTAGGTTAGGTTATATTACGTTATTGATGTATATGAAGGTCAAACGGAGACGTAGAGGCCAACACGCCAGGAATGATGTCAAATATTACCGCCGAGATGTTAGGTTGGGTTATGTTAGGTTATATTACGTTATTGATGTATATAAAGGTCCCACGGAGACGTAGAGGCCAAATCGCCCGGAATGTGGTCAAATATTACCGCCAAAATGTTAGATTGGGTTAGGCTAGGTTATATTACTTTATTGAATTATATAAAGGTCCTACGGAGACGTAGAGGCCAACAAGCCAGGAATGTGGTCAAATATTACCGCCGAGATGTTAGGTTGGGTTAGGTTAGGTTATATTACGTTATTGATGTATATAAATGTCCCACGGAGACGTAGAGGCCAACTCGGTAGGTAAGTTGTCAAATATTACCGCCGAGATGTTAGGTTGGGTTAGGTTAGGTTATATTATGTTACTTATGTTTATAAAGGTCCCACGGAGACGTAGAGGCCAACTCTCCAGATATGTTTCAAATATTACCGCCGAGATGTTAGTTTGGGTTAGGTTAGGTTATATTAAGTTATTGATGTATATAAAGGTCCCACGGAGACGTAGAGGCCAACAAGCCAGGAATGTGGTCAAATATTACCGCCGAGATGATAGGTTGTGTTAGGTTAGGTTATATTACGTTATTGATGTATATGAAGGTCAAACGGAGACGTAGAGGCCAACTCGCCAGGTATGTTGTCAAATATTACCGCCGAGATGTTAGATTGGGTTAGGCTAGCTTATATTATGTTATTGATGTATATGAAGGTCCCACGGAGACGTAGAGGCCAACTCGCCAGGTATGTTGTCAAATAGTACCGCCGAGATGTTAGGTTGGGTTAGGTTAGGTTATATTTCGTTATAGATGTATATAAAGGTCCCACGGAGACGTAGAGGCCAACTCGCCAGGAATGTTTTCAAATATTACCGCCGAGATGATAGGTTGTGTTAGGTTAGGTTATATTACGTTATTGATGTATATGAAGGTCAAACGGAGACGTAGAGGCCAACACGCCAGGAATGATGTCAAATATTACCGCCGAGATGTTAGGTTGGGTTATGTTAGGTTATATTACGTTATTGATGTATATAAAGGTCCCACGGAGACGTAGAGGCCAAATCGCCCGGAATGTGGTCAAATATTACCGCCAAAATGTTAGATTGGGTTAGGCTAGGTTATATTACTTTATTGAATTATATAAAGGTCCTACGGAGACGTAGAGGCCAACAAGCCAGGAATGTGGTCAAATATTACCGCCGAGATGTTAGGTTGGGTTAGGTTAGGTTATATTACGTTATTGATGTATATAAATGTCCCACGGAGACGTAGAGGCCAACTCGGTAGGTAAGTTGTCAAATATTACCGCCGAGATGTTAGGTTGGGTTAGGTTAGGTTATATTATGTTACTTATGTTTATAAAGGTCCCACGGAGACGTAGAGGCCAACTCTCCAGATATGTTTCAAATATTACCGCCGAGATGTTAGTTTGGGTTAGGTTAGGTTATATTAAGTTATTGATGTATATAAAGGTCCCACGGAGACGTAGAGGCCAACAAGCCAGGAATGTGGTCAAATATTACCGCCGAGATGATAGGTTGTGTTAGGTTAGGTTATATTACGTTATTGATGTATATGAAGGTCAAACGGAGACGTAGAGGCCAACACGCCAGGAATGATGTCAAATATTACCGCCGAGATGTTAGGTTGTGTTATGTTAGGTTATATTACGTTATTGATGTATATAAAGGTCCCGCGGAGACGTAGAGGCCAAATCGCCCGGAATGTGGTCAAATATTACCGCCAAAATGTTAGATTGGGTTAGGCTAGGTTATATTACTTTATTGAATTATATAAAGGTCCTACGGACACGTAGAGGCCAACAAGCCAGGAATGTGGTCAAATATTACCGCCGAGATGTTAGGTTGGGTTAGGTTAGGTTATATTACGTTATTGATGTATATAAAGGTCCCACGGAGACGTAGAGGCCAAATCGCCCGGAATATTGTCAAATATTACCGCCGAGGTGATAGGTTGGGTAAGGATAGGTTATATTACGTTATTGATGTATATAAAGGTCCCACGGAGAGGTAGAGGCCAACAAGCCAGGAATGTGGACAAATATTACCGCCGAGATGTTAGTTTGGGTTAGGTTAGGTTATATTACGTTATTGATGTATATAAAGGTCCCACGGAGACGTAGAGGCCAACAAGCCAGGAATGTGGTCAAATATTACCGCCGAGATGTTAGGTTGGGTTAGGTTAGGTTATATTACGATATTGATGTATATAAATGTCCCACGGAGACGGAGAAGCCAACTCGCCAGGCATGTTGTCAAATATTACAGCCGATATGTTAGGTTGTGTTAGGTTAGGTTATATTACGTTATTGATGTAGATAAATGTCCCACGGAGAC
The DNA here is from genome assembly GCA_963969225.1 of Xylocopa violacea. NCBI lineage: Eukaryota > Metazoa > Arthropoda > Insecta > Hymenoptera > Apidae > Xylocopa > Xylocopa violacea. The sequence goes on along the minus strand of CAXAJV010000463.1, from coordinate 392,735 downwards.
GTAGAGGCCAACTCGGCAGGTATGTTGTCAAATATTACCGCCGAGATGTTAGGTTGGGTTAGGTTAGGTTATATTACGTGATTGATGTATATAAAAGTCCCACGGAGAAGGAGAAGCCAACTCGCCAGGAATGTTGTAAAATATTATCGCCGAGATGTTAGATTGGGTTAGGTTAGGTTATATTACGTTATTGATGTATATGAAGGTCAAACGGAGACGTAGAGGCCAACACGCCAGGAATGATGTCAAATATTACCGCCGAGATGTTAGGTTGGGTTATGTTAGGTTATATTACGTTATTGATGTATATAAAGGTCCCACGGAGACGTAGAGGCCAAATCGCCCGGAATGTGGTCAAATATTACCGCCAAAATGTTAGATTGGGTTAGGCTAGGTGATATTACTTTATTGAATTATATAAAGGTCCTACGGAGACGTAGAGGCCAACAAGCCAGGAATGTGGTCAAATATTACCGCCGAGATGTTAGGTTGGGTTAGGTTAGGTTATATTACGTTATTGATGTATATAAAGGTCCCACGGAGACGTAGAGGCCAAATCGCCCGGAATGTTGTCAAATATTACCGCCGAGGTGATAGGTTGGGTAAGGATAGGTTATATTACGTTATTGATGTATATAAAGGTCCCACGGAGAGGTAGAGGCCAACAAGCCAGGAATGTGGACAAATATTACCGCCGAGATGTTAGTTTGGGTTAGGTTAGGTTATATTACGTCTTGATGTATATAAAGGTCCCACGGAGACGTAGAGGCCAACAAGCCAGGAATGTGGTCAAATATTACCGCCGAGATGTTAGGTTGGGTTAGGTTAGGTTATATTACGTTATTGATGTATATAATGGGTCCACGGAGACGTAGAGGCCAACAAGACAGGAATGTGGTCAAATATTACCGCCGATATGTTAGATTGGGTTAGGTTAGGTTATATTACGTTATTGAAGTATATAAAGGTTCTACGGAGACGTAGAGGCCAACAAGCCAGGAATGTGGTCAAATATTACCGCCGAGATGTTAGATTGGGTTAGGCTAGCTTATATTATGTTATTTATGTATATAAAGATCCCACGGAGACGTAGAGGCCAACTCGCCAGGTATGTTGTCAAATATTACCGCCGAGATGTTAGATTGGGTTAGGCTAGCTTATATTATGTTATTGATGTATATGAAGGTCCCACGGAGACGTAGAGGCCAACTCGCCAGGTATGTTGTCAAATAGTACCGCTGAGATGTTAGGTTGGGTTAGGTTAGGTTATATTACGTTATAGATGCATATAAAGGTCCCACGGAGACGTAGAGGCCTACTCGCCAGGAATGTTTTCAAATATTACCGCCGAGATGATAGGTTGTGTTAGGTTAGGTTATATTACGTTATTGATGTATATGAAGGTCAAACGGAGACGTAGAGGCCAACTCGCCAGGTATGTTGTCAAATATTACCGCCGAGATGTTAGATTGGGTTAGGCTAGCTTATATTATGTTATTGATGTATATGAAGGTCCCACGGAGACGTAGAGGCCAACTCGCCAGGTATGTTGTCAAATAGTACCGCCGAGATGTTAGGTTGGGTTAGGTTAGGTTATATTACGTTATTGATGTATATAAATGTCCCACGGAGACGTAGAGGCCAACTCGGTAGGTAAGTTGTCAAATATTACCGCCGAGATGTTAGGTTGGGTTAGGTTAGGTTATATTATGTTACTTATGTTTATAAAGGTCCCACGGAGACGTAGAGGCCAACTCTCCAGATATGTTTCAAATATTACCGCCGAGATGTTAGTTTGGGTTAGGTTAGGTTATATTAAGTTATTGATGTATATAAAGGTCCCACGGAGACGTAGAGGCCAACAAGCCAGGAATGTGGTCAAATATTACCGCCGAGATGATAGGTTGTGTTAGGTTAGGTTATATTACGTTATTGATGTATATGAAGGTCAAACGGAGACGTAGAGGCCGACACGCCAGGAATGATGTCAAATATTACCGCCGAGATGTTAGGTTGTGTTATGTTAGGTTATATTACGTTATTGATGTATATAAAGGTCCCGCGGAGACGTAGAGGCCAAATCGCCCGGAATGTGGTCAAATATTACCGCCAAAATGTTAGATTGGGTTAGGCTAGGTTATATTACTTTATTGAATTATATAAAGGTCCTACGGACACGTAGAGGCCAACAAGCCAGGAATGTGGTCAAATATTACCGCCGAGATGTTAGGTTGGGTTAGGTTAGGTTATATTACGTTATTGATGTATATAAAGGTCCCACGGAGACGTAGAGGCCAAATCGCCCGGAATATTGTCAAATATTACCGCCGAGGTGATAGGTTGGGTAAGGATAGGTTATATTACGTTATTGATGTATATAAAGGTCCCACGGAGAGGTAGAGGCCAACAAGCCAGGAATGTGGACAAATATTACCGCCGAGATGTTAGTTTGGGTTAGGTTAGGTTATATTACGTTATTGATGTATATAAAGGTCCCACGGAGACGTAGAGGCCAACAAGCCAGGAATGTGGTCAAATATTACCGCCGAGATGTTAGGTTGGGTTAGGTTAGGTTATATTACGTTATTGATGTATATAATGGGTCCACGGAGACGTAGAGGCCAACAAGACAGGAATGTGGTCAAATATTACCGCCGATATGTTAGATTGGGTTAGGTTAGGTTATATTACGTTATTGAAGTATATAAAGGTTCTACGGAGACGTAGAGGCCAACAAGCCAGGAATGTGGTCAAATATTACCGCCGAGATGTTAGATTGGGTTAGGCTAGCTTATATTATGTTATTTATGTATATAAAGATCCCACGGAGACGTAGAGGCCAACTCGCCATGTATGTTGTCAAATATTACCGCCGAGATGTTAGATTGGGTTAGGCTAGCTTATATTATGTTATTGATGTATATGAAGGTCCCACGGAGACGTAGAGGCCAACTCGCCAGGTATGTTGTCAAATAGTACCGCTGAGATGTTAGGTTGGGTTAGGTTAGGTTATATTACGTTATAGATGCATATAAAGGTCCCACGGAGACGTAGAGGCCTACTCGCCAGGAATGTTTTCAAATATTACCGCCGAGATGATAGGTTGTGTTAGGTTAGGTTATATTACGTTATTGATGTATATGAAGGTCAAACGGAGACGTAGAGGCCAACTCGCCAGGTATGTTGTCAAATATTACCGCCGAGATGTTAGATTGGGTTAGGCTAGCTTATATTATGTTATTGATGTATATGAAGGTCCCACGGAGACGTAGAGGCCAACTCGCCAGGTATGTTGTCAAATAGTACCGCCGAGATGTTAGGTTGGGTTAGGTTAGGTTATATTTCGTTATAGATGTATATAAAGGTCCCACGGAGACGTAGAGGCCAACTCGCCAGGAATGTTTTCAAATATTACCGCCGAGATGATAGGTTGTGTTAGGTTAGGTTATATTACGTTATTGATGTATATGAAGGTCAAACGGAGACGTAGAGGCCAACACGCCAGGAATGATGTCAAATATTACCGCCGAGATGTTAGGTTGGGTTATGTTAGGTTATATTACGTTATTGATGTATATAAAGGTCCCACGGAGACGTAGAGGCCAAATCGCCCGGAATGTGGTCAAATATTACCGCCAAAATGTTAGATTGGGTTAGGCTAGGTTATATTACTTTATTGAATTATATAAAGGTCCTACGGAGACGTAGAGGCCAACAAGCCAGGAATGTGGTCAAATATTACCGCCGAGATGTTAGGTTGGGTTAGGTTAGGTTATATTACGTTATTGATGTATATAAATGTCCCACGGAGACGTAGAGGCCAACTCGGTAGGTAAGTTGTCAAATATTACCGCCGAGATGTTAGGTTGGGTTAGGTTAGGTTATATTATGTTACTTATGTTTATAAAGGTCCCACGGAGACGTAGAGGCCAACTCTCCAGATATGTTTCAAATATTACCGCCGAGATGTTAGTTTGGGTTAGGTTAGGTTATATTAAGTTATTGATGTATATAAAGGTCCCACGGAGACGTAGAGGCCAACAAGCCAGGAATGTGGTCAAATATTACCGCCGAGATGATAGGTTGTGTTAGGTTAGGTTATATTACGTTATTGATGTATATGAAGGTCAAACGGAGACGTAGAGGCCAACACGCCAGGAATGATGTCAAATATTACCGCCGAGATGTTAGGTTGTGTTATGTTAGGTTATATTACGTTATTGATGTATATAAAGGTCCCGCGGAGACGTAGAGGCCAAATCGCCCGGAATGTGGTCAAATATTACCGCCAAAATGTTAGATTGGGTTAGGCTAGGTTATATTACTTTATTGAATTATATAAAGGTCCTACGGACACGTAGAGGCCAACAAGCCAGGAATGTGGTCAAATATTACCGCCGAGATGTTAGGTTGGGTTAGGTTAGGTTATATTACGTTATTGATGTATATAAAGGTCCCACGGAGACGTAGAGGCCAAATCGCCCGGAATATTGTCAAATATTACCGCCGAGGTGATAGGTTGGGTAAGGATAGGTTATATTACGTTATTGATGTATATAAAGGTCCCACGGAGAGGTAGAGGCCAACAAGCCAGGAATGTGGACAAATATTACCGCCGAGATGTTAGTTTGGGTTAGGTTAGGTTATATTACGTTATTGATGTATATAAAGGTCCCACGGAGACGTAGAGGCCAACAAGCCAGGAATGTGGTCAAATATTACCGCCGAGATGTTAGGTTGGGTTAGGTTAGGTTATATTACGTTATTGATGTATATAATGGGTCCACGGAGACGTAGAGGCCAACAAGACAGGAATGTGGTCAAATATTACCGCCGATATGTTAGATTGGGTTAGGTTAGGTTATATTACGTTATTGAAGTATATAAAGGTTCTACGGAGACGTAGAGGCCAACAAGCCAGGAATGTGGTCAAATATTACCGCCGAGATGTTAGATTGGGTTAGGCTAGCTTATATTATGTTATTAATGTATATAAAGGTCCCAATGGATTCGTAGAGGCCAACTCGCCAGGAATGTGGTCAAATATTACCGCCGAGATGATAGGTTGGGTAAGGTTAGGATATATTACGTTATTGATGTATATAAAGATCCCACGGAGACGTAGAGGCCAACTCGCCAGGTATGTTGTCAAATATTACCGCCGAGATGATAGGTTGGGTTAGGTTATGTTATATTAAGTTATTGATGTATATAAAGATCTCACGGAGACGTAGAGGCAAACTCGCCAGGTATGTTGTCAAATATTACCGCCGAGATGTTAGATTGGGTTAGGCTAGCTTATATTATGTTATTGATGTATATGAAGGTCCCACGGAGACGTATAGGCCAACTCGCCAGGTATGTTGTCAAATAGTACCGCCGAGATGTTAGGTTGGGTTAGGTTAGGTTATATTACGTTATAGATGTATATAAAGGTCCCACGGAGACGTAGAGGCCAACTCGCCAGGAATGTTTTCAAATATTACTGCCGAGATGATAGGTTGTGTTAGGTTAGGTTATATTACGTTATTGATGTATATGAAGGTCAAACGGAGACGTAGAGGCCAACACGCCAGGAATGATGTCAAATATTACCGCCGAGATGTTAGATTGGGTTATGTTAGGTTATATTACGTTATTGATGTATATAAAGGTCCCACGGAGACGTAGAGGCCAAATCGCCCGGAATGTGGTCAAATATTACCGCCAAAATGTTAGATTGGGTTAGGCTAGGTTATATTACTTTATTGAATTATATAAAGGTCCTACGGAGACGTAGAGGCCAACAAGCCAGGAATGTGGTCAAATATTACCGCCGAGATGTTAGGTTGGGTTAGGTTAGGTTATATTACGTTATTGATGTATATAAAGGTCCCACGGAGACGTAGAGGCCAAATCGCCCGGAATGTTGTCAAATATTACCGCCGAGGTGATAGGTTGGGTAAAGATAGGTTATATTACGTTATTGATGTATATAAAGGTCCCACGGAGAGGTAGAGGCCAACAAGCCAGGAATGTGGACAAATATTACCGCCGAGATGTTAGTTTGGGTTAGGTTAGGTTATATTACGTTATTGATGTATATAAAGGTCCCACGGAGACGTAGAGGCCAACAAGCCAGGAATGTGGTCAAATATTACCGCCGAGATGTTAGGTTGGGTTAGGTTAGGTTATATTACGTTATTGATGTATATAATGGGTCCACGGAGACGTAGAGGCCAACAAGACAGGAATGTGGTCAAATATTACCGCCGATATGTTAGATTGGGTTAGGTTAGGTTATATTACGTTATTGAAGTATATAAAGGTTCTACGGAGACGTAGAGGCCAACAAGCCAGGAATGTGGTCAAATATTACCGCCGAGATGTTAGATTGGGTTAGGCTAGCTTATATTATGTTATTTATGTATATAAAGGTCCCAATGGATTCGTAGAGGCCAACTCGCCAGGAATGTGGTCAAATATTACCGCCGAGATGATAGGTTGGGTAAGGTTAGGTTATATTACGTTATTGATGTATATAAAGATCCCACGGAGACGTAGAGGCCAACTCGCCAGGTATGTTGTCAAATATTACCGCCGAGATGATAGGTTGGGTTAGGTTATGTTATATTAAGTTATTGATGTATATAAAGATCTCACGGAGACGTAGAGGCAAACTCGCCAGGTATGTTGTCAAATATTACCGCCGAGATGTTAGATTGGGTTAGGCTAGCTTATATTATGTTATTGATGTATATGAAGGTCCCACGGAGACGTAGAGGCCAACTCGCCAGGTATGTTGTCAAATAGTACCGCCGAGATGTTAGGTTGGGTTAGGTTAGGTTATATTACGTTATAGATGTATATAAAGGTCCCACGGAGACGTAGAGGCCAACTCGCCAGGAATGTTTTCAAATATTACCGCCGAGATGTTAGGTTGGGTTAGGTTAGGTTATATTACGTTATAGATGTATATAAAGGTCCCACGGAGACGTAGAGGCCAACTCGCCAGGAATGTTTTCAAATATTACTGCCGAGATGATAGGTTGGGTTAGGTTACGTTATATTACGTTATTGATGTATATGAAGGTCAAACGGAGACGTAGAGGCAAACTCGCCAGGAATGATGTCAAATATTACCGCCGAGATGTTAGGTTGGGTTAGGTTAGGTTATATTACGATATTGATGTATTTAAATGTCCCACGGAGACGGAGAAGCCAACTCGCCAGGCATGTTGTCAAATATTACAGCCGAGATGTTAGGTTGGGTTAGGTTAGGTTATATTACGTTATTGATGTATATAAATGTCCCACGGAGACGTAGAGGCCAACTCGGCAGGTATGTTGTCAAATATTACCGCCGAGATGTTAGGTTGGGTTAGGTTAGGTTATATTACGATATTGATGTATATAAATGTCCCACGGAGACGGAGAAGCCAACTCGCCAGGCATGTTGTCAAATATTACAGCCGATATGTTAGGTTGTGTTAGGTTAGGTTATATTACGTTATTGATGTAGATAAATGTCCCACGGAGACGTAGAGGCCAACTCGGCAGGTATGTTGTCAAATATTACCGCCGAGATGTTAGGTTGGGTTAGGTTAGGTTATATTACGTGATTGATGTATATAAAAGTCCCACGGAGAAGGAGAAGCCAACTCGCCAGGAATGTTGTAAAATATTATCGCCGAGATGTTAGTTTGGGTTAGGTTAGGTTATATTACGTTATTGATGTATATAAAGGTCCCACGGAGAAGTAGAGGCCAACAAGACAGGAATGTGGTCAAATATTACCGCCGAGATGTTAGATTGGGTTAGGTTAGGTTATATTACGTTATTGAAGTATATAAAGGTTCTACGGAGACGCAGAGGGCAACAAGACAGGAATGTGGTCAAATATTACCGCCGAGATGTTAGATTGGGTTAGGTTAGGTTATATTACGTTATTGATGTATATAAAGATCCCACGGAGACGTAGAGGCCAACTCGCCAGGTATGTTGTCAAATATTACCGCCGAGATGTTAGATTGGGTTAGGCTAGCTTATATTATGTTATTGATGTATATGAAGGTCCCACGGAGACGTAGAGGCCAACTCGCCAGGTATGTTGTCAAATAGTACCGCCGAGATGTTAGGTTGGGTTAGGTTAGGTTATATTACGTTATAGATGTATATAGAGTTCCCACGGAGACGTAGAGGCCAACTCGCCAGGAATGTTTTCAAATATTACCGCCGAGATGACAGGTTGTGTTAGGTTAGGTTATACTACGTTATTGATGTATATGAAGGTCAAACGGAGACGTTGAGGCCAACACGCCAGGAATGATGTCAAATATTACCGCCGAGATGTTAGTTTGGGTTAGGTTAGGTTATATTACGTTATTGATGTATATAAAGGTCCCACGGAGAGGTAGAGGCCAACAAGCCAGGAATGTGGTCAAATATTACCGCCGAGATGTTAGGTTGGGTTAGGTTTGGTTATATTACGTTATTGATGTATATAATGGGTCCACGGAAACGGAGAAGCCAACTCGCCAGGAATGTTGTCAAATATTACCGCCGAGAAGATAGGTTGGGTTAGGTTATGTTATATTACGTTATTGATGTATATAAAGATCTCACGGAGACGTAGAGGCCAACTCGCCAGGTATGTTGTCAAATATTACCGCCGAGATGATAGGTTGGGTTAGGTTACGTTATATTACGTTATTGATGTATATGAAGGTCAAACGGAGACGTAGAGGCCAACTCGGCAGGTATGTTGTCAAATATTACCACCGAGATATTAGGTTGGGTTAGGTTAGGTTATATTACGTGATTGATGTATATAAAAGTCCCACGGAGAAGGAGAAGCCAACTCGCCAGCAATGTTGTAAAATATTATCGCCGAGATGTTAGGTTGGGTTAGGTTAGGTTGTATTACGTTATTGATGTATATAAAGGTCCCACGGAGACGTAGAGGCCAACAAGACAGGAATGTGGTCAAATATTACCGCCGAGATATTAGATTGGGATAGGTTAGGTTATATTACGTGATTGAAGTATATAAAGGTTCTACCGAGACGTAGAGGCCAACAAGCCAGGAATGTGGTCAAATATTACCGCCCAGATGTTAGATTGGGTTAGGCTGGCTTATATTATGTTATTTATGTATATGAAGGTCCCACGGAGACGTAGAGGCCAACTCGCCAGGTATGTTGTCAAATAGTACCGCCGAGATGTTAGGATGGGTTAGGTTAGGTTATATTACGTTATAGATGTATATAAAGGTCCCACGGAGACGTAGAGGCCAACTCGCCAGGAATGTTTTCAAATATTACCGCCGAGATGATAGGTTGTGTTAGGTTAGGTTATATTACGTTATTGATGTATATGAAGGTCAAACGGAGACGTAGAGGCCAACACGCCAGGAATGATGTCAAATATTACTGCCGAGATGTTAGGTTGGGTTATGTTAGGTTATATTACGTTATTGATGTATATAAAGGTCCCACGGAGACGTACAGGCCAAATCGCCCGGAATGTTGTCAAATATTACCGCCGAGGTGATAGGTTGGGTAAGGATAGGTTATATTACGTTATTGATGTATATAAAGGTCCCACGGAGAGGTAGAGGCCAACAAGCCAGGAATGTGGACAAATATTACCGCCGAGATGTTAGTTTGGGTTAGGTTAGGTTATATTACGTTATTGATGTATATAAAGGTCCCACGGAGACGTTGAGGCCAACAAGCCAGGAATGTGGTCAAATATTACCGCCGAGATGTTAGGTTGGGTTAGGTTTGGTTATATTACGTTATTGATGTATATAATGGGTCCACGGAAACGGAGAAGCCAACTCGCCAGGAATGTTGTCAAATATTACCGCCGAGAAGATAGGTTGGGTTAGGTTATGTTATATTACGTTATTGATGTACATAAAGGTCCCACGGAGACGTAGAGGCCAACTCGCCAGGTATGTTGTCAAATATTACCGCCGAGATGTTAGATTGGGTTAGGCTAGCTTATATTATGTTATTGATGTATATGAAGGTCCCACGGAGACGTAGAGGCCAACTCGCCAGCTATCTTGTCAAATAGTACCGCCGAGATGTTAGGTTGGGTTAGGTTAGGTTATATTCCGCTATTGATGTATGTAAAGGTCCCACGGAGACGTAAAGGCCAACTCGCCAGGAATGTTGTCAAATATTACCGCCGAGATGTTAGGTTGGGTTATGTTAGGTTATATTACGTTATTGATGTATATAAAAGTCCCACGGAGACGTACAGGCCAAATCGCCCGGAATGTTGTCAAATATTACCGCCGAGGTGATAGGTTGGGTAAGGATAGGTTATATTACGTTATTGATGTATATAAAGGTCCCACGGAGAGGTAGAGGCCAACAAGCCAGGAATGTGGACAAATATTACCGCCGAGATGTTAGTTTGGGTTAGGTTAGGTTGTATTACGTTATTGATGTATATAAAGGTCCCACGGAGACGTAGAGGCCAACAAGACAGGAATGTGGTCAAATATTACCGCCGAGATATTAGATTGGGATAGGTTAGGTTATATTACGTGATTGAAGTATATAAAGGTTCTACCGAGACGTAGAGGCCAACAAGCCAGGAATGTGGTCAAATATTACCGCCCAGATGTTAGATTGGGTTAGGCTAGCTTTTATTATGTTATTTATGTATATGAAGGTCCCACGGAGACGTAGAGGCCAACTCGCCAGGTATGTTGTCAAATAGTACCGCCGAGATGTTAGGATGGGTTAGGTTAGGTTATATTACGTTATAGATGTATATAAAGGTCCCACGGAGACGTAGAGGCCAACTCGCCAGGAATGTTTTCAAATATTACCGCCGAGATGATAGGTTGTGTTAGGTTAGGTTATATTACGTTATTGATGTATATGAAGGTCAAACGGAGACGTAGAGGCCAACACGCCAGGAATGATGTCAAATATTACCGCCGAGATGTTAGGTTGGGTTATGTTAGGTTATATTACGTTATTGATGTATATAAAGGTCCCACGGAGACGTACAGGCCAAATCGCCCGGAATGTTGTCAAATATTACCGCCGAGGTGATAGGTTGGGTAAGGATAGGTTATATTACGTTATTGATGTATATAAAGGTCCCACGGAGAGGTAGAGGCCAACAAGCCAGGAATGTGGACAAATATTACCGCCGAGATGTTAGTTTGGGTTAGGTTAGGTTATATTACGTTATTGATGTATATAAAGGTCCCACGGAGACGTTGAGGCCAACAAGCCAGGAATGTGGTCAAATATTACCGCCGAGATGTTAGGTTGGGTTAGGTTTGGTTATATTACGTTATTGATGTATATAATGGGTCCACGGAAACGGAGAAGCCAACTCGCCAGGAATGTTGTCAAATATTACCGCCGAGAAGATAGGTTGGGTTAGGTTATGTTATATTACGTTATTGATGTATATAAAGATCTCACGGAGACGTAGGGGCCAACTCGCCAGGTATGTTGTCAAATATTACCGCCGAGATGTTAGATTGGGTTAGGCTAGCTTATATTATGTTATTGATGTATATGAAGGTACCACGGAGACGTAGAGGCCAACTCGCCAGGTATGTTGTCAAATAGTACCGCCGAGGTGTTAGGTTGGGTTAGGTTAAGTTATATTACGTTATAGATGTATATAAAGGTCCCACGGAGACGTAGAGGCCAACTCGCCAGGTATGTTGTCAAATATTACCGCCGAGATGTTAGATTGGGTTAGGCTAGCTTATATTATGTTATTGATGTATATGAAGGTCCCACGGAGACGTAGAGGCCAACTCGCCAGCTATCTTGTCAAATAGTACCGCCGAGATGTTAGGTTGGGTTAGGTTAGGTTATATTCCGCTATTGATGTATATAAAGGTCCCACGGAGACGTAAAGGCCAACTCGCCAGGAATGTTGTCAAATATTACCGCCGAGATGTTAGGTTGGGTTATGTTAGGTTATATTACGTTATTGATGTATATAAAGGTCCCACGGAGACGTACAGGCCAAATCGCCCGGAATGTTGTCAAATATTACCGCCGAGGTGATAGGTTGGGTAAGGATAGGTTATATTACGTTATTGATGTATATAAAGGTCCCACGGAGAGGTAGAGGCCAACAAGCCAGGAATGTGGACAAATATTACCGCCGAGATGTTAGTTTGGGTTAGGTTAGGTTATATTACGTTATTGATGTATATAAAGGTCCCACGGAGACGTTGAGGCCAACAAGCCAGGAATGTGGTCAAATATTACCGCCGAGATGTTAGGTTGGGTTAGGTTTGGTTATATTACGTTATTGATGTATATAATGGGTCCACGGAAACGGAGAAGCCAACTCGCCAGGAATGTTGTCAAATATTACCGCCGAGAAGATAGGTTGGGTTAGGTTATGTTATATTACGTTATTGATGTATATAAAGATCTCACGGAGACGTAGAGGCCAACTCGCCAGGTATGTTGTCAAATATTACCGCCGAGATGTTAGATTGGGTTAGGCTAGCTTATATTATGTTATTGATGTATATGAAGGTCCCACGGAGACGTAGAGGCCAACTCGCCAGGTATGTTGTCAAATAGTACCGCCGAGGTGTTAGGTTGGGTTAGGTAAAGTTATATTACGTTATAGATGTATATAAAGGTCCCACGGAGACGTAGAGGCCAACTCGCCAGGTATGTTGTCAAATATTACCGCCGAGATGTTAGATTGGGTTAGGCTAGCTTATATTATGTTATTGATGTATATGAAGGTCCCACGGAGACGTAGAGGCCAACTCGCCAGCTATCTTGTCAAATAGTACCGCCGAGATGTTAGGTTGGGTTAGGTTAGGTTATATTCCGCTATTGATGTATATAAAGGTCCCACGGAGACGTGAAGGCCAACTCGCCAGGAATGTTGTCAAATATTACCGCCGAGATGATAGGTTGGGTTAGGTTACGTTATATTACGTTATTGATGTATATGAAGGTCAAACGGAGACGTAGAGTCCAACTCGGCAGGTATGTTGTCAAATATTACCGCCGAGATATTAGGTTGGGTTAGGTTAGGTTATATTACGTGATTGATGTATATAAAAGTCCCACGGAGAAGGAGAAGCCAACTCGCCAGCAATGTTGTAAAATATTATCGCCGAGATGTTAGGTTGGGTTAGGTTAGGTTGTATTACGTTATTGATGTATATAAAGGTCCCACGGAGACGTAGAGGCCAACAAGACAGGAATGTGGTCAAATATTACCGCCGGGATATTAGATTGGATTAGGTTAGGTTATATTACGTGATTGAAGTATATAAAGGTTCTACCGAGACGTAGAGGCCAACAAGCCAGGAATGTGGTCAAATATTACCGCCCAGATGTTAGATTGGGTTAGGATAGCTTATATTATGTTATTTATGTATATGAAGGTCCCACGGAGACGTAGAGGCCAACTCGCCAGGTATGTTGTCAAATAGTACCGCCGAGATGTTAGGATGGGTTAGGTTAGGTTATATTACGTTATAGATGTATATAAAGGTCCCACGGAGACGTAGAGGCCAACTCGCCAGGAATGTTTTCAAATATTACCGCCGAGATGATAGGTTGTGTTAGGTTAGGTTATATTACGTTATTGATGTATATGAAGGTCAAACGGAGACGTAGAGGCCAACACGCCAGGAATGATGTCAAATATTACCGCCGAGATGTTAGGTTGGGTTATGTTAGGTTATATTACGTTATTGATGTATATAAAGGTCCCACGGAGACGTACAGGCCAAATCGCCCGGAATGTTGTCAAATATTACCGCCGAGGTGATAGGTTGGGTAAGGATAGGTTATATTACGTTATTGATGTATATAAAGTTCCCACGGCGAGGTAGAGGCCAACAAGCCAGGAATGTGGACAAATATTACCGCCGAGATGTTAGATTGGGTTAGGCTAGCTTATATTATGTTATTGATGTATATGAAGGTCCCACGGAGACGTAGAGGCCAACTCGCCAGGTATGTTGTCAAATAGTACCGCCGAGGTGTTAGGTTGGGTTAGGTTAAGTTATATTACGTTATAGATGTATATAAAGGTCCCACGGAGACGTAGAGGCCAACTCGCCAGGTATGTTGTCAAATATTACCGCCGAGATGTTAGATTGGGTTAGGCTAGCTTATATTATGTTATTGATGTATATGAAGGTCCCACGGAGACGTAGAGGCCAACTCGCCAGCTATCTTGTCAAATAGTACCGCCGAGATGTTAGGTTGGGTTAGGTTAGGTTATATTCCGCTATTGATGTATATAAAGGTCCCACGGAGACGTAAAGGCCAACTCGCCAGGAATGTTGTCAAATATTACCGCCGAGATGATAGGTTGGGTTAGGTTACGTTATATTACGTTATTGATGTATATGAAGGTCAAACGGAGACGTAGAGGCCAACTCGGCAGGTATGTTGTCAAATATTACCGCCGAGATATTAGGTTGGGTTAGGTTAGGTTATATTACGTGATTGATGTATATAAAAGTCCCACGGAGAAGGAGAAGCCAACTCGCCAGCAATGTTGTAAAATATTATCGCCGAGATGTTAGGTTGGGTTAGGTTAGGTTGTATTACGTTATTGATGTATATAAAGGTCCCACGGAGACGTAGAGGCCAACAAGACAGGAATGTGGTCAAATATTACCGCCGAGATATTAGATTGGGTTAGGTTAGGTTATATTACGTGATTGAAGTATATAAAGGTTCTACCGAGACGTAGAGGCCAACAAGCCAGGAATGTGGTCAAATATTACCGCCCAGATGTTAGATTGGGTTAGGCTAGCTTATACTATGTTATTTATGTATATGAAGGTCCCACGGAGACGTAGAGGCCAACTCGCCAGGTATGTTGTCAAATAGTACCGCCGAGATGTTAGGATGGGTTAGGTTAGGTTATATTACGTTATAGATGTATATAAAGGTCCCACGGAGACGTAGAGGCCAACTCGCCAGGAATGTTTTCAAATATTACCGCCGAGATGATAGGTTGTGTTAGGTTAGGTTATATTACGTTATTGATGTATATGAAGGTCAAACGGAGACGTAGAGGCCAACACGCCAGGAATGATGTCAAATATTACCGCCGAGATGTTAGGTTGGGTTATGTTAGGTTATATTACGTTATTGATGTATATAAAGGTCCCACGGAGACGTACAGGCCAATCGCCCGGAATGTTGTCAAATATTACCGCCGAGGTGATAGGTTGGGTAAGGATAGGTTATATTACGTTATTGATGTATATAAAGGTCCCACGGAGAGGTAGAGGCCAACAAGCCAGGAATGTGGACAAATATTACCGCCGAGATGTTAGTTTGGGTTAGGTTAGGTTATATTACGTTATTGATGTATATAAAGGTCCCACGGAGACGTTGAGGCCAACAAGCCAGGAATGTGGTCAAATATTACCGCCGAGATGTTAGGTTGGGTTAGGTTTGGTTATATTACGTTATTGATGTATATAATGGGTCCACGGAAACGGAGAAGCCAACTCGCCAGGAATGTTGTCAAAAATTACCGCCGAGAAGATAGGTTGGGTTAGGTTATGTTATATTACGTTATTGATGTATATAAAGATCTCACGGAGACGTAGAGGCCAACTCGCCAGGTATGTTGTCAAATATTACCGCCGAGATGTTAGATTGGGTTAGGCTAGCTTATATTATGTTATTGATGTATATGAAGGTCCCACGGAGACGTAGAGGCCAACTCGCCAGGTATGTTGTCAAATAGTACCGCCGAGATGTTAGGATGGGTTAGGTTAGGTTATATTACGTTATAGATGTATATAAAGGTCCCACGGAGACGTAGAGGCCAACTCGCCAGGAATGTTTTCAAATATTACCGCCGAGATGATAGGTTGTGTTAGGTTAGGTTATATTACGTTATTGATGTATATGAAGGTCAAACGGAGACGTAGAGGCCAACACGCCAGGAATGATGTCAAATATTACCGCCGAGATGTTAGGTTGGGTTATGTTAGGTTATATTACGTTATTGATGTATATAAAGGTCCCACGGAGACGTACAGGCCAAATCGCCCGGAATGTTGTCAAATATTACCGCCGAGGTGATAGGTTGGGTAAGGATAGGTTATATTACGTTATTGATGTATATAAAGGTCCCACGGAGAGGTAGAGGCCAACAAGCCAGGAATGTGGACAAATATTACCGCCGAGATGTTAGTTTGGGTTAGGTTAGGTTATATTACGTTATTGATGTATATAAAGGTCCCACGGAGACGTTGAGGCCAACAAGCCAGGAATGTGGTCAAATATTACCGCCGAGATGTTAGGTTGGGTTAGGTTTGGTTATATTACGTTATTGATGTATATAATGGGTCCACGGAAACGGAGAAGCCAACTCGCCAGGAATGTTGTCAAATATTACCGCCGAGAAGATAGGTTGGGTTAGGTTATGTTATATTACGTTATTGATGTATATAAAGATCTCACGGAGACGTAGGGGCCAACTCGCCAGGTATGTTGTCAAATATTACCGCCGAGATGTTAGATTGGGTTAGGCTAGCTTATATTATGTTATTGATGTATATGAAGGTCCCACGGAGACGTAGAGGCCAACTCGCCAGGTATGTTGTCAAATAGTACCGCCGAGGTGTTAGGTTGGGTTAGGTTAAGTTATATTACGTTATAGATGTATATAAAGGTCCCACGGAGACGTAGAGGCCAACTCGCCAGGTATGTTGTCAAATATTACCGCCGAGATGTTAGATTGGGTTAGGCTAGCTTATATTATGTTATTGATGTATATAAAGGTCCCACGGAGACGTAGAGGCCAACTCGCCAGCTATCTTGTCAAATAGTACCGCCGAGATGATAGGTTGTGTTAGGTTAGGTTATATTACGTTATTGATGTATATGAAGGTCAAACGGAGACGTAGAGGCCAACACGCCAGGAATGATGTCAAATATTACCGCCGAGATGTTAGGTTGGGTTATGTTAGGTTATATTACGTTATTGATGTATATAAAGGTCCCACGGAGACGTACAGGCCAAATCGCCCGGAATGTTGTCAAATATTACCGCCGAGGTGATAGGTTGGGTAAGGATAGGTTATATTCCGCTATTGATGTATATAAAGGTCCCACGGAGACGTAAAGGCCAACTCGCCAGGAATGTTGTCAAATATTACCGCCGAGATGATAGGTTGGGTTAGGTTACGTTATATTACGTTATTGATGTATATGAAGGTCAAACGGAGACGTAGAGGCCAACTCGGCAGGTATGTTGTCAAATATTACCGCCGAGATATTAGGTTGGGTTAGGTTAGGTTATATTACGTGATTGATGTATATAAAAGTCCCACGGAGAAGGAGAAGCCAACTCGCCAGCAATGTTGTAAAATATTATCGCCGAGATGTTAGGTTGGGTTAGGTTAGGTTGTATTACGTTATTGATGTATATAAAGGTCCCACGGAGACGTAGAGGCCAACAAGACAGGAATGTGGTCAAATATTACCGCCGAGATATTAGATTGGGTTAGGTTAGGTTATATTACGTGATTGAAGTATACAAAGTTTCTACCGAGACGTAGAGGCCAACAAGCCAGGAATGTGGTCAAATATTACCGCCCAGATGTTAGATTGGGTTAGGCTAGCTTATATTATGTTATTTATGTATATGAAGGTCCCACGGAGACGTAGAGGCCAACTCGCCAGGTATGTTGTCAAATAGTACCGCCGAGATGTTAGGATGGGTTAGGTTAGGTTATATTACGTTATAGATGTATATAAAGGTCCCACGGAGACGTAGAGGCCAACAAGCCAGGAATGTGGACAAATATTACCGCCGAGATGTTAGTTTGGGTTAGGTTAAGTTATATTACGTTATTGATGTATATAAAGGTCCCACGGAGACGTTGAGGCCAACAAGCCAGGAATGTGGTCAAATATTACCGCCGAGATGTTAGGTTGGGTTAGGTTAGGTTATATTACGTTATTGATGTATATTATGGGTCCACGGAAACGGAGAAGCCAACTCGCCAGGAATGTTGTCAAATATTACCGCCGAGATATTAGGTTGGGTTAGGTTAGGTTATATTACGTGATTGATGTATATAAAAGTCCCACGGAGAAGGAGAAGCCAACTCGCCAGGTATGTTGTCAAATATTACCGCCGAGATGTTAGATTGGGTTAGGCTAGCTTATATTATGTTATTGATGTATATGAAGGTCCCACGGAGACGTAGAGGCCAACTCGCCAGGTATGTTGTCAAATAGTACCGCCGAGATGTTAGGTTGGGTTAGGTTAAGTTATATTACGTTATAGATGTATATAAAGGTCCCACGGAGACGTAGAGGCCAACTCGCCAGGTATGTTGTCAAATATTACCGCCGAGATGTTAGATTGGGTTAGGCTAGCTTATATTATGTTATTGATGTATATGAAGGTCCCACGGAGACGTAGAGGCCAACTCGCCAGCTATCTTGTCAAATAGTACCGCCGAGATGTTAGGTTGGGTTAGGTTAGGTTATATTCCGCTATTGATGTATATAAAGGTCCCACGGAGACGTAAAGGCCAACTCGCCAGGAATGTTGTCAAATATTACCGCCGAGATGATAGGTTGGGTTAGGTTACGTTATATTACGTTATTGATGTATATGAAGGTCAAACGGAGACGTAGAGGCCAACTCGGCAGGTATGTTGTCAAATATTACCGCCGAGATATTAGGTTGGGTTAGGTTAGGTTATATTACGTGATTGATGTATATAAAAGTCCCACGGAGGAGGAGAAGCCAACTCGCCAGCAATGTTGTAAAATATTATCGCCGAGATGTTAGGTTGGGTTAGGTTAGGTTGTATTACGTTATTGATGTATATAAAGGTCCCACGGAGACGTAGAGGCCAACAAGACAGGAATGTGGTCAAATATTACCGCCGAGATATTAGATTGGGTTAGGTTAGGTTATATTACGTGATTGAAGTATATAAAGGTTCTACCGAGACGTAGAGGCCAACAAGCCAGGAATGTGGTCAAATATTACCGCCGAGATGATAGGTTGTGTTAGGCTAGTTTATATTATGTTATTTATGTATATGAAGGTCCCACGGAGACGTAGAGGCCAACTCGCCAGGTATGTTGTCAAATAGTACCGCCGAGATGTTAGGATGGGTTAGGTTAGGTTATATTACGTTATAGATGTATATAAAGGTCCCACGGAGACGTACAGGCCAAATCGCCCGGAATGTTGTCAAATATTACCGCCGAGGTGATAGGTTGGGTAAGGATAGGTTATATTACGTTATTGATGTATATAAAGGTCCCACGGAGAGGTAGAGGCCAACAAGCCAGGAATGTGAACAAATATTACCGCCGAGATGTTAGTTTGGGTTAGGTTAAGTTATATTACGTTATTGATGTATATAAAAGTCCCACGGAGACGTTGAGGCCAACAAGCCAGGAATGTGGTCAAATATTACCGCCGAGATGTTAGGTTGGGTTAGGTTAGGTTATATTACGTTATTGATGTATATAATGGGTCCACGGAAACGGAGAAGCCAACTCGCCAGGAATCTTGTCAAATATTACCGCCGAGATATTAGGTTGGGTTAGGTTAGGTTATATTACGTGATTGATGTATATAAAAGTCCCACGGAGAAGGAGAAGCCAACTCGCCAGCAATGTTGTAAAATATAATCGCCGAGATGTTAGGTTGGGTTAGGTTAGGTTGTATTACGTTATTGATGTATATAAAGGTCCCACGGAGACGTAGAGGCCAACTCGCCAGGTATGTTGTCAAATAGTACCGCCGAGATGTTAGGTTGGGTTAGGTTAGGTTACATTACATTATTGATGTATATAAATGTCCCACGGAGACGTAGAGGCCAACGAGACAGGAATGTGGTCAAATATTACCGCCAAAATGTTAGATTGGGTTAGGCTAGGTTATATTACTTTATTGAATTATATAAAGGTCCTACGGAGACGTAGAGGCCAACAAGCCAGGAATGTGGTCAAATATTATCGGCGAAATGTGAGGTTGGGTTAGGTTAGGTTATATTACGTTATTGATGTATATAAAGAACCCACGGAGACGTAGAGGCCAACTCGCCAGGTATGTTGTCAAATATTACCGCCGAGATGTTAGATTGGGTTAGGCTAGCTTATATTATGTTATTGATGTATATGAAGGTCCCACGGAGACGTAGAGGCCAACTCGCCAGGTATGTTGTCAAATAGTAACGCCGAGGTGTTAGGTTGGGTTAGGTTAGGTTATATTACGTTATAGATGTATATAAAAGTCCCACGGAGACGTAGAGGCCAACTCGCCAGGAATGTTTTCAAATATTACCGCCGAGATGATAGGTTGGGTTAGGTTAGGTTATATTACGTTATTGATGTATATGAAGGTCAAACGGAGACGTAGAGTCCAACCCGCCAGGAATGATGTCAAATATTACCGCCGAGATGTTAGGTTGGGTTATGTTAGGTTATATTACGTTATTGATGTATATAAAGGTCCCACGGAGATGTAGAGTCCAAATCGCCCGGAATGTTGTCAAATATTACCGCCGTGGTGATAGGTTGGGTAAGGATAGGTTATATTACGTTATTGATGTATATAAAGGTCCCACGGAGAGGTAGAGGCCAACAAGCCAGGAATGTGGACAAATATTACCTAGGAGATGTTAGTTTGGGTTAGGTTAGGTTATATTACGTTATTGATGTATATAAAGGTCCCACGGAGACGTAGAGTCCAACAAGCCAGGAATGTGGTCAAATATTACCGCCGAGATGTTAGGTTGGGTTAGGTTATGTTATATTACGTTATTGATGTATATAAAGATCTCACGGAGACGTAGAGGCAAACTCGCCAGGTATGTTGTCAAATATTACCGCCGAGATGTTAGATTGGGTTAGGCTAGCTTATATTATGTTATTGATGTATATGAAGGTCCCACGGAGACGTAGAGGCCAACTCGCCAGGTATGTTGTCAAATAGTACCGCCGAGATGTTAGGTTGGGTTAGGTTAGGTTATATTACGTTATTGATGTATATAAAGGTCCCACGGAGACGTAGAGGCCAACAAGACAGGAATGTGGTCAAATATTGCCGCCGAGATGTTAGATTGGGTTAGGTTAAGTTATATTACGTTATTGAAGTATATAAAGGTTCTACGGAGACGCAGAGGCCAACAAGCCAGGAATGTGGTTAAATATTACCGCCGAGATGTTAGATTGGGTTAGGCTAGCTTATATTATGTTATTTATGTATATGAAGGTCCAACGGAGACGTAGAGGCCAACTCGCCAGGTATGTTGTCAAATAGTACCGCCGAGATGTTAGGTTGGGTTAGGTTAGGTTATATTACGTTATAGATGTATATAAAGGTCCCACGAAGACGTAGAGGCCAACTCGCCAGGAATGTTTTCAAATATTACCGCCGAGATGATAGGTTGTGTTAGGTTAGGTTATATTACGTTATTGATGTATATGAAGGTCAAACGGAGACGTAGAGGCCAACACGCCAGGAATGATGTCAAATATTACCGCCGAGATGTTAGGTTGGGTTATGTTAGGTTATATTACGTTATTGATGTATATAAAGGTCCCACGGAGACGTACAGGCCAAATCGCCCGGAATGTTGTCAAATATTACCGCCGAGATGTTAGATTGGGTTAGGCTAGCTTATATTATGTTATTGGTGTATATGAAGGTCCCACGGAGACGTAGAGGCCAACTCGCCAGCTATGTTGTCAAATAGTACCGCCGAGATATTAGGTTGGGTTAGGTTAGGTTATATTACGTGATTGATGTATATAAAAGTCCCACGGAGAAGGAGAAGCCAACTCGCCAGCAATGTTGTAAAATATTATCGCCGAGATGTTAGGTTGGGTTAGGTAAGGTTGTATTACGTTATTGATGTATATAAAGGTCCCACGGAGACGTAGAGGCCAACAAGACAGGAATGTGGTCAAATATTACCGCCGAGATATTAGATTGGGTTAGGTTAGGTTATATTACGTTAAAGATGTATATAAAGGTCCCACGGAGACGTAGAGGCCAACTCGCCAGGAATGTTTTCAAATATTACCGCCGAGATGTTAGTTTGGGTTAGGTTAGGTTATATTACATTATTGATGTATATGAAGGTCAAACGGAGACGTAGAGGCCAACTCGCCAGGAATGATGTCAAATATTACCGCCGAGATGTTAGGTTGGGTTAGGTTAGGTTACATTACATTATTGATGTATATAAATGTCCCACGGAGACGTAGAGGCCAACGAGACAGGAATGTGGTCAAATATTACCGCCAAAATGTTAGATTGGGTTAGGCTAGGTTATATTACTTTATTGAATTATATAAAGGTCCTACGGAGACGTAGAGGCCAACAAGCCAGGAATGTGGTCAAATATTATCGGCGAAATGTGAGGTTGGGTTAGGTTAGGTTATATTACGTTATTGATGTATATAAAGAACCCACGGAGACGTAGAGGCCAACTCGCCAGGTATGTTGTCAAATATTACCGCCGAGATGTTAGATTGGGTTAGGCTAGCTTATATTATGTTATTGATGTATATGAAGGTCCCACGGAGACGTAGAGGCCAACTCGCCAGGTATGTTGTCAAATAGTAACGCCGAGGTGTTAGGTTGGGTTAGGTTAGGTTATATTACGTTATAGATGTATATAAAAGTCCCACGGAGACGTAGAGGCCAACTCGCCAGGAATGTTTTCAAATATTACCGCCGAGATGATAGGTTGGGTTAGGTTAGGTTATATTACGTTATTGATGTATATGAAGGTCAAACGGAGACGTAGAGTCCAACCCGCCAGGAATGATGTCAAATATTACCGCCGAGATGTTAGGTTGGGTTATGTTAGGTTATATTACGTTATTGATGTATATAAAGGTCCCACGGAGACGTAGAGGCCAACAAGACAGGAATGTGGTCAAATATTGCCGCCGAGATGTTAGATTGGGTTAGGTTAAGTTATATTACGTTATTGAAGTATATAAAGGTTCTACGGAGACGCAGAGGCCAACAAGCCAGGAATGTGGTTAAATATTACCGCCGAGATGTTAGATTGGGTTAGGCTAGCTTATATTATGTTATTTATGTATATGAAGGTCCAACGGAGACGTAGAGGCCAACTCGCCAGGTATGTTGTCAAATAGTACCGCCGAGATGTTAGGTTGGGTTAGGTTAGGTTATATTACGTTATAGATGTATATAAAGGTCCCACGGAGACGTAGAGGCCAACTCGCCAGGAATGTTTTCAAATATTACCGCCGAGATGATAGGTTGTGTTAGGTTAGGTTATATTACGTTATTGATGTATATGAAGGTCAAACGGAGACGTAGAGGCCAACACGCCAGGAATGATGTCAAATATTACCGCCGAGATGTTAGGTTGGGTTATGTTAGGTTATATTACGTTATTGATGTATATAAAGGTCCCACGGAGACGTACAGGCCAAATCGCCCGGAATGTTGTCAAATATTACCGCCGAGATGTTAGATTGGGTTAGGCTAGCTTATATTATGTTATTGGTGTATATGAAGGTCCCACGGAGACGTAGAGGCCAACTCGCCAGCTATGTTGTCAAATAGTACCGCCGAGATATTAGGTTGGGTTAGGTTAGGTTATATTACGTGATTGATGTATATAAAAGTCCCACGGAGAAGGAGAAGCCAACTCGCCAGCAATGTTGTAAAATATTATCGCCGAGATGTTAGGTTGGGTTAGGTAAGGTTGTATTACGTTATTGATGTATATAAAGGTCCCACGGAGACGTAGAGGCCAACAAGACAGGAATGTGGTCAAATATTACCGCCGAGATATTAGATTGGGTTAGGTTAGGTTATATTACGTGATTGAAGTATATAAAGGTTCTACCGAGACGTAGAGGCCAACTCGCCAGGTATGTTGTCAAATAGTACCGCCGAGATGTTAGGTTGGGTTAGGTTATGTTATATTACGTTATAGATCTATATAAAGGTCCCACGGAGACGTAGAGGCCAACTCGCCAGGAATGATGTCAAATATTACCGCCGAGATGTTAGGTTGGGTTAGGTTAGGTTATATCACGTTATTGATGTAAATAAATGTCCCACGGAGACGGAGAAGCCAACTCGCCAGGCATGTTGTCAAATATTACCGCCGAGATGTTAGGTTGGGTTAGGTTAGGTTATATTACGTTATTGATGTATATAAATGTCCCACGGAGACGTAGAGGCCAACTCGGCAGGTATGTTGTCAAATATTACCGCCGAGATGTTAGGTTGGGTTAGGTTAGGTTATATTACGTTATTGATGTATATAAAGGTCCCACGGAGACGTAGAGGCCAACTCGCCAGGAATGTTTTCAAATATTACCGCCGAGATGTTACGTTGGATTAGGTTAGGTTATATTACGTTATAGATGTATATAAAGGTCCCACGGAGACGTAGAGGCCAACTCGCCAGGAATGTTTTCAAATATTACCGCCGAGATGTTAGTTTGGGTTAGGTTAGGTTATATTACATTATTGATATATATGAAGGTCAAACGGAGACGTAGAGGCCAGCTCGCCAGGAATGATGTCAAATATTACCGCCGAGATGTTAGGTTGGGTTAGGTTAGGTTACATTACATTATTGATGTATATAAATGTCCCACGGAGACGTAGAGGCCAACGAGACAGGAATGTGGTCAAATATTACCGCCAAAATGTTAGATTGGGTTAGGCTAGGTTATATTACTTTATTGAATTATATAAAGGTCCTACGGAGACGTAGAGGCCAACAAGCCAGGAATGTGGTCAAATATTATCGGCGAAATGTGAGGTTGGGTTAGGTTAGGTTATATTACGTTATTGATGTATATAAAGAACCCACGGAGACGTAGAGGCCAACTCGCCAGGTATGTTGTCAAATATTACCGCCGAGATGTTAGATTGGGTTAGGCTAGCTTATATTATGTTATTGATGTATATGAAGGTCCCACGGAGACGTAGAGGCCAACTCGCCAGGTATGTTGTCAAATAGTACCGCCGACGTGTTAGGTTGGGTTAGGTTAGGTTATATTACGTTATAGATGTATATAAAAGTCCCACGGAGACGTAGAGGCCAACTCGCCAGGAATGTTTTCAAATATTACCGCCGAGATGATAGGTTGGGTTAGGTTAGGTTATATTACGTTATTGATGTATATGAAGGTCAAACGGAGACGTAGAGTCCAACCCGCCAGGAATGATGTCAAATATTACCGCCGAGATGTTAGGTTGGGTTATGTTAGGTTATATTACGTTATTGATGTATATAAAGGTCCCACGGAGATGTAGAGTCCAAATCGCCCGGAATGTTGTCAAATATTACCGCCGTGGTGATAGGTTGGGTAAGGATAGGTTATATTACGTTATTGATGTATATAAAGGTCCCACGGAGAGGTAGAGGCCAACAAGCCAGGAATGTGGACAAATATTACCTAGGAGATGTTAGTTTGGGTTAGGTTAGGTTATATTACGTTATTGATGTATATAAAGGTCCCACGGAGACGTAGAGTCCAACAAGCCAGGAATGTGGTCAAATATTACCGCCGAGATGTTAGGTTGGGTTAGGTTATGTTATATTACGTTATTGATGTATATAAAGATCTCACGGAGACGTAGAGGCAAACTCGCCAGGTATGTTGTCAAATATTACCGCCGAGATGTTAGATTGGGTTAGGCTAGCTTATATTATGTTATTGATGTATATGAAGGTCCCACGGAGACGTAGAGGCCAACTCGCCAGGTATGTTGTCAAATAGTACCGCCGAGATGTTAGGTTGGGTTAGGTTTGGTTATATTACGTTATAGATGTATATAAAGGTCCCACGGAGAGGTAGAGGCCAACTCGCCAGGAATGTTTTCAAATATTACCGCCGAGATGTTAGGTTGGGTTAGGTTAGGTTATATTACGTTATAGATGTATATAAAGTTCCCACGGAGACGTAGAGGCCAACTCGGCAGGTATGTTTTCAAATATTACCGCCGAGATGTTAGGTTGGGTTAGGTTAGGTTATATTACGTTATAGATGTATATAAAGTTCCCACGGAGACGTAGAGGCCAACTCGCCAGGAATGTTTTCAAATATTACCGCCGAGATGTTAGGTTGGGTTAGGTTACGTTACATTACGTTATTGATGTATATGAAGGTCAAACGGAGACGTAGAGGCCAACTCGCCAGGAATGATGTCAAATATTACCGCCGAGATGTTACGTTGGGTTAGGTTTGGTTATATTACGATATTGATGTATATAAATGTCCCACGGAGACGGAGAAGCCAACTCGCCAGGCATGTTGTCAAATATTACAGCCGATATGTTAGGTTGTGTTAGGTTAGGTTATATTACGTTATTGATGTAGATAAATGTCCCACGGAGACGTAGAGGCCAACTCGGCAGGTATGTTGTCAAATATTACCGCCGAGATGTTAGGTTGGGGTAGGTTAGGTTATATTACGTGATTGATGTATATAAAAGTCCCACGGAGAAGGAGAAGCCAACTCGCCCGGAATGTTGTAAAATATTATCGCCGAGATGTTAGGTTGGGTTAGGTTAGGTTATATTACGTTATTGATGTATATAAAGGTCCCACGGAGACGTAGAGGCCAACAAGACAGGAATGTGGTCAAATATTGCCGCCGAGATGTTAGATTGGGTTAGGTTAAGTTATATTACGTTATTGAAGTATATAAAGGTTCTACGGAGACGCAGAGGCCAACAAGCCAGGAATGTGGTCAAATATTACCGCCGAGATGTTAGATTGGGTTAGGCTAGCTTACATTATGTTATTTGTGTATATAAAGGTCCCACGGATACGTAGAGGCCAACTCGCCAGGAATGTGGTCAAATATTACCGCCGAGATGTTAGATTGGGTTAGGCTAGCTTATATTATGTTAATGATGTATATGAATGTCCCACGGAGACGTAGAGGCCAACTCGCCAGGTATGTTGTCAAATAGTACCGCCGAGATGTTAGGTTGGGTAAGGTTAGGTTATATTACGTTATAGATGTATATAAAGGTCCCACGGAGACGTAGAGGCCAACTCGCCAGGAATGTTTTCAAATATTACCGCCGAGATGATAGGTTGTGTTAGGTTAGGTTATATTACGTTATTGATGTATATGAAGGTCAAACGGAGACGTAGAGGCCAACACGCCAGGAATGATGTCAAATATTACCGCCGAGATGTTAGGTTGGGTTAGGTTAGGATATATTACGTTATTGATGTATATGAAGGCCAAACGGAGACGTAGAGGCCAACTCGCCAGGAATGTTGTCAAATATTACCGCCGAGATGTTAGTTTGGGTTAGGTTAGGTTATATTACATTATTGATGTATATGAAGGTCAAACGGAGACGTAGAGGCCAACTCGCCAGGAATGATTTCAAATATTACCGCCGAGATGTTAGGTTGGGTTAGGTTAGGTTACATTACATTATTGATGTATATAAATGTCCCACGGAGACGTAAAGGCCAACGAGTCAGGAATGTGGTCAAATATTACCGCCAAAATGTTAGATTGGGTTAGGCTAGGTTATATTACTTCATTGAATTATATAAAGGTCCTACGGAGACGTGGAGGCCAAAAAGCCAGGAATGTGGTCAAATATTACCGCCGAAATGTGAGGTTGGGTTAGGTTAGGTTATATTACGTTATTGATGTATATAAAGAACCCACGGAGACGTAGAGGCCAACTCGCCAGGTATGTTGTCAAATATTACCGCCGAGATGTTAGATTGGGTTAGGCTAGCTTATATTATGTTATTGATGTATATGAAGGTCCCACGGAGACGTAGAGGCCAACTCGCCAGGTATGTTGTCAAATAGTACCGCCGAGATGTTAGGTTGGGTTAGGTTATGTTATATTACGTTATAGATGTATATAAAGGTCCCACGGAGACGTAGAGGCCAACTCGCCAGGAATGATGTCAAATATTACCGCCGAGATGTTAGGTTGGGTTAGGTTAGGTTATATCACGTTATTGATGTAAATAAATGTCCCACGGAGACGGAGAAGCCAACTCGCCAGGAATGTTGTCAAATATTACCGCCGAGATGTTAGGTTGGGTTAGGTTAGGTTATATTACGTTATTGATGTATATAAATGTCCCACGGAGACGTAGACGCCAACTCGGCAGGTATGTTGTCAAATATTACCGCCGAGATGTTAGGTTGGGTTAGGTTAGGTTATATTACGTTATTGATGTATATAAAGGTCCCACGGAGACGTAGAGGCCAACTCGCCAGGAATGTTTTCAAATATTACCGCCGAGATGTTAGGTTGGATGAGGTTAGGTTATATTACGTTATAGATGTATATAAAGGTCCCACGGAGACGTAGAGGCCAACCCGCCAGGAATGTTTTCAAATATTACCGCCGAGATGTTAGTTTGGGTTAGGTTAGGTTATATTACATTATTGATGTATATGAAGGTCAAACGGAGACGTAGAGGCCAACTCGCCAGGAATGATGTCAAATATTACCGCCGAGATGTTAGGTTGGGTTAGGTTAGGTTACATTACATTATTGATGTATATAAATGTCCCACGGAGACGTAGAGGCCAACGAGACAGGAATGTGGTCAAATATTATCGCCGAGATGTTAGGTTGGGTTAGGTTAGGTTATATTACGTTATTGATGTATATAAAGGTCCCACGGAGACGTAGAGGCCAAATCGCCCGGAATGTTGTCAAATATTACCGCCGAGGTGATAGGTTGGGTTAGGTTAGGTTATATTACGTGATTGATGTATATAAAAGTCCCACGGAGAAGGAGAAGCCAACTCGCCAGCAATGTTGTAAAATATTATCGCCGAGATGTTAGGTTGGGTTAGGTTAGGTTGTATTACGTTATTGATGTATATAAAGGTCCCACGGAGACGTAGAGGCCAACAAGACAGGAATGTGGTCAAATAGTACCGCCGAGATGTTAGGTTGGGTTAGGTTAGGTTATATTACGTTATTGATGTATATAAAGGTCCCACGGAGACGTAGAGGCCAACTCGCCAGGAATGTTTTCAAATATTACCGCCGAGATGATAGGTTGTGTTAGGTTAGGTTATATTACGTTATTGATGTATATGAAGGTCAAACGGAGACGTAGAGGCCAACACGCCAGGAATGATGTCAAATATTACCGCCGAGATGTTAGGTTGGGTTAGGTTAGGATATATTACGTTATTGATGTATATGAAGGCCAAACGGAGACGTAGAGGCCAACTCGCCAGGAATGTTGTCAAATATTACCGCCGAGATGTTAGTTTGGGTTAGGTTAGGTTATATTACGTTATTGATGTATATGAAGGTCAAACGGAGACGTAGAGGCCAACACGCCAGGAATGATGTCAAATATTACCGCCGAGATGTTAGGTTGGGTTATGTTAGGTTATATTACGTTATTGATGTATATAAAGGTCCCACGGAGACGTACAGGCCAAATCGCCCGGAATGTTGTCAAATATTACCGCCGAGATGTTAGATTGGGTTAGGCTAGCTTATATTATGTTATTGGTGTATATGAAGGTCCCACGGAGACGTAGAGGCCAACTCGCCAGCTATGTTGTCAAATAGTACCGCCGAGATATTAGGTTGGGTTAGGTTAGGTTATATTACGTGATTGATGTATATAAAAGTCCCACGGAGAAGGAGAAGCCAACTCGCCAGCAATGTTGTAAAATATTATCGCCGAGATGTTAGGTTGGGTTAGGTAAGGTTGTATTACGTTATTGATGTATATAAAGGTCCCACGGAGACGTAGAGGCCAACAAGACAGGAATGTGGTCAAATATTACCGCCGAGATATTAGATTGGGTTAGGTTAGGTTATATTACGTGATTGAAGTATATAAAGGTTCTACCGAGACGTAGAGGCCAACTCGCCAGGTATGTTGTCAAATAGTACCGCCGAGATGTTAGGTTGGGTTAGGTTATGTTATATTACGTTATAGATCTATATAAAGGTCCCACGGAGACGTAGAGGCCAACTCGCCAGGAATGATGTCAAATATTACCGCCGAGATGTTAGGTTGGGTTAGGTTAGGTTATATCACGTTATTGATGTAAATAAATGTCCCACGGAGACGGAGAAGCCAACTCGCCAGGCATGTTGTCAAATATTACCGCCGAGATGTTAGGTTGGGTTAGGTTAGGTTATATTACGTTATTGATGTATATAAATGTCCCACGGAGACGTAGAGGCCAACTCGGCAGGTATGTTGTCAAATATTACCGCCGAGATGTTAGGTTGGGTTAGGTTAGGTTATATTACGTTATTGATGTATATAAAGGTCCCACGGAGACGTAGAGGCCAACTCGCCAGGAATGTTTTCAAATATTACCGCCGAGATGTTACGTTGGATTAGGTTAGGTTATATTACGTTATAGATGTATATAAAGGTCCCACGGAGACGTAGAGGCCAACTCGCCAGGAATGTTTTCAAATATTACCGCCGAGATGTTAGTTTGGGTTAGGTTAGGTTATATTACATTATTGATATATATGAAGGTCAAACGGAGACGTAGAGGCCAGCTCGCCAGGAATGATGTCAAATATTACCGCCGAGATGTTAGGTTGGGTTAGGTTAGGTTACATTACATTATTGATGTATATAAATGTCCCACGGAGACGTAGAGGCCAACGAGACAGGAATGTGGTCAAATATTACCGCCAAAATGTTAGATTGGGTTAGGCTAGGTTATATTACTTTATTGAATTATATAAAGGTCCTACGGAGACGTAGAGGCCAACAAGCCAGGAATGTGGTCAAATATTATCGGCGAAATGTGAGGTTGGGTTAGGTTAGGTTATATTACGTTATTGATGTATATAAAGAACCCACGGAGACGTAGAGGCCAACTCGCCAGGTATGTTGTCAAATATTACCGCCGAGATGTTAGATTGGGTTAGGCTAGCTTATATTATGTTATTGATGTATATGAAGGTCCCACGGAGACGTAGAGGCCAACTCGCCAGGTATGTTGTCAAATAGTACCGCCGACGTGTTAGGTTGGGTTAGGTTAGGTTATATTACGTTATAGATGTATATAAAAGTCCCACGGAGACGTAGAGGCCAACTCGCCAGGAATGTTTTCAAATATTACCGCCGAGATGATAGGTTGGGTTAGGTTAGGTTATATTACGTTATTGATGTATATGAAGGTCAAACGGAGACGTAGAGTCCAACCCGCCAGGAATGATGTCAAATATTACCGCCGAGATGTTAGGTTGGGTTATGTTAGGTTATATTACGTTATTGATGTATATAAAGGTCCCACGGAGATGTAGAGTCCAAATCGCCCGGAATGTTGTCAAATATTACCGCCGTGGTGATAGGTTGGGTAAGGATAGGTTATATTACGTTATTGATGTATATAAAGGTCCCACGGAGAGGTAGAGGCCAACAAGCCAGGAATGTGGACAAATATTACCTAGGAGATGTTAGTTTGGGTTAGGTTAGGTTATATTACGTTATTGATGTATATAAAGGTCCCACGGAGACGTAGAGTCCAACAAGCCAGGAATGTGGTCAAATATTACCGCCGAGATGTTAGGTTGGGTTAGGTTATGTTATATTACGTTATTGATGTATATAAAGATCTCACGGAGACGTAGAGGCAAACTCGCCAGGTATGTTGTCAAATATTACCGCCGAGATGTTAGATTGGGTTAGGCTAGCTTATATTATGTTATTGATGTATATGAAGGTCCCACGGAGACGTAGAGGCCAACTCGCCAGGTATGTTGTCAAATAGTACCGCCGAGATGTTAGGTTGGGTTAGGTTTGGTTATATTACGTTATAGATGTATATAAAGGTCCCACGGAGAGGTAGAGGCCAACTCGCCAGGAATGTTTTCAAATATTACCGCCGAGATGTTAGGTTGGGTTAGGTTAGGTTATATTACGTTATAGATGTATATAAAGTTCCCACGGAGACGTAGAGGCCAACTCGGCAGGTATGTTTTCAAATATTACCGCCGAGATGTTAGGTTGGGTTAGGTTAGGTTATATTACGTTATAGATGTATATAAAGTTCCCACGGAGACGTAGAGGCCAACTCGCCAGGAATGTTTTCAAATATTACCGCCGAGATGTTAGGTTGGGTTAGGTTACGTTACATTACGTTATTGATGTATATGAAGGTCAAACGGAGACGTAGAGGCCAACTCGCCAGGAATGATGTCAAATATTACCGCCGAGATGTTACGTTGGGTTAGGTTTGGTTATATTACGATATTGATGTATATAAATGTCCCACGGAGAC
This sequence comes from Xylocopa violacea, assembly GCA_963969225.1. Taxonomy (NCBI): domain Eukaryota; kingdom Metazoa; phylum Arthropoda; class Insecta; order Hymenoptera; family Apidae; genus Xylocopa; species Xylocopa violacea. The sequence continues at coordinate 360,473 of CAXAJV010000463.1, read as the reverse complement.
GGAGAAGCCAACTCGCCAGGCATGTTGTCAAATATTACAGCCGATATGTTAGGTTGTGTTAGGTTAGGTTATATTACGTTATTGATGTAGATAAATGTCCCACGGAGACGTAGAGGCCAACTCGGCAGGTATGTTGTCAAATATTACCGCCGAGATGTTAGGTTGGGTTAGGTTAGGTTATATTACGTGATTGATGTATATAAAAGTCCCACGGAGAAGGAGAAGCCAACTCGCCCGGAATGTTGTAAAATATTATCGCCGAGATGTTAGGTTGGGTTAGGTTAGGTTATATTACGTTATTGATGTATATAAAGGTCCCACGGAGACGTAGAGGCCAACAAGACAGGAATGTGGTCAAATATTGCCGCCGAGATGTTAGATTGGGTTAGGTTAAGTTATATTACGTTATTGAAGTATATAAAGGTTCTACGGAGACGCAGAGGCCAACAAGCCAGGAATGTGGTCAAATATTACCGCCGAGATGTTAGATTGGGTTAGGCTAGCTTACATTATGTTATTTGTGTATATAAAGGTCCCACGGATACGTAGAGGCCAACTCGCCAGGAATGTGGTCAAATATTACCGCCGAGATGTTAGATTGGGTTAGGCTAGCTTATATTATGTTAATGATGTATATGAATGTCCCACGGAGACGTAGAGGCCAACTCGCCAGGTATGTTGTCAAATAGTACCGCCGAGATGTTAGGTTGGGTAAGGTTAGGTTATATTACGTTATAGATGTATATAAAGGTCCCACGGAGACGTAGAGGCCAACTCGCCAGGAATGTTTTCAAATATTACCGCCGAGATGATAGGTTGTGTTAGGTTAGGTTATATTACGTTATTGATGTATATGAAGGTCAAACGGAGACGTAGAGGCCAACACGCCAGGAATGATGTCAAATATTACCGCCGAGATGTTAGGTTGGGTTAGGTTAGGATATATTACGTTATTGATGTATATGAAGGCCAAACGGAGACGTAGAGGCCAACTCGCCAGGAATGTTGTCAAATATTACCGCCGAGATGTTAGTTTGGGTTAGGTTAGGTTATATTACATTATTGATGTATATGAAGGTCAAACGGAGACGTAGAGGCCAACTCGCCAGGAATGATTTCAAATATTACCGCCGAGATGTTAGGTTGGGTTAGGTTAGGTTACATTACATTATTGATGTATATAAATGTCCCACGGAGACGTAAAGGCCAACGAGTCAGGAATGTGGTCAAATATTACCGCCAAAATGTTAGATTGGGTTAGGCTAGGTTATATTACTTCATTGAATTATATAAAGGTCCTACGGAGACGTGGAGGCCAAAAAGCCAGGAATGTGGTCAAATATTACCGCCGAAATGTGAGGTTGGGTTAGGTTAGGTTATATTACGTTATTGATGTATATAAAGAACCCACGGAGACGTAGAGGCCAACTCGCCAGGTATGTTGTCAAATATTACCGCCGAGATGTTAGATTGGGTTAGGCTAGCTTATATTATGTTATTGATGTATATGAAGGTCCCACGGAGACGTAGAGGCCAACTCGCCAGGTATGTTGTCAAATAGTACCGCCGAGATGTTAGGTTGGGTTAGGTTATGTTATATTACGTTATAGATGTATATAAAGGTCCCACGGAGACGTAGAGGCCAACTCGCCAGGAATGATGTCAAATATTACCGCCGAGATGTTAGGTTGGGTTAGGTTAGGTTATATCACGTTATTGATGTAAATAAATGTCCCACGGAGACGGAGAAGCCAACTCGCCAGGAATGTTGTCAAATATTACCGCCGAGATGTTAGGTTGGGTTAGGTTAGGTTATATTACGTTATTGATGTATATAAATGTCCCACGGAGACGTAGACGCCAACTCGGCAGGTATGTTGTCAAATATTACCGCCGAGATGTTAGGTTGGGTTAGGTTAGGTTATATTACGTTATTGATGTATATAAAGGTCCCACGGAGACGTAGAGGCCAACTCGCCAGGAATGTTTTCAAATATTACCGCCGAGATGTTAGGTTGGATGAGGTTAGGTTATATTACGTTATAGATGTATATAAAGGTCCCACGGAGACGTAGAGGCCAACCCGCCAGGAATGTTTTCAAATATTACCGCCGAGATGTTAGTTTGGGTTAGGTTAGGTTATATTACATTATTGATGTATATGAAGGTCAAACGGAGACGTAGAGGCCAACTCGCCAGGAATGATGTCAAATATTACCGCCGAGATGTTAGGTTGGGTTAGGTTAGGTTACATTACATTATTGATGTATATAAATGTCCCACGGAGACGTAGAGGCCAACGAGACAGGAATGTGGTCAAATATTATCGCCGAGATGTTAGGTTGGGTTAGGTTAGGTTATATTACGTTATTGATGTATATAAAGGTCCCACGGAGACGTAGAGGCCAAATCGCCCGGAATGTTGTCAAATATTACCGCCGAGGTGATAGGTTGGGTTAGGTTAGGTTATATTACGTGATTGATGTATATAAAAGTCCCACGGAGAAGGAGAAGCCAACTCGCCAGCAATGTTGTAAAATATTATCGCCGAGATGTTAGGTTGGGTTAGGTTAGGTTGTATTACGTTATTGATGTATATAAAGGTCCCACGGAGACGTAGAGGCCAACAAGACAGGAATGTGGTCAAATAGTACCGCCGAGATGTTAGGTTGGGTTAGGTTAGGTTATATTACGTTATTGATGTATATAAAGATCCCACGGAGACGTAGAGGCCAACTCGCCAGGTATGTTGTCAAATATTACCGCCGAGATGTTAGATTGGGTTAGGCTAGCTTATATTATGTTATTGATGTATATGAAGGTCCCACGGAGACGTAGAGGCCAACTCGCCAGCTATGTTGTCAAATAGTACCGCCGAGATATTAGGTTGGGTTAGGTTAGGTTATATTACGTGATTGATGTATATAAAAGTCCCACGGAGAAGGAGAAGCCAACTCGCCAGCAATGTTGTAAAATATTATCGCCGAGATGTTAGGTTGGGTTAGGTTAGGTTGTATTACGTTATTGATGTATATAAAGGTCCCACGGAGACGTAGAGGCCAACAAGACAGGAATGTGGTCAAATATTACCGCCGAGATATTAGATTGGGTTAGGTTAGGTTATATTACGTGATTGAAGTATATAAAGGTTCTACCGAGACGTAGAGGCCAACAAGCCAGGAATGTGGTCAAATATTACCGCCGAGATGTTAGATTGGGTTAGGCTAGCTTATATTATGTTATTTATGTATATAAAGGTCCCACGGATTCGTAGAGGCCAACTCGCCAGGTATGTTGTCAAATATTACCGCCGAGATGTTAGATTGGGTTAGGCTAGCTTATATTATGTTATTGATGTGTATGAAGGTCCCACGGAGACGTAGAGGCCAACTCGCCAAGTATGTTGTCAAATAGTACCGCCGAGATGTTAGGTTGGGTTAGGTTATGTTATATTACGTTATAGATGTATATAAAGGTCCCACGGAGACGTAGAGGCCAACTCGCCAGGAATGATGTCAAATATTACCGCCGAGATGTTAGGTTGGGTTAGGTTAGGTTATATCACGTTATTGATGTATATAAATGTCCCACGGAGACGGAGAAGCCAACTCGCCAGGCATGTTGTCAAATATTACCGCCGAGATGTTAGGTTGGGTTAGGTTAGGTTATATTACGTTATTGATGTATATAAATGTCCCACGGAGACGTAGAGGCCAACTCGGCAGGTATGTTGTCAAATATTACCGCCGAGATGTTAGGTTGGGTTAGGTTAGGTTATATTACGTTATTGATGTATATAAAGGTCCCACGGAGACGTAGAGGCCAACTCGCCAGGAATGTTTTCAAATATTACCGCCGAGATGTTAGGTTGGATTAGGTTAGGTTATATTACGTTATAGATGTACATAAAGGTCCCACGGAGACGTAGAGGCCAACTCGCCAGGAATGTTTTCAAATATTACCGCCGAGATGTTAGTTTGGGTTAGGTTAGGTTATATTACATTATTGATGTATATGAAGGTCAAACGGAGACGTAGAGGCCAACTCGCCAGGAATGATGTCAAATATTACCGCCGAGATGTTAGGTTGGGTTAGGTTAGGTTACATTACATTATTGATGTATATAAATGTCCCACGGAGACGTAGAGGCCAACGAGACAGGAATGTGGTCAAATATTACCGCCAAAATGTTAGATTGGGTTAGGCTAGGTTATATTACTTTATTGAATTATATAAAGGTCCTACGGAGACGTAGAGGCCAACAAGCCAGGAATGTGGTCAAATATTATCGCCGAAATGTGAGGTTGGGTTAGGTTAGGTTATATTACGTTATTGATGAATATAAAGAACCCACGGAGACGTAGAGGCCAACTCGCCAGGTATGTTGTCAAATATTACCGCCGAGATGTTAGATTGGGTTAGGCTAGCTTATATTATGTTATTGATGTATATGAAGGTCCCACGGAGACGTAGAGGCCAACTCGCCAGGTATGTTGTCAAATAGTACCGCCGAGGTGATAGGTTGGGTTAGGTTAGGTTATATTACGTTATTGATGTATATGAAGGTCAAACGGAGACGTAGAGTCCAACCCGCCAGGAATGATGTCAAATATTACCGCCGTGATGTTAGGTTGGGTTATGTTAGGTTATATTACGTTATTGATGTATATAAAGGTCCCACGGAGATGTAGAGTCCAAATCGCCCGGAATGTTGTCAAATATTACCGCCGTGGTGATAGGTTGGGTAAGGATAGGTTATATTACGTTATTGATGTATATAAAGGTCCCACGGAGAGGTAGAGGCCAACAAGCCAGGAATGTGGACAAATATTACCTAGGAGATGTTAGTTTGGGTTAGGTTAGGTTATATTACGTTATTGATGTATATAAAGGTCCCACGGAGACGTAGAGTCCAACAAGCCAGGAATGTGGTCAAATATTACCGCCGAGATGTTAGGTTGGGTTAGGTTATGTTATATTACGTCATTGATGTATATAAAGATCTCACGGAGACGTAGAGGCAAACTCGCCAGGTATGTTGTCAAATATTACCGCCGAGATGTTAGGTTGGGTTAGGTTAGGTTATATTACGTTATAGATGTATATAAAGGTCCCACGGAGACGTAGAGGCCAACTCGCCAGGAATGTTTTCAAATATTACCGCCGAGATGTTAGGTTGGGTTATGTTAGGTTATATTACGTTATTGATGTATATAAAGGTCCCACGGAGACGTACAGGCCAAATCGCCCGGAATGTTGTCAAATATTACCGCCGAGGTGATAGGTTGGGTAAGGATAGGTTATATTACGTTATTGATGTATATAAAGGTCCCACGGAGAGGTAGAGGCCAACAAGCCAGGAATGTGGACAAATATTACCGCCGAGATGTTAGTTTGGGTTAGGTTAGGTTATATTACGTTATTGATGTATATAAAGGTCCCACGGAGACGTTGAGGCCAACAAGCCAGGAATGTGGTCAAATATTACCGCCGAGATGTTAGGTTGGGTTAGGTTAGGTTATATTACGTTATTGATGTATATAATGGGTCCACGGAAACGGAGAAGCCAACTCGCCAGGAATGTTGTCAAATATTACCGCCGAGATATTAGGTTGGGTTAGGTTAGGTTATATTACGTGATTGATGTATATAAAAGTCCCACGGAGAAGGAGAAGCCAACTCGCCAGCAATGTTGTAAAATATTATCGCCGAGATGTTAGGTTGGGTTAGGTTAGGTTGTATTACGTTATTGATGTATATAAAGGTCCCACGGAGACGTAGAGGCCAACAAGACAGGAATGTGGTCAAATATTACCGCCGAGATATTAGATTGGGTTAGGTTAGGTTATATTACGTGATTGAAGTATATAAAGGTTCTACCGAGACGTAGAGGCCAACAAGCCAGGAATGTGGTCAAATATTACCGCCGAGATGTTAGATTGGGTTAGGCTAGCTTATATTATGTTATTTATGTATATAAAGGTCCCACGGAGACGTAGAGGCCAACTCGCCAGGAATGTTTTCAAATATTACCGCCGAGATGATAGGTTGTGTTAGGTTAGGTTATATTACGTTATTGATGTATATGAAGGTCAAACGGAGACGTAGAGGCCAACACGCCAGGAATGATGTCAAATATTACCGCCGAGATGTTAGGTTGGGTTATGTTAGGTTATATTACGTGATTGATGTATATAAAGGTCCCACGGAGACGTACAGGCCAAATCGCCCGGAATGTTGTCAAATATTACCGCCGAGGTGATAGGTTGGGTAAGGATAGGTTATATTACGTTATTGATGTATATAAAGGTCCCACGGAGAGGTAGAGGCCAACAAGCCAGGAATGTGGACAAATATTACCGCCGAGATGTTAGTTTGGGTTAGGTTAGGTTATATTACGTTATTGATGTATATAATGGGTCCACGGAAACGGAGAAGCCAACTCGCCAGGAATGTTGTCAAATATTACCGACGAGATATTAGGTTGGGTTAGGTTAGGTTATATTACGTGATTGATGTATATAAAAGTCCCACGGAGAAGGAGAAGCCAACTCGCCAGCAATGTTGTAAAATATTATCGCCGAGATGTTAGGTTGGGTTAGGTTAGGTTGTATTACGTTATTGATGTATATAAAGGTCCCACGGAGACGTAGAGGCCAACAAGACAGGAATGTGGTCAAATATTACCGCCGAGATATTAGATTGGGTTAGGTTAGGTTATATTACGTGATTGAAGTATATAAAGGTTCTACCGAGACGTAGAGGCCAACAAGCCAGGAATGTGGTCAAATATTACCGCCGAGATGTTAGATTGGGTTAGGCTAGCTTATATTATGTTATTTATGTATATGAAGGTCCCACGGAGACGTAGAGGCCAACTCGCCAGGTATGTTGTCAAATAGTACCGCCGAGATGTTAAGTTGGGTTAGGTTAGGTTATATTACGTTATAGATGTATATAAAGGTCCCACGGAGACGTAGAGGCCAACTCGCCAGGAATGTTTTCAAATATTACCGCCGAGATGATAGGTTGTGTTAGGTTAGGTTATATTACGTTATTGATGTATATGAAGGTGAAACGGAGACGTAGAGGCCAACACGCCAGGAATGATGTCAAATATTACCGCCGAGATGTTAGGTTGGGTTATGTTAGGTTATATTACGTTATTGATGTATATAAATGTCCCACGGAGACGTAGAGGCCAACGAGACAGGAATGTGGTCAAATATTATCGCCGAGATGTTAGGTTGGGTTAGGTTAGGTTATATTACGTTATTGATGTATATAAAGGTCCCACGGAGACGTAGAGGCCAAATCGCCCGGAATGTTGTCAAATATTACCGCCGAGGTGATAGGTTGGGTTAGGTTAGGTTATATTACGTGATTGATGTATATAAAAGTCCCACGGAGAAGGAGAAGCCAACTCGCCAGCAATGTTGTAAAATATTATCGCCGAGATGTTAGGTTGGGTTAGGTTAGGTTGTATTACGTTATTGATGTATATAAAGGTCCCACGGAGACGTAGAGGCCAACAAGACAGGAATGTGGTCAAATAGTACCGCCGAGATGTTAGGTTGGGTTAGGTTAGGTTATATTACGTTATTGATGTATATAAAGATCCCACGGAGACGTAGAGGCCAACTCGCCAGGTATGTTGTCAAATATTACCGCCGAGATGTTAGATTGGGTTAGGCTAGCTTATATTATGTTATTGATGTATATGAAGGTCCCACGGAGACGTAGAGGCCAACTCGCCAGCTATGTTGTCAAATAGTACCGCCGAGATATTAGGTTGGGTTAGGTTAGGTTATATTACGTGATTGATGTATATAAAAGTCCCACGGAGAAGGAGAAGCCAACTCGCCAGCAATGTTGTAAAATATTATCGCCGAGATGTTAGGTTGGGTTAGGTTAGGTTGTATTACGTTATTGATGTATATAAAGGTCCCACGGAGACGTAGAGGCCAACAAGACAGGAATGTGGTCAAATATTACCGCCGAGATATTAGATTGGGTTAGGTTAGGTTATATTACGTGATTGAAGTATATAAAGGTTCTACCGAGACGTAGAGGCCAACAAGCCAGGAATGTGGTCAAATATTACCGCCGAGATGTTAGATTGGGTTAGGCTAGCTTATATTATGTTATTTATGTATATAAAGGTCCCACGGATTCGTAGAGGCCAACTCGCCAGGTATGTTGTCAAATATTACCGCCGAGATGTTAGATTGGGTTAGGCTAGCTTATATTATGTTATTGATGTGTATGAAGGTCCCACGGAGACGTAGAGGCCAACTCGCCAAGTATGTTGTCAAATAGTACCGCCGAGATGTTAGGTTGGGTTAGGTTATGTTATATTACGTTATAGATGTATATAAAGGTCCCACGGAGACGTAGAGGCCAACTCGCCAGGAATGATGTCAAATATTACCGCCGAGATGTTAGGTTGGGTTAGGTTAGGTTATATCACGTTATTGATGTATATAAATGTCCCACGGAGACGGAGAAGCCAACTCGCCAGGCATGTTGTCAAATATTACCGCCGAGATGTTAGGTTGGGTTAGGTTAGGTTATATTACGTTATTGATGTATATAAATGTCCCACGGAGACGTAGAGGCCAACTCGGCAGGTATGTTGTCAAATATTACCGCCGAGATGTTAGGTTGGGTTAGGTTAGGTTATATTACGTTATTGATGTATATAAAGGTCCCACGGAGACGTAGAGGCCAACTCGCCAGGAATGTTTTCAAATATTACCGCCGAGATGTTAGGTTGGATTAGGTTAGGTTATATTACGTTATAGATGTACATAAAGGTCCCACGGAGACGTAGAGGCCAACTCGCCAGGAATGTTTTCAAATATTACCGCCGAGATGTTAGTTTGGGTTAGGTTAGGTTATATTACATTATTGATGTATATGAAGGTCAAACGGAGACGTAGAGGCCAACTCGCCAGGAATGATGTCAAATATTACCGCCGAGATGTTAGGTTGGGTTAGGTTAGGTTACATTACATTATTGATGTATATAAATGTCCCACGGAGACGTAGAGGCCAACGAGACAGGAATGTGGTCAAATATTACCGCCAAAATGTTAGATTGGGTTAGGCTAGGTTATATTACTTTATTGAATTATATAAAGGTCCTACGGAGACGTAGAGGCCAACAAGCCAGGAATGTGGTCAAATATTATCGCCGAAATGTGAGGTTGGGTTAGGTTAGGTTATATTACGTTATTGATGAATATAAAGAACCCACGGAGACGTAGAGGCCAACTCGCCAGGTATGTTGTCAAATATTACCGCCGAGATGTTAGATTGGGTTAGGCTAGCTTATATTATGTTATTGATGTATATGAAGGTCCCACGGAGACGTAGAGGCCAACTCGCCAGGTATGTTGTCAAATAGTACCGCCGAGGTGATAGGTTGGGTTAGGTTAGGTTATATTACGTTATTGATGTATATGAAGGTCAAACGGAGACGTAGAGTCCAACCCGCCAGGAATGATGTCAAATATTACCGCCGTGATGTTAGGTTGGGTTATGTTAGGTTATATTACGTTATTGATGTATATAAAGGTCCCACGGAGATGTAGAGTCCAAATCGCCCGGAATGTTGTCAAATATTACCGCCGTGGTGATAGGTTGGGTAAGGATAGGTTATATTACGTTATTGATGTATATAAAGGTCCCACGGAGAGGTAGAGGCCAACAAGCCAGGAATGTGGACAAATATTACCTAGGAGATGTTAGTTTGGGTTAGGTTAGGTTATATTACGTTATTGATGTATATAAAGGTCCCACGGAGACGTAGAGTCCAACAAGCCAGGAATGTGGTCAAATATTACCGCCGAGATGTTAGGTTGGGTTAGGTTATGTTATATTACGTCATTGATGTATATAAAGATCTCACGGAGACGTAGAGGCAAACTCGCCAGGTATGTTGTCAAATATTACCGCCGAGATGTTAGGTTGGGTTAGGTTAGGTTATATTACGTTATAGATGTATATAAAGGTCCCACGGAGACGTAGAGGCCAACTCGCCAGGAATGTTTTCAAATATTACCGCCGAGATGTTAGGTTGGGTTATGTTAGGTTATATTACGTTATTGATGTATATAAAGGTCCCACGGAGACGTACAGGCCAAATCGCCCGGAATGTTGTCAAATATTACCGCCGAGGTGATAGGTTGGGTAAGGATAGGTTATATTACGTTATTGATGTATATAAAGGTCCCACGGAGAGGTAGAGGCCAACAAGCCAGGAATGTGGACAAATATTACCGCCGAGATGTTAGTTTGGGTTAGGTTAGGTTATATTACGTTATTGATGTATATAAAGGTCCCACGGAGACGTTGAGGCCAACAAGCCAGGAATGTGGTCAAATATTACCGCCGAGATGTTAGGTTGGGTTAGGTTAGGTTATATTACGTTATTGATGTATATAATGGGTCCACGGAAACGGAGAAGCCAACTCGCCAGGAATGTTGTCAAATATTACCGCCGAGATATTAGGTTGGGTTAGGTTAGGTTATATTACGTGATTGATGTATATAAAAGTCCCACGGAGAAGGAGAAGCCAACTCGCCAGCAATGTTGTAAAATATTATCGCCGAGATGTTAGGTTGGGTTAGGTTAGGTTGTATTACGTTATTGATGTATATAAAGGTCCCACGGAGACGTAGAGGCCAACAAGACAGGAATGTGGTCAAATATTACCGCCGAGATATTAGATTGGGTTAGGTTAGGTTATATTACGTGATTGAAGTATATAAAGGTTCTACCGAGACGTAGAGGCCAACAAGCCAGGAATGTGGTCAAATATTACCGCCGAGATGTTAGATTGGGTTAGGCTAGCTTATATTATGTTATTTATGTATATAAAGGTCCCACGGAGACGTAGAGGCCAACTCGCCAGGAATGTTTTCAAATATTACCGCCGAGATGATAGGTTGTGTTAGGTTAGGTTATATTACGTTATTGATGTATATGAAGGTCAAACGGAGACGTAGAGGCCAACACGCCAGGAATGATGTCAAATATTACCGCCGAGATGTTAGGTTGGGTTATGTTAGGTTATATTACGTGATTGATGTATATAAAGGTCCCACGGAGACGTACAGGCCAAATCGCCCGGAATGTTGTCAAATATTACCGCCGAGGTGATAGGTTGGGTAAGGATAGGTTATATTACGTTATTGATGTATATAAAGGTCCCACGGAGAGGTAGAGGCCAACAAGCCAGGAATGTGGACAAATATTACCGCCGAGATGTTAGTTTGGGTTAGGTTAGGTTATATTACGTTATTGATGTATATAATGGGTCCACGGAAACGGAGAAGCCAACTCGCCAGGAATGTTGTCAAATATTACCGACGAGATATTAGGTTGGGTTAGGTTAGGTTATATTACGTGATTGATGTATATAAAAGTCCCACGGAGAAGGAGAAGCCAACTCGCCAGCAATGTTGTAAAATATTATCGCCGAGATGTTAGGTTGGGTTAGGTTAGGTTGTATTACGTTATTGATGTATATAAAGGTCCCACGGAGACGTAGAGGCCAACAAGACAGGAATGTGGTCAAATATTACCGCCGAGATATTAGATTGGGTTAGGTTAGGTTATATTACGTGATTGAAGTATATAAAGGTTCTACCGAGACGTAGAGGCCAACAAGCCAGGAATGTGGTCAAATATTACCGCCGAGATGTTAGATTGGGTTAGGCTAGCTTATATTATGTTATTTATGTATATGAAGGTCCCACGGAGACGTAGAGGCCAACTCGCCAGGTATGTTGTCAAATAGTACCGCCGAGATGTTAAGTTGGGTTAGGTTAGGTTATATTACGTTATAGATGTATATAAAGGTCCCACGGAGACGTAGAGGCCAACTCGCCAGGAATGTTTTCAAATATTACCGCCGAGATGATAGGTTGTGTTAGGTTAGGTTATATTACGTTATTGATGTATATGAAGGTGAAACGGAGACGTAGAGGCCAACACGCCAGGAATGATGTCAAATATTACCGCCGAGATGTTAGGTTGGGTTATGTTAGGTTATATTACGTTATTGATGTATATAAAGGTCCCACGGAGACGTACAGGCCAAATCGCCCGGAATGTTGTCAAATATTACCGCCGAGGTGATAGGTTGTGTTAGGTTAGGTTATATTACGTTATTGATGTATATGAAGGTCAAACGGAGACGTAGAGGCCAACACGCCAGGAATGATGTCAAATATTACCGCCGAGATGTTAGGTTGGGTTATGTTAGGTTATATTACGTTATTGATGTATATAAAGATCTCACGGAGACGTAGAGGCCAACTCGCCAGGTATGTTGTCAAATAGTACCGCCGAGATGTTAGGTTGGGTTAGGTTAGGTTATATTACGTTATTGATGTATATAAAGATCCCACGGAGACGTAGAGGCCAACTCGCCAGGTATGTTGTCAAATATTACCGCCGAGATGTTAGATTGGGTTAGGCTAGCTTATATTATGTTATTGATGTATATGAAGGTCCCACGGAGACGTACAGGCCAACTCGCCAGCTATGTTGTCAAATAGTACCGCCGAGATATTAGGTTGGGTTAGGTTAGGTTATATTACGTGATTGATGTATATAAAAGTCCCACGGAGAAGGAGAAGCCAACTCGCCAGCAATGTTGTAAAATATTATCGCCGAGATGTTAGGTTGGGTTAGGTTAGGTTGTATTACGTTATTGATGTATATAAAGGTCCCACGGAGACGTAGAGGCCAACAAGACAGGAATGTGGTCAAATATTACCGCCAAGATATTAGATTGGGTTAGGTTATGTTATATTACGTGATTGAAGTATATAAAGGTTCTACCGAGACGTAGAGGCCAACAAGCCAGGAATGTGGTCAAATATTACCACCGAGATGTTAGATTGGGTTAGGCTAGCTTATATTATGTTATTTATGTATATAAAGGTCCCACGGATTCGTAGAGGCCAACTCGCCAGGTATGTTGTCAAATATTACCGCCGAGATGTTAGATTGGGTTAGGCTAGCTTATATTATGTTATTGATGTATATGAAGGTCCCACGGAGACGTAGAGGCCAACTCGCCAGGTATGTTGTCAAATAGTACCGCCGAGATGTTAGGTTGGGTTAGGTTAGGTTATATTACGTTATAGATGTATATAAAGGTCCCACGGAGAGGTAGAGGCCAACTCGCCAGGAATGTTTTCAAATATTACCGCCGAGATGTTAGGTTGGATTAGGTTAGGTTATATTACGTGATTGATGTATATAAAAGTCCCACGGAGAAGGAGAAGCCAACTCGCCCGGAATGTTGTAAAATATTATCGCCGAGATGTTAGGTTGGGTTAGGTTAGGTTATATTACGTTATGGATGTATATAAAGGTCCCACGGAGACGTAGAGGCCAACAAGACAGGAATGTGGTCAAATATTGCCGCCGAGATGTTAGATTGGGTTAGGTTAAGTTATATTACGTTATTGAAGTATATAAAGGTTCTACGGAGACGCAGAGGCCAACAAGCCAGGAATGTGGTCAAATATTACCGCCGAGATGTTAGATTGGGTTAGGCTAGCTTACATTATGTTATTTGTGTATATAAAGGTCCCACGGATACGTAGAGGCCAACTCGCCAGGAATGTGGTCAAATATTACCGCCGAGATGTTAGATTGGGTTAGGTTAGGTTATATTACATTATTGATATATATGAAGGTCAAACGGAGACGTAGAGGCCAGCTCGCCAGGAATGATGTCAAATATTACCGCCGAGATGTTAGGTTGGGTTAGGTTAGGTTACATTACATTATTGATGTATATAAATGTCCCACGGAGACGTAGAGGCCAACGAGACAGGAATGTGGTCAAATATTACCGCCAAAATGTTAGATTGGGTTAGGCTAGGTTATATTACTTTATTGAATTATATAAAGGTCCTACGGAGATGTAGAGTCCAAATCGCCCGGAATGTTGTCAAATATTACCGCCGTGGTGATAGGTTGGGTAAGGATAGGTTATATTACGTTATTGATGTATATAAAGGTCCCACGGAGAGGTAGAGGCCAACAAGCCAGGAATGTGGACAAATATTACCTAGGAGATGTTAGTTTGGGTTAGGTTAGGTTATATTACGTTATTGATGTATATAAAGGTCCCACGGAGACGTAGAGTCCAACAAGCCAGGAATGTGGTCAAATATTACCGCCGAGATGTTAGGTTGGGTTAGGTTATGTTATATTACGTTATTGATGTATATAAAGATCTCACGGAGACGTAGAGGCAAACTCGCCAGGTATGTTGTCAAATATTACCGCCGAGATGTTAGATTGGGTTAGGCTAGCTTATATTATGTTATTGATGTATATGAAGGTCCCACGGAGACGTAGAGGCCAACTCGCCAGGTATGTTGTCAAATAGTACCGCCGAGATGTTAGGTTGGGTTAGGTTTGGTTATATTACGTTATAGATGTATATAAAGGTCCCACGGAGAGGTAGAGGCCAACTCGCCAGGAATGTTTTCAAATATTACCGCCGAGATGTTAGGTTGGGTTAGGTTAGGTTATATTACGTTATAGATGTATATAAAGTTCCCACGGAGACGTAGAGGCCAACTCGGCAGGTATGTTTTCAAATATTACCGCCGAGATGTTAGGTTGGGTTAGGTTAGGTTATATTACGTTATAGATGTATATAAAGTTCCCACGGAGACGTAGAGGCCAACTCGCCAGGAATGTTTTCAAATATTACCGCCGAGATGTTAGGTTGGGTTAGGTTACGTTACATTACGTTATTGATGTATATGAAGGTCAAACGGAGACGTAGAGGCCAACTCGCCAGGAATGATGTCAAATATTACCGCCGAGATGTTACGTTGGGTTAGGTTTGGTTATATTACGATATTGATGTATATAAATGTCCCACGGAGACGGAGAAGCCAACTCGCCAGGCATGTTGTCAAATATTACAGCCGATATGTTAGGTTGTGTTAGGTTAGGTTATATTACGTTATTGATGTAGATAAATGTCCCACGGAGACGTAGAGGCCAACTCGGCAGGTATGTTGTCAAATATTACCGCCGAGATGTTAGGTTGGGTTAGGTTAGGTTATATTACGTGATTGATGTATATAAAAGTCCCACGGAGAAGGAGAAGCCAACTCGCCCGGAATGTTGTAAAATATTATCGCCGAGATGTTAGGTTGGGTTAGGTTAGGTTATATTACGTTATTGATGTATATAAAGGTCCCACGGAGACGTAGAGGCCAACAAGACAGGAATGTGGTCAAATATTGCCGCCGAGATGTTAGATTGGGTTAGGTTAAGTTATATTACGTTATTGAAGTATATAAAGGTTCTACGGAGACGCAGAGGCCAACAAGCCAGGAATGTGGTCAAATATTACCGCCGAGATGTTAGATTGGGTTAGGCTAGCTTACATTATGTTATTTGTGTATATAAAGGTCCCACGGATACGTAGAGGCCAACTCGCCAGGAATGTGGTCAAATATTACCGCCGAGATGTTAGATTGGGTTAGGCTAGCTTATATTATGTTAATGATGTATATGAATGTCCCACGGAGACGTAGAGGCCAACTCGCCAGGTATGTTGTCAAATAGTACCGCCGAGATGTTAGGTTGGGTAAGGTTAGGTTATATTACGTTATAGATGTATATAAAGGTCCCACGGAGACGTAGAGGCCAACTCGCCAGGAATGTTTTCAAATATTACCGCCGAGATGATAGGTTGTGTTAGGTTAGGTTATATTACGTTATTGATGTATATGAAGGTCAAACGGAGACGTAGAGGCCAACACGCCAGGAATGATGTCAAATATTACCGCCGAGATGTTAGGTTGGGTTAGGTTAGGATATATTACGTTATTGATGTATATGAAGGTCAAACGGAGACGTAGAGGCCAACTCGCCAGGAATGATGTCAAATATTACCGCCGAGATGTTAGGTTGGGTTAGGTTAGGTTACATTACATTATTGATGTATATAAATGTCCCACGGAGACGTAGAGGCCAACGAGACAGGAATGTGGTCAAATATTACCGCCAAAATGTTAGATTGGGTTAGGCTAGGTTATATTACTTTATTGAATTATATAAAGGTCCTACGGAGACGTAGAGGCCAACAAGCCAGGAATGTGGTCAAATATTATCGCCGAAATGTGAGGTTGGGTTAGGTTAGGTTATATTACGTTATTGATGAATATAAAGAACCCACGGAGACGTAGAGGCCAACTCGCCAGGTATGTTGTCAAATATTACCGCCGAGATGTTAGATTGGGTTAGGCTAGCTTATATTATGTTATTGATGTATATGAAGGTCCCACGGAGACGTAGAGGCCAACTCGCCAGGTATGTTGTCAAATAGTACCGCCGAGGTGATAGGTTGGGTTAGGTTAGGTTATATTACGTTATTGATGTATATGAAGGTCAAACGGAGACGTAGAGTCCAACCCGCCAGGAATGATGTCAAATATTACCGCCGTGATGTTAGGTTGGGTTATGTTAGGTTATATTACGTTATTGATGTATATAAAGGTCCCACGGAGATGTAGAGTCCAAATCGCCCGGAATGTTGTCAAATATTACCGCCGTGGTGATAGGTTGGGTAAGGATAGGTTATATTACGTTATTGATGTATATAAAGGTCCCACGGAGAGGTAGAGGCCAACAAGCCAGGAATGTGGACAAATATTACCTAGGAGATGTTAGTTTGGGTTAGGTTAGGTTATATTACGTTATTGATGTATATAAAGGTCCCACGGAGACGTAGAGTCCAACAAGCCAGGAATGTGGTCAAATATTACCGCCGAGATGTTAGGTTGGGTTAGGTTATGTTATATTACGTCATTGATGTATATAAAGATCTCACGGAGACGTAGAGGCAAACTCGCCAGGTATGTTGTCAAATATTACCGCCGAGATGTTAGGTTGGGTTAGGTTAGGTTATATTACGTTATAGATGTATATAAAGGTCCCACGGAGACGTAGAGGCCAACTCGCCAGGAATGTTTTCAAATATTACCGCCGAGATGTTAGGTTGGGTTATGTTAGGTTATATTACGTTATTGATGTATATAAAGGTCCCACGGAGACGTACAGGCCAAATCGCCCGGAATGTTGTCAAATATTACCGCCGAGGTGATAGGTTGGGTAAGGATAGGTTATATTACGTTATTGATGTATATAAAGGTCCCACGGAGAGGTAGAGGCCAACAAGCCAGGAATGTGGACAAATATTACCGCCGAGATGTTAGTTTGGGTTAGGTTAGGTTATATTACGTTATTGATGTATATAAAGGTCCCACGGAGACGTTGAGGCCAACAAGCCAGGAATGTGGTCAAATATTACCGCCGAGATGTTAGGTTGGGTTAGGTTAGGTTATATTACGTTATTGATGTATATAATGGGTCCACGGAAACGGAGAAGCCAACTCGCCAGGAATGTTGTCAAATATTACCGCCGAGATATTAGGTTGGGTTAGGTTAGGTTATATTACGTGATTGATGTATATAAAAGTCCCACGGAGAAGGAGAAGCCAACTCGCCAGCAATGTTGTAAAATATTATCGCCGAGATGTTAGGTTGGGTTAGGTTAGGTTGTATTACGTTATTGATGTATATAAAGGTCCCACGGAGACGTAGAGGCCAACAAGACAGGAATGTGGTCAAATATTACCGCCGAGATATTAGATTGGGTTAGGTTAGGTTATATTACGTGATTGAAGTATATAAAGGTTCTACCGAGACGTAGAGGCCAACAAGCCAGGAATGTGGTCAAATATTACCGCCGAGATGTTAGATTGGGTTAGGCTAGCTTATATTATGTTATTTATGTATATAAAGGTCCCACGGAGACGTAGAGGCCAACTCGCCAGGAATGTTTTCAAATATTACCGCCGAGATGATAGGTTGTGTTAGGTTAGGTTATATTACGTTATTGATGTATATGAAGGTCAAACGGAGACGTAGAGGCCAACACGCCAGGAATGATGTCAAATATTACCGCCGAGATGTTAGGTTGGGTTATGTTAGGTTATATTACGTGATTGATGTATATAAAGGTCCCACGGAGACGTACAGGCCAAATCGCCCGGAATGTTGTCAAATATTACCGCCGAGGTGATAGGTTGGGTAAGGATAGGTTATATTACGTTATTGATGTATATAAAGGTCCCACGGAGAGGTAGAGGCCAACAAGCCAGGAATGTGGACAAATATTACCGCCGAGATGTTAGTTTGGGTTAGGTTAGGTTATATTACGTTATTGATGTATATAATGGGTCCACGGAAACGGAGAAGCCAACTCGCCAGGAATGTTGTCAAATATTACCGACGAGATATTAGGTTGGGTTAGGTTAGGTTATATTACGTGATTGATGTATATAAAAGTCCCACGGAGAAGGAGAAGCCAACTCGCCAGCAATGTTGTAAAATATTATCGCCGAGATGTTAGGTTGGGTTAGGTTAGGTTGTATTACGTTATTGATGTATATAAAGGTCCCACGGAGACGTAGAGGCCAACAAGACAGGAATGTGGTCAAATATTACCGCCGAGATATTAGATTGGGTTAGGTTAGGTTATATTACGTGATTGAAGTATATAAAGGTTCTACCGAGACGTAGAGGCCAACAAGCCAGGAATGTGGTCAAATATTACCGCCGAGATGTTAGATTGGGTTAGGCTAGCTTATATTATGTTATTTATGTATATGAAGGTCCCACGGAGACGTAGAGGCCAACTCGCCAGGTATGTTGTCAAATAGTACCGCCGAGATGTTAAGTTGGGTTAGGTTAGGTTATATTACGTTATAGATGTATATAAAGGTCCCACGGAGACGTAGAGGCCAACTCGCCAGGAATGTTTTCAAATATTACCGCCGAGATGATAGGTTGTGTTAGGTTAGGTTATATTACGTTATTGATGTATATGAAGGTGAAACGGAGACGTAGAGGCCAACACGCCAGGAATGATGTCAAATATTACCGCCGAGATGTTAGGTTGGGTTATGTTAGGTTATATTACGTTATTGATGTATATAAAGGTCCCACGGAGACGTACAGGCCAAATCGCCCGGAATGTTGTCAAATATTACCGCCGAGGTGATAGGTTGTGTTAGGTTAGGTTATATTACGTTATTGATGTATATGAAGGTCAAACGGAGACGTAGAGGCCAACACGCCAGGAATGATGTCAAATATTACCGCCGAGATGTTAGGTTGGGTTATGTTAGGTTATATTACGTTATTGATGTATATAAAGATCTCACGGAGACGTAGAGGCCAACTCGCCAGGTATGTTGTCAAATAGTACCGCCGAGATGTTAGGTTGGGTTAGGTTAGGTTATATTACGTTATTGATGTATATAAAGATCCCACGGAGACGTAGAGGCCAACTCGCCAGGTATGTTGTCAAATATTACCGCCGAGATGTTAGATTGGGTTAGGCTAGCTTATATTATGTTATTGATGTATATGAAGGTCCCACGGAGACGTACAGGCCAACTCGCCAGCTATGTTGTCAAATAGTACCGCCGAGATATTAGGTTGGGTTAGGTTAGGTTATATTACGTGATTGATGTATATAAAAGTCCCACGGAGAAGGAGAAGCCAACTCGCCAGCAATGTTGTAAAATATTATCGCCGAGATGTTAGGTTGGGTTAGGTTAGGTTGTATTACGTTATTGATGTATATAAAGGTCCCACGGAGACGTAGAGGCCAACAAGACAGGAATGTGGTCAAATATTACCGCCAAGATATTAGATTGGGTTAGGTTATGTTATATTACGTGATTGAAGTATATAAAGGTTCTACCGAGACGTAGAGGCCAACAAGCCAGGAATGTGGTCAAATATTACCACCGAGATGTTAGATTGGGTTAGGCTAGCTTATATTATGTTATTTATGTATATAAAGGTCCCACGGATTCGTAGAGGCCAACTCGCCAGGTATGTTGTCAAATATTACCGCCGAGATGTTAGATTGGGTTAGGCTAGCTTATATTATGTTATTGATGTATATGAAGGTCCCACGGAGACGTAGAGGCCAACTCGCCAGGTATGTTGTCAAATAGTACCGCCGAGATGTTAGGTTGGGTTAGGTTAGGTTATATTACGTTATAGATGTATATAAAGGTCCCACGGAGAGGTAGAGGCCAACTCGCCAGGAATGTTTTCAAATATTACCGCCGAGATGTTAGGTTGGGTTAGGTTAGGTTATATTACGTGATTGATGTATATAAAAGTCCCACGGAGAAGGAGAAGCCAACTCGCCCGGAATGTTGTAAAATATTATCGCCGAGATGTTAGGTTGGGTTAGGTTAGGTTATATTACGTTATGGATGTATATAAAGGTCCCACGGAGACGTAGAGGCCAACAAGACAGGAATGTGGTCAAATATTGCCGCCGAGATGTTAGATTGGGTTAGGTTAAGTTATATTACGTTATTGAAGTATATAAAGGTTCTACGGAGACGCAGAGGCCAACAAGCCAGGAATGTGGTCAAATATTACCGCCGAGATGTTAGATTGGGTTAGGCTAGCTTACATTATGTTATTTGTGTATATAAAGGTCCCACGGATACGTAGAGGCCAACTCGCCAGGAATGTGGTCAAATATTACCGCCGAGATGTTAGATTGGGTTAGGTTAGGTTATATTACATTATTGATATATATGAAGGTCAAACGGAGACGTAGAGGCCAGCTCGCCAGGAATGATGTCAAATATTACCGCCGAGATGTTAGGTTGGGTTAGGTTAGGTTACATTACATTATTGATGTATATAAATGTCCCACGGAGACGTAGAGGCCAACGAGACAGGAATGTGGTCAAATATTACCGCCAAAATGTTAGATTGGGTTAGGCTAGGTTATATTACTTTATTGAATTATATAAAGGTCCTACGGAGACGTAGAGGCCAACAAGCCAGGAATGTGGTCAAATATTATCGGCGAAATGTGAGGTTGGGTTAGGTTAGGTTATATTACGTTATTGATGTATATAAAGAACCCACGGAGACGTAGAGGCCAACTCGCCAGGTATGTTGTCAAATATTACCGCCGAGATGTTAGATTGGGTTAGGCTAGCTTATATTATGTTATTGATGTATATGAAGGTCCCACGGAGACGTAGAGGCCAACTCGCCAGGTATGTTGTCAAATAGTACCGCCGACGTGTTAGGTTGGGTTAGGTTAGGTTATATTACGTTATAGATGTATATAAAAGTCCCACGGAGACGTAGAGGCCAACTCGCCAGGAATGTTTTCAAATATTACCGCCGAGATGATAGGTTGGGTTAGGTTAGGTTATATTACGTTATTGATGTATATGAAGGTCAAACGGAGACGTAGAGTCCAACCCGCCAGGAATGATGTCAAATATTACCGCCGAGATGTTAGGTTGGGTTATGTTAGGTTATATTACGTTATTGATGTATATAAAGGTCCCACGGAGATGTAGAGTCCAAATCGCCCGGAATGTTGTCAAATATTACCGCCGTGGTGATAGGTTGGGTAAGGATAGGTTATATTACGTTATTGATGTATATAAAGGTCCCACGGAGAGGTAGAGGCCAACAAGCCAGGAATGTGGACAAATATTACCTAGGAGATGTTAGTTTGGGTTAGGTTAGGTTATATTACGTTATTGATGTATATAAAGGTCCCACGGAGACGTAGAGTCCAACAAGCCAGGAATGTGGTCAAATATTACCGCCGAGATGTTAGGTTGGGTTAGGTTATGTTATATTACGTTATTGATGTATATAAAGATCTCACGGAGACGTAGAGGCAAACTCGCCAGGTATGTTGTCAAATATTACCGCCGAGATGTTAGATTGGGTTAGGCTAGCTTATATTATGTTATTGATGTATATGAAGGTCCCACGGAGACGTAGAGGCCAACTCGCCAGGTATGTTGTCAAATAGTACCGCCGAGATGTTAGGTTGGGTTAGGTTTGGTTATATTACGTTATAGATGTATATAAAGGTCCCACGGAGAGGTAGAGTCCAACTCGCCAGGAATGTTTTCAAATATTACCGCCGAGATGTTAGGTTGGGTTAGGTTAGGTTATATTACGTTATAGATGTATATAAAGTTCCCACGGAGACGTAGAGGCCAACTCGGCAGGTATGTTTTCAAATATTACCGCCGAGATGTTAGGTTGGGTTAGGTTAGGTTATATTACGTTATAGATGTATATAAAGTTCCCACGGAGACGTAGAGGCCAACTCGCCAGGAATGTTTTCAAATATTACCGCCGAGATGTTAGGTTGGGTTAGGTTACGTTACATTACGTTATTGATGTATATGAAGGTCAAACGGAGACGTAGAGGCCAACTCGCCAGGAATGATGTCAAATATTACCGCCGAGATGTTACGTTGGGTTAGGTTTGGTTATATTACGATATTGATGTATATAAATGTCCCACGGAGACGGAGAAGCCAACTCGCCAGGCATGTTGTCAAATATTACAGCCGATATGTTAGGTTGTGTTAGGTTAGGTTATATTACGTTATTGATGTAGATAAATGTCCCACGGAGACGTAGAGGCCAACTCGGCAGGTATGTTGTCAAATATTACCGCCGAGATGTTAGGTTGGGTTAGGTTAGGTTATATTACGTGATTGATGTATATAAAAGTCCCACGGAGAAGGAGAAGCCAACTCGCCCGGAATGTTGTAAAATATTATCGCCGAGATGTTAGGTTGGGTTAGGTTAGGTTATATTACGTTATTGATGTATATAAAGGTCCCACGGAGACGTAGAGGCCAACAAGACAGGAATGTGGTCAAATATTGCCGCCGAGATGTTAGATTGGGTTAGGTTAAGTTATATTACGTTATTGAAGTATATAAAGGTTCTACGGAGACGCAGAGGCCAACAAGCCAGGAATGTGGTCAAATATTACCGCCGAGATGTTAGATTGGGTTAGGCTAGCTTACATTATGTTATTTGTGTATATAAAGGTCCCACGGATACGTAGAGGCCAACTCGCCAGGAATGTGGTCAAATATTACCGCCGAGATGTTAGATTGGGTTAGGCTAGCTTATATTATGTTAATGATGTATATGAATGTCCCACGGAGACGTAGAGGCCAACTCGCCAGGTATGTTGTCAAATAGTACCGCCGAGATGTTAGGTTGGGTAAGGTTAGGTTATATTACGTTATAGATGTATATAAAGGTCCCACGGAGACGTAGAGGCCAACTCGCCAGGAATGTTTTCAAATATTACCGCCGAGATGATAGGTTGTGTTAGGTTAGGTTATATTACGTTATTGATGTATATGAAGGTCAAACGGAGACGTAGAGGCCAACACGCCAGGAATGATGTCAAATATTACCGCCGAGATGTTAGGTTGGGTTAGGTTAGGATATATTACGTTATTGATGTATATGAAGGCCAAACGGAGACGTAGAGGCCAACTCGCCAGGAATGTTGTCAAATATTACCGCCGAGATGTTAGTTTGGGTTAGGTTAGGTTATATTACATTATTGATGTATATGAAGGTCAAACGGAGACGTAGAGGCCAACTCGCCAGGAATGATTTCAAATATTACCGCCGAGATGTTAGGTTGGGTTAGGTTAGGTTACATTACATTATTGATGTATATAAATATCCCACGGAGACGTAAAGGCCAACGAGTCAGGAATGTGGTCAAATATTACCGCCAAAATGTTAGATTGGGTTAGGCTAGGTTATATTACTTCATTGAATTATATAAAGGTCCTACGGAGACGTGGAGGCCAAAAAGCCAGGAATGTGGTCAAATATTACCGCCGAAATGTGAGGTTGGGTTAGGTTAGGTTATATTACGTTATTGATGTATATAAAGAACCCACGGAGACGTAGAGGCCAACTCGCCAGGTATGTTGTCAAATATTACCGCCGAGATGTTAGATTGGGTTAGGCTAGCTTATATTATGTTATTGATGTATATGAAGGTCCCACGGAGACGTAGAGGCCAACTCGCCAGGTATGTTGTCAAATAGTACCGCCGAGATGTTAGGTTGGGTTAGGTTATGTTATATTACGTTATAGATGTATATAAAGGTCCCACGGAGACGTAGAGGCCAACTCGCCAGGAATGATGTCAAATATTACCGCCGAGATGTTAGGTTGGGTTAGGTTAGGTTATATCACGTTATTGATGTAAATAAATGTCCCACGGAGACGGAGAAGCCAACTCGCCAGGAATGTTGTCAAATATTACCGCCGAGATGTTAGGTTGGGTTAGGTTAGGTTATATTACGTTATTGATGTATATAAATGTCCCACGGAGACGTAGACGCCAACTCGGCAGGTATGTTGTCAAATATTACCGCCGAGATGTTAGGTTGGGTTAGGTTAGGTTATATTACGTTATTGATGTATATAAAGGTCCCACGGAGACGTAGAGGCCAACTCGCCAGGAATGTTTTCAAATATTACCGCCGAGATGTTAGGTTGGATGAGGTTAGGTTATATTACGTTATAGATGTATATAAAGGTCCCACGGAGACGTAGAGGCCAACCCGCCAGGAATGTTTTCAAATATTACCGCCGAGATGTTAGTTTGGGTTAGGTTAGGTTATATTACATTATTGATGTATATGAAGGTCAAACGGAGACGTAGAGGCCAACTCGCCAGGAATGATGTCAAATATTACCGCCGAGATGTTAGGTTGGGTTAGGTTAGGTTACATTACATTATTGATGTATATAAATGTCCCACGGAGACGTAGAGGCCAACGAGACAGGAATGTGGTCAAATATTATCGCCGAGATGTTAGGTTGGGTTAGGTTAGGTTATATTACGTTATTGATGTATATAAAGGTCCCACGGAGACGTAGAGGCCAAATCGCCCGGAATGTTGTCAAATATTACCGCCGAGGTGATAGGTTGGGTTAGGTTAGGTTATATTACGTGATTGATGTATATAAAAGTCCCACGGAGAAGGAGAAGCCAACTCGCCAGCAATGTTGTAAAATATTATCGCCGAGATGTTAGGTTGGGTTAGGTTAGGTTGTATTACGTTATTGATGTATATAAAGGTCCCACGGAGACGTAGAGGCCAACAAGACAGGAATGTGGTCAAATAGTACCGCCGAGATGTTAGGTTGGGTTAGGTTAGGTTATATTACGTTATTGATGTATATAAAGATCCCACGGAGACGTAGAGGCCAACTCGCCAGGTATGTTGTCAAATATTACCGCCGAGATGTTAGATTGGGTTAGGCTAGCTTATATTATGTTATTGATGTATATGAAGGTCCCACGGAGACGTAGAGGCCAACTCGCCAGCTATGTTGTCAAATAGTACCGCCGAGATATTAGGTTGGGTTAGGTTAGGTTATATTACGTGATTGATGTATATAAAAGTCCCACGGAGAAGGAGAAGCCAACTCGCCAGCAATGTTGTAAAATATTATCGCCGAGATGTTAGGTTGGGTTAGGTTAGGTTGTATTACGTTATTGATGTATATAAAGGTCCCACGGAGACGTAGAGGCCAACAAGACAGGAATGTGGTCAAATATTACCGCCGAGATATTAGATTGGGTTAGGTTAGGTTATATTACGTGATTGAAGTATATAAAGGTTCTACCGAGACGTAGAGGCCAACAAGCCAGGAATGTGGTCAAATATTACCGCCGAGATGTTAGATTGGGTTAGGCTAGCTTATATTATGTTATTTATGTATATAAAGGTCCCACGGATTCGTAGAGGCCAACTCGCCAGGTATGTTGTCAAATATTACCGCCGAGATGTTAGATTGGGTTAGGCTAGCTTATATTATGTTATTGATGTATATGAAGGTCCCACGGAGACGTAGAGGCCAACTCGCCAAGTATGTTGTCAAATAGTACCGCCGAGATGTTAGGTTGGGTTAGGTTATGTTATATTACGTTATAGATGTATATAAAGGTCCCACGGAGACGTAGAGGCCAACTCGCCAGGAATGATGTCAAATATTACCGCCGAGATGTTAGGTTGGGTTAGGTTAGGTTATATCACGTTATTGATGTATATAAATGTCCCACGGAGACGGAGAAGCCAACTCGCCAGGCATGTTGTCAAATATTACCGCCGAGATGTTAGGTTGGGTTAGGTTAGGTTATATTACGTTATTGATGTATATAAATGTCCCACGGAGACGTAGAGGCCAACTCGGCAGGTATGTTGTCAAATATTACCGCCGAGATGTTAGGTTGGGTTAGGTTAGGTTATATTACGTTATTGATGTATATAAAGGTCCCACGGAGACGTAGAGGCCAACTCGCCAGGAATGTTTTCAAATATTACCGCCGAGATGTTAGGTTGGATTAGGTTAGGTTATATTACGTTATAGATGTACATAAAGGTCCCACGGAGACGTAGAGGCCAACTCGCCAGGAATGTTTTCAAATATTACCGCCGAGATGTTAGTTTGGGTTAGGTTAGGTTATATTACATTATTGATGTATATGAAGGTCAAACGGAGACGTAGAGGCCAACTCGCCAGGAATGATGTCAAATATTACCGCCGAGATGTTAGGTTGGGTTAGGTTAGGTTACATTACATTATTGATGTATATAAATGTCCCACGGAGACGTAGAGGCCAACGAGACAGGAATGTGGTCAAATATTACCGCCAAAATGTTAGATTGGGTTAGGCTAGGTTATATTACTTTATTGAATTATATAAAGGTCCTACGGAGACGTAGAGGCCAACAAGCCAGGAATGTGGTCAAATATTATCGCCGAAATGTGAGGTTGGGTTAGGTTAGGTTATATTACGTTATTGATGAATATAAAGAACCCACGGAGACGTAGAGGCCAACTCGCCAGGTATGTTGTCAAATATTACCGCCGAGATGTTAGATTGGGTTAGGCTAGCTTATATTATGTTATTGATGTATATGAAGGTCCCACGGAGACGTAGAGGCCAACTCGCCAGGTATGTTGTCAAATAGTACCGCCGAGGTGATAGGTTGGGTTAGGTTAGGTTATATTACGTTATTGATGTATATGAAGGTCAAACGGAGACGTAGAGTCCAACCCGCCAGGAATGATGTCAAATATTACCGCCGTGATGTTAGGTTGGGTTATGTTAGGTTATATTACGTTATTGATGTATATAAAGGTCCCACGAAGATGTAGAGTCCAAATCGCCCGGAATGTTGTCAAATATTACCGCCGTGGTGATAGGTTGGGTAAGGATAGGTTATATTACGTTATTGATGTATATAAAGGTCCCACGGAGAGGTAGAGGCCAACAAGCCAGGAATGTGGACAAATATTACCTAGGAGATGTTAGTTTGGGTTAGGTTAGGTTATATTACGTTATTGATGTATATAAAGGTCCCACGGAGACGTAGAGTCCAACAAGCCAGGAATGTGGTCAAATATTACCGCCGAGATGTTAGGTTGGGTTAGGTTATGTTATATTACGTCATTGATGTATATAAAGATCTCACGGAGACGTAGAGGCAAACTCGCCAGGTATGTTGTCAAATATTACCGCCGAGATGTTAGGTTGGGTTAGGTTAGGTTATATTACGTTATAGATGTATATAAAGGTCCCACGGAGACGTAGAGGCCAACTCGCCAGGAATGTTTTCAAATATTACCGCCGAGATGTTAGGTTGGGTTATGTTAGGTTATATTACGTTATTGATGTATATAAAGGTCCCACGGAGACGTACAGGCCAAATCGCCCGGAATGTTGTCAAATATTACCGCCGAGGTGATAGGTTGGGTAAGGATAGGTTATATTACGTTATTGATGTATATAAAGGTCCCACGGAGAGGTAGAGGCCAACAAGCCAGGAATGTGGACAAATATTACCGCCGAGATGTTAGTTTGGGTTAGGTTAGGTTATATTACGTTATTGATGTATATAAAGGTCCCACGGAGACGTTGAGGCCAACAAGCCAGGAATGTGGTCAAATATTACCGCCGAGATGTTAGGTTGGGTTAGGTTAGGTTATATTACGTTATTGATGTATATAATGGGTCCACGGAAACGGAGAAGCCAACTCGCCAGGAATGTTGTCAAATATTACCGCCGAGATATTAGGTTGGGTTAGGTTAGGTTATATTACGTGATTGATGTATATAAAAGTCCCACGGAGAAGGAGAAGCCAACTCGCCAGCAATGTTGTAAAATATTATCGCCGAGATGTTAGGTTGGGTTAGGTTAGGTTGTATTACGTTATTGATGTATATAAAGGTCCCACGGAGACGTAGAGGCCAACAAGACAGGAATGTGGTCAAATATTACCGCCGAGATATTAGATTGGGTTAGGTTAGGTTATATTACGTGATTGAAGTATATAAAGGTTCTACCGAGACGTAGAGGCCAACAAGCCAGGAATGTGGTCAAATATTACCGCCGAGATGTTAGATTGGGTTAGGCTAGCTTATATTATGTTATTTATGTATATAAAGGTCCCACGGAGACGTAGAGGCCAACTCGCCAGGAATGTTTTCAAATATTACCGCCGAGATGATAGGTTGTGTTAGGTTAGGTTATATTACGTTATTGATGTATATGAAGGTCAAACGGAGACGTAGAGGCCAACACGCCAGGAATGATGTCAAATATTACCGCCGAGATGTTAGGTTGGGTTATGTTAGGTTATATTACGTGATTGATGTATATAAAGGTCCCACGGAGACGTACAGGCCAAATCGCCCGGAATGTTGTCAAATATTACCGCCGAGGTGATAGGTTGGGTAAGGATAGGTTATATTACGTTATTGATGTATATAAAGGTCCCACGGAGAGGTAGAGGCCAACAAGCCAGGAATGTGGACAAATATTACCGCCGAGATGTTAGTTTGGGTTAGGTTAGGTTATATTACGTTATTGATGTATATAAAGGTCCCACGGAGACGTTGCGGCCAACAAGCCAGGAATGTGGTCAAATATTACCGCCGAGATGTTAGGTTGGGTTAGGTTAGGTTATATTACGTTATTGATGTATATAATGGGTCCACGGAAACGGAGAAGCCAACTCGCCAGGAATGTTGTCAAATATTACCGACGAGATATTAGGTTGGGTTAGGTTAGGTTATATTACGTGATTGATGTATATAAAAGTCCCACGGAGAAGGAGAAGCCAACTCGCCAGCAATGTTGTAAAATATTATCGCCGAGATGTTAGGTTGGGTTAGGTTAGGTTGTATTACGTTATTGATGTATATAAAGGTCCCACGGAGACGTAGAGGCCAACAAGACAGGAATGTGGTCAAATATTACCGCCGAGATATTAGATTGGGTTAGGTTAGGTTATATTACGTGATTGAAGTATATAAAGGTTCTACCGAGACGTAGAGGCCAACAAGCCAGGAATGTGGTCAAATATTACCGCCGAGATGTTAGATTGGGTTAGGCTAGCTTATATTATGTTATTTATGTATATGAAGGTCCCACGGAGACGTAGAGGCCAACTCGCCAGGTATGTTGTCAAATAGTACCGCCGAGATGTTAAGTTGGGTTAGGTTAGGTTATATTACGTTATAGATGTATATAAAGGTCCCACGGAGACGTAGAGGCCAACTCGCCAGGAATGTTTTCAAATATTACCGCCGAGATGATAGGTTGTGTTAGGTTAGGTTATATTACGTTATTGATGTATATGAAGGTGAAACGGAGACGTAGAGGCCAACACGCCAGGAATGATGTCAAATATTACCGCCGAGATGTTAGGTTGGGTTATGTTAGGTTATATTACGTTTTTGATGTATATAAAGGTCCCACGGAGACGTACAGGCCAAATCGCCCGGAATGTTGTCAAATATTACCGCCGAGGTGATAGGTTGTGTTAGGTTAGGTTATATTACGTTATTGATGTATATGAAGGTCAAACGGAGACGTAGAGGCCAACACGCCAGGAATGATGTCAAATATTACCGCCGAGATGTTAGGTTGGGTTATGTTAGGTTATATTACGTTATTGATGTATATAAAGATCTCACGGAGACGTAGAGGCCAACTCGCCAGGTATGTTGTCAAATAGTACCGCCGAGATGTTAGGTTGGGTTAGGTTAGGTTATATTACGTTATTGATGTATATAAAGATCCCACGGAGACGTAGAGGCCAACTCGCCAGGTATGTTGTCAAATATTACCGCCGAGATGTTAGATTGGGTTAGGCTAGCTTATATTATGTTATTGATGTATATGAAGGTCCCACGGAGACGTACAGGCCAACTCGCCAGCTATGTTGTCAAATAGTACCGCCGAGATATTAGGTTGGGTTAGGTTAGGTTATATTACGTGATTGATGTATATAAAAGTCCCACGGAGAAGGAGAAGCCAACTCGCCAGCAATGTTGTAAAATATTATCGCCGAGATGTTAGGTTGGGTTAGGTTAGGTTGTATTACGTTATTGATGTATATAAAGGTCCCACGGAGACGTAGAGGCCAACAAGACAGGAATGTGGTCAAATATTACCGCCAAGATATTAGATTGGGTTAGGTTATGTTATATTACGTGATTGAAGTATATAAAGGTTCTACCGAGACGTAGAGGCCAACAAGCCAGGAATGTGGTCAAATATTACCACCGAGATGTTAGATTGGGTTAGGCTAGCTTATATTATGTTATTTATGTATATAAAGGTCCCACGGATTCGTAGAGGCCAACTCGCCAGGTATGTTGTCAAATATTACCGCCGAGATGTTAGATTGGGTTAGGCTAGCTTATATTATGTTATTGATGTATATGAAGGTCCCACGGAGACGTAGAGGCCAACTCGCCAGGTATGTTGTCAAATAGTACCGCCGAGATGTTAGGTTGGGTTAGGTTAGGTTATATTACGTTATAGATGTATATAAAGGTCCCACGGAGAGGTAGAGGCCAACTCGCCAGGAATGTTTTCAAATATTACCGCCGAGATGTTAGGTTGGGTTAGGTTAGGTTATATTACGTGATTGATGTATATAAAAGTCCCACGGAGAAGGAGAAGCCAACTCGCCCGGAATGTTGTAAAATATTATCGCCGAGATGTTAGGTTGGGTTAGGTTAGGTTATATTACGTTATGGATGTATATAAAGGTCCCACGGAGACGTAGAGGCCAACAAGACAGGAATGTGGTCAAATATTGCCGCCGAGATGTTAGATTGGGTTAGGTTAAGTTATATTACGTTATTGAAGTATATAAAGGTTCTACGGAGACGCAGAGGCCAACAAGCCAGGAATGTGGTCAAATATTACCGCCGAGATGTTAGATTGGGTTAGGCTAGCTTACATTATGTTATTTGTGTATATAAAGGTCCCACGGATACGTAGAGGCCAACTCGCCAGGAATGTGGTCAAATATTACCGCCGAGATGTTAGATTGGGTTAGGCTAGCTTATATTATGTTATTGATGTATATGAATGTCCCACGGAGACGTAGAGGCCAACTCGCCAGGTATGTTGTCAAATAGTACCGCCGAGATGTTAGGTTGGGTTAGGTTAGGTTATATTACGTTATTGATGTATATGAAGGTCAAACGGAGACGTAGAGGCCAACTCGCCAGGAATGTTGTCAAATTTTACCGCCGAGATGTTAGTTTGGGTTAGGTTAGGTTATATTACATTATTGATGTATATGAAGGTCAAACGGAGACGTAGAGGCCAACTCGCCAGGAATGATGTCAAATATTACCGCCGAGATGTTAGGTTGGGTTAGGTTAGGTTACATTACATTATTGATGTATATAAATGTCCCACGGAGACGTAGAGGCCACCGAGACAGGAATGTGGTCAAATATTACCATCAAAATGTTAGATTGGGTTAGGCTAGGTTATATTACCTTATTGAATTATATAAAGGTCCTACGGAGACGTAGAGGCCAACAAGCCAGGAATGTGGTCAAATATTACCGCCGAGATGTTAGGTTGGGTTAGGTTATGTTATATTACGTTATTGATGTATATAAAGATCTCACGGAGACGTAGAGGCAAACTCGCCAGGTATGTTGTCAAATATTACCGCCGAGATGTTAGATTGGGTTAGGCTAGCTTATATTATGTTATTGATGTATATGAAGGTCCCACGGAGACGTAGAGGCCAACTCGCCAGGAATGTTTTCAAATATTACCGCCGAGATGTTAGGTTGGGTTAGGTTACGTTACATTACGTTATTGATGTATATGAAGGTCAAACGGAGACGTAGAGGCCAACTCGCCAGTAATGATGTCAAATATTACTGCCGAGATGTTAGGTTGGGTTAGGTTAGGTTATATTACGATATTGATGTATATAAATGTCCCACGGAGACGGAGAAGCCAACTCGCCAGGCATGTTGTCAAATATTACAGCCGATATGTTAGGTTGTGTTAGGTTAGGTTATATTACGTTATTGATGTAGATAAATGTCCCACGGAGACGTAGAGGCCAACTCGGCAGGTATGTTGTCAAA
The DNA here is from genome assembly GCA_963969225.1 of Xylocopa violacea. Classification (NCBI taxonomy): domain Eukaryota; kingdom Metazoa; phylum Arthropoda; class Insecta; order Hymenoptera; family Apidae; genus Xylocopa; species Xylocopa violacea. Next base: position 328,068 of record CAXAJV010000463.1, on the reverse strand, counting down.
TATTACCGCCGAGATGTTAGGTTGGGTTAGGTTAGGTTATATTACGTAATTGATGTATATAAAAGTCCCACGGAGAAGGAGAAGCCAACTCGCCAGGAATGTTGTAAAATATTATCGCCGAGATGTTAGGTTGGGTTAGGTTAGGTTATATTACGTTATAGGTGTATATAAAAGTCCCACGGAGACGTAGAGGCCAACTCGCCAGGAACGTTTTCAAATATTACCGCCGAGATGATAGGTTGGGTTAGGTTATGTTATATTACGTTATTGATGTATATAAAGATCTCACGGAGACGTAGAGGCAAACTCGCCAGGTATGTTGTCAAATATTACCGCCGAGATGTTAGATTGGGTTAGGCTAGCTTATATTATGTTATTGATGTATATGAAGGTCCCACGGAGACGTAGAGGCCAACTCGCCAGGAATGTTTTCAAATATTACCGCCGAGATGTTAGGTTGGGTTAGGTTACGTTACATTACGTTATTGATGTATATGAAGGTCAAACGGAGACGTAGAGGCCAACTCGCCAGGAATGATGTCAAATATTACTGCCGAGATGTTAGGTTGGGTTAGGTTAGGTTATATTACGATATTGATGTATATAAATGTCCCACGGAGACGGAGAAGCCAACTCGCCAGGCATGTTGTCAAATATTACAGCCGATATGTTAGGTTGTGTTAGGTTAGGTTATATTACGTTATTGATGTAGATAAATGTCCCACGGAGACGTAGAGGCCAACTCGGCAGGTATGTTGTCAAATATTACCGCCGAGATGTTAGGTTGGGTTAGGTTAGGTTATATTACGTGATTGATGTATATAAAAGTCCCACGGAGAAGGAGAAGCCAACTCGCCAGGAATGTTGTAAAATATTATCGCCGAGATGTTAGGTTGGGTTAGGTTAGGTTATATTACGTTATTGATGTATATAAAGGTCCCACGGAGAAGTAGCGGCCAACAAGACAGGAATGTGGTCAAATATTACCGCCGAGATGTTAGATTGGGTTAGGTTAGGTTATATTACGTTATTGAAGTATATAAAGGTTCTACGGAGACGCAGAGGGCAACAAGCCAGGAATGTGGTCAAATATTACCGCCGAGATGTTAGATTGGGTTAGGCTAGCTTACATTATGTTATTTGTGTATATAAAGGTCCCACGGATACGTAGAGGCCAACTCGCCAGGAATATGGTCAAATATTACCGCCGAGATGATAGGTTGGGTAAGGTTAGGTTATACTACGTTATTGATGTATATGAAGGTCAAACGGAGACATAGAGGCCAACTCGCCAGGAATGATGTCAAACATTACCGCCGAGATGATAGGTTGTGTTAGGTTAGGTTATATTACGTTATTGATGTATATGAAGGTCAAACGGAGACGTAGAGGCCAACACGCCAGGAATAATGTCAAATATTACCGCCGAGATGTTAGGTTGGGTTAGGTTAGGTTATATTACGATATTGATGTATATAAATGTCCCACGGAGACGGAGAAGCCAACTCGGCAGGTATGTTGTCAAATATTACCGCCGAGATGTTAGGTTGGGTTAGGTTAGGTTATATTACGTGATTGATGTATATAAAAGTCCCACGGAGAAGGAGAAACCAACTCGCCAGGAATGATGTCAAATATTACCGCCGAGATGATAAGTTGGGTTAGGTTAGGTTCTATTACGTTATTGATGTATATGAAGGTCAAACGGAGACGTAGAGGCCAACACGCCAGGAATGATGTCAAATATTACCGCCGAGATGTTAGGTTGGGTTATGTTAGGTTATATTACGTTATAGATGTATATAAAGGTCCCACGGAGATGTAGAGGCCAACAAGACAGGATAGTGGTCAAATATTACCGCCGAGATGTTAGGTTGGGTTAGGTTAGGTTATATTATGCTATTTATGTTTATAAAGGTCCCACAGAGACGTAGAGGCCAACTCGCCAGATATGTTTCAAATATTACCGCCGAGATGTTAGATTGGGTTAGGTTAGGTTATATTACGATATTGATGTATATGAAGGTCAAACGGAGACGTAGAGGCCAACTCGGCAGGTATGATGTCAAATATTACCGCCGAGATGTTAGGTTGTGTTAGGTTAGGTTATATTACGTGATTGATGTATATAAAAGTCCCACGGAGAAGGAGAAGCCAACTCGCCAGGAATGTTGTAAAATATTATCGCCGAGATGTTAGGTTGGGTTAGGTTAGGTTATATTATGTTATTTATGTTTATAAAGGTCCCACGGAGACGTAGAGGCCAACTCGGCAGGTATGTTGTCAAATATTACCGCCGAGATGTTAGTTTGGGTTAGGTTAGGTTATATTAAGTTATTGATGTATATGAAGGTCAAACGGAGACGTATAGGCCAACTCGGCAGGTGTGTTGTCAAATATTACCGCCGAGATGTTAGGTTGGGTTAGGTTAGGTTATATTACGTTATTGATGTATATAAAGGTCCCACGGAGACGTAGAGGCCAACTCGCCAGGAATGTTTTCAAATATTACCGCCGAGATGTTAGTTTGGATTAGGTTAGGTTATATTACGTTATAGATGTATATAAAGGTCCCACGGAGACGTAGAGGCCAACTCGCCAGGAATGTTTTCAAATATTACCGCCGAGATGTTAGGTTGGGTTAGGTTAGGTTATATTACGTTATAGATGTATATAAAGGTCCCACGGGGACATAAAGGCCAACTCGCCAGGAATGTTGTCAAATATTACCGCCGAGATGTTAGGTTGGGTTAGGTTAGGTTATATTACGATATTGATGTATATAAATGTCCCACGGAGACGGAGAAGCCAACTCGCCAGGCATGTTGTTAAATATTACAGCCGAGATGTTAGGTTGGGTTAGGTTAGGTTATATTACGTTATTGATGTATATAAATGTCCCACGGAGACGTAGAGGCCAACTCGGCAGGTATGTTGTCAAATATTACCGCCGAGATGTTAGGTTGGGTTAGGTTAGGTTATATTACGTGATTGATGTATATAAAAGTCCCACGGAGAAGGAGAAACCAACTCGCCAGGAATGTTGTAAAATATTACCGCCGAGATGTTAGATTGGGTTAGGTTAAGTTGTATTACGTTATTGAAGTATATAAAGGTTCTACGGAGACGCAGAGGCCAACAAGCCAGGAATGTGGTCAAATATTACCGCCGAGATGTTAGGTTGGGTCATGTTAGGTTATATTACGTTATAGATGCATATAATGGTCCCACGGAGATGTAGAGGCCAACAAGACAGGATAGTGGTCAAATATTACCGCCGACATGTTAGGTTGGGTTAGGTTAGGTTATATTATGTTATTTATGTTTATAAAGGTCCCACGGAGACGTAGAGGCCAACTCGGCAGGTATGTTGTCAAATATTACCGCCGAGATGTTAGTTTGGGTTAGGTTAGGTTATATTAAGTTATTGATGTATATGAAGGTCAAACGGAGACGTATAGGCCAACTCGGCAGGTGTGTTGTCAAATATTACCGCCGAGATGTTAGGTTGGGTTAGGTTAGGTTATATTACGTTATTGATGTATATAAAGGTCCCACGGAGACGTAGAGGCCAACTCGCCAGGAATGTTTTCAAATATTACCGCCGAGATGTTAGTTTGGATTAGGTTAGGTTATATTACGTTATAGATGTATATAAAGGTCCCACGGAGACGTAGAGGCCAACTCGCCAGGAATGTTTTCAAATATTACCGCCGAGATGTTAGGTTGGGTTAGGTTAGGTTATATTACGTTATAGATGTATATAAAGGTCCTACGGAGACGTAGAAGCCAACAAGACAGGAATGTGGTCAAATATTACCGCCGAGATGTTAGGTTGCGTTAGGTTAGGTTATATTACGTTATTGGTGTATATAAAGGTCCCACGGAGACGTAGAGGCCAACAAGCCAGGAATGTGTTCAAATATTACCGCCGAAATGTTAGGTTGTGTTAGGTTAGGTTATATTACGTTATTGATGTATATGAAGGTCAAACGGAGACGTAGAGGCCAACTCGCCAGGAATGTTGTCAAATTTTACCGCCGAGATGTTAGTTTGGGTTAGGTTAGGTTATATTACATTATTGATGTATATGAAGGTCAAACGGAGACGTAGAGGCCAACTCGCCAGGAATGATGTCAAATATTACCGCCGAGATGTTAGGTTGGGTTAGGTTAGGTTACATTACATTATTGATGTATATAAATGTCCCACGGAGACGTAGAGGCCAACGAGACAGGAATGTGGTCAAATATTACCATCAAAATGTTAGATTGGGTTAGGCTAGGTTATATTACTTTATTGAATTATATAAAGGTCCTACGGAGACGTAGAGGCCAACAAGCCAGGAATGTGGTCAAATATTACCGCCGAGATGTTAGATTGGGTTAGGTTAGGTTATATTACGTTATTGATGTATATAAAGATCCCACGGAGACGTAGAGGCCAACTCGCCAGGTATGTTGTCAAATATTACCGCCGAGATGTTAGATTGGGTTAGGCTAGCTTATATTATGTTATTGATGTATATGAAGGTCCCACGGAGACGTAGAGGCCAACTCGCCAGGTATGTTGTCAAATAGTACCGCCGAGGTGTTAGGTTGGGTTAGGTTAGGTTATATTACGTTATAGATGTATATAAAAGTCCCACGGAGTCGTAGAGGCCAACTCGCCAGGAATGTTTTCAAATATTACCGCCGAGATGATAGGTTGGGTTAGGTTAGGTTATATTACGTTATTGATGTATATGAAGGTCAAACGGAGACGTAGAGGCAAACTCGCCAGGTATGTTGTCAAATATTACCGCCGAGATGTTAGATTGGGTTAGGCTAGCTTATATTATGTTATTGATGTATATGAAGGTCCCACGGAGACGTAGAGGCCAACTCGCCAGGAATGTTTTCAAATATTACCGCCGAGATGTTAGGTTGGGTTAGGTTACGTTACATTACGTTATTGATGTATATGAAGTTCAAAAGGAGACGTAGAAGCCAAAACGCCAGGAATGATGTCAAATATTACTGCCGAGATGTTAGGTTGGGTTAGGTTAGGTTATATTACGATATTGATGTATATAAATGTCCCACGGAGACGTAGAGGCCAACAAGACAGGAATGTGGTCAAATATTACCGCCGAAATGTTAGATTGGGTTAGGCTAGGTTATATTACTTTATTGAATTATATAAAGGTCCTACGGAGACGTAGAGGCCAACAAGCCAGGAATGTGTTCAAATATTACCGCCGAGATGATAGGTTAGGTTAGGTTAGGTTATATTACGTTATTGATGTATATGAAGGTCAAACGCAGACGTAGAGGCCAACTCGCCAGGAATGATGTCAAATATTACCGCCGAGATGATAGGTTGGGTTAGGTTAGGTTCTATTACGTTATTGATGTATATGAATGTCAAACGGAGACGTAGAATCCAACACGCCAGGAATGATGTCAAATATTACCGCCGAGATGTTAGGTTGGGTTATGTTAGGTTATATTACGTTATAGATGTATATAAAGGTCCCACGGTGATGTAGAGGCCAACAAGACAGGATAGTGGTCAAATATTACCGCCGAGATGTTAGGTTGGGTTAGGTTAGGTTATATTATGTTATTTATGTTTATAAAGTTCCCACGGAGACGTAGAGGCCAACTCGCCAGATATGTTTCAAATATTACCGCCGAGATGTTAGTTTGGGTTAGGTTAGGTTATATTAAGTTATTGATGTATATGAAGGTCAAACGGAGACGTAGAGGCCAACTCGCCAGGAGTGTTGTCAAATATTACTGCCGAGATGTTAGGTTGCGTTAGGTTAGGTTATATTCCGCTATTGATGTATATAAAGGTCCCACGGGGACGTAAAGGCCAACTCGCCAGGAATGTTGTCAAATATTACCGCCGAGATGATAGGTTGGGTTAGGTTACGTTATATTACGTTATTGATGTATATGAATGTCAAACGGAGACGTAGAGGCCAACTCGGCAGGTATGTTGTCAAATATTACCGCCGAGATGTTAGGTTGGGTTAGGTTAGGTTATATTACGTGATTGATGTATATAAAAGTCCCACGGAGAAGGAGAAGCCAACTCGCCAGGAATGTTGTAAAATATTATCGCCGAGATGTTAGGTTGGGTTAGGTTAGGTTATATTACGTTATTGATGTATATAAAGGTCCCACGGAGAAGTAGAGGCCAACAAGACAGGCATGTGGTCAAATATTACCGCCGAGATGTTAGATTGGGTTAGGTTAGGTTATATTACGTTATTGATGTATATGAAGGTCAAACGGAGACGTAGAGGCCAACTCGCCAGGAATGTTGTCAAATTTTACCGCCGAGATGTTAGTTTGGGTTAGGTTAGGTTATATTACATTATTGATGTATATGAAGGTCAAACGGAGACGTAGAGGCCAACTCGCCAGGAATGATGTCAAATATTACCGCCGAGATGTTAGGTTGGGTTAGGTTAGGTTACATTACATTATTGATGTATGTAAATGTCCCACGGAGACGTAGAGGCCAACGAGACAGGAATGTGGTCAAATATTACCATCAAAATGTTAGATTGGGTTAGGCTAGGTTATATTACTTTATTGAATTATATAAAGGTCCTACGGAGACGTAGAGGCCAACAAGCCAGGAATGTGGTCAAATATTACCGCCGAAATGTGAGGTTGGGTTAGGTTAGGTTATATTACGTTATTGATGTATATAAAGATCCCACGGAGACGTAGAGGCCAACTCGCCAGGTATGTTGTCAAATATTACCGCCGAGATGTTAGATTGGGTTAGGCTAGCTTATATTATGTTATTGATGTATATGAAGGTCCCACGGAGACGTAGAGGCCAACTCGCCAGGTATGTTGTCAAATAGTACCGCCGAGGTGTTAGGTTGGGTTAGGTTAGGTTATATTACGTTATAGATGTATATAAAAGTCCCACGGAGTCGTAGAGGCCAACTCGCCAGGAATGTTTTCAAATATTACCGCCGAGATGATAGGTTGGGTTAGGTTAGGTTATATTACGTTATTGATGTATATGAAGGTCAAACGGAGACGTAGAGGCCAACACGCCAGGAATGATGTCAAATATTACCGCCGAGATGTGAGGTTGGGTTATGTTAGGTTATATTACGTTATTGATGTATATAAAGGTCCCACGGAGACGTAGAGTCCAAATCGCCCGGAATGTTGTCAAATATTACCGCCGTGGTGATAGGTTGGGTAAGGATAGGTTATATTACGTTATTGATGTATATAAAGGTCCCACGGAGAGGTAGAGGCCAACAAGCCAGGAATGTGGACAAATATTACCTAGGAGATGTGAGTTTGGGTTAGGTTAGGTTATATTACGTTATTGATGTATATAAATGTCCCACGGAGACGTAGAGGCCAACAAGCCAGGAATGTGGTCAAATATTACCGCCGAGATGTTAGGTTGGGTTAGGTTATGTTATATTACGTTATTGATGTATATAAAGATCTCACGGAGACGTAGAGGCAAACTCGCCAGGTATGTTGTCAAATATTACCGCCGAGATGTTAGATTGGGTTAGGCTAGCTTATATTATGTTATTGATGTATATGAAGGTCCCACGGAGACGTAGAGGCCAACTCGCCAGGAATGTTTTCAAATATTACCGCCGAGATGTTAGGTTGGGTTAGGTTACGTTACATTACGTTATTGATGTATATGAAGTTCAAAAGGAGACGTAGAAGCCAAAACGCCAGGAATGATGTCAAACATTACTGCCGAGATGTTAGGTTGGGTTAGGTTAGGTTATATTACGATATTGATGTATATAAATGTCCCACGGAGACGTAGAGGCCAACAAGACAGGAATGTGGTCAAATATTACCGCCGAAATGTTAGATTGGGTTAGGCTAGGTTATATTACTTTATTGAATTATATAAAGGTCCTACGGAGACGTAGAGGCCAACAAGCCAGGAATGTGGTCAAATATTACCGCCGAGATGATAGGTTAGGTTAGGTTAGGTTATATTACGTTATTGATGTATATGAAGGTCAAACGCAGACGTAGAGGCCAACTCGCCAGGAATGATGTCAAATATTACCGCCGAGATGATAGGTTGGGTTAGGTTAGGTTCTATTACGTTATTGATGTATATGAAGGTCAAACGGAGACGTAGAATCCAACACGCCAGGAATGATGTCAAATATTACCGCGGAGATGTTAGGTTGGGTTATGTTAGGTTATATTACGTTATAGATGTATATAAAGGTCCCACGGAGATGTAGAGGCCAACAAGACAGGATAGTGGTCAAATATTACCGCCGAGATGTTAGGTTGGGTTAGGTTAGGTTATATTATGTTATTTATGTTTATAAAGGTCCCACGGAGACGTAGAGGCCAACTCGCCAGATATGTTTCAAATATTACCGCCGAGATGTTAGTTTGGGTTAGGTTAGGTTATATTAAGTTATTGATGTATATGAAGGTCAAACGGAGACGTAGAGGCCAACTCGCCAGGAGTGTTGTCAAATATTACTGCCGAGATGTTAGGTTGCGTTAGGTTAGGTTATATTCCGCTATTGATGTATATAAAGGTCCCACGGGGACGTAAAGGCCAACTCGCCAGGAATGTTGTCAAATATTACCGCCGAGATGATAGGTTGGGTTAGGTTACGTTATATTACGTTATTGATGTATATGAATGTCAAACGGAGACGTAGAGGCCAACTCGGCAGGTATGTTGTCAAATATTACCGCCGAGATGTTAGGTTGGGTTAGGTTAGGTTATATTACGTGATTGATGTATATAAAAGTCCCACGGAGAAGGAGAAGCCAACTCGCCAGGAATGTTGTAAAATATTATCGCCGAGATGTTAGGTTGGGTTAGGTTAGGTTATATTACGTTATTGATGTATATAAAGGTCCCACGGAGAAGTAGAGGCCAACAAGACAGGAATGTGGTCAAATATTACCGCCGAGATGTTAGATTGGGTTAGGTTAGGTTATATTACGTTATTGAAGTATATAAAGGTTCTACGGAGACGCAGAGGCCAACAAGCCAGGAATGTGGTCAAATATTACCGCCGAGATGTTAGATTGGGTTAGGCTAGCTTACATTATGTTATTTGTGTATATAAAGGTCCCACGGATACGTAGAGGCCAACTCGCCAGGAATGTGGTCAAATATTACCGCCGAGATGATAGGTTGGGTAAGGTTAGGTTATACTACGTTATTGATGTATATGAAGGTCAAACGGAGACGTAGAGGCCAACTCGCCAGGAATGATGTCAAATATTACCGCCGAGATGATAGGTTGTATTAGGTTAGGTTATATTACGTTATTGATGTATATGAAGGTCAAACGGAGACGTAGAGGCCAACACGCCAGGAATGATGTCAAATATTACCGCCGAGATGTTAGGTTGTGTTAGGTTAGGTTATATTACGATATTGATGTATATAAATGTCCCACGGAGACGGAGAAGCCAACTCGCCAGGCATGTTGTCAAATATTACAGCCGAGATGTTAGGTTGGGTTAGGTTAGGTTATATTACGTTATTGATGTATATAAATGTCCCACGGAGACATAGAGGCCAACTCGGCAGGTATGTTGTCAAATATTACCGCCGAGATGTTAGGTTGGGTTAGGTTAGGTTCTATTACGTTATTGATGTATATGAAGTACAAAAGGAGACGTAGAAGCCAAAACGCCAGGAATGATGTAAAATATTACCGCCGAGATGATAAGTTGGGTTAGGTTAGGTTCTATTACGTTATTGATGTATATGAAGGTCAAACGGAGACGTAGAGGCCAACACGCCAGGAATGATGTCAAATATTACCGCCGAGATGTTAGGTTGGGTTAGGTTACGTTATATTACGATATTGATGTATATAAATGTCCCACGGAGACGGAGAAGCCAACTCGGCAGGTATGTTGTCAAATATTACCGCCGAGATGTTAGTTTGGGTTAGGTTAGGTTATATTAAGTTATTGATGTATATGAAGGTCAAACGGAGACGTAGAGGCCAACTCGCCAGGAGTGTTGTCAAATATTACCGCCGAGATGTTAGGTTGGGTTAGGTTAGGTTATATTACGTTATAGATGTATATAAAGGTCCTACGGAGACGTAGAAGCCAACAAGACAGGAATGTGGTCAAATATTACCGCCGAGATGTTAGGTTGCGTTAGGTTAGGTTATATTACGTTATTGGTGTATATAAAGGTCCCACGGAGACGTAGAGGCCAACAAGCCAGGAATGTGTTCAAATATTACCGCCGAAATGTTAGGTTGGGTTAGGTTAGGTTATATTACGTTATTGATGTATATGAAGGTCAAACGGAGACGTAGAGGCCAACTCGCCAGGAATGTTGTCAAATTTTACCGCCGAGATGTTAGTTTGGGTTAGGTTAGGTTATATTACATTATTGATGTATATGAAGGTCAAACGGAGACGTAGAGGCCAACTCGCCAGGAATGATGTCAAATATTACCGCCGAGATGTTAGGTTGGGTTAGGTTAGGTTATATTACGTTATAGATGTATATAAAAGTCCCACGGAGTCGTAGAGGCCAACTCGCCAGGAATGTTTTCAAATATTACCGCCGAGATGATAGGTTGGGTTAGGTTAGGTTATATTACGTTATTGATGTATATGAAGGTCAAACGGAGACGTAGAGGCAAACTCGCCAGGTATGTTGTCAAATATTACCGCCGAGATGTTAGATTGGGTTAGGCTAGCTTATATTATGTTATTGATGTATATGAAGGTCCCACGGAGACGTAGAGGCCAACTCGCCAGGAATGTTTTCAAATATTACCGCCGAGATGTTAGGTTGGGTTAGGTTACGTTACATTACGTTATTGATGTATATGAAGTTCAAAAGGAGACGTAGAAGCCAAAACGCCAGGAATGATGTCAAATATTACTGCCGAGATGTTAGGTTGGGTTAGGTTAGGTTATATTACGTGATTGATGTATATAAAAGTCCCACGGAGAAGGAGAAGCCAACTCGCCAGGAATGTTGTAAAATATTATCGCCGAGATGTTAGGTTGGGTTAGGTTAGGTTATATTACGTTATTGATGTATATAAAGGTCCCACGGAGAAGTAGAGGCCAACAAGACAGGAATGTGGTCAAATATTACCGCCGAGATGTTAGATTGGGTTAGGTTAGGTTATATTACGTTATTGATGTATATGAAGGTCAAACGGAGACGTAGAGGCCAACTCGCCAGGAATGTTGTCAAATTTTACCGCCGAGATGTTAGTTTGGGTTAGGTTAGGTTATATTACATTATTGATGTATATGAAGGTCAAACGGAGACGTAGAGGCCAACTCGCCAGGAATGATGTCAAATATTACGGCCGAGATGTTAGGTTGGGTTAGGTTAGGTTACATTACATTATTGATGTATGTAAATGTCCCACGGAGACGTAGAGGCCAACGAGACAGGAATGTGGTCAAATATTACCATCAAAATGTTAGATTGGGTTAGGCTAGGTTATATTACTTTATTGAATTATATAAAGGTCCTACGGAGACGTAGAGGCCAACAAGCCAGGAATGTGGTCAAATATTACCGCCGAAATGTGAGGTTGGGTTAGGTTAGGTTATATTACGTTATTGATGTATATAAAGATCCCACGGAGACGTAGAGGCCAACTCGCCAGGTATGTTGTCAAATATTACCGCCGAGATGTTAGATTGGGTTAGGCTAGCTTATATTATGTTATTGATGTATATGAAGGTCCCACGGAGACGTAGAGGCCAACTCGCCAGGTATGTTGTCAAATAGTACCGCCGAGGTGTTAGGTTGGGTTAGGTTAGGTTATATTACGTTATAGATGTATATAAAAATCCCACGGAGTCGTAGAGGCCAACTCGCCAGGAATGTTTTCAAATATTACCGCCGAGATGATAGGTTGGGTTAGGTTAGGTTATATTACGTTATTGATGTATATGAAGGTCAAACGGAGACGTAGAGGCCAACACGCCAGGAATGATGTCAAATATTACCGCCGAGATGTGAGGTTGGGTTATGTTAGGTTATATTGCGTTATTGATGTATATAAAGGTCCCACGGAGACGTAGAGTCCAAATCGCCCGGAATGTTGTCAAATATTACCGCCGTGGTGATAGGTTGGGTAAGGATAGGTTATATTACGTTATTGATGTATATAAAGGTCCCACGGAGAGGTAGAGGCCAACAAGCCAGGAATGTGGACAAATATTACCTAGGAGATGTGAGTTTGGGTTAGGTTAGGTTATATTTTGTTATTTGTGTATATAAAGGTCCCACAGATACGTAGAGGCCAACTCGCCAGGAATGTGGTCAAATATTACCGCCGAGATGATAGGTTGGGTAAGGTTAGGTTATACTACGTTATTGATGTATATGGAGGTCAAACGGAGACGTAGAGGCCAACTCGCCAGGAATGATGTCAAATATTACCGCCGAGATGTTAGGTTGGGTTAGGTTAGGTTATATTACATTATTGATGTATATGAAGGTCAAACGGAGACGTAGAGGCCAACTCGCCAGGAATGATGTCAAATATTACCGCCGAGATGTTAGGTTGGGTTAGGTTAGGTTATATTACGTTATAGATGTATATAAAAGTCCCACGGAGTCGTAGAGGCCAACTCGCCAGGAATGTTTTCAAATATTACCGCCGAGATGATAGGTTGGGTTAGGTTAGGTTATATTACGTTATTGATGTATATGAAGGTCAAACGGAGACGTAGAGGCAAACTCGCCAGGTATGTTGTCAAATATTACCGCCGAGATGTTAGATTGGGTTAGGCTAGCTTATATTATGTTATTGATGTATATGAAGGTCCCACGGAGACGTAGAGGCCAACTCGCCAGGAATGTTTTCAAATATTACCGCCGAGATGTTAGGTTGGGTTAGGTTACGTTACATTACGTTATTGATGTATATGAAGTTCAAAAGGAGACGTAGAAGCCAAAACGCCAGGAATGATGTCAAATATTACTGCCGAGATGTTAGGTTGGGTTAGGTTAGGTTATATTACGATATTGATGTATATAAATGTCCCACGGAGACGTAGAGGCCAACAAGACAGGAATGTGGTCAAATATTACCGCCGAAATGTTAGATTGGGTTAGGCTAGGTTATATTACTTTATTGAATTATATAAAGGTCCTACGGAGACGTAGAGGCCAACAAGCCAGGAATGTGTTCAAATATTACCGCCGAGATGATAGGTTAGGTTAGGTTAGGTTATATTACGTTATTGATGTATATGAAGGTCAAACGCAGACGTAGAGGCCAACTCGCCAGGAATGATGTCAAATATTACCGCCGAGATGATAGGTTGGGTTAGGTTAGGTTCTATTACGTTATTGATGTATATGAATGTCAAACGGAGACGTAGAATCCAACACGCCAGGAATGATGTCAAATATTACCGCCGAGATGTTAGGTTGGGTTATGTTAGGTTATATTACGTTATAGATGTATATAAAGGTCCCACGGTGATGTAGAGGCCAACAAGACAGGATAGTGGTCAAATATTACCGCCGAGATGTTAGGTTGGGTTAGGTTAGGTTATATTATGTTATTTATGTTTATAAAGTTCCCACGGAGACGTAGAGGCCAACTCGCCAGATATGTTTCAAATATTACCGCCGAGATGTTAGTTTGGGTTAGGTTAGGTTATATTAAGTTATTGATGTATATGAAGGTCAAACGGAGACGTAGAGGCCAACTCGCCAGGAGTGTTGTCAAATATTACTGCCGAGATGTTAGGTTGCGTTAGGTTAGGTTATATTCCGCTATTGATGTATATAAAGGTCCCACGGGGACGTAAAGGCCAACTCGCCAGGAATGTTGTCAAATATTACCGCCGAGATGATAGGTTGGGTTAGGTTACGTTATATTACGTTATTGATGTATATGAATGTCAAACGGAGACGTAGAGGCCAACTCGGCAGGTATGTTGTCAAATATTACCGCCGAGATGTTAGGTTGGGTTAGGTTAGGTTATATTACGTGATTGATGTATATAAAAGTCCCACGGAGAAGGAGAAGCCAACTCGCCAGGAATGTTGTAAAATATTATCGCCGAGATGTTAGGTTGGGTTAGGTTAGGTTATATTACGTTATTGATGTATATAAAGGTCCCACGGAGAAGTAGAGGCCAACAAGACAGGAATGTGGTCAAATATTACCGCCGAGATGTTAGATTGGGTTAGGTTAGGTTATATTACGTTATTGATGTATATGAAGGTCAAACGGAGACGTAGAGGCCAACTCGCCAGGAATGTTGTCAAATTTTACCGCCGAGATGTTAGTTTGGGTTAGGTTAGGTTATATTACATTATTGATGTATATGAAGGTCAAACGGAGACGTAGAGGCCAACTCGCCAGGTATGTTGTCAAATATTACCGCCGAGATGTTAGATTGGGTTAGGCTAGCTTATATTATGTTATTGATGTATATGAAGGTCCCACGGAGACGTAGAGGCCAACTCGCCAGGTATGTTGTCAAATAGTACCGCCGAGGTGTTAGGTTGGGTTAGGTTAGGTTATATTACGTTATAGATGTATATAAAAATCCCACGGAGTCGTAGAGGCCAACTCGCCAGGAATGTTTTCAAATATTACCGCCGAGATGATAGGTTGGGTTAGGTTAGGTTATATTACGTTATTGATGTATATGAAGGTCAAACGGAGACGTAGAGGCCAACACGCCAGGAATGATGTCAAATATTACCGCCGAGATGTGAGGTTGGGTTATGTTAGGTTATATTACGTTATTGATGTATATAAAGGTCCCACGGAGACGTAGAGTCCAAATCGCCCGGAATGTTGTCAAATATTACCGCCGTGGTGATAGGTTGGGTAAGGATAGGTTATATTACGTTATTGATGTATATAAAGGTCCCACGGAGAGGTAGAGGCCAACAAGCCAGGAATGTGGACAAATATTACCTAGGAGATGTGAGTTTGGGTTAGGTTAGGTTATATTATGTTATTTGTGTATATAAAGGTCCCACAGATACGTAGAGGCCAACTCGCCAGGAATGTGGTCAAATATTACCGCCGAGATGATAGGTTGGGTAAGGTTAGGTTATACTACGTTATTGATGTATATGGAGGTCAAACGGAGACGTAGAGGCCAACTCGCCAGGAATGATGTCAAATATTACCGCCGAGATGTTAGGTTGGGTTAGGTTAGGTTATATTACATTATTGATGTATATGAAGGTCAAACGGAGACGTAGAGGCCAACTCGCCAGGAATGATGTCAAATATTACCGCCGAGATGTTAGGTTGGGTTAGGTTAGGTTATATTACGTTATAGATGTATATAAAAGTCCCACGGAGTCGTAGAGGCCAACTCGCCAGGAATGTTTTCAAATATTACCGCCGAGATGATAGGTTGGGTTAGGTTAGGTTATATTACGTTATTGATGTATATGAAGGTCAAACGGAGACGTAGAGGCAAACTCGCCAGGTATGTTGTCAAATATTACCGCCGAGATGTTAGATTGGGTTAGGCTAGCTTATATTATGTTATTGATGTATATGAAGGTCCCACGGAGACGTAGAGGCCAACTCGCCAGGAATGTTTTCAAATATTACCGCCGAGATGTTAGGTTGGGTTAGGTTACGTTACATTACGTTATTGATGTATATGAAGTTCAAAAGGAGACGTAGAAGCCAAAACGCCAGGAATGATGTCAAATATTACTGCCGAGATGTTAGGTTGGGTTAGGTTAGGTTATATTACGATATTGATGTATATAAATGTCCCACGGAGACGTAGAGGCCAACAGGACAGGAATGTGGTCAAATATTACCGCCGAAATGTTAGATTGGGTTAGGCTAGGTTATATTACTTTATTGAATTATATAAAGGTCCTACGGAGACGTAGAGGCCAACAAGCCAGGAATGTGTTCAAATATTACCGCCGAGATGATAGGTTAGGTTAGGTTAGGTTATATTACGTTATTGATGTATATGAAGGTCAAACGCAGACGTAGAGGCCAACTCGCCAGGAATGATGTCAAATATTACCGCCGAGATGATAGGTTGGGTTAGGTTAGGTTCTATTACGTTATTGATGTATATGAATGTCAAACGGAGACGTAGAATCCAACACGCCAGGAATGATGTCAAATATTACCGCCGAGATGTTAGGTTGGGTTATGTTAGGTTATATTACGTTATAGATGTATATAAAGGTCCCACGGTGATGTAGAGGCCAACAAGACAGGATAGTGGTCAAATATTACCGCCGAGATGTTAGGTTGGGTTAGGTTAGGTTATATTATGTTATTTATGTTTATAAAGTTCCCACGGAGACGTAGAGGCCAACTCGCCAGATATGTTTCAAATATTACCGCCGAGATGTTAGTTTGGGTTAGGTTAGGTTATATTAAGTTATTGATGTATATGAAGGTCAAACGGAGACGTAGAGGCCAACTCGCCAGGAGTGTTGTCAAATATTACTGCCGAGATGTTAGGTTGCGTTAGGTTAGGTTATATTCCGCTATTGATGTATATAAAGGTCCCACGGGGACGTAAAGGCCAACTCGCCAGGAATGTTGTCAAATATTACCGCCGAGATGATAGGTTGGGTTAGGTTACGTTATATTACGTTATTGATGTATATGAATGTCAAACGGAGACGTAGAGGCCAACTCGGCAGGTATGTTGTCAAATATTACCGCCGAGATGTTAGGTTGGGTTAGGTTAGGTTATATTACGTGATTGATGTATATAAAAGTCCCACGGAGAAGGAGAAGCCAACTCGCCAGGAATGTTGTAAAATATTATCGCCGAGATGTTAGGTTGGGTTAGGTTAGGTTATATTACGTTATTGATGTATATAAAGGTCCCACGGAGAAGTAGAGGCCAACAAGACAGGAATGTGGTCAAATATTACCGCCGAGATGTTAGATTGGGTTAGGTTAGGTTATATTACGTTATTGATGTATATGAAGGTCAAACGGAGACGTAGAGGCCAACTCGCCAGGAATGTTGTCAAATTTTACCGCCGAGATGTTAGTTTGGGTTAGGTTAGGTTATATTACATTATTGATGTATATGAAGGTCAAACGGAGACGTAGAGGCCAACTCGCCAGGAATGATGTCAAATATTACGGCCGAGATGTTAGGTTGGGTTAGGTTAGGTTACATTACATTATTGATGTATGTAAATGTCCCACGGAGACGTAGAGGCCAACGAGACAGGAATGTGGTCAAATATTACCATCAAAATGTTAGATTGGGTTAGGCTAGGTTATATTACTTTATTGAATTATATAAAGGTCCTACGGAGACGTAGAGGCCAACAAGCCAGGAATGTGGTCAAATATTACCGCCGAAATGTGAGGTTGGGTTAGGTTAGGTTATATTACGTTATTGATGTATATAAAGATCCCACGGAGACGTAGAGGCCAACTCGCCAGGTATGTTGTCAAATATTACCGCCGAGATGTTAGATTGGGTTAGGCTAGCTTATATTATGTTATTGATGTATATGAAGGTCCCACGGAGACGTAGAGGCCAACTCGCCAGGTATGTTGTCAAATAGTACCGCCGAGGTGTTAGGTTGGGTTAGGTTAGGTTATATTACGTTATAGATGTATATAAAAATCCCACGGAGTCGTAGAGGCCAACTCGCCAGGAATGTTTTCAAATATTACCGCCGAGATGATAGGTTGGGTTAGGTTAGGTTATATTACGTTATTGATGTATATGAAGGTCAAACGGAGACGTAGAGGCCAACACGCCAGGAATGATGTCAAATATTACCGCCGAGATGTGAGGTTGGGTTATGTTAGGTTATATTACGTTATTGATGTATATAAAGGTCCCACGGAGACGTAGAGTCCAAATCGCCCGGAATGTTGTCAAATATTACCGCCGTGGTGATAGGTTGGGTAAGGATAGGTTATATTACGTTATTGATGTATATAAAGGTCCCACGGAGAGGTAGAGGCCAACAAGCCAGGAATGTGGACAAATATTACCTAGGAGATGTGAGTTTGGGTTAGGTTAGGTTATATTATGTTATTTGTGTATATAAAGGTCCCACAGATACGTAGAGGCCAACTCGCCAGGAATGTGGTCAAATATTACCGCCGAGATGATAGGTTGGGTAAGGTTAGGTTATACTACGTTATTGATGTATATGGAGGTCAAACGGAGACGTAGAGGCCAACTCGCCAGGAATGATGTCAAATATTACCGCCGAGATGTTAGGTTGGGTTAGGTTAGGTTATATTACGATATTGATGTATATAAATGTCCCACGGAGACGGAGAAGCCAACTCGCCAGGCATGTTGTCAAATATTACAGCCGAGATGTTAGGTTGGGTTAGGTTAGGTTATATTACGTTATTGATGTATATAAATGTCCCACGGAGACGTAGAGGCCAACTCGGCAGGTATGTTGTCAAATATTACCGCCGAGATGATAGGTTGGGTAAGGTTAGGTTATACTACGTTATTGATGTATATGAAGGTCAAACGGAGACGTAGAGGCCAACGCGGCAGGTATGTTGTCAAATATTACCGCCGAGATGTTAGGTTGGGTTAGGTTACGTTATATTACATTATTGATGTATATGAGGGTCAAACGGAGACCTAGAGGCCAACTCGCCAGGAATGATGTCAAATATTACCGCCGAGATGTTAGGTTGGGTTAGGTTAGGTTATATTACGATATTGATGTATATAAATGTCCCACGGAGACGGAGAAGCCAACTCGCCAGGCATGTTGTCAAATATTACAGCCGAGATGTTAGGTTGGGTTAGGTTAGGTTATATTACGTTATTGATGTATATAAATGTCCCACGGAGACATAGAGGCCAACTCGGCAGGTATGTTGTCAAATATTACCCCCGAGATGTTAGGTTGGGTTAGGTTAGGTTCTATTACGTTATTGATGTATATGAAGTACAAAAGGAGACGTAGAAGCCAAAACGCCAGGAATGATGTAAAATATTACCGCCGAGATGATAAGTTGGGTTAGGTTAGGTTCTATTACGTTATTGATGTATATGAAGGTCAAACGGAGACGTAGAGGCCAACACGCCAGGAATGATGTCAAATATTACCGCCGAGATGTTAGGTTGGGTTAGGTTAGGTTATATTACGATATTGATGTATATAAATGTCCCACGGAGACGGAGAAGCCAACTCGGCAGGTATGTTGTCAAATATTACCGCCGAGATGTTAGGTTGGGTTAGGTTAGGTTATATTACGATATTGATGTATATAAATGTCCCACGGAGACGGAGAAGCCAACTCGAAAGGCATGTTGTTAAATATTACAGCCGAGATGTTAGGTTCGGTTAGGTTAGGTTATATTACGTTATTGATGTATATAAATGTCCCACGGAGACGTAGAGGCCAACTCGGCAGGTATGTTGTCAAATATTACCGCCGAGATGTTAGGTTGGGTTAGGTTAGGTTATATTACGTGATTGATGTATATAAAAGTCCCACGGAGAAGGAGAAACCAACTCGCCAGGAATGTTGTAAAATATTACCGCCGAGATGTTAGATTGGGTTAGGTTAAGTTGTATTACGTTATTGAAGTATATAAAGGTTCTACGGAGACGCAGAGGCCAACAAGCCAGGAATGTGGTCAAATATTACCGCCGAGATGTTAGGTTGGGTTATGTTAGGTTATATTACGTTATAGATGTATATAAAGGTCCCACGGAGATGTAGAGGCCAACAAGACAGGATAGTGGTCAAATATTACCGCCGAGATGTTAGGTTGGGTTAGGTTAGGTTATATTATGTTATTTATGTTTATAAAGGTCCCACGGAGACGTAGAGGCCAACTCGGCAGGTATGTTGTCAAATATTACCGCCGAGATATTAGTTTGGGTTAGGTTAGGTTATATTAAGTTATTGATGTATATGAAGGTCAAACGGAAACGTAGAGGCCAACTCGCCAGGAATGTTGTCAAATATTACCGCCGAGATGTTAGTTTGGGTTAGGTTAGGTTATATTACATTATTGATGTATATGAAGGTCAAAGGGAGACGTAGAGTCCAACTCGCCCGGAATGATGTCAAATATTACCGCCGAGATGTTAGGTTGGGTTAGGTTAGGTTACATTACATTATTGATGTATATAAATGTCCCACGGAGACGTAGAGGCCGACAAGACAGGAATGTGGTCAAATATTACCGCCGAAATGTTAGATTGGGTTAGGCTAGGTTATATTACTTTATTGAATTATATAAAGGTCCTACGGAGACGTAGAGGCCAACAAGCCAGGAATGTGGTCAAATATTACCGCCGAGATGTTAGATTGGGTTAGGCTAGCTTATATTATGTTATTTGTGTATATAAAGGTCCACGGAGACGTGGAGGCTAACAAGCCAGGAATGTGGTCAAATATTACCGACGAGATGATAGGTTAGGTTAGGTTAGGTTATATTACGTTATAGATGTATATAAAGGTCGCAGGGAGACGTAGAGGCCAACTCGCCAGGAATGTTTTCAAATATTACCGCCGTGATGATAGGTTGGGTTAGGTTACGTTATATTACGTTATTGATGTATATGAAGATCAAACGGAGACCTAGAGGCCAACTCGCCAGGAATGATGTCAAATATTACCGCCGAGATGTTAGGTTGGGTTAGGTTAGGTTATATTACGATATTGATGTATATAAATGTCCCACGGAGACGGAGAAGCCAACTCGCCAGGCATGTTGTCAAATATTACAGCCGAGATGTTAGGTTGGGTCAGGTTAGGTTATATTACATTATTGATGTATATAAATGTCCCACCGAGACGTAGAGGCCAACTCGGCAGGTATGTTGTCAAATATTACCGCCGAGATGTTAGGTTGGGTTAGGTTAGGTTCTATTACGTTATTGATGTATATGAAGTTCAAAAGGAGACGTAGAAGCCAAAACGCCAGGAATGATGTCAAATATTACCGCCGAGTGGTTAGGTTGGCTTATGTTAGGTTACATTACATTATTGATATATATAAATGTCCCACGGAGACGTAGAGGAAAACAAGACAGGAATGTGGTCAAATATTACCGCCGAAATGTTAGATTGGGTTAGGCTAGGTTATATTACTTTATTGAATTATATGAAGGTCCTACGGAGACGTAGAGGCCAACAAGCCAGGAATGTGGTCAAATATTACCGCCGAGATGATAGGTTAGGTTAGGTTAGGTTATATTACGTTATTGATGTATATGAAGGTCAAACGCAGACGTAGAGGCCAACTCGCCAGGAATGATGTCAAATATTACCGCCGAGATGATAGGTTGAGTTAGGTTAGGTTCTATTACGTTATTGATGTATATGAAGGTCAAACGGAGACGTAGAATCCAACACGCCAGGAATGATGTCAAATATTACCGCCGAGATGTTAGGTTGGGTTATGTTAGGTTATATTACGTTATAGATGTATATAAAGGTCCCACGGAGATGTAGAGGCCAACAAGACAGGATAGTGGTCAAATATTACCGCCGAGATGTTAGGTTGGGTTAGGTTAGGTTATATTATGTTATTTATGTTTATAAAGGTCCCACGGAGACGTAGAGGCCAACTCGCCAGATATGTTTCAAATATTACCGCCGAGATGTTAGTTTGGGTTAGGTTAGGTTATATTAAGTTATTGATGTATATGAAGGTCAAACGGAGACGTAGAGGCCAACTCGCCAGGAGTGTTGTCAAATATTACTGCCGAGATGTTAGGTTGCGTTAGGTTAGGTTATATTCCGCTATTGATGTATATAAAGGTCCCACGGGGACGTAAAGGCCAACTCGCCAGGAATGTTGTCAAATATTACCGCCGAGATGATAGGTTGGGTTAGGTTACGTTATATTACGTTATTGATGTATATGAATGTCAAACGGAGACGTAGAGGCCAACTCGGCAGGTATGTTGTCAAATATTACCGCCGAGATGTTAGGTTGGGTTAGGTTAGGTTATATTACGTGATTGATGTATATAAAAGTCCCACGGAGAAGGAGAAGCCAATTCGCCAGGAATGTTGTAAAACATTATCGCCGAGATGTTAGGTTGGGTTAGGTTAGGTTATATTACGTTATTGATGTATATAAAGGTCCCACGGAGAAGTAGAGGCCAACAAGACAGGAATGTGGTCAAATATTACCGCCGAGATGTTAGATTGGGTTAGGTTAGGTTATATTACGTTATTGAAGTATATAAAGGTTCTACGGAGACGCAGAGGCCAACAAGCCAGGAATGTGGTCAAATATTACCGCCGAGATGTTAGATTGGGTTAGGCTAGCTTACATTATGTTATTTGTGTATATAAAGGTCCCACAGATACGTAGAGGCCAACTCGCCAGGAATGTGGTCAAATATTACCGCCGAGATGATAGGTTGGATAAGGTTAGGTTATACTACGTTATTGATGTATATGGAGGTCAAACGGAGACGTAGAGGCCAACTCGCCAGGAATGATGTCAAATATTACCGCCGAGATGTTAGGTTGGGTTAGGTTAGGTTATATTACGATATTGATGTATATAAATGTCCCACGGAGACGGAGAAGCCAACTCGCCAGGCATGTTGTCAAATATTACAGCCGAGATGTTAGGTTGGGTTAGGTTAGGTTATATTACGTTATTGATGTATATAAATGTCCCACGGAGACGTAGAGGCCAACTCGGCAGGTATGTTGTCAAATATTACCGCCGAGATGATAGGTTGGGTAAGGTTAGGTTATACTACGTTATTGATGTATATGAAGGTCAAACGGAGACGTAGAGGCCAACGCGGCAGGTATGTTGTCAAATATTACCGCCGAGATGTTAGGTTGGGTTAGGTTACGTTATATTACATTATTGATGTATATGAAGGTCAAACGGAGACCTAGAGGCCAACTCGCCAGGAATGTGGTCAAATATTACCGCCGAGATGATAGGTTGGGTAAGGTTAGGTTATATTACGTTATTGATGTATATGAAGGTCAAACGGAGACGTAGAGGCCAACACGCCAGGAATGATGTCAAATATTACCGCCGAGATGTTAGGTTGGGTTATGTTAGGTTATATTACGTTATAGATGTATATAAAGGTCCCACGGAGACGTAGAGGCCAACTTGCCAGATATGTTTCAAATATTACCGCCGAGATGTTAGTTTGGGTTAGGTTAGGTTATATTAAGTTATTGATGTATATGAAGGTCAAACGGAGACGTAGATGCCAACTCGCCAAGAGTGTTGTCAAATATTACTGTCGAGATGTTAGGTTGCGTTAGGTTAGGTTATATTCCGCTATTGATGTATATAAAGGTCCCACGGAGACGTAGAGGCCAACTCGGCAGGTATGTTGTCAAATATTACCGCCGAGATGTTAGTTTGGGTTAGGTTAGGTTATATTAAGTTATTGATGTATATGAAGGTCAAACGGAGACGTAGAGGCCAACTCGCCAGGAATGTGGTCAAATATTACCGCCGAGATGTTAGATTGGGTTAGGCTAGCTTATATTATGTTATTTGTGTATATAAAGGTCCCACGGAGGCGTGGAGGCCAACAAGCCAGGAATGTGGTCAAATATTACCGCCGAGATGATAGGTTAGGTTATATTACGTTATAGATGTATATAAAGGTCCCACGGAGACGTAGATGCCAACTCGCCAGGAATGTTTTCAAATATTACCGCCGAGATGATAGGTTGGGTTAGGTTACGTTATATTACGTTATTGATGTATATGAAGGTCAAACGGAGACGTAGAGGCCAACTCGCCAGGCATGTTGTCAAATATTACAGCCGAGATGTTAGGTTGGGTTAGGTTAGGTTATATTACGTTATTGATGTATATGAAGTTCAAAAGGAGACGTAGAAGCCAAAACGCCAGGAATGATGTCAAATATTACCGCCGAGATGTTAGGTTGGGTTATGTTAGGTTACATTACGTTATTGATGTATATGAAGGTCAAACGGAGACGTAGAGGCCAACACGCCAGGAATGATGTCAAATATTACCGCCGAGATGTTAGGTTGGGTTAGGTTAGGTTATATTACGATATTGATGTATATAAATGTCCCACGGAGACGGAGAAGCCAACTCGCCAGGCATGTTGTCAAATATTACAGCCGAGATGTTAGGTTGGGTTAGGTTAGGTTATATTACGTTATTGATGTATATAAATGTCCCACGGAGACGTAGAGGCCAACGCGGCAGGTATGTTGTCAAATATTACCGCCGAGATGTTAGGTTGGGTTAGGTTAGGTTCTATTACGTTATTGATGTATATGAAGTTCAAAAGGAGACGTAGAAGCCAAAACGCCAGGAATGATGTCAAATATTACCGCCGAGATGTTAGGTTGGGTTATGTTAGGTTACATTACATTATTGATATATATAAATGTCCCACGGAGACGTAGAGGCCAACTCGGCAGGTATGTTGTCAAATATTACCGCCGAGATATTAGGTTGGGTTAGGTTAGGTTATATTACGTGATTGATGTATATAAAAGTCCCACGGAGAAGGAGAAGCCAATTCGCTAGGAATGTTGTAAAATATTATCGCCGAGATGTTAGGTTGGGTTAGGTTAGGTTATATTACGTTATTGATGTATATAAAGGTCCCACGGAGAAGCAGAGGCCAACAAGACAGGAATGTGGTCAAATATTACCGCCGAGATGTTAGATTGGGTTAGGTTAGGTTATATTACGTTATTGAAGTATATAAAGGTTCTACGGAGACGCAGAGGCCAACAAGCCAGGAATGTGGTCAAATATTACCGCCGAGATGTTAGATTGGGTTAGGCTAGCTTACATTATGTTATTTGTGTATATAAAGGTCCCACGGATACGTAGAGGCCAACTCGCCAGAAATGTGGTCAAATATTACCGCCGAGATGATAGGTTGGGTAAGGTTAGGTTATACTACGTTATTGATGTATATGAAGGTCAAACGGAGACGTAGAGGCCAACTCGCCAGGAATGATGTCAAATATTACCGCCGAGATGATAGGTTGTGTTAGGTTAGGTTATATTACGTTATTGATGTATATGAAGGTCAAACGGAGACGTAGAGGCCAACACGCCAGGAATGATGTCAAATATTACCGCCGAGATGTTAGGTTGGGTTAGGTTAGGTTATATTACGATATTGATGTATATAAATGTCCCACGGAGACGGAGAAGCCAACTCGCCAGGCATGTTGTCAAATATTACAGCCGAGATGTTAGATTGGGTTAGGCTAGGTTATATTACTTTATTGAATTATATAAAGGTCCTACGGAGACGTAGAGGCCAACAAGCCAGGAATGTGGTCAAATATTACCGCCGAGATGTTAGATTGGGTTAGGCTAGCTTATATTATGTTATTTATGTATATAAAGGTCCCACGGAGACGTGGAGGCCAACAAGCCAGGAATGTGGTCAAATATTACCGCCGAGATGATAGGTTAGGTTAGGTTAGGTTATATTACGTTATTGATGTATATGAAGGTCATACGGAGACGTAGAGGCCAACTCGCCAGGAATGATGTCAAATATTACCGCCGAGATGATAGGTTGGGTTAGGTTAGGTTCTATTACGTTATTGATGTATATGAAGGTCAAACGGAGACGTAGAATCCAACACGCCAGGAATGATGTCAAATATTACCGCCGAGATGTTAGGTTGGGTTATGTTAGGTTATATTCCGCTATTGATGTATATAAAGGTCCCACGGAGCCGTAGAGGCCAACTCGGCAGGTATGTTGTCAAATATTACCGCCGAGATGTTAGTTTGGGTTAGGTTAGGTTATATTAAGTTATTGATGTATATGAAGGTCAAACGGAGACGTAGAGGCCAACTCGCCAGGAATGTGGTCAAATATTACCGCCGAGATGTTAGATTGGGTTAGGCTAGCTTATATTATGTTATTTGTGTATATAAAGGTCCCACGGAGGCGTGGAGGCCAACAAGCCAGGAATGTGGTCAAATATTACCGCCGAGATGATAGGTTAGGTTATATTACGTTATAGATGTATATAAAGGTCCCACGGAGACGTAGATGCCAACTCGCCAGGAATGTTTTCAAATATTACCGCCGAGATGATAGGTTGGGTTAGGTTACGTTATATTACGTTATTGATGTATATGAAGGTCAAACGGAGACGTAGAGGCCAACTCGCCAGGCATGTTGTCAAATATTACAGCCGAGATGTTAGGTTGGGTTAGGTTAGGTTATATTACGTTATTGATGTATATGAAGTTCAAAAGGAGACGTAGAAGCCAAAACGCCAGGAATGATGTCAAATATTACCGCCGAGATGTTAGGTTGGGTTATGTTAGGTTACATTACGTTATTGATGTATATGAAGGTCAAACGGAGACTTAGAGGCCAACACGCCAGGAATGATGTCAAATATTACCGCCGAGATGTTAGGTTGGGTTAGGTTAGGTTATATTACGATATTGATGTATATAAATGTCCCACGGAGACGGAGAAGCCAACTCGCCAGGCATGTTGTCAAATATTACAGCCGAGATGTTAGGTTGGGTTAGGTTAGGTTATATTACGTTATTGATGTATATAAATGTCCCACGGAGACGTAGAGGCCAACGCGGCAGGTATGTTGTCAAATATTACCGCCGAGATGTTAGGTTGGGTTAGGTTAGGTTCTATTACGTTATTGATGTATATGAAGTTCAAAAGGAGACGTAGAAGCCAAAACGCCAGGAATGATGTCAAATATTACCGCCGAGATGTTAGGTTGGGTTATCTTAGGTTACATTACATTATTGATATATATAAATGTCCCACGGAGACGTAGAGGCCAACAAGACAGGAATGTGGTCAAATATTACCGCCGAAATGTTAGATTGGGTTAGGCTAGGTTATATTAATTTATTGAATTATATAAAGGTCCTACGGAGACGTAGAGGCCAACAAGCCAGGAATGTGGTCAAATATTACCGCCGAGATGTTAGATTGGGTTAGGCTAGCTTATATTATGTTATTTGTGTATATAAGGGTCCCACGGAGGCGTGGAGGCCAACAAGCCAGGAATGTGGTCAAATATTACCGCCGAGATGATAGGTTAGGTTATATTACGTTATAGATGTATATAAAGGTCCCACGGAGACGTAGAGGCCAACTCGCCAGGAATGTTTTCAAATATTACCGCCGAGATGATAGGTTGGGTTAGGTTACGTTATATTACGTTATTGATGTATATGAATGTCAAACGGAGACGTAGAGGCCAATTCGGCAGGTATGTTGTCAAATATTACCGCCGAGATATTAGGTTGGGTTAGGTTAGGTTATATTACGTGATTGATGTATATAAAAGTCCCACGGAGAAGGAGAAGGCAACTCGCTAGGAATGTTGTAAAATATTATCGCCGAGATGTTAGGTTGGGTTAGGTTAGGTTATATTACGTTATTGATGTATATAAAGGTCCCACGGAGAAGTAGAGGCCAACAAGACAGGAATGTGGTCAAATATTACCGCCGAGATGTTAGATTGGGTTAGGTTAGGTTATATTACGTTATTGAAGTATATAAAGGTTCTACGGAGACGCAGAGGCCAACAAGCCAGGAATGTGGTCAAATATTACCGCCGAGATGTTAGATTGGGTTAGGCTAGCTTACATTATGTTATTTGTGTATATAAAGGTCCCACGGATACGTAGAGGCCAACTCGCCAGGAATGTTGTCAAATATTACCGCCGAGATGATAGGTTGGGTAAGGTTAGGTTATACTACGTTATTGATGTATATGAAGGTCAAACGGAGACGTAGAGGCCAACTCGCCAGGAATGATGTCAAATATTACCGCCGAGATGATAGGTTGTGTTAGGTTAGGTTATATTACGTTATTGATGTATATGAAGGTCAAACGGAGACGTAGAGGCCAACACGCCAGGAATGATGTCAAATATTACCGCCGAGATGTTAGGTTGGGTTAGGTTAGGTTATATTACGATATTGATGTATATAAATGTCCCACGGAGACGGAGAAGCCAACTCGCCAGGCATGTTGTCAAATATTACAGCCGAGATGTTAGATTGGGTTAGGCTAGGTTATATTACTTTATTGAATTATATAAAGGTCCTACGGAGACGTAGAGGCCAACAAGCCAGGAATGTTTTCAAATATTACCGCCGAGATGTTAGGTTGGGTTATGTTAGGTTATATTACGTTATAGATGTATATAAAGGTCCCACGGAGATGTAGAGGCCAACAAGACAGGATAGTGGTCAAATATTACCGCCGAGATGTTAGGTTGGGTTAGGTTAGGTTATATTATGTTATTTATGTTTATAAAGGTCCCACGGAGACGTAAAGGCCAACTCGCCAGATATGTTTCAAATATTACCGCCGAGATGTTAGTTTGGGTTAGGTTAGGTTATATTAAGTTATTGATGTATATGAAGGCCAAACGGAGACGTAGAGGCCAACTCGCCAAGAGTGTTGTCAAATATTACTGCCGAGATGTTAGGTTGCGTTAGGTTAGGTTATATTCCGCTATTGATGTATATAAAGGTCCCACGGAGACGTAAAGGCCAACTCGCCAGGAATGTTGTCAAATATTACCGCCGAGATGATAGGTTGGGTTAGGTTACGTTATATTACGTTATTGATGTATATGAATGTCAAACGGAGACGTAGAGGCCAACTCGGCAGGTATGTTGTCAAATATTACCGCCGAGATATTAGGTTGGGTTAAGTTAGGTTATATTACGTGATTGATGTATATAAAAGTCCCACGGAGAAGGAGAAGCCAACTCGCCAGGAATGTTGTAAAATATTATCGCCGAGATGTTAGGTTGGGTTAGGTTAGGTTATATTACGTTATTGATGTATATAAAGGTCCCACGGAGAAGTAGAGGCCAACAAGACAGGAATGTGGTCAAATATTACCGCCGAGATGATAGGTTGGGTTAGGTTAGGTTCTATTACGTTGTTGATGTATATGAAGGTCAAACGGAGACGTAGAGGCCAACACGCCAGGAATGATGTCAAATATTACCGCCGAGATGTTAGGTTGGGTTATGTTAGGTTATATTACGTTATAGATGTATATAAAGGTCCCACGGAGATGTAGAGGCCAACAAGACAGGATAGTGGTCAAATATTACCGCCGAGATATTAGGTTGGGTTAGGTTAGGTTATATTATGTTATTTATGTTTATAAAGGTCCCACGGAGACGTAGAGGCCAACTTGCCAGATATGTTTCAAATATTACCGCCGAGATGTTAGTTTGGGTTAGGTTAGGTTATATTAAGTTATTGATGTATATGAAGGTCAAACGGAGACGTAGAGGCCAACTCGCCAAGAGTGTTGTCAAATATTACTGTCGAGATGTTAGGTTGCGTTAGGTTAGGTTATATTCCGCTATTGATGTATATAAAGGTCCCACGGAGACGTAGAGGCCAACTCGGCAGGTATGTTGTCAAATATTACCGCCGAGATGTTAGTTTGGGTTAGGTTAGGTTATATTAAGTTATTGATGTATATGAAGGTCAAACGGAGACGTAGAGGCCAACTCGCCAGGAATGTGGTCAAATATTACCGCCGAGATGTTAGATTGGGTTAGGCTAGCTTATATTATGTTATTTGTGTATATAAAGGTCCCACGGAGGCGTGGAGGCCAACAAGCCAGGAATGTGGTCAAATATTACCGCCGAGATGATAGGTTAGGTTATATTACGTTATAGATGTATATAAAGGTCCCACGGAGACGTAGATGCCAACTCGCCAGGAATGTTTTCAAATATTACCGCCGAGATGATAGGTTGGGTTAGGTTACGTTATATTACGTTATTGATGTATATGAAGGTCAAACGGAGACGTAGAGGCCAACTCGCCAGGCATGTTGTCAAATATTACAACCGAGATGTTAGGTTGGGTTAGGTTAGGTTATATTACGTTATTGATGTATATGAAGTTCAAAAGGAGACGTAGAAGCCAAAACGCCAGGAATGATGTCAAATATTACCGCCGAGATGTTAGGTTGGGTTATGTTAGGTTACATTACGTTATTGATGTATATGAAGGTCAAACGGAGACGTAGAGGCCAACACGCCAGGAATGATGTCAAATATTACCGCCGAGATGTTAGGTTGGGTTAGGTTAGGTTATATTACGATATTGATGTATATAAATGTCCCACGGAGACGGAGAAGCCAACTCGCCAGGCATGTTGTCAAATATTACCGCCGAGATATTAGGTTGGGTTAGGTTAGGTTATATTACGTGATTGATGTATAGAAAAGTCCCACGGAGAAGGAGAAGCCAACTCGCCAGGAATGTTGTAAAATATTATCGCCGAGATGTTAGGTTGGGTTAGGTTAGGTTATATTACGTTATTGATGTATATAAAGGTCCCACGGAGAAGTAGAGGCCAACAAGACAGGAATGTGGTCAAATATTACCGCCGAGATGTTAGATTGGGTTAGGTTAGGTTATATTACGTTATTGAAGTATATAAAGGTTCTACGGAGACGCAGAGGCCAACAAGCCAGGAATGTGGTCAAATATTACCGCCGAGATGTTAGATTGGGTTAGGCTAGCTTACATTATGTTATTTGTGTATATAAAGGTCCCACAGATACGTAGAGGCCAACTCGCCAGGAATGTGGTCAAATATTGCCGCCGAGATGATAGGTTGGGTAAGGTTAGGTTATACTACGTTATTGATGTATATGAAGGTCAAACGGAGACGTAGAGGCCAACTCGCCAGGAATGATGTCAAATATTACCGCCGAGATGTTAGGTTGGGTTAGGTTAGGTTATATTACGATATTGATGTATATAAATGTCCCACGGAGACGGAGAAGCCAACTCGCCAGGCATGTTGTCAAATATTACAGCCGCGATGTTAGGTTGGGTTAGGTTAGGTTATATTACGTTATTGATGTATATAAATGTCCCACGGAGACGTAGAGGCCAACTCGGCAGGTATGTTGTCAAATATTACCGCCGAGATGTTAGGTTGGGTTAGGTTAGGTTCTATTACGTTATTGATGTATATGAAGTTCAAAAGGAGACGTAGAAGCCAAAACGCCAGGAATGATGTCAAATATTACCGCCGAGATGTTAGGTTGGGTTATGTTAGGTTACATTACGTTACTGATATATGTGAAGGTCAAACGGAGACGTAGAGGCCAACACGCCAGGAATGATGTCAAATATTACCGCCGAGATGTTAAATTGGGTTAGGCTAGCTTATGTTATGTTATTTATGTATATAAAGGTCCCACGGAGACGTGGAGGCCAACAAGCCAGGAATGTTGTAAAATATTATCGCCGAGATGTTAGGTTGGGTTAGGTTAGGTTATATTACGTTATTGATGTATATAAAGGTCCCACGGAGAAGTAGAGGCCAACAAGACAGGAATGTGGTCAAATATTACCGCCGAGATGTTAGATTGTGTTAGGTTAGGTTATATTACGTTATTGAAGTATATAAAGGTTCTACGGAGACGCAGAGGCCAACAAGCCAGGAATGTGGTCAAATATTACCGCCGAGATGTTAGATTGGGTTAGGCTAGCTTACATTATGTTATTTGTGTATATAAAGGTCCCACGGATACGTAGAGGCCAACTCGCCAGGAATGTGGTCAAATATTACCGCCGAGATGATAGGTTGGGTAAGGTTAGGTTATACTACGTTATTGATGTATATGAAGGTCAAACGGAGACGTACAGGCAAACTCGCCAGGAATGATGTCAAATATTACCGCCGAGATGATAGGTTGGGTTAGGTTAGGTTCCATTACGTTATTGATGTATATGAAGGTCAAACGGAGACGTAGAATCCAACACGCCAGGAATGATGTCAAATATTACTGCCGAGATGTTAGGTTGCGTTAGGTTAGGTTATATTCCGCTATTGATGTATATAAAGGTCCCACGGAGACGTAAAGGCCAACTCGCCAGGAATGTTGTCAAATATTACCGCCGAGATGATAGGTTGGGTTAGGTTACGTTATATTACGTTATTGATGTATATGAATGTCAAACGGAGACGTAGGGGCCAACTCGGCAGGTATGTTGTCAAATATTACCGCCGAGATATTAGGTTGGGTTAAGTTAGGTTATATTACGTGATTGATGTGTATAAAAGTCCCACGGAGAAGGAGAAGCCAACTCGCCAGGAATGTTGTAAAATATTATCGCCGAGATGTTAGGTTGGGTTAGGTTAGGTTATATTACGTTATTGATGTATATAAAGGTCCCACGGAGAAGTAGAGGCCAACAAGACAGGAATGTGGTCAAATATTACCGCCGAGATGTTAGATTGGGTTAGGCTAGCTTACATTATGTTATTTGTGTATATAAAGGTCCCACAGATACGTAGAGGCCAACTCGCCAGGAATGTGGTCAAATATTACCGCCGAGATGATAGGTTGGGTAAGGTTAGGTTATACTACGTTATTGATGTATATGAAGGTCAAACGGAGACGTAGAGGCCAACTCGCCAGGAATGATGTCAAATATTACCGCCGAGATGATAGGTTGTGTTAGGTTAGGTTATATTACGTTATTGATGTATATGAAGGTCAAACGGAGACGTAGAGGCCAACACGCCAGGAATGACGTCAAATATTACCGCTGAGATGTTAGGTTGGGTTAGGTTAGGTTATATTACGATATTGATGTATATAAATGTCCCACGGAGACGGAGAAGCCAACTCGCCAGGCATGTTGTCAAATATTACAGCCGAGATGTTAGATTGGGTTAGGCTAGGTTATATTACTTTATTGAATTATATAAAGGTCCTACGGAGACGTAGAGGCCAACAAGCCAGGAATGTGGTCAAATATTACCGCCGAGATGTTAGATTGGGTTAGGCTAGCTTATATTATGTTATTTATGTACATAAAGGTCCCACGGAGACGTGGAGGCCAACAAGCCAGGAATGTGGTCAAATATTACCGCCGAGATGTTAGATTGGGTTAGGCTAGCTTACATTATGTTATTTGTGTATATAAAGGTCCCACGGATACGTAGAGGCCAACTTGCCAGGAATGTGGTCAAATATTACCGCCGAGATGATAGGTTGGGTAAGGTTAGGTTATATTACGTTATTGATGTATATGAAGGTCAAACGGAGACGTAGAGGCCAACTCGCCAGGAATGATGTCAAATATTACCGCCGAGATGATAGGTTGGGTTAGGTTAGGTTCTATTACGTTATTGATGTATATGAAGGTCAAACGGAGACGTAGAGGCCAACACGCCAGGAATGATGTCAAATATTACCGCCGAGATGTTAGGTTGGGTTATGTTAGGTTATATTACGTTATAGATGTATATAAAGGTCCCACGGAGATGTAGAGGCCAACAAGACAGGATAGTGGTCAAATATTACCGCCGAGATGTTAGGTTGGGTTAGGTTAGGTTATATTATGTTATTTATGTTTATAAAGGTCCCACGGAGACGTAAAGGCCAACTCGCCAGATATGTTTCAAATATTACCGCCGAGATGTTAGTTTGGGTTAGGTTAGGTTATATTAAGTTATTGATGTATATGAAGGCCAAACGGAGACGTAGAGGCCAACTCGCCAAGAGTGTTGTCAAATATTACTGCCGAGATGTTAGGTTGCGTTAGGTTAGGTTATATTCCGCTATTGATGTATATAAAGGTCCCACGGAGACGTAAAGGCCAACTCGCCAGGAATGTTGTCAAATATTACCGCCGAGATGATAGGTTGGGTTAGGTTACGTTATATTACGTTATTGATGTATATGAATGTCAAACGGAGACGTAGAGGCCAACTCGGCAGGTATGTTGTCAAATATTACCGCCGAGATATTAGGTTGGGTTAAGTTAGGTTATATTACGTGATTGATGTATATAAAAGTCCCACGGAGAAGGAGAAGCCAACTCGCCAGGAATGTTGTAAAATATTATCGCCGAGATGTTAGGTTGGGTTAGGTTAGGTTATATTACGTTATTGATGTATATAAAGGTCCCACGGAGAAGTAGAGGCCAACAAGACAGGAATGTGGTCAAATATTACCGCCGAGATGATAGGTTGGGTTAGGTTAGGTTCTATTACGTTATTGATGTATATGAAGGTCAAACGGAGACGTAGAGGCCAACACGCCAGGAATGATGTCAAATATTACCGCCGAGATGTTAGGTTGGGTTATGTTAGGTTATATTACGTTATAGATGTATATAAAGGTCCCACGGAGATGTAGAGGCCAACAAGACAGGATAGTGGTCAAATATTACCGCCGAGATATTAGGTTGGGTTAGGTTAGGTTATATTATGTTATTTATGTTTATAAAGGTCCCACGGAGACGTAGAGGCCAACTTGCCAGATATGTTTCAAATATTACCGCCGAGATGTTAGTTTGGGTTAGGTTAGGTTATATTAAGTTATTGATGTATATGAAGGTCAAACGGAGACGTAGAGGCCAACTCGCCAAGAGTGTTGTCAAATATTACTGTCGAGATGTTAGGTTGCGTTAGGTTAGGTTATATTCCGCTATTGATGTATATAAAGGTCCCACGGAGACGTAGAGGCCAACTCGGCAGGTATGTTGTCAAATATTACCGCCGAGATGTTAGTTTGGGTTAGGTTAGGTTATATTAAGTTATTGATGTATATGAAGGTCAAACGGAGACGTAGAGGCCAACTCGCCAGGAATGTGGTCAAATATTACCGCCGAGATGTTAGATTGGGTTAGGCTAGCTTATATTATGTTATTTGTGTATATAAAGGTCCCACGGAGGCGTGGAGGCCAACAAGCCAGGAATGTGGTCAAATATTACCGCCGAGATGATAGGTTAGGTTATATTACGTTATAGATGTATATAAAGGTCCCACGGAGACGTAGATGCCAACTCGCCAGGAATGTTTTCAAATATTACCGCCGAGATGATAGGTTGGGTTAGGTTACGTTATATTACGTTATTGATGTATATGAAGGTCAAACGGAGACGTAGAGGCCAACTCGCCAGGCATGTTGTCAAATATTACAACCGAGATGTTAGGTTGGGTTAGGTTAGGTTATATTACGTTATTGATGTATATAAAGTTCAAAAGGAGACGTAGAAGCCAAAACGCCAGGAATGATGTCAAATATTACCGCCGAGATGTTAGGTTGGGTTATGTTAGGTTACATTACGTTATTGATGTATATGAAGGTCAAACGGAGACGTACAGGCCAACACGCCAGGAATGATGTCAAATATTACCGCCGAGATGTTAGGTTGGGTTAGGTTAGGTTATATTACGATATTGATGTATATAAATGTCCCACGGAGACGGAGAAGCCAACTCGCCAGGCATGTTGTCAAATATTACAGCCGAGATGTTAGGTTGGGTTAGGTTAGGTTATATTACGTTATTGATGTATATAAATGTCCCACGGAGACGTAGAGGCCATCGCGGCAGGTATGTTGTCAAATATTACCGCCGAGATGTTAGGTTGGGTTAGGTTAGGTTCTATTACGTTATTGATGTATATGAAGTTCAAAAGGAGACGTAGAAGCCAAAACGCCAGGAATGATGTCAAATATTACCGCCGAGATGTTAGGTTGGGTTATGTTAGGTTACATTACATTATTGATATATATAAATGTCCCACGGAGACGTAGAGGCCAACAAGACAGGAATGTGGTCAAATATTACCGCCGAAATGTTAGATTGGGTTAGGCTAGGTTATATTAATTTATTGAATTATATAAAGGTCCTACGGAGACGTAGAGGCCAACAAGCCAGGAATGTGGTCAAATATTACCGCCGAGATGTTAGATTGGGTTAGGCTAGCTTATATTATGTTATTTGTGTATATAAGGGTCCCACGGAGGCGTGGAGGCCAACAAGCCAGGAATGTGGTCAAATATTACCGCCGAGATGATAGGTTAGGTTATATTACGTTATAGATGTATATAAAGGTCCCACGGAGACGTAGAGGCCAACTCGCCAGGAATGTTTTCAAATATTACCGCCGAGATGATAGGTTGGGTTAGGTTACGTTATATTACGTTATTGATGTATATGAATGTCAAACGGAGACGTAGAGGCCAACTCGGCAGGTATGTTGTCAAATATTACCGCCGAGATATTAGGTTGGGTTAGGTTAGGTTATATTACGTGATTGATGTATAGAAAAGTCCCACGGAGAAGGAGAAGCCAACTCGCCAGGAATGTTGTAAAATATTATCGCCGAGATGTTAGGTTGGGTTAGGTTAGGTTATATTACGTTATTGATGTATATAAAGGTCCCACGGAGAAGTAGAGGCCAACAAGACAGGAATGTGGTCAAATATTACCGCCGAGATGTTAGATTGTGTTAGGTTAGGTTATATTACGTTATTGAAGTATATAAAGGTTCTACGGAGACGCAGAGGCCAACAAGCCAGGAATGTGGTCAAATATTACCGCCGAGATGTTAGATTGGGTTAGGCTAGCTTACATTATGTTATTTGTGTATATAAAGGTCCCACGGATACGTAGAGGCCAACTCGCCAGGAATGTGGTCAAATATTACCGCCGAGATGATAGGTTGGGTAAGGTTAGGTTATACTACGTTATTGATGTATATGAAGGTCAAACGGAGACGTACAGGCAAACTCGCCAGGAATGATGTCAAATATTACCGCCGAGATGATAGGTTGGGTTAGGTTAGGTTCCATTACGTTATTGATGTATATGAAGGTCAAACGGAGACGTAGAATCCAACACGCCAGGAATGATGTCAAATATTACTGCCGAGATGTTAGGTTGCGTTAGGTTAGGTTATATTCCGCTATTGATGTATATAAAGGTCCCACGGAGACGTAAAGGCCAACTCGCCAGGAATGTTGTCAAATATTACCGCCGAGATGATAGGTTGGGTTAGGTTACGTTATATTACGTTATTGATGTATATGAATGTCAAACGGAGACGTAGGGGCCAACTCGGCAGGTATGTTGTCAAATATTACCGCCGAGATATTAGGTTGGGTTAAGTTAGGTTATATTACGTGATTGATGTGTATAAAAGTCCCACGGAGAAGGAGAAGCCAACTCGCCAGGAATGTTGTAAAATATTATCGCCGAGATGTTAGGTTGGGTTAGGTTAGGTTATATTACGTTATTGATGTATATAAAGGTCCCACGGAGAAGTAGAGGCCAACAAGACAGGAATGTGGTCAAATATTACCGCCGAGATGTTAGATTGGGTTAGGCTAGCTTACATTATGTTATTTGTGTATATAAAGGTCCCACAGATACGTAGAGGCCAACTCGCCAGGAATGTGGTCAAATATTACCGCCGAGATGATAGGTTGGGTAAGGTTAGGTTATACTACGTTATTGATGTATATGAAGGTCAAACGGAGACGTAGAGGCCAACTCGCCAGGAATGATGTCAAATATTACCGCCGAGATGATAGGTTGTGTTAGGTTAGGTTATATTACGTTATTGATGTATATGAAGGTCAAACGGAGACGTAGAGGCCAACACGCCAGGAATGACGTCAAATATTACCGCTGAGATGTTAGGTTGGGTTAGGTTAGGTTATATTACGATATTGATGTATATAAATGTCCCACGGAGACGGAGAAGCCAACTCGCCAGGCATGTTGTCAAATATTACAGCCGAGATGTTAGATTGGGTTAGGCTAGGTTATATTACTTTATTGAA
This sequence comes from Xylocopa violacea, assembly GCA_963969225.1. Lineage (NCBI taxonomy): Eukaryota > Metazoa > Arthropoda > Insecta > Hymenoptera > Apidae > Xylocopa > Xylocopa violacea. The sequence goes on along the minus strand of CAXAJV010000463.1, from coordinate 290,481 downwards.
TTATATAAAGGTCCTACGGAGACGTAGAGGCCAACAAGCCAGGAATGTGGTCAAATATTACCGCCGAGATGTTAGATTGGGTTAGGCTAGCTTATATTATGTTATTTATGTACATAAAGGTCCCACGGAGACGTGGAGGCCAACAAGCCAGGAATGTGGTCAAATATTACCGCCGAGATGTTAGATTGGGTTAGGCTAGCTTACATTATGTTATTTGTGTATATAAAGGTCCCACGGATACGTAGAGGCCAACTTGCCAGGAATGTGGTCAAATATTACCGCCGAGATGATAGGTTGGGTAAGGTTAGGTTATATTACGTTATTGATGTATATGAAGGTCAAACGGAGACGTAGAGGCCAACTCGCCAGGAATGATGTCAAATATTACCGCCGAGATGATAGGTTGGGTTAGGTTAGGTTCTATTACGTTATTGATGTATATGAAGGTCAAACGGAGACGTAGAGGCCAACACGCCAGGAATGATGTCAAATATTACCGCCGAGATGTTAGGTTGGGTTATGTTAGGTTATATTACGTTATAGATGTATATAAAGGTCCCACGGAGATGTAGAGGCCAACAAGACAGGATAGTGGTCAAATATTACCGCCGAGATGTTAGGTTGGGTTAGGTTAGGTTATATTATGTTATTTATGTTTATAAAGGTCCCACGGAGACGTAAAGGCCAACTCGCCAGATATGTTTCAAATATTACCGCCGAGATGTTAGTTTGGGTTAGGTTAGGTTATATTAAGTTATTGATGTATATGAAGGCCAAACGGAGACGTAGAGGCCAACTCGCCAAGAGTGTTGTCAAATATTACTGCCGAGATGTTAGGTTGCGTTAGGTTAGGTTATATTCCGCTATTGATGTATATAAAGGTCCCACGGAGACGTAAAGGCCAACTCGCCAGGAATGTTGTCAAATATTACCGCCGAGATGATAGGTTGGGTTAGGTTACGTTATATTACGTTATTGATGTATATGAATGTCAAACGGAGACGTAGAGGCCAACTCGGCAGGTATGTTGTCAAATATTACCGCCGAGATATTAGGTTGGGTTAAGTTAGGTTATATTACGTGATTGATGTATATAAAAGTCCCACGGAGAAGGAGAAGCCAACTCGCCAGGAATGTTGTAAAATATTATCGCCGAGATGTTAGGTTGGGTTAGGTTAGGTTATATTACGTTATTGATGTATATAAAGGTCCCACGGAGAAGTAGAGGCCAACAAGACAGGAATGTGGTCAAATATTACCGCCGAGATGATAGGTTGGGTTAGGTTAGGTTCTATTACGTTATTGATGTATATGAAGGTCAAACGGAGACGTAGAGGCCAACACGCCAGGAATGATGTCAAATATTACCGCCGAGATGTTAGGTTGGGTTATGTTAGGTTATATTACGTTATAGATGTATATAAAGGTCCCACGGAGATGTAGAGGCCAACAAGACAGGATAGTGGTCAAATATTACCGCCGAGATATTAGGTTGGGTTAGGTTAGGTTATATTATGTTATTTATGTTTATAAAGGTCCCACGGAGACGTAGAGGCCAACTTGCCAGATATGTTTCAAATATTACCGCCGAGATGTTAGTTTGGGTTAGGTTAGGTTATATTAAGTTATTGATGTATATGAAGGTCAAACGGAGACGTAGAGGCCAACTCGCCAAGAGTGTTGTCAAATATTACTGTCGAGATGTTAGGTTGCGTTAGGTTAGGTTATATTCCGCTATTGATGTATATAAAGGTCCCACGGAGACGTAGAGGCCAACTCGGCAGGTATGTTGTCAAATATTACCGCCGAGATGTTAGTTTGGGTTAGGTTAGGTTATATTAAGTTATTGATGTATATGAAGGTCAAACGGAGACGTAGAGGCCAACTCGCCAGGAATGTGGTCAAATATTACCGCCGAGATGTTAGATTGGGTTAGGCTAGCTTATATTATGTTATTTGTGTATATAAAGGTCCCACGGAGGCGTGGAGGCCAACAAGCCAGGAATGTGGTCAAATATTACCGCCGAGATGATAGGTTAGGTTATATTACGTTATAGATGTATATAAAGGTCCCACGGAGACGTAGATGCCAACTCGCCAGGAATGTTTTCAAATATTACCGCCGAGATGATAGGTTGGGTTAGGTTACGTTATATTACGTTATTGATGTATATGAAGGTCAAACGGAGACGTAGAGGCCAACTCGCCAGGCATGTTGTCAAATATTACAACCGAGATGTTAGGTTGGGTTAGGTTAGGTTATATTACGTTATTGATGTATATGAAGTTCAAAAGGAGACGTAGAAGCCAAAACGCCAGGAATGATGTCAAATATTACCGCCGAGATGTTAGGTTGGGTTATGTTAGGTTACATTACGTTATTGATGTATATGAAGGTCAAACGGAGACGTACAGGCCAACACGCCAGGAATGATGTCAAATATTACCGCCGAGATGTTAGGTTGGGTTAGGTTAGGTTATATTACGATATTGATGTATATAAATGTCCCACGGAGACGGAGAAGCCAACTCGCCAGGCATGTTGTCAAATATTACAGCCGAGATGTTAGGTTGGGTTAGGTTAGGTTATATTACGTTATTGATGTATATAAATGTCCCACGGAGACGTAGAGGCCATCGCGGCAGGTATGTTGTCAAATATTACCGCCGAGATGTTAGGTTGGGTTAGGTTAGGTTCTATTACGTTATTGATGTATATGAAGTTCAAAAGGAGACGTAGAAGCCAAAACGCCAGGAATGATGTCAAATATTACCGCCGAGATGTTAGGTTGGGTTATGTTAGGTTACATTACATTATTGATATATATAAATGTCCCACGGAGACGTAGAGGCCAACAAGACAGGAATGTGGTCAAATATTACCGCCGAAATGTTAGATTGGGTTAGGCTAGGTTATATTAATTTATTGAATTATATAAAGGTCCTACGGAGACGTAGAGGCCAACAAGCCAGGAATGTGGTCAAATATTACCGCCGAGATGTTAGATTGGGTTAGGCTAGCTTATATTATGTTATTTGTGTATATAAGGGTCCCACGGAGGCGTGGAGGCCAACAAGCCAGGAATGTGGTCAAATATTACCGCCGAGATGATAGGTTAGGTTATATTACGTTATAGATGTATATAAAGGTCCCACGGAGACGTAGAGGCCAACTCGCCAGGAATGTTTTCAAATATTACCGCCGAGATGATAGGTTGGGTTAGGTTACGTTATATTACGTTATTGATGTATATGAATGTCAAACGGAGACGTAGAGGCCAACTCGGCAGGTATGTTGTCAAATATTACCGCCGAGATATTAGGTTGGGTTAGGTTAGGTTATATTACGTGATTGATGTATAGAAAAGTCCCACGGAGAAGGAGAAGCCAACTCGCCAGGAATGTTGTAAAATATTATCGCCGAGATGTTAGGTTGGGTTAGGTTAGGTTATATTACGTTATTGATGTATATAAAGGTCCCACGGAGAAGTAGAGGCCAACAAGACAGGAATGTGGTCAAATATTACCGCCGAGATGTTAGATTGGGTTAGGTTAGGTTATATTACGTTATTGAAGTATATAAAGGTTCTACGGAGACGCAGAGGCCAACAAGCCAGGAATGTGGTCAAATATTACCGCCGAGATGTTAGATTGGGTTAGGCTAGCTTACATTATGTTATTTGTGTATATAAAGGTCCCACAGATACGTAGAGGCCAACTCGCCAGGAATGTGGTCAAATATTGCCGCCGAGATGATAGGTTGGGTAAGGTTAGGTTATACTACGTTATTGATGTATATGAAGGTCAAACGGAGACGTAGAGGCCAACTCGCCAGGAATGATGTCAAATATTACCGCCGAGATGTTAGGTTGGGTTAGGTTAGGTTATATTACGATATTGATGTATATAAATGTCCCACGGAGACGGAGAAGCCAACTCGCCAGGCATGTTGTCAAATATTACAGCCGAGATGTTAGGTTGGGTTAGGTTAGGTTATATTACGTTATTGATGTATATAAATGTCCCACGGAGACGTAGAGGCCAACTCGGCAGGTATGTTGTCAAATATTACCGCCGAGATGTTAGGTTGGGTTAGGTTAGGTTCTATTACGTTATTGATGTATATGAAGTTCAAAGGAGACGTAGAAGCCAAAACGCCAGGAATGATGTCAAATATTACCGCCGAGATGTTAGGTTGGGTTATGTTAGGTTACATTACGTTACTGATATATGTGAAGGTCAAACGGAGACGTAGAGGCCAACACGCCAGGAATGATGTCAAATATTACCGCCGAGATGTTAAATTGGGTTAGGCTAGCTTATGTTATGTTATTTATGTATATAAAGGTCCCACGGAGACGTGGAGGCCAACAAGCCAGGAATGTTGTAAAATATTATCGCCGAGATGTTAGGTTGGGTTAGGTTAGGTTATATTACGTTATTGATGTATATAAAGGTCCCACGGAGAAGTAGAGGCCAACAAGACAGGAATGTGGTCAAATATTACCGCCGAGATGTTAGATTGGGTTAGGTTAGGTTATATTACGTTATTGAAGTATATAAAGGTTCTACGGAGACGCAGAGGCCAACAAGCCAGGAATGTGGTCAAATATTACCGCCGAGATGTTAGATTGGGTTAGGCTAGCTTACATTATGTTATTTGTGTATATAAAGGTCCCACGGATACGTAGAGGCCAACTCGCCAGGAATGTGGTCAAATATTACCGCCGAGATGATAGGTTGGGTAAGGTTAGGTTATACTACGTTATTGATGTATATGAAGGTCAAACGGAGACGTACAGGCAAACTCGCCAGGAATGATGTCAAATATTACCGCCGAGATGATAGGTTGGGTTAGGTTAGGTTCTATTACGTTATTGATGTATATGAAGGTCAAACGGAGACGTAGAATCCAATACGCCAGGAATGATGTCAAATATTACCGCCGAGATGTTAGGTTGGGTTATGTTAGGTTATATTACGTTATAGATGTATATAAAGGTCCCACGGAGACGGAGAAGCCAACTCGCCAGGCATGTTGTCAAATATTACAGCCGAGATGTTAGGTTGGGCTAGGTTAGGTTATATTACGTTATTGATGTATATAAATGTCCCACGGAGACGTAGAGGCCAACTCGGCAGGTATGTTGTGAAATATTACCGCCGAGATGTTAGGTTGGGTTAGGCTAGGTTATATTACGTGATTGATGTATATAAAAGTCCCACGGAGAAGGAGAAACCAACTCGCCAGGAATGTTGTAAAATATTACCGCCGAGATGTTAGATTGGGTTAGGTTAAGTTGTATTACGTTATTGAAGTATATAAAGGTTCTACGGAGACGCAGAGGCCAACAAGCCAGGAATGTGGTCAAATATTACCGCCGAGATGTTAGATTGGGTTAGGCTAGCTTACATTATGTTATTTGTGTATATAAAGGTCCCACGGATACGTAGAGGCCAACTTGCCAGGAATGTGGTCAAATATTACCGCCGAGATGATAGGTTGGGTAAGGTTAGGTTATATTACGTTATTGATGTTTATGAAGGTCAAACGGAGACGTAGAGGCCAACACGCCAGGAATGATGTCAAATATTACCGCCGAGATGATAGGTTGGGTTAGGTTAGGTTCTATTACGTTATTGATGTATATGAAGGTCAAACGGAGACGTAGAGGCCAACACGCCAGGAATGATGTCAAATATTACCGCCGAGATGTTAGGTTGGGTGATGTTAGGTTATATTACGTTATAGATGTATATAAAGGTCCCACGGAGATGTAGAGGCCAACAAGACAGGATAGTGGTCAAATATTACCGCCGAGATGTTAGGTTGGGTTAGGTTAGGTTATATTATGTTATTTATGTTTATAAAGGTCCCACGGAGACGTAGAGGCCAACTCGCCAGATATGTTTCAAATATTACCGCCGAGATGTTAGTTTGGGTTAGGTTAGGTTATATTAAGTTATTGATGTATATGAAGGTCAAACGGAGACGTAGAGGCCAACTCGCCAAGAGTGTTGTCAAATATTACTGCCGAGATGTTAGGTTGCGTTAGGTTAGGTTATATTCCGCTATTGATGTATATAAAGGTCCCACGGAGACGTAAAGGCCAACTCGCCAGGAATGTTGTCAAATATTACCGCCGAGATGATAGGTTGGGTTAGGTTACGTTATATTACGTTATTGATGTATATGAATGTCAAACGGAGACGTAGGGGCCAACTCGGCAGGTATGTTGTCAAATATTACCGCCGAGATATTAGGTTGGGTTAGGTTAGGTTATATTACGTGATTGATGTATATAAAAGTCCCACGGAGAAGGAGAAGCCAACTCGCCAGGAATGTTGTAAAATATTACCGCCGAGATGTTAGGTTGGGTTAGGTTAGGTTATATTACGTTATTGATGTATATAAAGGTCCCACGGAGAAGTAGAGGCCAACAAGACAGGAATGTGGTCAAATATTACCGCCGAGATGTTAGATTGGGTTAGGCTAGCTTACATTATGTTATTTGTGTATATAAAGGTCCCACAGATACGTAGAGGCCAACTCGCCAGGAATGTGGTCAAATATTACCGCCGAGATGATAGGTTGGGTAAGGTTAGGTTATACTACGTTATTGATGTATATGAAGGTCAAACGGAGACGTAGAGGCCAACTCGCCAGGAATGATGTCAAATATTACCGCCGAGATGATAGGTTGTGTTAGGTTAGGTTATATTACGTTATTGATGTATATGAAGGTCAAACGGAGACGTAGAGGCCAACACGCCAGGAATGACGTCAAATATTACCGCTGAGATGTTAGGTTGGGTTAGGTTAGGTTATATTACGATATTGATGTATATAAATGTCCCACGGAGACGGAGAAGCCAACTCGCCAGGCATGTTGTCAAATATTACAGCCGAGATGTTAGATTGGGTTAGGCTAGGTTATATTACTTTATTGAATTATATAAAGGTCCTACGGAGACGTAGAGGCCAACAAGCCAGGAATGTGGTCAAATATTACCGCCGAGATGTTAGATTGGGTTAGGCTAGCTTATATTATGTTATTTATGTACATAAAGGTCCCACGGAGACGTGGAGGCCAACAAGCCAGGAATGTGGTCAAATATTACCGCCGAGATGTTAGATTGGGTTAGGCTAGCTTACATTATGTTATTTGTGTATATAAAGGTCCCACGGATACGTAGAGGCCAACTTGCCAGGAATGTGGTCAAATATTACCGCCGAGATGATAGGTTGGGTAAGGTTAGGTTATATTACGTTATTGATGTATATGAAGGTCAAACGGAGACGTAGAGGCCAACTCGCCAGGAATGATGTCAAATATTACCGCCGAGATGATAGGTTGGGTTAGGTTAGGTTCTATTACGTTATTGATGTATATGAAGGTCAAACGGAGACGTAGAGGCCAACACGCCAGGAATGATGTCAAATATTACCGCCGAGATATTAGGTTGGGTTATGTTAGGTTATATTACGTTATAGATCTATATAAAGGTCCCACGGAGATGTAGAGGCCAACAAGACAGGATAGTGGTCAAATATTACCGCCGAGATGTTAGGTTGGGTTAGGTTAGGTTATATTATGTTATTTATGTTTATAAAGGTCCCACGGATTCGTAGAGGCCAACTCGCCAAGAGTGTTGTCAAATATTACTGCCGAGATGTTAGGTTGCGTTAGGTTAGGTTATATTCCGCTATTGATGTATATAAAGGTCCCACGGAGACGTAAAGGCCAACTCGCCAGGAATGTTGTCAAATATTACCGCCGAGATGATAGGTTGGGTTAGGTTACGTTATATTACGTTATTGATGTATATGAATGTCAAACGGAGACGTAGAGGCCAACTCGGCAGGTATGTTGTCAAATATTACCGGCGAGATGTTAGGTTGGGTTAGGTTAGGTTCTATTACGTTATTGATCTATATGAAGTTCAAAAGGAGACGTAGAAGCCAAAACGCCAGGAATGATGTCAAATATTACCGCCGAGATGTTAGGTTGGGTTATGTTAGGTTACATTACGTTATTGATGTATATGAAGGTCAAACGGAGACGTAGAGGCCAACACGCCAGGAATGATGTCAAATATTACCGCCGAGATGTTAGGTTGGGTTATGTTAGGTTACATTACGTTATAGATGTATATAAAGGTCCCACGGAGATGTAGAGGCCAACAAGCCAGGAATGTGGTCAAATATTACCGCCGAGATGTTAGATTGGGTTAGGCTAGCTTATATTATGTTATTTATGTATATAAAGGTCCCACGGAGACGTGGAGGCCAACAAGCCAGGAATGTTGTAAAATATTATCGCCGAGATGTTAGGTTGGGTTAGGTTAGGTTATATTACGTTATTGATGTATATAAAGGTCCCACCGAGAAGTAGAGGCCAACAAGACAGGAATGTGGTCAAATATTACCGCCGAGATGTTAGATTGGGTTAGGTTAGGTTATATTACGTTATTGAAGTATATAAAGGTTCTACGGAGACGCAGAGGCCAACAAGCCAGGAATGTGGTCAAATATTACCGCCGAGATGTTAGATTGGGTTAGGCTAGCTTACATTATGTTATTTGTGTATATAAAGGTCCCACGGATACGTAGAGGCCAACTCGCCAGGAATGTGGTCAAATATTACCGCCGAGATGATAGGTTGGGTAAGGTTAGGTTATACTACGTTATTGATGTATATGAAGGTCAAACGGAGACGTAGAGGCCAACTCGCCATGAATGTTTTCAAATATTACCGCCGAGATGATAGGTTGGGTTAGGTTACGTTATATTACGTTATTGATGTATATGAAGGTCAAACGGAGACGTAGAGGCCAACTCGCCAGGAATGATGTCAAATATTACCGCCGAGATGTTAGGTTGGGTTAGGTTAGGTTATATTACGATATTGATATATATAAATGTCCCACGGAGACGGAGAAGCCAACTCGCCAGGCATGTTGTCAAATATTACAGCCGAGATGTTAGGTTGGGTTAGGTTAGGTTATATTACGTTATTGATGTATATAAATGACCCACGGAGACGTAGAGGCCAACTCGGCAGGTATATTGTCAAATATTACCGCCGAGATGTTAGTTTATGTTAGGTTAGGTTATATTAAGTTATTGATGTATATGAAGGTCAAACGGAGACGTAGAGGCCAACTCGCCAGGAATGATGTCAAATATTACCGCCGAGATGTTAGGTTGGGTTAGGTTAGGTTATATTACGATATTGATATATATAAATGTCCCACGGAGACGTAGAGGCCAACTCGGCAGGTATATTGTCAAATATTACCGCCGAGATGTTAGTTTGTGTTAGGTTAGGTTATATTAAGTTATTGATGTATATGAAGGTCAAACGGAGACGTAGAGGCCAACTCGCCAGGAATGTTGTCAAATATTACCGCCGAGATGTTAGTTTGGGTTAGGTTATGTTATATTACGTTATTGATGTATGTAAAGATCTCACGGAGACGTAGAGGCAAACTCGCCAGGTATGTTGTCAAATATTACCGCCGAGATGTTAGATTGGGTTAGGCTAGCTTATATTATGTTATTGATGTATATGAAGGTCCCACGGGGACGTAGATGCCAACTCGCCAGGTATGTTGTCAAATAGTACCGCCGAGATGTTAGTTTGGGTTAGGTTAGGTTATATTACGTTATAGATGTATATAAAGGTCCCACGGAGACGTAGAGGCCAAATCGCCCGGAATGTTGTGAAAGATTACCGTCGAGGTGATAGGTTGGGTAAGGATAGGTTATATTACGTTATTGATGTATATAAAGGTCCCACGTAGAGGTAGAGGCCAACAAGCTAGGAATGTGGTCAATTATTACCGCCGAGATGTTAGATTGGGTTAGGCTAGCTTATATTATGTTATTTATGTATATAAAGGTCCCACGGAGACGTAGAGTCCAACAAGCCAGGAATGTGGTCAAATATTACCGCCGAGATGTTAGGTTGGGTTAGGTTAGGTTATATTGCGTTATTGATGTATATAAACATCCCACGGAGACGTAGAGGCCAACTCGCCAGGTATGTTGTCAAATATTACCGCCGAGATGTTAGATTGGGTTAGGCTAGCTTATATTATGTTATTGATGTATATGAAGGTCCCACGGAGACGTAGAGGCCAACTCGCCAGATATGTTGTCAAATAGTACCGCCGAGATGTTAGGTTGGGTTAGGTTAGGTTATATTACGTTATAGATGTATATAAAGGTTACACGGAGACGTAGAGGCCAACTCGCCAGGAATGTTTTCAAATATTACCGCCGAGATGATAGGTTGGATTAGGTTAGGTTATATTACGTTATTGATGTATATAAATGTCCCACGGAGACGTAGAGGCCAACTCGGCAGGTATGTTGTCAAATATTACCGCCGAGATGTTAGGTTGGGTTAGGTTAGGTTATATTACGTGATTGATGTATATAAAAGTCCCACGGAGACGGAGAAGCCAACTCGCCAGGTATGATGTCAAACATTATCGCCGAGATGTTAGGATGGGTTAGGTTAGGTTATATTACGTTATTGATGTATATAAATGTCCCACGGAGACGTAGAGGCCAACTCGGCAGGTATGTTGTCAAATATTACCGCCGAGGTGTTAGGTTGGGTTAGGTTAGGTTATATTACGTGATTGATGTATATAAAAGTCCCACGGAGACGGAGAAGCCAACTCGCCAGGAATGATGTCAAACATTATCGCGGAGATGTTAGGGTGGGTTAGGTTAGGTTATATTATGTTATTGATGTATATGAAGGTCCCACGGAGACGTAGAGGCCAACTCGCCAGGTATGTTGTCATATAGTACCGCCGAGATGTTAGTTTGGGTTGGGTTAGGTTATATTACGTTATAGATGTATATAAAGGTCCCACGGAGATGTAGAGGCCAACAAGACAGGATAGTGGTCAAATATTACCGCCGAGATGTTAGGTTGGGTTAGATTAGGTTATATTATGTTATTTATGTTTATAAAGGTCCCACGGAGACGTAGAGGCCAACTCGCCAGATATGTTTCAAATATTACCGCCGAGATGTTCGTTTGGGTTAGGTTAGGTTATATTAAGTTATTGATGTATATGAAGGTTAAACGGAGACGTAGAGGCCAACTCGCCAGGAATGTTGTCAAATATTACCGCCGAGATGTTAGTTTGGGTTAGGTTAGGTTATATTACATTATTGATGTATATGAAGGTCAAACGGAGACGTAGAGGCCAACTCGCCAGGAATGTGGTCAAATATTACCGCCGAGATGATAGGTTAGGTTAGGTTACGTTATATTACGTTATTGATGTATATGAAGGTCAAACGGAGACGTAGAGGCCAACTCGCCAGGAATGATGTCAAATATTACCGCCGAGATGATAGGTTGTGTTAGGTTAGGTTATATTACGTTATTGATGTATATGAAGGTCAAACGGAGACGTAGAGGCCAACACGCCAGGAATGATGTCAAATATTACCGCCGAGATGTTAGGTTGGGTTATGTTAGGTTATGTTACGTTATTGATGTATATAAAGGTCCCACGGAGACGTAGAGGCCAAATCGCCCGGAATGTTGTCAAATATTACCGCCGAGGTGATAGGTTGGGTTAGGTTAGGTTATATAAAGTTATTGATGTATATGAAGGTCAAACGGGGACGTAGAGGCCAACTCGCCAGGAATGTTGTCGAATATTACCGCCGAGATGTTAGGTTGCGATAGGTTAGGTTATATTACGTTATTGATGTATAGAAAGGTTCCACGGAGACGTAAAGGCCAACTCGCCAGGAATGTTGTCAAATATTACCGGCGAGATGATAGGTTGGGTTAGGTTACGTTATACTACGTTATTGATGTATATGAAGGTCAAACGGAGACGTAGAGACCAACTCGGCAGGTATGTTGTCAAATATTACCGCCGAGATGTTAGGTTGGGTTAGGTTAGGTTATATTACGTGATTGATGTATATAAAGGTCCCACGGAGACGTAGAGTCCAACAAGCCAGGAATGTGGTCAAATATTACCGCCGAGATGTTAGGTTGGGTTAGGTTAGGTTGTATTGCGTTATTGATGTATATAAACATCCCACGGAGACGTAGAGGTCAACTCGCCAGGTATGTTGTCAAATATTACCGCCGAGATGTTAGATTGGGTCAGGCTAGCTTATATTATGTTATTGATGTATATGAAGGTCCCACGGAGACGTAGAGGCCAAATCGCCAGATATGTTGTCAAATAGTACCGCCGAGATGTTAGGTTGGGTTAGGTTAGGTTATATTACGTTATAGATGTATATAAAGGTCCCACGGAGACGTAGAGGCCAACTCGCCAGGAATGTTTTCAAATATTACCGCCGAGAAGATAGGTTGGGTTAGGTTATGTTATATTACGTTATTGATGTATATAAAGATCTCACGGAGACGTAGAGGCAAACTCGCCAGGTATGTTGTCAAATATTACCGCCGAGATGTTAGATTGGGTTAGGCTAGCTTATATTATGTTATTGATGTATATGAAGGTCCCACGGAGACGTAGAGGCCAACTCGCCAGGTATGTTGTCAAATAGTACCGCCGAGATGTTAGGTTGGGTTAGGTTAGGTTATATTACGTTATAGATGTATATAAAGGTCCCACGGAGACGTAGAGGCCAAATCGCCCGGAATGTTGTCAAATATTACCGTCGAGGTGATAGGTTGGGTAAGGATAGGTTATATTACGTTATTGATGTATATAAAGGTCCCACGTAGAGGTAGAGGCCAACAAGCCAGGAATGTGGACAAATATTACCGCCGAGATGTTAGTTTGGGTTAGGTTAGGTTATGTTACGTTATTGATGTATATAAAGGTCCCACGGAGACGTAGAGGCCAACAAGCCAGGAATGTGGTCAAATATTACCGCCGAGATGTTAGGTTGGGTTAGGTTAGGTTATATTACGTTATTGAATTATATAAAGGTCCTACGGAGACGTAGAGGCCAACAAGCCAGGAATGTGGTCAAATATTACCGCCGAGATGTTAGATTGGGTTAGGCTAGCTTATATTATGTTATTTATGTCTATAAAGGTCCCACGGATACGTAAAGGCCAACTCGCCAGGAATGTGGTCAAATATTACCGCCGAGATGATAGGTTGGGTAAGGTTAGGTTATATTACGTTATTGATGTATATGAAGGTCAAACGGAGACGTAGAGGCCAACTCGCCAGGAATGATGTCAAATATTACCGCCGAGATGATAGGTTGTGTTAGGTTAGGTTATATTACGTTATTGATGTATATGAAGGTCAAACGGAGACGTAGAGGCCAACACGCCAGGAATGATGTCAAATATTACCGCCGAGATGTTAGGTTGGGTTATGTTAGGTTATATTACGTTATTGATGTATATAAAGGTCCCACGGAGACGTAGAGGCCAAATCGCCCGGAATGTTGTGAAATATTACCGCCGAGATGATAGGTTGGGTTAGGTTAGGTTATATAAAGTTATTGATGTATATGAAGGTCAAACGGGGACGTAGAGGCCAACTCGCCAGGAAAGTTGTCGAATATTACCGCCGAGATGTTAGGTTGCGATAGGTTAGGTTATATTACGTTATTGATGTATAGAAAGGATCCACGGAGACGTAAAGGCCAACTCGCCAGGAATGTTGTCAAATATTACCGCCGAGATGATAGGTTGGGTTAGGTTACGTTATACTACGTTATTGATGTATATGAAGGTCAAACGGAGACGTAGAGACCAACTCGGCAGGTATGTTGTCAAATATTACCGCCGAGATGATAGGTTGGGTTAGGTTACGTTATATTACGTTATTGATGTATATGAAGGTCAAACGGAGACGTAGAGGCCAACTCGGCAGGTATGTTGTCAAATATTACCGCCGAGATGTTAGGTTGGGTTAGGTTAGGTTATATTACGTTATTGATGTATATAAATGTCCCACGGAGACGTAGAGGCCAACCCGGCAGGTATGTTGTCAAATATTACCGCCGAGATGTTAGGTTGGGTTAGGTTAGGTTATATTACGTGATTGATGTATATAAAAGTCCCACGGAGACGGAGAAGCCAACTCGCCAGGAATGATGTCAAACATTATCGCCGAGATGTTAGGATGGGTTAGGTTAGGTTATATTACGTTATTGGTGTATATAAATGTCCCACGGAGACGTAGAGGCCAACTCGGCAGGTATGTTGTCAAATATTACCGCCGAGATGTTAGGTTGGGTTAGGTTAGGTTATATTACGTGATTGATGTATATAAAAGTCCCACGGAGACGGAGAAGCCAACTCGCCAGGAATGATGTCAAACATTATCGCCGAGATGTTAGGATGGGTTAGGTTAGGTTATATTATGTTATTGATGTATATGAAGGTCCCACGGAGACGTAGAGGCCAACTCGCCAGGTATGTTGTCAAATAGTACCGCCGAGATGTTAGTTTGGGTTAGGTTAGGTTATATTACGTTATAGATGTATATAAAGGTCCCACGGAGATGTAGACGCCAACAAGACAGGATAGTGGTCAAATATTACCGCCGAGATGTTAGGTTGGGTTAGATTAGGTTATATTATGTTATTTATGTTTATAAAGGTCCCACGGAGACGTAGAGGCCAACTCGCCAGATATGTTTCAAATATTACCGCCGAGATGTTAGTCTGGGTTAGGTTAGGTTATATTAAGTTATTGATGTATATGAAGGTTAAACGGAGACGTAGAGGCCAACTCGCCAGGAATGTTGTCAAATATTACCGCCGAGATGTTAGTTTGGGTTAGGTTAGGTTATATTACATTATTGATGTATATGAAGGTCAAACGGAGACGTAGAGACCAACTCGCCAGGAATGTGGTCAAATATTACCGCCGAGATGATAGGTTAGGTTAGGTTACGTTATATTACGTTATTGATGTATATGAAGGTCAAACGGAGACGTAGAGGCCAACTCGCCAGGAATGATGTCAAATATTACCGCCGAGATGATAGGTTGGGTTAGGCTAGGTTATATTACGTTATTGAATTATATAAAGCTCCTACGGAGACGTAGAGGCCATCAAGCTAGGAATGTGGTCAATTATTACCGCCGAGATGTTAGATTGGGTTAGGCTAGCTTATATTATGTTATTTATGTATATAAAGGTCACACGGAGACGTAGAGTCCAACAAGCCAGGAATGTGGTCAAATATTACCGCCGAGATGTTAGGTTGGGTTAGGTTAGGTTGTATTGCGTTATTGATGTATATAAACATCCCACGGAGACGTAGAGGCCAACTCGCCAGGTATGTTGTCAAATATTACCGCCGAGATGTTAGATTGGGTCAGGCTAGCTTATATTATGTTATTGATGTATATGAAGGTCCCACGGAGAAGTAGAGGCCAACTCGCCAGATATGTTGTCAAATAGTACCGCCGAGATGTTAGGTTGGGTTAGGTTAGGTTATATTACGTTATAGATGTATATAAAGGTCCCACGGAGACGAAGAGGCCAACTCGCCAGGAATGTTTTCAAATATTACCGCCGAGATGATAGGTTGGGTTAGGTTATGTTATATTACGTTATTGATGTATGTAAAGATCTCACGGAGACGTAGAGGCAAACTCGCCAGGTATGTTGTCAAATATTACCGCCGAGATGTTAGATTGGGTTAGGCTAGCTTATATTATGTTATTGATGTATATGAAGGTCCCACGGAGACGTAGATGCCAACTCGCCAGGTATGTTGTCAAATAGTACCGCCGAGATGTTAGGTTGGGTTAGGTTAGGTTATATTACGTTATAGATGTATATAAAGGTCCCACGGAGACGTAGAGGCCAAATCGCCCGGAATGTTGTCAAATATTACCGTCGAGGTGATAGGTTGGGTAAGGATAGGTTATATTACGTTATTGATGTACATAAAGGTCCCACGTAGAGGTAGAGGCCAACAAGCTAGGAATGTGGTCAATTATTACCGCCGAGATGTTAGATTGGGTTAGGCTAGCTTATATTATGTTATTTATGTATATAAAGGTCCCACGGAGACGTAGAGTCCAACAAGCCAGGAATGTGGTCAAATATTACCGCCGAGATGTTAGGTTGGGTTAGGTTAGGTTATATTGCGTTATTGATGCATATAAACATCCCACGGAGACGTAGAGGCCAACAAGCCAGGAATGTGGACAAATATTACCGCCGAGATGTTAGTTTGGGTTAGGTTAGGTTATGTTACGTTATTGATGTATATAAAGGTCCCACGGAGACGTAGAGGCCAACAAGCCAGGAATGTGGTCAAATATTACCGCCGAGATGTTAGGTTGGGTTAGGTTAGGTTATATTACGTTATTGAATTATATAAAGGTCCTACGGAGACGTAGAGGCCAACAAGCCAGGAATGTGGTCAAATATTACCGCCGAGATGTTAGATTGGGTTAGGCTAGCTTATATTATGTTATTTATGTCTATAAAGGTCCCACGGATACGTAAAGGCCAACTCGCCAGGAATGTGGTCAAATATTACCGCCGAGATGATAGGTTGGGTAAGGTTAGGTTATATTACGTTATTGATGTATATGAAGGTCAAACGGAGACGTAGAGGCCAACTCGCCAGGAATGATGTCAAATATTACCGCCGAGATGATAGGTTGTGTTAGGTTAGGTTATATTACGTTATTGATGTATATGAAGGTCAAACGGAGACGTAGAGGCCAACACGCCAGGAATGATGTCAAATATTACCGCCGAGATGTTAGGTTGGGTTATGTTAGGTTATATTACGTTATTGATGTATATAAAGGTCCCACGGAGACGTAGAGGCCAAATCGCCCGGAATGTTGTGAAATATTACCGCCGAGATGATAGGTTGGGTTAGGTTAGGTTATATAAAGTTATTGATGTATATGAAGGTCAAACGGGGACGTAGAGGCCAACTCGCCAGGAAAGTTGTCGAATATTACCGCCGAGATGTTAGGTTGCGATAGGTTAGGTTATATTACGTTATTGATGTATAGAAAGGATCCACGGAGACGTAAAGGCCAACTCGCCAGGAATGTTGTCAAATATTACCGCCGAGATGATAGGTTGGGTTAGGTTACGTTATACTACGTTATTGATGTATATGAAGGTCAAACGGAGACGTAGAGACCAACTCGGCAGGTATGTTGTCAAATATTACCGCCGAGATGATAGGTTGGGTTAGGTTACGTTATATTACGTTATTGATGTATATGAAGGTCAAACGGAGACGTAGAGGCCAACTCGGCAGGTATGTTGTCAAATATTACCGCCGAGATGTTAGGTTGGGTTAGGTTAGGTTATATTACGTTATTGATGTATATAAATGTCCCACGGAGACGTAGAGGCCAACCCGGCAGGTATGTTGTCAAATATTACCGCCGAGATGTTAGGTTGGGTTAGGTTAGGTTATATTACGTGATTGATGTATATAAAAGTCCCACGGAGACGGAGAAGCCAACTCGCCAGGAATGATGTCAAACATTATCGCCGAGATGTTAGGATGGGTTAGGTTAGGTTATATTACGTTATTGGTGTATATAAATGTCCCACGGAGACGTAGAGGCCAACTCGGCAGGTATGTTGTCAAATATTACCGCCGAGATGTTAGGTTGGGTTAGGTTAGGTTATATTACGTGATTGATGTATATAAAAGTCCCACGGAGACGGAGAAGCCAACTCGCCAGGAATGATGTCAAACATTATCGCCGAGATGTTAGGATGGGTTAGGTTAGGTTATATTATGTTATTGATGTATATGAAGGTCCCACGGAGACGTAGAGGCCAACTCGCCAGGTATGTTGTCAAATAGTACCGCCGAGATGTTAGTTTGGGTTAGGTTAGGTTATATTACGTTATAGATGTATATAAAGGTCCCACGGAGATGTAGACGCCAACAAGACAGGATAGTGGTCAAATATTACCGCCGAGATGTTAGGTTGGGTTAGATTAGGTTATATTATGTTATTTATGTTTATAAAGGTCCCACGGAGACGTAGAGGCCAACTCGCCAGATATGTTTCAAATATTACCGCCGAGATGTTAGTCTGGGTTAGGTTAGGTTATATTAAGTTATTGATGTATATGAAGGTTAAACGGAGACGTAGAGGCCAACTCGCCAGGAATGTTGTCAAATATTACCGCCGAGATGTTAGTTTGGGTTAGGTTAGGTTATATTACATTATTGATGTATATGAAGGTCAAACGGAGACGTAGAGACCAACTCGCCAGGAATGTGGTCAAATATTACCGCCGAGATGATAGGTTAGGTTAGGTTACGTTATATTACGTTATTGATGTATATGAAGGTCAAACGGAGACGTAGAGGCCAACTCGCCAGGAATGATGTCAAATATTACCGCCGAGATGATAGGTTGGGTTAGGCTAGGTTATATTACGTTATTGAATTATATAAAGCTCCTACGGAGACGTAGAGGCCATCAAGCTAGGAATGTGGTCAATTATTACCGCCGAGATGTTAGATTGGGTTAGGCTAGCTTATATTATGTTATTTATGTATATAAAGGTCACACGGAGACGTAGAGTCCAACAAGCCAGGAATGTGGTCAAATATTACCGCCGAGATGTTAGGTTGGGTTAGGTTAGGTTGTATTGCGTTATTGATGTATATAAACATCCCACGGAGACGTAGAGGCCAACTCGCCAGGTATGTTGTCAAATATTACCGCCGAGATGTTAGATTGGGTCAGGCTAGCTTATATTATGTTATTGATGTATATGAAGGTCCCACGGAGAAGTAGAGGCCAACTCGCCAGATATGTTGTCAAATAGTACCGCCGAGATGTTAGGTTGGGTTAGGTTAGGTTATATTACGTTATAGATGTATATAAAGGTCCCACGGAGACGAAGAGGCCAACTCGCCAGGAATGTTTTCAAATATTACCGCCGAGATGATAGGTTGGGTTAGGTTATGTTATATTACGTTATTGATGTATGTAAAGATCTCACGGAGACGTAGAGGCAAACTCGCCAGGTATGTTGTCAAATATTACCGCCGAGATGTTAGATTGGGTTAGGCTAGCTTATATTATGTTATTGATGTATATGAAGGTCCCACGGAGACGTAGATGCCAACTCGCCAGGTATGTTGTCAAATAGTACCGCCGAGATGTTAGGTTGGGTTAGGTTAGGTTATATTACGTTATAGATGTATATAAAGGTCCCACGGAGACGTAGAGGCCAAATCGCCCGGAATGTTGTCAAATATTACCGTCGAGGTGATAGGTTGGGTAAGGATAGGTTATATTACGTTATTGATGTACATAAAGGTCCCACGTAGAGGTAGAGGCCAACAAGCTAGGAATGTGGTCAATTATTACCGCCGAGATGTTAGATTGGGTTAGGCTAGCTTATATTATGTTATTTATGTATATAAAGGTCCCACGGAGACGTAGAGTCCAACAAGCCAGGAATGTGGTCAAATATTACCGCCGAGATGTTAGGTTGGGTTAGGTTAGGTTATATTGCGTTATTGATGCATATAAACATCCCACGGAGACGTAGAGGCCAACAAGCCAGGAATGTGGACAAATATTACCGCCGAGATGTTAGTTTGGGTTAGGTTAGGTTATGTTACGTTATTGATGTATATAAAGGTCCCACGGAGACGTAGAGGCCAACAAGCCAGGAATGTGGTCAAATATTACCGCCGAGATGTTAGGTTGGGTTAGGTTAGGTTATATTACGTTATTGAATTATATAAAGGTCCTACGGAGACGTAGAGGCCAACAAGCCAGGAATGTGGTCAAATATTACCGCCGAGATGTTAGATTGGGTTAGGCTAGCTTATATTATGTTATTTATGTCTATAAAGGTCCCACGGATACGTAAAGGCCAACTCGCCAGGAATGTGGTCAAATATTACCGCCGAGATGATAGGTTGGGTAAGGTTAGGTTATATTACGTTATTGATGTATATGAAGGTCAAACGGAGACGTAGAGGCCAACTCGCCAGGAATGATGTCAAATATTACCGCCGAGATGATAGGTTGTGTTAGGTTAGGTTATATTACGTTATTGATGTATATGAAGGTCAAACGGAGACGTAGAGGCCAACACGCCAGGAATGATGTCAAATATTACCGCCGAGATGTTAGGTTGGGTTATGTTAGGTTATATTACGTTATTGATGTATATAAAGGTCCCACGGAGACGTAGAGGCCAAATCGCCCGGAATGTTGTGAAATATTACCGCCGAGATGATAGGTTGGGTTAGGTTAGGTTATATAAAGTTATTGATGTATATGAAGGTCAAACGGGGACGTAGAGGCCAACTCGCCAGGAAAGTTGTCGAATATTACCGCCGAGATGTTAGGTTGCGATAGGTTAGGTTATATTACGTTATTGATGTATAGAAAGGATCCACGGAGACGTAAAGGCCAACTCGCCAGGAATGTTGTCAAATATTACCGCCGAGATGATAGGTTGGGTTAGGTTACGTTATACTACGTTATTGATGTATATGAAGGTCAAACGGAGACGTAGAGACCAACTCGGCAGGTATGTTGTCAAATATTACCGCCGAGATGATAGGTTGGGTTAGGTTACGTTATATTACGTTATTGATGTATATGAAGGTCAAACGGAGACGTAGAGGCCAACTCGGCAGGTATGTTGTCAAATATTACCGCCGAGATGTTAGGTTGGGTTAGGTTAGGTTATATTACGTTATTGATGTATATAAATGTCCCACGGAGACGTAGAGGCCAACCCGGCAGGTATGTTGTCAAATATTACCGCCGAGATGTTAGGTTGGGTTAGGTTAGGTTATATTACGTGATTGATGTATATAAAAGTCCCACGGAGACGGAGAAGCCAACTCGCCAGGAATGATGTCAAACATTATCGCCGAGATGTTAGGATGGGTTAGGTTAGGTTATATTACGTTATTGGTGTATATAAATGTCCCACGGAGACGTAGAGGCCAACTCGGCAGGTATGTTGTCAAATATTACCGCCGAGATGTTAGGTTGGGTTAGGTTAGGTTATATTACGTGATTGATGTATATAAAAGTCCCACGGAGACGGAGAAGCCAACTCGCCAGGAATGATGTCAAACATTATCGCCGAGATGTTAGGATGGGTTAGGTTAGGTTATATTATGTTATTGATGTATATGAAGGTCCCACGGAGACGTAGAGGCCAACTCGCCAGGTATGTTGTCAAATAGTACCGCCGAGATGTTAGTTTGGGTTAGGTTAGGTTATATTACGTTATAGATGTATATAAAGGTCCCACGGAGATGTAGACGCCAACAAGACAGGATAGTGGTCAAATATTACCGCCGAGATGTTAGGTTGGGTTAGATTAGGTTATATTATGTTATTTATGTTTATAAAGGTCCCACGGAGACGTAGAGGCCAACTCGCCAGATATGTTTCAAATATTACCGCCGAGATGTTAGTCTGGGTTAGGTTAGGTTATATTAAGTTATTGATGTATATGAAGGTTAAACGGAGACGTAGAGGCCAACTCGCCAGGAATGTTGTCAAATATTACCGCCGAGATGTTAGTTTGGGTTAGGTTAGGTTATATTACATTATTGATGTATATGAAGGTCAAACGGAGACGTAGAGACCAACTCGCCAGGAATGTGGTCAAATATTACCGCCGAGATGATAGGTTAGGTTAGGTTACGTTATATTACGTTATTGATGTATATGAAGGTCAAACGGAGACGTAGAGGCCAACTCGCCAGGAATGATGTCAAATATTACCGCCGAGATGATAGGTTGGGTTAGGCTAGGTTATATTACGTTATTGAATTATATAAAGCTCCTACGGAGACGTAGAGGCCATCAAGCTAGGAATGTGGTCAATTATTACCGCCGAGATGTTAGATTGGGTTAGGCTAGCTTATATTATGTTATTTATGTATATAAAGGTCACACGGAGACGTAGAGTCCAACAAGCCAGGAATGTGGTCAAATATTACCGCCGAGATGTTAGGTTGGGTTAGGTTAGGTTGTATTGCGTTATTGATGTATATAAACATCCCACGGAGACGTAGAGGCCAACTCGCCAGGTATGTTGTCAAATATTACCGCCGAGATGTTAGATTGGGTCAGGCTAGCTTATATTATGTTATTGATGTATATGAAGGTCCCACGGAGAAGTAGAGGCCAACTCGCCAGATATGTTGTCAAATAGTACCGCCGAGATGTTAGGTTGGGTTAGGTTAGGTTATATTACGTTATAGATGTATATAAAGGTCCCACGGAGACGAAGAGGCCAACTCGCCAGGAATGTTTTCAAATATTACCGCCGAGATGATAGGTTGGGTTAGGTTATGTTATATTACGTTATTGATGTATGTAAAGATCTCACGGAGACGTAGAGGCAAACTCGCCAGGTATGTTGTCAAATATTACCGCCGAGATGTTAGATTGGGTTAGGCTAGCTTATATTATGTTATTGATGTATATGAAGGTCCCACGGAGACGTAGATGCCAACTCGCCAGGTATGTTGTCAAATAGTACCGCCGAGATGTTAGGTTGGGTTAGGTTAGGTTATATTACGTTATAGATGTATATAAAGGTCCCACGGAGACGTAGAGGCCAAATCGCCCGGAATGTTGTCAAATATTACCGTCGAGGTGATAGGTTGGGTAAGGATAGGTTATATTACGTTATTGATGTACATAAAGGTCCCACGTAGAGGTAGAGGCCAACAAGCTAGGAATGTGGTCAATTATTACCGCCGAGATGTTAGATTGGGTTAGGCTAGCTTATATTATGTTATTTATGTATATAAAGGTCCCACGGAGACGTAAAGTCCAACAAGCCAGGAATGTGGTCAAATATTACCGCCGAGATGTTAGGTTGGGTTAGGTTAGGTTATATTGCGTTATTGATGCATATAAACATCCCACGGAGACGTAGAGGCCAACTCGCCAGGTATGTTGTCAAATATTACCGCCGAGATGTTAGATTGGGTTAGGCTAGCTTATATTATGTTATTGATGTATATGAAGGTCCCACGGAGACGTAGAGGCCAACTCGCCAGATATGTTGTCAAATAGTACCGCCGAGATGTTAGGTTGGGTTAGGTTAGGTTATATTACGTTATACATGTATATAAAGGTTACACGGAGACGTAGAGGCCAACTCGCCAGGAATGTTTTCAAATATTACCGCCGAGATGATAGGTTGGGTTAGGTTAGGTTATATTACGTTATTGATGTATATAAATGTCCCACGGAGACGTAGAGGCCAACTCGGCAGGTATGTTGTCAAATATTACCGCCGAGATGTTAGGTTGGGTTAGGTTAGGTTGTATTACGTGATTGATGTATATAAAAGTCCCACGGGGACGGAGAAGCCAACTCGCCAGGAATGATGTCAAACATTATCGCCGAGATGTTAGGATGGGTTAGGTTAGGTTATATTACGTTATTGATGTATATAAATGTCCCACGGAGACGTAGAGGCCAACTCGGCAGGTATGTTGTCAAATATTACCGCCGAGATGTTAGTTTGGGTTATGTTAGGTTATATTACGTTATTGATGTATATAAAGGTCCCACGGAGACGTAGAGGCCAAATTGCCCGGAATGTTGTCAAATATTACCGCCGAGGTGATAGGTTGGGTTAGGTTAGGTTATATAAAGTTATTGATGTATATGAAGGTCAAACGGGGACGTAGAGGCCAACTCGCCAGGAATGTTGTCGAATATTACCGCCGAGATGTTAGGTTGCGATAGGTTAGGTTATATTACGTTATTGATGTATAGAAAGGTCCCACGGAGACGTAAAGGCCAACTCGCCAGGAATGTTTTCAAATATTACCGCCGAGATGTTAGGTTGGGTTAGGTCAGGTTATATTACGTTATTGATGTATATAAATGTCCCACGGAGACGTAGAGGCCAACTCGGCAGGTATGTTGTCAAATATTACCGCCGAGATGTTAGGTTGGGTTAGGTTAGGTTATATTACGTTATTGATGTATGTAAAGATCTCACGGAGACGTAGAGGCAAACTCGCCAGGTATGTTGTCAAATATTACCGCCGAGATGTTAGATTGGGTTAGGCTAGCTTATATTATGTTATTGATGTATATGAAGGTCCCACGGAGACGTAGATGCCAACTCGCCAGGTATGTTGTCAAATAGTACCGCCGAGATGTTAGGTTGGGTTAGGTTAGGTTATATTACGTTATAGATGTATATAAAGGTCCCACGGAGACGTAGAGGCCAAATCGCCCGGAATGTTGTCAAATATTACCGTCGAGGTGATAGGTTGGGTAAGGATAGGTTATATTACGTTATTGATGTACATAAAGGTCCCACGTAGAGGTAGAGGCCAACAAGCTAGGAATGTGGTCAATTATTACCGCCGAGTTGTTAGATTGGGTTAGGCTAGCTTATATTATGTTATTTATGTATATAAAGGTCCCACGGAGACGTAGAGTCCAACAAGCCAGGAATGTGGTCAAATATTACCGCCGAGATGTTAGGTTGGGTTAGGTTAGGTTATATTGCGTTATTGATGTATATAAACATCCCACGGAGACGTAGAGGCCAACTCGCCAGGTATGTTGTCAAATATTACCGCCGAGATGTTAGATTGGGTTAGGCTAGCTTATATTATGTTATTGATGTATATGAAGGTCCCACGGAGACGTAGAGGCCAACTCGCCAGATATGTTGTCAAATAGTACCGCCGAGATGTTAGGTTGGGTTAGGTTAGGTTATATTACGTTATAGATGTATATAAAGGTTACACGGAGACGTAGAGGCCAACTCGCCAGGAATGTTTTCAAATATTACCGCCGAGATGATAGGTTGGGTTAGGTTAGGTTATATTACGTTATTGATGTATATAAATGTCCCACGGAGACGTAGAGGCCAACTCGGCAGGTATGTTGTCAAATATTACCGCCGAGATGTTAGGTTGGGTTAGGTTAGGTTGTATTACGTGATTGATGTATATAAAAGTCCCACGGAGACGGAGAAGCCAACTCGCCAGGAATGATGTCAAACATTATCGCCGAGATGTTAGGATGGGTTAGGTTAGGTTATATTACGTTATTGATGTATATAAATGTCCCACGGAGACGTAGAGGCCAACTCGGCAGGTATGTTGTCAAATATTACCGCCGAGATGTTAGTTTGGGTTATGTTAGGTTATATTACGTTATTGATGTATATAAAGGTCCCACGGAGACGTAGAGGCCAAATTGCCCGGAATGTTGTCAAATATTACCGCCGAGGTGATAGGTTGGGTTAGGTTAGGTTATATAAAGTTATTGATGTATATGAAGGTCAAACGGGGACGTAGAGGCCAACTCGCCAGGAATGTTGTCGAATATTACCGCCGAGATGTTAGGTTGCGATAGGTTAGGTTATATTACGTTATTGATGTATAGAAAGGTCCCACGGAGACGTAAAGGCCAACTCGCCAGGAATGTTGTCAAATATTACCGCCGAGATGATAGGTTGGGTTAGGTTACGTTATATTACGTTATTGATGTATATGAAGGTCAAACGGAGACGTAGAGGCCAACTCGGCAGGTATGTTGTCAAATATTACCGCCGAGATGTTAGGTTGGGTTAGGTCAGGTTATATTACGTTATTGATGTATATAAATGTCCCACGGAGACGTAGAGGCCAACTCGGCAGGTATGTTGTCAAATATTACCGCCGAGATGTTAGGTTGGGTTAGGTTAGGTTATATTACGCGATTGATGTATATAAAAGTCCCACGGAGACGGAGAAGCCAACTCGCCAGGAATGATGTCAAACATTATCGCCGAGATGTTAGGATGGGTTAGGTTAGGTTATATTACGTTATTGATGTATATAAATGTCCCACGGAGACGTAGAGGCCAACTCGCCAGGTATGTTGTCAAATAGTACCGCCGAGATGTTAGTTTGGGTTAGGTTAGGTTATATTACGTTATAGATGTATATAAAGGTCCCACGGAGACGTAGAGGCCAAATCGCCCGGAATGTTGTCAAATATTACCGCCGAGATGTTAGGTTGGGTTAGGTTAGGTTATATTACGTGATTGATGTATATAAAAGTCCCACGGAGACGGAGAAGCCAACTCGCCAGGAATGATGTCAAACATTATCGCCGAGATGTTAGGATGGGTTAGGATAGGTTATATTATGTTATTGATGTATATGAAGGTCCCACGGAGACGTAGAGGCCAACTCGCCAGGTATGTTGTCAAATAGTACCGCCGAGATGTTAGTTTGGGTTAGGTTAGGTTATATTACGTTATAGATGTATATAAAGGTCCCACGGAGATGTAGAGGCCAACAAGACAGGATAGTGGTCAAATATTACCGCCGAGATGTTAGGTTGGGTTAGATTAGGTTATATTATGTTATTTATGTTTATAAAGGTCCCACGGAGACGTAGAGGTCAACTCGCCAGATATGTTTTAAATATTACCGCCGAGATGTTAGTTTGGGTTAGGTTAGGTTATATTAAGTTATTGATGTATATGAAGGTTAAACGGAGACGTAGAGGCCAACTCGCCAGGAATGTTGTCAAATATTACCGCCGAGATGTTAGTTTGGGTTAGGTTAGGTTATATTACATTATTGATGTATATGAAGGTCAAACGGAGACGTAGAGGCCAACTCGCCAGGAATGTGGTCAAATATTACCGCCGAGATGATAGGTTAGGTTAGGTTACGTTATATTACGTTATTGATGTATATTAAGGTCAAACGGAGACGTAGAGGCCAACTCGCCAGGAATGATGTCAAATATTACCGCCGAGATGATAGGTTGGGTTAGGCTAGGTTATATTACGTTATTGATGTATATGAAGGCCCCACGGTGACGTAGAGGCCAACAAGCTAGGAATGTGGTCAATTATTACCGCCGAGATGTTAGATTGGGTTAGGCTAGCTTATATTATGTTATTTATGTATATAAAGGTCACACGGAGACGTAGAGTCCAACAAGCCAGGAATGTGGTCAAATATTACCGCCGAGATGTTAGGTTGGGTTAGGTTAGGTTGTATTGCGTTATTGATGTATATAAACATCCCACGGAGACGTAGAGGCCAACTCGCCAGGTATGTTGTCAAATATTACCGCCGAGATGTTAGATTGGGTCAGGCTAGCTTATATTATGTTATTGATGTATATGAAGGTCCCACGGAGACGTAGAGGCCAACTCGCCAGATATGTTGTCAAATAGTACCGCCGAGATGTTAGGTTGGGTTAGGTTAGGTTATATTACGTTATAGATGTATATAAAGGTCCCACGGAGACGTAGAGTCCAACTCGCCAGGAATGTTTTCAAATATTACCGCCGAGATGATAGGTTGGGTTAGGTAAGGTTATATTACGTTATTGATGTATATGAAGGTCAAACGGAGACGTAGAGGCCAACACGACAGGAATGATGTCAAATATTACCGCCGAGATGTTAGGTTGGGTTATGTTAGGTTATATTACGTTATTGATGTATATAAAGGTCCCACGGAGACGTAGAGTCCAACAAGCCAAGAATGTGGTCAAATATTACCGCCGAGATGATAGGTTGGGTTAGGTTAGGTTGTATTGCGTTATTGATGTATATAAACATCCCACGGAGACGTAGAGGCCAACTCGCCAGGTATGTTGTCAAATATTACCGCCGAGATGTTAGATTGGGTCAGGCTAGCTTATATTATGTTATTGATGTATATGAAGGTCCCACGGAGACGTAGAGGCCAAATCGCCAGATATGTTGTCAAATAGTACCGCCGAGATGTTAGGTTGGGTTAGGTTAGGTTATATTACGTTATAGATGTATATAAAGGTCCCACGGAGACGTAGAGGCCAACTCGCCAGGAATGTTTTCAAATATTACCGCCGAGAAGATAGGTTGGGTTAGGTTATGTTATATTACGTTATTGATGTATATAAAGATCTCACGGAGACGTAGAGGCAAACTCGCCAGGTATGTTGTCAAATATTACCGCCGAGATGTTAGATTGGGTTAGGCTAGCTTATATTATGTTATTGATGTATATGAAGGTCCCACGGAGACGTAGAGGCCAACTCGCCAGGTATGTTGTCAAATAGTACCGCCGAGATGTTAGGTTGGGTTAGGTTAGGTTATATTACGTTATAGATGTATATAAAGGTCCCACGGAGACGTAGAGGCCAAATCGCCCGGAATGTTGTCAAATATTACCGTCGATGTGATAGGTTGGGTAAGGATAGGTTATATTACGTTATTGATGTATATAAAGGTCCCACGTAGAGGTAGAGGCCAACAAGCCAGGAATGTGGACAAATATTACCGCCGAGATGTTAGTTTGGGTTAGGTTAGGTTATGTTACGTTATTGATGTATATAAAGGTCCCACGGAGACGTAGAGGCCAACAAGCCAGGAATGTGGTCAAATATTACCGCCGAGATGTTAGGTTGGGTTAGGTTAGGTTATATTACGTTATTGAATTATATAAAGGTCCTACGGAGACGTAGAGGCCAACAAGCCAGGAATGTGGTCAAATATTACCGCCGAGATGTTAGATTGGGTTAGGCTAGCTTATATTATGTTATTTATGTCTATAAAGGTCCCACGGAGACGTGGAGGCCAACAAGCCAGGAATGTGGTCAAATATTACCGCCGAGATGATAGGTTAGGTTAGGTTAGGTTATATTACGTTATTGAAGTATATAAAGGTTCTACGGAGACGCAGAGGCCAACAAGCCAGGAATGTGGTCAAATATTACCGCCGAGATGTTAGATTGGGTTAGGCTAGCTTACATTATGTTATTTGTGTATATAAAGGTCCCACGGATACGTAAAGGCCAACTCGCCAGGAATGTGGTCAAATATTACCGCCGAGATGATAGGTTGGGTAAGGTTAGGTTATATTACGTTATTGATGTATATGAAGGTCAAACGGAGACGTAGAGGCCAACTCGCCAGGAATGATGTCAAATATTACCGCCGAGATGATAGGTTGTGTTAGGTTAGGTTATATTACGTTATTGATGTATATGAAGGTCAAACGGAGACGTAGAGGCCAACACGCCAGGAATGATGTCAAATATTACCGCCGAGATGTTAGGTTGGGTTATGTTAGGTTATATTACGTTATTGATGTATATAAAGGTCCCACGGAGACGTAGAGGCCAAATCGCCCGGAATGTTGTCAAATATTACCGCCGAGGTGATAGGTTGGGTTAGGTTAGGTTATATAAAGTTATTGATGTATATGAAGGTCAAACGGGGACGTAGAGGCCAACTCGCCAGGAATGTTGTCGAATATTACCGCCGAGATGTTAGGTTGCGACAGGTTAGGTTATATTACGTTATTGATGTATAGAAAGGTTCCACGGAGACGTAAAGGCCAACTCGCCAGGAATGTTGTCAAATATTACCGCCGAGATGATAGGTTGGGTTAGGTTACGTTATATTACGTTATTGATGTATATGAAGGTCAAACGGAGACGTAGAGGCCAACTCGCCAGATATGTTTCAAATATTACCGCCGAGATGTTAGTTTGGGTTAGGTTAGGTTATATTAAGTTATTGATGTATATGAAGGTTAAACGGAGACGTAGAGGCCAACTCGCCAGGAATGTTGTCAAATATTACCGCCGAGATGTTAGTTTGGGTTAGGTTAGGTTATATTACATTATTGATGTATATGAAGGTCAAACGGAGACGTAGAGGCCAACTCGCCAGGAATGTGGTCAAATATTACCGCCGAGATGATAGGTTAGGTTAGGTTACGTTATATTACGTTATTGATGTATATGAAGGTCAAATGGAGACGTAGAGGCCAACTCGCCAGGAATGATGTCAAATATTACCGCCGAGATGATAGGTTGGGTTAGGCTAGGTTATATTACGTTATTAAATTATATAAAGCTCCTACGGAGACGTAGAGGCCATCAAGCTAGGAATGTGGTCAATTATTACCGCCGAGATGTTAGATTGGGTTAGGCTAGCTTATATTATGTTATTTATGTATATAAAGGTCACACGGAGACGTAGAGTCCAACAAGCCAGGAATGTGGTCAAATATTACCGCCGAGATGTTAGGTTGGGTTAGGTTAGGTTGTATTGCGTTATTGATGTATATAAACATCCCACGGAGACGTAGAGGCCAACTCGCCAGGTATGTTGTCAAATATTACCGCCGAGATGTTAGATTGGGTCAGGCTAGCTTATATTATGTTATTGATGTATATGAAGGTCCCACGGAGACGTAGAGGCCAACTCGCCAGATATGTTGTCAAATAGTACCGCCGAGATGTTAGGTTGGGTTAGGTTAGGTTATATTACGTTATAGATGTATATAAAGGTCCCACGGAGACGAAGAGGCCAACTCGCCAGGAATGTTTTCAAATATTACCGCCGAGATGATAGGTTGGGTTAGGTTAGGTTATATTACGTTATTGATGTATATGAAGGTCAAACGGAGACGTAGAGGCCAACACGCCAGGAATGATGTCAAATATTACCGCCGAGATGTTAGGTTGGGTTATGTTAGGTTATATTACGTTATTGATGTATATAAAGGTCCCACGGAGACGTAGAGGCCAACAAGCCAGGAATGTGGTCAAATATTACCGCCGAGATGTTAGGTTGGGTTAGGTTAGGTTATATTACGTTATTGATGTATATAATTGGTCCACGGAAACGGAGAAGCCAACACGCCAGGAATGTTGTCAAATATTACCGCCGAGAAGATAGGTTGGGTTAGGTTATGTTATATTACGTTATTGATGTATATAAAGATCTCACGGAGACGTAGAGGCAAACTCGCCAGGTATGTTGTCAAATATTACCGCCGAGATGTTAGATTGGGTTAGGCTAGCTTATATTATGTTATTGATGTATATGAAGGTCCCACGGAGACGTAGAGGCCAACTCGCCAGGTATGTTGTCAAATAGTACCGCCGAGATGTTAGGTTGGGTTAGGTTAGGTTATATTACGTTATAGATGTATATAAAGGTCCCACGGAGACGTAGAGGCCAAATCGCCCGGAATGTTGTCAAATATTACCGTCGAGGTGATAGGTTGGGTAAGGATAGGTTATATTACGTTATTGATGTATATAAAGGTCCCACGTAGAGGTAGAGGCCAACAAGCCAGGAATGTGGATAAATAGTACCGCCGAGATGTTAGTTTGGGTTAGGTTAGGTTATATTACGTTATAGATGTATATAAAGGTCCCACGGAGACGTAGAGGCCAAATCGCCCGGAATGTTGTCAAATATTACCGCCGAGGTGATAGGTTGGGTTAGGTTAGGTTATATAAAGTTATTGATGTATATGAAGGTCAAACGGGGACGTAGAGGCCAACTCGCCAGGAATGTTGTCGAATATTACCGCCGAGATGTTAGGTTGCGACAGGTTAGGTTATATTACGTTATTGATGTATAGAAAGGTTCCACGGAGACGTAAAGGCCAACTCGCCAGGAATGTTGTCAAATATTACCGCCGAGATGATAGGTTGGGTTAGGTTACGTTATATTACGTTATTGATGTATATGAAGGTCAAACGGAGACGTAGAGGCCAACTCGCCAGATATGTTTCAAATATTACCGCCGAGATGTTAGTTTGGGTTAGGTTAGGTTATATTAAGTTATTGATGTATATGAAGGTTAAACGGAGACGTAGAGGCCAACTCGCCAGGAATGTTGTCAAATATTACCGCCGAGATGTTAGTTTGGGTTAGGTTAGGTTATATTACATTATTGATGTATATGAAGGTCAAACGGAGACGTAGAGGCCAACTCGCCAGGAATGTGGTCAAATATTACCGCCGAGATGATAGGTTAGGTTAGGTTACGTTATATTACGTTATTGATGTATATGAAGGTCAAACGGAGACGTAGAGTCCAACTCGCCAGGAATGATGTCAAATATTACCGCCGAGATGATAGGTTGGGTTAGGCTAGGTTATATTACGTTATTAAATTATATAAAGCTCCTACGGAGACGTAGAGGCCATCAAGCTAGGAATGTGGTCAATTATTACCGCCGAGATGTTAGATTGGGTTAGGCTAGCTTATATTATGTTATTTATGTATATAAAGGTCACACGGAGACGTAGAGTCCAACAAGCCAGGAATGTGGTCAAATATTACCGCCGAGATGTTAGGTTGGGTTAGGTTAGGTTGTATTGCGTTATTGATGTATATAAACATCCCACGGAGACGTAGAGGCCAACTCGCCAGGTATGTTGTCAAATATTACCGCCGAGATGTTAGATTGGGTCAGGCTAGCTTATATTATGTTATTGATGTATATGAAGGTCCCACGGAGACGTAGAGGCCAACTCGCCAGATATGTTGTCAAATAGTACCGCCGAGATGTTAGGTTGGGTTAGGTTAGGTTATATTACGTTATAGATGTATATAAAGGTCCCACGGAGACGAAGAGGCCAACTCGCCAGGAATGTTTTCAAATATTACCGCCGAGATGATAGGTTGGGTTAGGTTAGGTTATATTACGTTATTGATGTATATGAAGGTCAAACGGAGACGTAGAGGCCAACACGCCAGGAATGATGTCAAATATTACCGCCGAGATGTTAGGTTGGGTTATGTTAGGTTATATTACGTTATTGATGTATATAAAGGTCCCACGGAGACGTAGAGGCCAACAAGCCAGGAATGTGGTCAAATATTACCGCCGAGATGTTAGGTTGGGTTAGGTTAGGTTATATTACGTTATTGATGTATATAATTGGTCCACGGAAACGGAGAAGCCAACACGCCAGGAATGTTGTCAAATATTACCGCCGAGAAGATAGGTTGGGTTAGGTTATGTTATATTACGTTATTGATGTATATAAAGATCTCACGGAGACGTAGAGGCAAACTCGCCAGGTATGTTGTCAAATATTACCGCCGAGATGTTAGATTGGGTTAGGCTAGCTTATATTATGTTATTGATGTATATGAAGGTCCCACGGAGACGTAGAGGCCAACTCGCCAGGTATGTTGTCAAATAGTACCGCCGAGATGTTAGGTTGGGTTAGGTTAGGTTATATTACGTTATAGATGTATATAAAGGTCCCACGGAGACGTAGAGGCCAAATCGCCCGGAATGTTGTCAAATATTACCGTCGAGGTGATAGGTTGGGTAAGGATAGGTTATATTACGTTATTGATGTATATAAAGGTCCCACGTAGAGGTAGAGGCCAACAAGCCAGGAATGTGGATAAATATTACCGCCGAGATGTTAGTTTGGGTTAGGTTAGGTTATGTTACGTTAATGATGTATATAACGGTCCCACGGAGACGTAGAGGCCAACAAGCCAGGAATGTTGTCAAATATTACCGCCGAGATGTTAGATTGGGTTAGGCTAGCTTACATTATGTTATTTGTGTATATAAAGGTCCCACGGATACGTAAAGGCCAACTCGCCAGGAATGTGGTCAAATATTACCGCCGAGATGATAGGTTGGGTAAGGTTAGGTTATATTACGTTATTGATGTATATGAAGGTCAAACGGAGACGTAGAGGCCAACTCGCCAGGAATGATGTCAAATATTACCGCCGAGATGATAGGTTGTGTTAGGTTAGGTTATATTACGTTATTGATGTATATGAAGGTCAAACCGAGACGTAGAGGCCAACACGCCAGGAATGATGTAAAATATTACCGCCGAGATGTTAGGTTGGGTTATGTTAGGTTATATTACGTTATTGATGTATATAAAGGTCCCACGGAGACGTAGAGGCCAAATCGCCCGGAATGTTGTCAAATATTACCGCCGAGGTGATAGGTTGGGTTAGGTTAGGCTATATAAAGTTATTGATGTGTATGAAGGTCAAACGGGGACGTAGAGGCCAACTCGCCAGGAATGTTGTCGAATATTACCGCCGAGATGTTAGGTTGCGATAGGTTAGGTTATATTACGTTATTGATGTATAGAAAGGTCCCACGGAGACGTAAAGGCCAACTCGCCAGGTATGTTGTCAAATAGTACCGCCGAGATGTTAGGTTGGGTTAGGTTAGGTTATATTACGTTATAGATGTATATAAAGGTCCCACGGAGACGTAGAGGCCAAATCGCCCGGAATGTTGTCAAATATTACCGTCGAGGTGGTAGGTTGGGTAAGGATAGGTTATATTACGTTATTGATGTATATAAAGGACCCACGTAGAGGTAGAGGCCAACAAGCCAGGAATGTGGACAAATATTACCGCCGAGATGTTAGTTTGGGTTAGGTTAGGTTATGTTACGTTATTGATGTATATAAAGGTCCCACGGAGACGTAGAGGCCAACAAGCCAGGAATGTGGTCAAATATTACCGCCGAGATGTTAGGTTGGGTTAGGTTAGGTTATATTACGTTATTGAATTATATAAAGGTCCTACGGAGACGTAGAGGCCAACAAGCCAGGAATGTGGTCAAATATTACCGCCGAGATGTTAGATTGGGTTAGGCTAGCTTATATTATGTTATTTATCTCTATAAAGGTCCCACGGAGACGTGGAGGCCAACAAGCCAGGAATGTGGTCAAATATTACCGCCGAGATGATAGGTTAGGTTAGGTTAGGTTATATTACGTTATTGAAGTATATAAAGGTTCTACGGAGACGCAGAGGCCAACAAGCCAGGAATGTGGTCAAATATTACCGCCGAGATGTTAGATTGGGTTAGGCTAGCTTACATTATGTTATTTGTGTATATAAAGGTCCCACGGATACGTAAAGGCCAACTCGCCAGGAATGTTGTCAAATATTACCGCCGAGATGTTAGTTTGGGTTAGGTTAGGTTATATTACATTATTGATGTATATGAAGGTCAAACGGAGACGTAGAGGCCAACTCGCCAGGAATGTGGTCAAATATTACCGCCGAGATGATAGGTTAGGTTAGGTTACGTTATATTACGTTATTGATGTATATGAAGGTCAAACGGAGACGTAGAGGCCAACTCGCCAGGTATGTTGTCAAATATTACCGCCGAGATGTTAGATTGGGTCAGGCTAGCTTATATTATGTTATTGATGTATATAAAGGTCCCACGTAGAGGTAGAGGCCAACAAGCCAGGAATATGGACAAATATTACCGCCGAGATGTTAGTTTGGGTTAGGTTAGGTTATGTTACGTTATTGATGTATATAAAGGTCCCACGGAGACGTAGAGGCCAACAAGCCAGGAATGTGCTCAAATATTACCGCCGAGATGTTAGGTTGGGTTAGGTTAGGTTATATTACGTTATTGAATTATATAAAGGTCCCACGGAGACGTGGAGGCCAACAAGCCAGGAATGTGGTCAAATATTACCGCCGAGATGATAGGTTAGGTTAGGTTAGGTTATATTACGTGATTGATGTATATAAAAGTCCCACGGAGACGGAGAAGCCAACTCGCCAGGAATGATGTCAAACATTATCGCCGAGATGTTAGGATGGGTTAGGTTAGGTTATATTACGTTATTGATGTATATAAATGTCCCACGGAGACGTAGAGGCCAACTCGGCAGGTATGTTGTCAAATATTACCGCCGAGATGTTAGGTTGGGTTAGGTTAGGTTATATTACGTGATTGATGTATATAAAAGTCCCACGGAGACGGAGAAGCCAACTCGCCAGGAAAGATGTCAAATATTACCGCCGAGATGATAGGTTAGGTTAGGTTAGGTTATATTACGATATTGAAGTATATAAAGGTTCTACGGAGACGCAGAGGCCAACAAGCCAGGAATGTGGTCAATTATTACCGCCGAGATGTTAGATTGGGTTAGGCTAGCTTATATTATGTTATTTATGTATATAAAGGTCACACGGAGACGTAGAGTCCAACAAGCCAGGAATGTGCTCAAATATTACCGCCGAGATGTTAGGTTGGGTTAGGTTAGGTTGTATTGCGTTATTGATGTATATAAACATCCCACGGACACGTAGAGGCCAACTCGCCAGGTATGTTGTCAAATATTACCGCCGAGATGTTAGATTGGGTCAGGCTAGCTTATATTATGTTATTGATGTATATGAAGGTCCCACGGAGACGTAGAGGCCAACTCGCCAGGTATGTTGTCAAATAGTACCGCCGAGATGTTAGGTTGGGTTAGGTTATGTTATATTACGTTATAGATGTATATAAAGGTCCCACGG
This sequence comes from Xylocopa violacea, assembly GCA_963969225.1. Lineage (NCBI taxonomy): Eukaryota > Metazoa > Arthropoda > Insecta > Hymenoptera > Apidae > Xylocopa > Xylocopa violacea. Next base: position 254,414 of record CAXAJV010000463.1, on the reverse strand, counting down.
AGACGTAGAGGCCAACTCGCCAGGAATGTTTTCAAATATTACCGCCGAGATGATAGGTTGGGTTAGGTTAGGTTATATTACGTTATTGATGTATATGAAGGTCAAACGGAGACGTAGAGGCCAACACGCCAGGAATGATGTCAAATATTACCGCCGAGATGTTAGGTTGGGTTATGTTAGGTTATATTACGTTATTGATGTATATAAAAGACCCACGGAGAAGGAGAAACCAACTCGCCAGGAATGTTGTAAAATATTACCGCCGAGATGTTAGATTGGGTTAGGTTAAGTTGTATTACGTTATTGAAGTATATAAAGGTTCTACGGAGACGCAGAGGCCAACAAGCCAGGAATGTGGTCAAATATTACCGCCGAGATGTTAGATTGGGTTAGGCTAGCTTACATTATGTTATTTGTGTATATAAAGGTCCCACGGATACGTAGAGGCCAACTCGCCAGGAATGTGGTCAAATATTACCGCCGAGATGATAGGTTGGGTAAGGTTAGGTTATATTACGTTATTGATGTATATGAAGGTCAAACGGAGACGTAGAGGCCAACTCGCCAGGAATGATGTCAAATATTACCGCCGAGATGTTAGGTTGGGTTATGTTAGGTTATATTATGTTATTGATGTATATAAAGGTCCCACGGAGACGTAGAGGCCAAATCGCCCGGAATGTTGTCAAATATTACCGCCGAGGTGATAGGTTGGGTTAGGTTAGGTTATATAAAGTTATTGATGTATATGAAGGTCAAACGGGGACGTAGAGGCCAACTCGCCAGGAATGTTGTCGAATATTACCGCCGAGATGTTAGGTTGCGATAGGTTAGGTTATATTACGTTATTGATGTATATAAAGGTCCCACGGAGACGTAAAGGCCAACTCGCCAGGAATGTTGTCAAATATTACCGCCGAGATGATAGGTTGGGTTAGGTTACGTTATATTACGTTATTGATGTATATGAAGGTCAAACGGAGACGTAGGGGCCAAGTCGGCAGGTATGTTGTCAAATATTACCGCCGAGATGTTAGGTTGGGTTAGGTTAGGTTATATTACGTTATTGATGTATATAAATGTCCCACGGAGACGTAGAGGCCAACTCGGCAGGTATGTTGTCAAATATTACCGCCGAGATGTTAGTTTGGGTTAGGTTAGGTTATATTAAGTTATTGATGTATATGAAGGTCAAACGGAGACGTAGAGGCCAACTCGCCAGGAATGTTGTCAAATATTACCGCCGAGATGTTAGTTTGGGTTAGGTTAGGTTATATTACATTATTGATGTATATGAAGGTCAAACGGAGACGTAGAGGCCAACTCGCCCGGAATGATGTCAAATATTACCGCCGAGATGTTAGGTTGTGTTACGTTAGGTTACATTACATTATTGATGTATATAAATGTCCCACGGAGACGTAGAGGCCAACAAGACAGGAATGTGGTCAAATATTACCGCCGAAATGTTAGATTGGGTTAGGCTAGGTTATATTACTTTATTGAATTATATAAAGGTCCTACGGAGACGTAGAGGCCAACAAGCCAGGAATGTGGTCAAATATTACCGCCGAGATGTTAGATTGGGTTAGGCTAGCTTATATTATGTTATTTGTGTATATAAAGGTCCCACGGAGGCGTGGAGGCCAACAAGCCAGGAATGTGGTCAAATATTACCGCCGAGATGATAGGTTAGGTTATATTACGTTATAGATGTATATAAAGGTCCCACGGAGACGTAGAGGCCAACTCGCCAGGAATGTTTTCAAATATTACCGCCGAGATGATAGGTTGGGTTAGGTTACGTTATATTACGTTATTGATGTATATGAAGGTCAAACGGAGACCTAGAGGCCAACTCGCCAGGAATGATGTCAAATATTACCGCCGAGATGTTAGGTTGGGTTAGGTTAGGTTATATTACGATATTGATGTATATAAATGTCCGACGGAGACGGAGAAGCCAACTCGCCAGGCATGTTGTCAAATATTACAGCCGAGGTGTTAGGTTGGGTTAGGTTAGGTTATATTACGTTATTGATGTATATAAATGTCCCACGGAGACGTAGAGGCCAACTCGGCAGGTATGTTGTCAAATATTACCGCCGAGATGTTAGGTTGGGTTAGGTTAGGTTCTATTACGTTATTGATGTATATGAAGTTCAAAAGGAGACGTAGAAGCCAAAACGCCAGGAATGATGTCAAATATTACCGCCGAGATGTTAGGTTGGGTTATGTTAGGTTACATTACATTATTGATATATATAAATGTCCCACGGAGACGTAGAGGCCAACAAGCCAGGAATGTGGTCAAATATTACCGCCGAGATGTTAGATTGGGTTAGGCTAGGTTATATTACTTTATTGAATTATATAAAGGTCCTACGGAGACGTAGAGGCCAACAAGCCAGGAATGTGGTCAAATATTACCGCCGAGATGTTAGATTGGGTTTGGCTAGCTTATATTATGTTATTTATGTATATAAAGGTCCCACGGAGACGTGGAGGCCAACAAGCCAGGAATGTTGTAAAATATTATCGCCGAGATGTTAGGTTGGGTTAGGTTAGGTTATATTACGTTATTGATGTATATAAAGGTCCCACGGAGAAGTAGAGGCCAACAAGACAGGAATGTGGTCAAATATTACCGCCGAGATGTTAGATTGGGTTAGGTTAGGTTATATTACGTTATTGAAGTATATAAAGGTTCTACGGAGACGCAGAGGCCAACAAGCCAGGAATGTGGTCAAATATTACCGCCGAGATGTTAGATTGGGTTAGGCTAGCTTACATTATGTTATTTGTGTATATAAAGGTCCCACGGATACGTAGAGGCCAACTCGCCAGGAATGTGGTCAAATATTACCGCCGAGATGATAGGTTGGGTAAGGTTAGGTTATACTACGTTATTGATGTATATGAAGGTCAAACGGAGACGTAGGGGCCAAGTCGGCAGGTATGTTGTCAAATATTACCGCCGAGATGTTAGGTTGGGTTAGGTTAGGTTATATTACGTTATTGATGTATATAAATGTCCCACGGAGACGTAGAGGCCAACTCGGCAGGTATGTTGTCAAATATTACCGCCGAGATGTTAGTTTGGGTTAGGTTAGGTTATATTAAGTTATTGATGTATATGAAGGTCAAACGGAGACGTAGAGGCCAACTCGCCAGGAATGTTGTCAAATATTACCGCCGAGATGTTAGTTTGGGTTAGGTTAGGTTATATTACATTATTGATGTATATGAAGGTCAAACGGAGACGTAGAGGCCAACTCGCCCGGAATGATGTCAAATATTACCGCCGAGATGTTAGGTTGGGTTATGTTAGGTTACATTACATTATTGATATATATAAATGTCCCACGGAGACGTAGAGGCCAACAAGCCAGGAATGTGGTCAAATATTACCGCCGAGATGTTAGATTGGGTTAGGCTAGGTTATATTACTTTATTGAATTATATAATGGTCCTACGGAGACGTAGAGGCCAACAAGACAGGAATGTGGTCAAATATTACCGCCGAGATGTTAGATTGGGTTTGGCTAGCTTATATTATGTTATTTATGTATATAAAGGTCCCACGGAGACGTGGAGGCCAACAAGCCAGGAATGTTGTAAAATATTATCGCCGAAATGTTAGGTTGGGTTAGGTTAGGTTATATTACGTTATTGATGTATATAAAGGTCCCACGGAGAAGTAGAGGCCAACAAGACAGGAATGTGGTCAAATATTACCGCCGAGATGTTAGATTGGGTTAGGTTAGGTTATATTACGTTATTGAAGTATATAAAGGTTCTACGGAGACGTAGAGGCCAACTCGGCAGGTATGTTGTCAAATATTACCGCCGAGATGTTAGGTTGGGTTAGGTTAGGTTCTATTACGTTATTGATGTATATGAAGTTCAAAAGGAGACGTAGAAGCCAAAACGCCAGGAATGATGTCAAATATTACCGCCGAGATGTTAGGTTGGGTTATGTTAGGTTACATTACATTATTGATATATATAAATGTCCCACGGAGACGTAGAGGCCAACAAGACAGGAATGTGGTCAAATATTACCGCCGAAATGTTAGATTGGGTTAGGTTAGGTTATATTAAGTTATTGATGTATATGAAGGTCAAACGGAGACGTAGAGGCCAACTCGCCAGGAATGTTGTCAAATATTACCGCCGACATGTTAGTTTGGGTTAGGTTAGGTTATATTACATTATTGATGTAAATAAAGGTCAAACGGAGACGTAGAGGCCAACTCGCCAGGAATGATGTCAAATATTACCGCCGAGATGTTAGGTTGGGTTAGGTTAGGTTATATTACGATATTGATGTATATAAATGTCCCACGGAGACGTAGAGGCCAACTCGGCAGGTATGTTGTCAAATATTACCGCCGAGATGTTAGGTTGGGTTAGGTTAGGTTCTATTACGTTATTGATGTATATGAAGTTCAAAAGGAGACGTAGAAGCCAAAACGCAAGGAATGATGTCAAATATTACCGCCGAGATGTTAGGTTGGGTTATGTTAGGTTACATTACATTATTGATATATATAAATGTCCCACGGAGACGTAGAGGCCAACAAGCCAGGAATGTGGTCAAATATTACCGCCGAGATGTTAGATTGGGTTTGGCTAGCTTATATTATGTTATTTATGTATATAAAGGTCCCACGGAGACGTGGAGGCCAACAAGCCAGGAATGTTGTAAAATATTATCGCCGAGATGTTAGGTTGGGTTAGGTTAGGTTATATTACGTTATTGATGTATATAAAGGTCCCACGGAGACGTAAAGGCCAACTCGCCAGGAATGTTGTCAAATATTACCGCCGAGATGATAGGTTGGGTTAGGTTACGTTATATTACGTTATTGATGTATATGAAGGTCAAACGGAGACGTAGGGGCCAAGTCGGCAGGTATGTTGTCAAATATTACCGCCGAGATGTTAGGTTGGGTTAGGTTAGGTTATATTACGTTATTGATGTATATAAATGTCCCACGGAGACGTAGAGGCCAACTCGGCAGGTATGTTGTCAAATATTACCGCCGAGATGTTAGTTTGGGTTAGGTTAGGTTATATTAAGTTATTGATGTATATGAAGGTCAAACGGAGACGTAGAGGCCAACTCGCCAGGAATGTTGTCAAATATTACCGCCGAGATGTTAGTTTGGGTTAGGTTAGGTTATATTACATTATTGATGTATATGAAGGTCAAACGGAGACGTAGAGGCCAACTCGCCCGGAATGATGTCAAATATTACCGCCGAGATGTTAGGTTGTGTTACGTTAGGTTACATTACATTATTGATGTATATAAATGTCCCACGGAGACGTAGAGGCCAACAAGACAGGAATGTGGTCAAATATTACCGCCGAAATGTTAGATTGGGTTAGGCTAGGTTATATTACTTTATTGAATTATATAAAGGTCCTACGGAGACGTAGAGGCCAACAAGCCAGGAATGTGGTCAAATATTACCGCCGAGATGTTAGATTGGGTTAGGCTAGCTTATATTATGTTATTTGTGTATATAAAGGTCCGACGGAGGCGTGGAGGCCAACAAGCCAGGAATGTGGTCAAATATTACCGCCGAGATGATAGGTTAGGTTATATTACGTTATAGATGTATATAAAGGTCCCACGGAGACGTAGAGGCCAACTCGCCAGGAATGTTTTCAAATATTACCGCCGAGATGATAGGTTGGGTTAGGTTACGTTATATTACGTTATTGATGTATATGAAGGTCAAACGGAGACCTAGAGGCCAACTCGCCAGGAATGATGTCAAATATTACCGCCGAGATGTTAGGTTGGGTTAGGTTAGGTTATATTACGATATTGATGTATATAAATGTCCGACGGAGACGGAGAAGCCAACTCGCCAGGCATGTTGTCAAATATTACAGCCGAGGTGTTAGGTTGGGTTAGGTTAGGTTATATTACGTTATTGATGTATATAAATGTCCCACGGAGACGTAGAGGCCAACTCGGCAGGTATGTTGTCAAATATTACCGCCGAGATGTTAGGTTGGGTTAGGTTAGGTTCTATTACGTTATTGATGTATATGAAGTTCAAAAGGAGACGTAGAAGCCAAAACGCCAGGAATGATGTCAAATATTACCGCCGAGATGTTAGGTTGGGTTATGTTAGGTTACATTACATTATTGATATATATAAATGTCCCACGGAGACGTAGAGGCCAACAAGCCAGGAATGTGGTCAAATATTACCGCCGAGATGTTAGATTGGGTTAGGCTAGGTTATATTACTTTATTGAATTATATAAAGGTCCTACGGAGACGTAGAGGCCAACAAGCCAGGAATGTGGTCAAATATTACCGCCGAGATGTTAGATTGGGTTTGGCTAGCTTATATTATGTTATTTATGTATATAAAGGTCCCACGGAGACGTGGAGGCCAACAAGCCAGGAATGTTGTAAAATATTATCGCCGAGATGTTAGGTTGGGTTAGGTTAGGTTATATTACGTTATTGATGTATATAAAGGTCCCACGGAGAAGTAGAGGCCAACAAGACAGGAATGTGGTCAAATATTACCGCCGAGATGTTAGATTGGGTTAGGTTAGGTTATATTACGTTATTGAAGTATATAAAGGTTCTACGGAGACGCAGAGGCCAACAAGCCAGGAATGTGGTCAAATATTACCGCCGAGATGTTAGATTGGGTTAGGCTAGCTTACATTATGTTATTTGTGTATATAAAGGTCCCACGGATACGTAGAGGCCAACTCGCCAGGAATGTGGTCAAATATTACCGCCGAGATGATAGGTTGGGTAAGGTTAGGTTATACTACGTTATTGATGTATATGAAGGTCAAACGGAGACGTAGGGGCCAAGTCGGCAGGTATGTTGTCAAATATTACCGCCGAGATGTTAGGTTGGGTTAGGTTAGGTTATATTACGTTATTGATGTATATAAATGTCCCACGGAGACGTAGAGGCCAACTCGGCAGGTATGTTGTCAAATATTACCGCCGAGATGTTAGTTTGGGTTAGGTTAGGTTATATTAAGTTATTGATGTATATGAAGGTCAAACGGAGACGTAGAGGCCAACTCGCCAGGAATGTTGTCAAATATTACCGCCGAGATGTTAGTTTGGGTTAGGTTAGGTTATATTACATTATTGATGTATATGAAGGTCAAACGGAGACGTAGAGGCCAACTCGCCCGGAATGATGTCAAATATTACCGCCGAGATGTTAGGTTGGGTTATGTTAGGTTACATTACATTATTGATATATATAAATGTCCCACGGAGACGTAGAGGCCAACAAGCCAGGAATGTGGTCAAATATTACCGCCGAGATGTTAGATTGGGTTAGGCTAGGTTATATTACTTTATTGAATTATATAATGGTCCTACGGAGACGTAGAGGCCAACAAGACAGGAATGTGGTCAAATATTACCGCCGAGATGTTAGATTGGGTTTGGCTAGCTTATATTATGTTATTTATGTATATAAAGGTCCCACGGAGACGTGGAGGCCAACAAGCCAGGAATGTTGTAAAATATTATCGCCGAAATGTTAGGTTGGGTTAGGTTAGGTTATATTACGTTATTGATGTATATAAAGGTCCCACGGAGAAGTAGAGGCCAACAAGACAGGAATGTGGTCAAATATTACCGCCGAGATGTTAGATTGGGTTAGGTTAGGTTATATTACGTTATTGAAGTATATAAAGGTTCTACGGAGACGTAGAGGCCAACTCGGCAGGTATGTTGTCAAATATTACCGCCGAGATGTTAGGTTGGGTTAGGTTAGGTTCTATTACGTTATTGATGTATATGAAGTTCAAAAGGAGACGTAGAAGCCAAAACGCCAGGAATGATGTCAAATATTACCGCCGAGATGTTAGGTTGGGTTATGTTAGGTTACATTACATTATTGATATATATAAATGTCCCACGGAGACGTAGAGGCCAACAAGACAGGAATGTGGTCAAATATTACCGCCGAAATGTTAGATTGGGTTAGGTTAGGTTATATTAAGTTATTGATGTATATGAAGGTCAAACGGAGACGTAGAGGCCAACTCGCCAGGAATGTTGTCAAATATTACCGCCGACATGTTAGTTTGGGTTAGGTTAGGTTATATTACATTATTGATGTAAATAAAGGTCAAACGGAGACGTAGAGGCCAACTCGCCAGGAATGATGTCAAATATTACCGCCGAGATGTTAGGTTGGGTTAGGTTAGGTTATATTACGATATTGATGTATATAAATGTCCCACGGAGACGTAGAGGCCAACTCGGCAGGTATGTTGTCAAATATTACCGCCGAGATGTTAGGTTGGGTTAGGTTAGGTTATATTACGTTATTGATGTATATAAATGTCCCACGGAGACGTAGAGGCCAACTCGGCAGGTATGTTGTCAAATATTACCGCCGAGATGATAGGTTGGGTTAGGTTACGTTATATTACGTTATTGATGTATATGAAGGTCAAACGGAGACCTAGAGCCCAACTCGCCAGGAATGATGTCAAATATTACCGCCGAGATGTTAGGTTGGGTTAGGTTAGGTTATATTACGATATTGATGTATATAAATGTCCCACGGAGACGTAGAGGCCAACAAGACAGGAATGTGGTCAAATATTACCGCCGAAATGTTAGATTGGGTTAGGCTAGGTTATATTACTTTATTGAATTATATAAAGGTCCTACGGAGACGTAGAGGCCAACAAGCCAGGAATGTGGTCAAATATTACCGCCGAGATGTTAGATTGGGTTAGGCTAGCTTATATTATGTTATTTATGTATATAAAGGTCCCACGGAGACGTGGAGGCCAACAAGCGAGGAATGTGGTCAAATATTACCGCCGAGATGATAGGTTAGGTTAGGTTAGGTTATATTACGTTATTGATGTATATGAAGGTCAAACGGAGACGTAGAGGCCAACTCGCCAGGAATGATGTCAAATATTACCGCCGAGATGATAGGTTGGGTTAGGTTAGGTTCTATTACGTTATTGATGTATATGAAGGTCAAACGGAGACGTAGAATCCAACACGCCAGGAATGATGTCAAATATTACCGCCGAGATGTTAGGTTGCGTTAGGTTAGGTTATATTCCGCTATTGATGTATATAAAGGTCCCACGGAGACGTAAAGGCCAACTCGCCAGGAATGTTGTCAAATATTACCGCCGAGATGATAGGTTGGGTTAGGTTACGTTACATTACGTTATTGATGTATATAAAGGTCCCACGGAGACGGAGAAGCCAACTCGCCAGGCATGTTGTCAAATATTACAGCCGAGATGTTAGGTTGGGTTTGGCTAGCTTATATTATGTTATTTATGTATATGAAGGTCAAACGGAGACGTAGAGGCCAACTCGCCAGGAATGATGTCAAATATTACCGCCGAGATGATAGGTTGTGTTAGGTTAGGTTATATTACGTTATTGATGTATATGAAGGTCAAACGGAGACGTAGAGGCCAACACGCCAGGAATGATGTCAAATATTACCGCCGAGATGTTAGGTTGGGTTAGGTTAGGTTATATTACGATATTGATGTATGTAAATGTCCCACGGAGACGGAGAAGCCAACTCGCCAGGCATGTTGTCAAATATTACAGCCGAGATGTTAGGTTGGGTTGGGTTAGGTTATATTACGTTATTGATGTATATAAATGTCCAACGGAGACGTAGAGGCCAACTCGGCAGGTATGTTGTCAAATATTACCGCCGAGATGTTAGGTTGGGTTAGGTTAGGTTCTATTACGTTATTGATGTATATGAAGTTCAAAAGGAGACGTAGAAGCCAAAACGCCAGGAATGATGTCAAATATTACCGCCGAGATGTTAGGTTGGGTTATGTTAGGTTACATTACATTATTGATATATATAAATGTCCCACGGAGACGTAGAGGCCAACAAGACAGGAATGTGGTCAAATATTACCGCCGAAATGTTAGATTGGGTTAGGCTAGGTTATATTACTTTATTGAATTATATAAAGGTCCTACGGAGACGTGGAGGCCAACAAGCCAGGAATGTGGTCAAATATTACCGCCGAGATGTTAGATTGGGTTAGGCTAGCTTATATTATGTTATTTATGTATATAAAGGTCCCACGGAGACGTGGAGGCCAACAAGCCAGGAATGTGGTCAAATATTACCGCCGAGATGATAGGTTAGGTTAGGTTAGGTTATATTACGTTATTGATGTATATGAAGGTCAAACGGAGACGTAGAGGCCAACTCGCCAGGAATGATGTCAAATATTACCGCCGAGATGATAGGTTGGGTTAGGTTAGGTTCTATTACGTTATTGATGTATATGAAGGTCAAACGGAGACGTAGAATCCAACACGCCAGGAATGATGTCAAATATTACCGCCGAGATGTTAGGTTGGGTTATGTTAGGTTATATTACGTTATAGATGTATATAAAGGTCCCACGGAGACGGAGAAGCCAACTCGCCAGGCATGTTGTCAAATATTACAGCCGAGATGTTAGGTTGGGTTAGGTTAGGTTACATTACGTTATTGATGTATATAAAGGTCCCACGGAGACGGAGAAGCCAACTCGCCAGGCATGTTGTCAAATATTACAGCCGAGATGTTAGGTTGGGTTAGGTTACGTTATATTACGTTATTGATGTATATGAAGTTCAAAAGGAGACGTAGAAGCCAAAACGCCAGGAATGATGTCAAATATTACCGCCGAGATGTTAGGTTGGGTTATGTTAGGTTACATTACGTTATTGATGTATATAAAGGTCCCACGGAGACGGAGAAGCCAACTCGCCAGGCATGTTGTCAAATATTACAGCCGAGATGTTAGGTTGGGTTATGTTAGGTTACATTATGTTATAGATGTATATAAAGGTCCCACGGAGATGTAGAGGCCAACAAGCCAGGAATGTGGTCAAATATTACCGCCGAGATGTTAGATTGGGTTAGGCTAGCTTATATTATGTTATTTATGTATATAAAGGTCCCACGGAGACGTGGAGGCCAACAAGCCAGGAATGTTGTAAAATATTATCGCCGAGATGTTAGGTTGGGTTAGGTTAGGTTATATTACGTTATTGATGTATATAAAGGTCCCACGGAGAAGTAGAGGCCAACAAGACAGGAATGTGGTCAAATATTACCGCCGAGATGTTAGATTGGGTTAGGTTAGGTTATATTACGTTATTGAAGTATATAAAGGTTCTACGGAGACGCAGAGGCCAACAAGCCAGGAATGTGGTCAAATATTACCGCCGAGATGTTAGATTGTGTTAGGCTAGCTTACATTATGTTATTTGTGTATATAAAGGTCCCACGGATACGTAGAGGCCAACTCGCCAGGAATGTGGTCAAATATTACCGCCGAGATGATAGGTTGGGTAAGGTTAGGTTATACTACGTTATTGATGTATATGAAGGTCAAAGGGAGACGTAGAGGCCAACTCGCCAGGAATGATGTCAAATATTACCGCCGAGATGTTAGGTTGGGTTAGGTTAGGTTATATTACGTTATAGATGTATATAAAGGTCCCACGGAGACGGAGAAGCCAACTCGCCAGGCATGTTGTCAAATATTACAGCCGAGATGTTAGGTTGGGTTAGGTTAGGTTATATTACGTTATTGATGTATATAAATGTCCCACGGAGACGTAGAGGCCAACTCGGCAGGTATGTTGTGAAATATTACCGCCGAGATGTTAGGTTGGGTTAGGCTAGGTTATATTACGTGATTGATGTATATAAAAGTCCCACGGAGAAGGAGAAACCAACTCGCCAGGAATGTTGTAAAATATTACCGCCGAGATGTTAGATTGGGTTAGGTTAAGTTGTATTACGTTATTGAAGTATATAAAGGTTCTACGGAGACGCAGAGGCCAACAAGCCAGGAATGTGGTCAAATATTACCGCCGAGATGTTAGATTGGGTTAGGCTGGCTTACATTATGTTATTTGTGTATATAAAGGTCCCACGGATACGTAGAGGCCAACTTGCCAGGAATGTGGTCAAATATTACCGCCGAGATGATAGGTTGGGTAAGGTTAGGTTATATTACGTTATTGATGTATATGAAGGTCAAACGGAGACGTAGAGGCCAACTCGCCAGGAATGATGTCAAATATTACCGCCGAGATGATAGGTTGGGTTAGGTTAGGTTCTATTACGTTATTGATGTATATGAAGGTCAAACGGAGACGTAGAGGCCAACTCGCCAAGAGTGTTGTCAAATATTACTGCCGAGATGTTAGGTTGCGTTAGGTTAGGTTATATTCCGCTATTGATGTATATAAAGGTCCCAGGGAGACGTAAAGGCCAACTCGCCAGGAATGTTGTCAAATATTACCGCCGAGATGATAGGTTGGGTTAGGTTACGTTATATTACGTTATTGATGTATATGAAGGTCAAACGGAGACCTAGAGGCCAACTCGCCAGGAATGATGTCAAATATTACCGCCGAGATGTTAGGTTGGGTTAGGTTAGGTTATATTACGATATTGATGTATATAAATGTCCCACGGAGACGGAGAAGCCAACTCGCCAGGCATGTTGTCAAATATTACAGCCGAGATGTTAGGTTGGGTTAGGTTAGGTTATATTACATTATTGATGTATATAAATGTCCCACGGAGACGTAGAGGCCAACAAGACAGGAATGTGGTCAAATATTACCGCCGAAATGTTAGATTGGGTTAGGCTAGGTTATATTACTTTATTGAATTATATAAAGGTCCTACGGAGACGTGGAGGCCAACAAGCCAGGAATGTGGTCAAATATTACCGCCGAGATGTTAGATTGGGTTAGGCTAGCTTATATTATGTTATTTATGTATATAAAGGTCCCACGGAGACGTGGAGGCCAACAAGCCAGGAATGTGGTCAAATATTACCGCCGAGATGATAGGTTAGGTTAGGTTAGGTTATATTACGTTATTGATGTATATGAAGGTCAAACGGAGACGTAGAGGCCAACTCGCCAGGAATGATGTCAAATATTACCGCCGAGATGATAGGTTGGGTTAGGTTAGGTTCTATTACGTTATTGATGTATATGAAGGTCAAACGGAGACGTAGAATCCAACACGCCAGGAATGATGTCAAATATTACCGCCGAGATGTTAGGTTGGGTTATGTTAGGTTATATTACGTTATAGATGTATATAAAGGTCCCACGGAGACGGAGAAGCCAACTCGCCAGGCATGTTGTCAAATATTACAGCCGAGATGTTAGGTTGGGTTAGGTTAGGTTACATTACGTTATTGATGTATATAAAGGTCCCACGGAGACGGAGAAGCCAACTCGCCAGGCATGTTGTCAAATATTACAGCCGAGATGTTAGGTTGGGTTAGGTTACGTTATATTACGTTATTGATGTATATGAAGTTCAAAAGGAGACGTAGAAGCCAAAACGCCAGGAATGATGTCAAATATTACCGCCGAGATGTTAGGTTGGGTTATGTTAGGTTACATTACGTTATTGATGTATATAAAGGTCCCACGGAGACGGAGAAGCCAACTCGCCAGGCATGTTGTCAAATATTACAGCCGAGATGTTAGGTTGGGTTATGTTAGGTTACATTACGTTATAGATGTATATAAAGGTCCCACGGAGATGTAGAGGCCAACAAGCCAGGAATGTGGTCAAATATTACCGCCGAGATGTTAGATTGGGTTAGGCTAGCTTATATTATGTTATTTATGTATATAAAGGTCCCACGGAGACGTGGAGGCCAACAAGCCAGGAATGTTGTAAAATATTATCGCCGAGATGTTAGGTTGGGTTAGGTTAGGTTATATTACGTTATTGATGTATATAAAGGTCCCACGGAGAAGTAGAGGCCAACAAGACAGGAATGTGGTCAAATATTACCGCCGAGATGTTAGATTGGGTTAGGTTAGGTTATATTACGTTATTGAAGTATATAAAGGTTCTACGGAGACGCAGAGGCCAACAAGCCAGGAATGTGGTCAAATATTACCGCCGAGATGTTAGATTGTGTTAGGCTAGCTTACATTATGTTATTTGTGTATATAAAGGTCCCACGGATACGTAGAGTCCAACTCGCCAGGAATGTGGTCAAATATTACCGCCGAGATGATAGGTTGGGTAAGGTTAGGTTATACTACGTTATTGATGTATATGAAGGTCAAAGGGAGACGTAGAGGCCAACTCGCCAGGAATGATGTCAAATATTACAGCCGAGATGTTAGGTTGGGTTAGGTTAGGTTATATTACGTTATTGATGTATATAAATGTCCAACGGAGACGTAGAGGCCAACTCGGCAGGTATGTTGTCAAATATTACCGCCGAGATGTTAGGTTGGGTTAGGTTAGGTTCTATTACGTTATTGATGTATATGAAGTTCAAAAGGGGACGTAGAAGCCAAAACGCCAGGAATGATGTCAAATATTACCGCCGAGATGTTAGGTTGGGTTATGTTAGGTTACATTACATTATTGATATATATAAATGTCCCACGGAGACGTAGAGGCCAACAAGACAGGAATGTGGTCAAATATTACCGCCGAAATGTTAGATTGGGTTAGGCTAGGTTATATTACTTTATTGAATTATATAAAGGTCCTACGGAGACGTGGAGGCCAACAAGCCAGGAATGTGGTCAAATATTACCGCCGAGATGTTAGATTGGGTTAGGCTAGCTTATATTATGTTATTTATGTATATAAAGGTCCCACGGAGACGTGGAGGCCAACAAGCCAGGAATGTGGTCAAATATTACCGCCGAGATGATAGGTTAGGTTAGGTTAGGTTATATTACGTTATTGATGTATATGAAGGTCAAACGGAGACGTAGAGGCCAACTCGCCAGGAATGATGTCAAATATTACCGCCGAGATGATAGGTTGGGTTAGGTTAGGTTCTATTACGTTATTGATGTATATGAAGGTCAAACGGAGACGTAGAATCCAACACGCCAGGAATGATGTCAAATATTACCGCCGAGATGTTAGGTTGGGTTATGTTAGGTTATATTACGTTATAGATGTATATAAAGGTCCCACGTAGACGGAGAAGCCAACTCGCCAGGCATGTTGTCAAATATTACAGCCGAGATGTTAGGTTGGGTTAGGTTAGGTTACATTACGTTATTGATGTATATAAAGGTCCCACGGAGACGGAGAAGCCAACTCGCCAGGCATGTTGTCAAATATTACAGCCGAGATGTTAGGTTGGGTTAGGTTACGTTATATTACGTTATTGATGTATATGAAGTTCAAAAGGAGACGTAGAAGCCAAAACGCCAGGAATGATGTCAAATATTACCGCCGAGATGTTAGGTTGGGTTATGTTAGGTTACATTACGTTATTGATGTATATAAAGGTCCCACGGAGACGGAGAAGCCAACTCGCCAGGCATGTTGTCAAATATTACAGCCGAGATGTTAGGTTGGGTTATGTTAGGTTACATTATGTTATAGATGTATATAAAGGTCCCACGGAGATGTAGAGGCCAACAAGCCAGGAATGTGGTCAAATATTACCGCCGAGATGTTAGATTGGGTTAGGCTAGCTTATATTATGTTATTTATGTATATAAAGGTCCCACGGAGACGTGGAGGCCAACAAGCCAGGAATGTTGTAAAATATTATCGCCGAGATGTTAGGTTGGGTTAGGTTAGGTTATATTACGTTATTGATGTATATAAAGGTCCCACGGAGAAGTAGAGGCCAACAAGACAGGAGTGTGGTCAAATATTACCGCCGAGATGTTAGATTGGGTTAGGTTAGGTTATATTACGTTATTGAAGTATATAAAGGTTCTACGGAGACGCAGAGGCCAACAAGCCAGGAATGTGGTCAAATATTACCGCCGAGATGTTAGATTGTGTTAGGCTAGCTTACATTATGTTATTTGTGTATATAAAGGTCCCACGGATACGTAGAGGCCAACTCGCCAGGAATGTGGTCAAATATTACCGCCGAGATGATAGGTTGGGTAAGGTTAGGTTATACTACGTTATTGATGTATATGAAGGTAAAAGGGAGACGTAGAGGCCAACTCGCCAGGAATGATGTCAAATATTACCGCCGAGATGTTAGGTTGGGTTAGGTTAGGTTATATTACGATATTGATGTATATTAATGTCCCACGGAGACGGAGAAGCCAACTCGCCAGGCATGTTGCCAAATATTACAGCCGAGATGTTAGATTGGGTTAGGCTAGGTTGTATTACTTTATTGAATTATATAAAGGTCCTACGGAGACGTAGAGGCCAACAAGCCAGGAATGTGGTCAAATATTACCGCCGAGATGTTAGATTGGGTTAGGCTAGCTTATATTATGTTATTTATGTATATAAAGGTCCCACGGAGACGTGGAGGCCAACAAGCCAGGAATGTGGTCAAATATTACCGCCGAGATGATAGGTTAGGTTAGGTTAGGTTATATTACGTTATTGATGTATATGAAGGTCAAACGGTGACGTAGAGGCCAACTCGCCAGGAATGATGTCAAATATTACCGCCGAGATGATAGGTTGGGTTAGGTTAGGTTATATTACGTTATTGATGTATATAAATGTCCCACGGAGACGTAGAGGCCAACTCGGCAGGTATGTTGTGAAATATTACCGCCGAGATGTTAGGTTGGGTTAGGCTAGGTTATATTACGTGATTGATGTATATAAAAGTCCCACGGAGAAGGAGAAACCAACTCGCCAGGAATGTTGTAAAATATTACCGCCGAGATGTTAGATTGGGTTAGGTTAAGTTGTATTACGTTATTGAAGTATATAAAGGTTCTACGGAGACGCAGAGGCCAACAAGCCAGGAATGTGGTCCAATATTACCGCCGAGATGTTAGATTGGGTTAGGCTAGCTTACATTATGTTATTTGTGTATATAAAGGTCCCACGGATACGTAGAGGCCAACTTGCCAGGAATGTGGTCAAATATTACCGCCGAGATGATAGGTTGGGTAAGGTTAGGTTATATTACGTTATTGATGTATATGAAGGTCAAACGGAGACGTAGAGGCCAACTCGCCAGGAATGATGTCAAATATTACCGCCGAGATGATAGGTTGGGTTAGGTTAGGTTCTATTACGTTATTGATGTATATGAAGGTCAAACGGAGACGTAGAGGCCAACTCGCCAAGAGTGTTGTCAAATATTACTGCCGAGATGTTAGGTTGCGTTAGGTTAGGTTATATTCCGCTATTGATGTATATAAAGGTCCCACGGAGACGTAAAGGCCAACTCGCCAGGAATGTTGTCAAATATTACCGCCGAGATGATAGGTTGGGTTAGGTTACGTTATATTACGTTATTGATGTATATGAAGGTCAAACGGAGACCTAGAGGCCAACTCGCCAGGAATGATGTCAAATATTACCGCCGAGATGTTAGGTTGGGTTAGGTTAGGTTATATTACATTATTGATGTATATAAATGTCCCACGGAGACGTAGAGGCCAACAAGACAGGAATGTGGTCAAATATTACCGCCGAAATGTTAGATTGGGTTAGGCTAGGTTATATTACTTTATTGAATTATATAAAGGTCCTACGGAGACGTAGAGGCCAACAAGCCAGGAATGTGGTCAAATATTACCGCCGAGATGTTAGATTGGGTTAGGCTAGCTTATATTATGTTATTTGTGTATATAAAGGTCCCACGGAGGCGTGGAGGCCAACAAGCCAGGAATGTGGTCAAATATTACCGCCGAGATGATAGGTTAGGTTATATTGCGTTATAGATGTATATAAAGGTCCCACGGAGACGTAGAGGCCAACTCGCCAGGAATGTTTTCAAATATTACCGCCGAGATGATAGGTTGGGTTAGGTTACGTTATATTACGTTATTGATGTATATGAAGGTCAAACGGAGACGTAGAGGCCAACTCGCCAGGAATGATGTCAAATATTACCGCCGAGATGTTAGGTTGGGTTAGGTTAGGTTATATTACGATATTGATGTATATAAATGTCCCACGGAGACGGAGAAGCCAACTCGCCAGGCATGTTGTCAAATATTACAGCCGAGATGTTAGGTTGGGTTAGGTTAGGTTATATTACGTTATTGATGTATATAAATGTCCCACGGAAACGTAGAGGCCAACTCGCCAGGAATGATGTCAAATATTACCGCCGAGATGATAGGTTGGGTTAGGTTAGGTTCTATTACGTTATTGATGTATATGAAGTTCAAAAGGAGACGTAGAAGCCAAAACGCCAGGAATGATGTCAAATATTACCGCCGAGATGTTAGGTTGGGTTATGTTAGGTTACATTACGTTATTGATGTATATGAAGGTCAAACGGAGACGTAGAGGCCAACACGCCAGGAATGATGTCAAATATTACCGCCGAGATGTTAGGTTGGGTTATGTTAGGTTACATTACGTTATAGATGTATATAAAGGTCCCACGGAGATGTAGAGGCCAACAAGCCAGGAATGTGGTCAAATATTACCGCCGAGATGTTAGATTGGGTTAGGCTAGCTTATATTATGTTATTTATGTATATAAAGGTCCCACGGAGACGTGGAGGCCAACAAGCCAGGAATGTTGTAAAATATTATCGCCGAGATGTTAGGTTGGGTTAGGTTAGGTTATATTACGTTATTGATGTATATAAAGGTCCCACGGAGAAGTAGAGGCCAACAAGACAGGAATGTGGTCAAATATTACCGCCGAGATGTTAGATTGGGTTAGGTTAGGTTATATTACGTTATTGAAGTATATAAAGGTTCTACGGAGACGCAGAGGCCAACAAGCCAGGAATGTTGTCAAATATTACAGCCGAGATGTTAGATTGGGTTAGGCTAGGTTATATTACTTTATTGAATTATATAAAGGTCCTACGGAGACGTAGAGGCCAACAAGCCAGGAATGTGGTCAAATATTACCGCCGAGATGTTAGATTGGGTTAGGCTAGCTTATATTATGTTATTTATGTATATAAAGGTCCCACGGAGACGTGGAGGCCAACAAGCCAGGAATGTGGTCAAATATTACCGCCGAGATGATAGGTTAGGTTAGGTTAGGTTATATTACGTTACTGATGTATATGAAGGTCAAACGGAGACGTAGAGGCCAACTCGCCAGGAATGATGTCAAATATTACCGCCGAGATGATAGGTTGGGTTAGGTTAGGTTCTATTACGTTATTGAAGTATATGAAGGTCAAACGGAGACGTAGAATCCAACACGCCAGGAATGATGTCAAATATTACCGCCGAGATGTTAGGTTGGGTTATGTTAGGTTATATTACGTTATAGATGTATATAAAGGTCCCACGGAGACGGAGAAGCCAACTCGCCAGGCATGTTGTCAAATATTACAGCCGAGATGTTAGGTTGGGTTAGGTTAGGTTATATTACGTTATTGATGTATATAAATGTCCCACGGAGACGTAGAGGCCAACTCGGCAGGTATGTTGTGAAATATTACCGCCGAGATGTTAGGTTGGGTTAGGCTAGGTTATATTACGTGATTGATGTATATAAAAGTCCCACGGAGAAGGAGAAACCAACTCGCCAGGAATGTTGTAAAATATTACCGCCGAGATGTTAGATTGGGTTAGGTTAAGTTGTATTACGTTATTGAAGTATATAAAGGTTCTACGGAGACGCAGAGGCCAACAAGCCAGGAATGTGGTCAAATATTACCGCCGAGATGTTAGATTGGGTTAGGCTAGCTTACATTATGTTATTTGTGTATATAAAGGTCCCACGGATACGTAGAGGCCAACTTGCCAGGAATGTGGTCAAATATTACCGCCGAGATGATAGGTTGGGTAAGGTTAGGTTATATTACGTTATTGATGTATATGAAGGTCAAACGGAGACGTAGAGGCCAACTCGGCAGGAATGATGTCAAATATTACCGCCGAGATGATAGGTTGGGTTAGGTTAGGTTCTATTATGTTATTGATGTATATGAAGGTCAAACGGAGACGTAGAGGCCAACACGCCAGGAATGATGTCAAATATTACCGCCGAGATGTTAGGTTGGGTTATGTTAGGTTATATTACGTTATAGATGTATATAAAGGTCCCACGGAGATGTAGAGGCCAACAAGACAGGATAGTGGTCAAATATTACCGCCGAGATGTTAGGTTGGGTTAGGTTAGGTTATATTATGTTATTTATGTTTGTAAAGGTCCCACGGAGACGTAGAGGCCAACTCGCCAGATATGTTTCAAATATTACCGCCGAGATGTTAGTCTGGGTTAGGTTAGGTTATATTAAGTTATTGATGTATATGAAGGTCAAACGGAGACGTAGAGGCCAACTCGCCAAGAGTGTTGTCAAATATTACTGCCGAGATGTTAGGTTGCGTTAGGTTAGGTTATATTCCGCTATTGATGTATATAAAGGTCCCACGGAGACGTAAAGGCCAACTCGCCAGGAATGTTGTCAAATATTACCGCCGAGATGATAGGTTGGGTTAGGTTACGTTATATTACGTTATTGATGTATATGAAGGTCAAACGGAGACGTAGAGGCCAACACGCCAGGAATGATGTCAAATATTACCGCCGAGATGTTAGGTTGGGTTAGGTTAGGTTATATTACGTTATTGATGTATATAAAGGTCCCACGGAGAAGTAGAGGCCAACAAGACAGGAATGTGGTCAAATATTACCGCCGAGATGTTAGATTGTGTTAGGTTAGGTTATATTACGTTATTGAAGTATATAAAGGTTCTACGGAGACGCAGAGGCCAACAAGCCAGGAATGTTGTCAAATATTACAGCCGAGATGTTAGATTGGGTTAGGCTAGGTTATATTACTTTATTGAATTATATAAAGGTCCTACGGAGACGTAGAGGCCAACAAGCCAGGAATGTGGTCAAATATTACCGCCGAGATGTTAGATTGGGTTAGGCTAGCTTATATTATGTTATTTATGTATATAAAGGTCCCACGGAGACGTGGAGGCCAACAAGCCAGGAATGTGGTCAAATATTACCGCCGAGATGATAGGTTAGGTTAGGTTAGGTTATATTACGTTATTGATGTATATGAAGGTCAAACGGAGACGTAGAGGCCAACTCGCCAGTAATGATGTCAAATATTACCGCCGAGATGATAGGTTGGGTTAGGTTAGGTTCTATTACGTTATTGATGTATATGAAGGTCAAACGGAGACGTAGAGGCCAACACGACAGGAATGATGTCAAATATTACCGCCGAGATGTTAGGTTGGGTTATGTTAGGTTATATTACGTTATAGATGTATATAAAGGTCCCACGGAGATGTAGAGGCCAACAAGACAGGATAGTGGTCAAATATTACCGCCGAGATGTTAGGTTGGGTTAGGTTAGGTTATATTATGTTATTTATGTTTATAAAGGTCCCACGGAGACGTAGAGGCCAACTCGCCAGATATGTTTCAAATATTACCGCCGAGATGTTAGTCTGGGTTAGGTTAGGTTATATTAAGTTATTGATGTATATGAAGGTCAAACGGAGACGTAGAGGCCAACTCGCCAAGAGTGTTGTCAAATATTACTGCCGAGATGTTAGGTTGCGTTAGGTTAGGTTATATTCCGCTATTGATGTATATAAAGGTCCCACGGAGACGTAAAGGCCAACTCGCCAGGAATGTTGTCAAATATTACCGCCGAGATGATAGGTTGGGTTAGGTTACGTTATATTACGTTATTGATGTATATGAATGTCAAACGGAGACGTAGAGGCCAACTCGGCAGGTATGTTGTCAAATATTACCGCCGAGATATTAGGTTGGGTTAGGTTAGGTTATATTACGTGATTGATGTATATAAAAGTCCCACGGAGAAGGAGAAGCCAACTCGCCAGGAATGTTGTAAAATATTATCGCCGAGATGTTAGGTTGGGTTAGGTTAGGTTATATTACGTTATTGATGTATATAAAGGTCCCACGGAGACGTAGAGGCCAACTCGGCAGGTATGTTGTCAAATATTACCGCCGAGATGATAGGTTCGGTAAGGTTAGGTTATACTACGTTATTGATGTATATGAAGGTCAAACGGAGACGTAGAGGCCAACTCGCCAGGAATGATGTCAAATATTACCGCCGAGATGATAGGTTGTGTTAGGTTAGGTTATATTACGTTATTGATATATATGAAGGTCAAACGGAGACGTGGAGGCCAACAAGCCAGGAATGTGGTCAAATATTGCCGCCGAGATGATAGGTTAGGTTAGGTTAGGTTATATTACGTTATTGATGTATATGAAGGTCAAACGGAGACGTAGAGGCCAACTCGCCAGGAATTATGTCAAATATTACCGCCGAGATGATAGGTTGGGTTAGGTTAGGTTCTATTACGTTATTGATGTATATGAAGGTCAAACGGAGACGTAGAATCCAACACGCCAGGAATGATGTCAAATATTACCGCCGAGATGTTAGGTTGGGTTATGTTAGGTTATATTACGTTATAGATGTATATAAAGGTCCCACGGAGACGGAGAAGCCAACTCGCCAGGCATGTTGTCAAATATTACAGCCGAGATGTTAGGTTGGGTTAGGTTAGGTTATATTACGTTATTGATGTATATAAATGTCCCACGGAGACGTAGAGGCCAACTCGGCAGGTATGTTGTGAAATATTACCGCCGAGATGTTAGGTTGGGTTAGGCTAGGTTATATTACGTGATTGATGTATATAAAAGTCCCACGGAGAAGGAGAAACCAACTCGCCAGGAATGTTGTAAAATATTACCGCCGAGATGTTAGATTGGGTTAGGTTAAGTTGTATTACGTTATTGAAGTATATAAAGGTTCTACGGAGACGCAGAGGCCAACAAGCCAGGAATGTGGTCAAATATTACCGCCGAGATGTTAGATTGGGTTAGGCTAGCTTACATTATGTTATTTGCGTATATAAAGGTCCCACGGATACGTAGAGGCCAACTTGCCAGGAATGTGGTCAAATATTACCGCCGAGATGATAGGTTGGGTAAGGTTAGGTTATATTACGTTATTGATGTATATGAAGGTCAAACGGAGACGTAGAGGCCAACTCGCCAGGAATGATGTCAAATATTACCGCCGAGATGATAGGTTGGGTTAGGTTAGGTTCTATTACGTTATTGATGTATATGAAGGTCAAACGGAGACGTAGAGGCCAACTCGCCAAGAGTGTTGTCAAATATTACTGCCGAGATGTTAGGTTGCGTTAGGTTAGGTTATATTCCGCTATTGATGTATATAAAGGTCCCACGGAGACGTAAAGGCCAACTCGCCAGGAATGTTGTCAAATATTACCGCCGAGATGATAGGTTGGGTTAGGTTACGTTATATTACGTTATTGATGTATATGAAGGTCAAACGGAGACCTAGAGGCCAACTCGCCAGGAATGTTGTAAAATATTATCGCCGAGATGTTAGGTTGGGTTAGGTTAGGTTATATTACGTTATTGATGTATATAAAGGTCCCACGGAGAAGTAGAGGCCAACAAGACAGGAATGTGGTCAAATATTACCGCCGAGATGTTAGATTGGGTTAGGTTAGGTTATATTACGTTATTGAAGTATATAAAGGTTCTACGGAGACGCAGAGGCCAACAAGCCAGGAATGTTGTCAAATATTACAGCCGAGATGTTAGATTGGGTTAGGCTAGGTTATATTACTTTATTGAATTATATAAAGGTCCTACGGAGACGTAGAGGCCAACAAGCCAGGAATGTGGTCAAATATTACCGCCGAGATGTTAGATTGGGTTAGGCTAGCTTATATTATGTTATTTATGTATATAAAGGTCCCACGGAGACGTGGAGGCCAACAAGCCAGGAATGTGGTCAAATATTACCGCCGAGATGATAGGTTAGGTTAGGTTAGGTTATATTACGTTACTGATGTATATGAAGGTCAAACGGAGACGTAGAGGCCAACTCGCCAGGAATGATGTCAAATATTACCGCCGAGATGATAGGTTGGGTTAGGTTAGGTTCTATTACGTTATTGAAGTATATGAAGGTCAAACGGAGACGTAGAATCCAACACGCCAGGAATGATGTCAAATATTACCGCCGAGATGTTAGGTTGGGTTATGTTAGGTTATATTACGTTATAGATGTATATAAAGGTCCCACGGAGACGGAGAAGCCAACTCGCCAGGCATGTTGTCAAATATTACAGCCGAGATGTTAGGTTGGGTTAGGTTAGGTTATATTACGTTATTGATGTATATAAATGTCCCACGGAGACGTAGAGGCCAACTCGGCAGGTATGTTGTGAAATATTACCGCCGAGATGTTAGGTTGGGTTAGGCTAGGTTATATTACGTGATTGATGTATATAAAAGTCCCACGGAGAAGGAGAAACCAACTCGCCAGGAATGTTGTAAAATATTACCGCCGAGATGTTAGATTGGGTTAGGTTAAG
This sequence comes from Xylocopa violacea, assembly GCA_963969225.1. Classification (NCBI taxonomy): domain Eukaryota; kingdom Metazoa; phylum Arthropoda; class Insecta; order Hymenoptera; family Apidae; genus Xylocopa; species Xylocopa violacea. The sequence continues at coordinate 230,067 of CAXAJV010000463.1, read as the reverse complement.
TTGTATTACGTTATTGAAGTATATAAAGGTTCTACGGAGACGCAGAGGCCAACAAGCCAGGAATGTGGTCAAATATTACCGCCGAGATGTTAGATTGGGTTAGGCTAGCTTACATTATGTTATTTGTGTATATAAAGGTCCCACGGATACGTAGAGGCCAACTTGCCAGGAATGTGGTCAAATATTACCGCCGAGATGATAGGTTGGGTAAGGTTAGGTTATATTACGTTATTGATGTATATGAAGGTCAAACGGAGACGTAGAGGCCAACTCGGCAGGAATGATGTCAAATATTACCGCCGAGATGATAGGTTGGGTTAGGTTAGGTTCTATTACGTTATTGATGTATATGAAGGTCAAACGGAGACGTAGAGGCCAACACGCCAGGAATGATGTCAAATATTACCGCCGAGATGTTAGGTTGGGTTATGTTAGGTTATATTACGTTATAGATGTATATAAAGGTCCCACGGAGATGTAGAGGCCAACAAGACAGGATAGTGGTCAAATATTACCGCCGAGATGTTAGGTTGGGTTAGGTTAGGTTATATTATGTTATTTATGTTTATAAAGGTCCCACGGAGACGTAGAGGCCAACTCGCCAGATATGTTTCAAATATTACCGCCGAGATGTTAGTCTGGGTTAGGTTAGGTTATATTAAGTTATTGATGTATATGAAGGTCAAACGGAGACGTAGAGGCCAACTCGCCAAGAGTGTTGTCAAATATTACTGCCGAGATGTTAGGTTGCGTTAGGTTAGGTTATATTCCGCTATTGATGTATATAAAGGTCCCACGGAGACGTAAAGGCCAACTCGCCAGGAATGTTGTCAAATATTACCGCCGAGATGATAGGTTGGGTTAGGTTACGTTATATTACGTTATTGATGTATATGAAGGTCAAACGGAGACGTAGAGGCCAACACGCCAGGAATGATGTCAAATATTACCGCCGAGATGTTAGGTTGGGTTATGTTAGGTTACATTACGTTATAGATGTATATAAAGGTCCCACGGAGATGTAGAGGCCAACAAGCCAGGAATGTGGTCAAATATTACCGCCGAGATGTTAGATTGGGTTAGGCTAGCTTATATTATGTTATTTACGTATATAAAGGTCCTACGGAGACGTGGAGGCCAACAAGCCAGGAATGTTGTAAAATATTATCGCCGAGATGTTAGGTTGGGTTAGGTTAGGTTATATTACGTTATTGATGTATATAAAGGTCCCACGGAGAAGTAGAGGCCAACAAGACAGGAATGTGGTCAAATATTACCGCCGAGATGTTAGATTGGGTTAGGTTAGGTTATATTACGTTATTGAAGTATATAAAGGTTCTACGGAGACGCAGAGGCCAACAAGCCAGGAATGTTGTCAAATATTACAGCGGAGATGTTAGATTGGGTTAGGCTAGGTTATATTACTTTATTGAATTATATAAAGGTCCTACGGAGACGTAGAGGCCAACAAGCCAGGAATGTGGTCAAATATTACCGCCGAGATGTTAGATTGGGTTAGGCTAGCTTATATTATGTTATTTATGTATATAAAGGTCCCACGGAGACGTGGAGGCCAACAAGCCAGGAATGTGGTCAAATATTACCGCCGAGATGATAGGTTAGGTTAGGTTAGGTTATATTACGTTATTGATGTATATGAAGGTCAAACGGAGACGTAGAGGCCAACTCGCCAGTAATGATGTCAAATATTACCGCCGAGATGATAGGTTGGGTTAGGTTAGGTTCTATTACGTTATTGATGTATATGAAGGTCAAACGGAGACGTAGAGGCCAACACGCCAGGAATGATGTCAAATATTACCGCCGAGATGTTAGGTTGGGTTATGTTAGGTTATATTACGTTATAGATGTATATAAAGGTCCCACGGAGATGTAGAGGCCAACAAGACAGGATAGTGGTCAAATATTACCGCCGAGATGTTAGGTTGGGTTAGGTTAGGTTATATTATGTTATTTATGTTTATAAAGGTCCCACGGAGACGTAGAGGCCAACTCGCCAGATATGTTTCAAATATTACCGCCGAGATGTTAGTCTGGGTTAGGTTAGGTTATATTAAGTTATTGATGTATATGAAGGTCAAACGGAGACGTAGAGGCCAACTCGCCAAGAGTGTTGTCAAATATTACTGCCGAGATGTTAGGTTGCGTTAGGTTAGGTTATATTCCGCTATTGATGTATATAAAGGTCCCACGGAGACGTAAAGGCCAACTCGCCAGGAATGTTGTCAAATATTACCGCCGAGATGGTAGGTTGGGTTAGGTTACGTTATATTACGTTATTGATGTATATGAATGTCAAACGGAGACGTAGAGGCCAACTCGGCAGGTATGTTGTCAAATATTACCGCCGAGATATTAGGTTGGGTTAGGTTAGGTTATATTACGTGATTGATGTATATAAAAGTCCCACGGAGATGTAGAGGCCAACAAGCCAGGAATGTGGTCAAATATTACCGCCGAGATGTTAGATTGGGTTAGGCTAGCTTATATTATGTTATTTACGTATATAAAGGTCCTACGGAGACGTGGAGGCCAACAAGCCAGGAATGTTGTAAAATATTATCGCCGAGATGTTAGGTTGGGTTAGGTTAGGTTATATTACGTTATTGATGTATATAAAGGTCCCACGGAGAAGTAGAGGCCAACAAGACAGGAATGTGGTCAAATATTACCGCCGAGATGTTAGATTGGGTTAGGTTAGGTTATATTACGTTATTGAAGTATATAAAGGTTCTACGGAGACGCAGAGGCCAACAAGCCAGGAATGTTGTCAAATATTACAGCCGAGATGTTAGATTGGGTTAGGCTAGGTTATATTACTTTATTGAATTATATAAAGGTCCTACGGAGACGTAGAGGCCAACAAGCCAGGAATGTGGTCAAATATTACCGCCGAGATGTTAGATTGGGTTAGGCTAGCTTATATTATGTTATTTATGTATATAAAGGTCCCACGGAGACGTGGAGGCCAACAAGCCAGGAATGTGGTCAAATATTACCGCCGAGATGATAGGTTAGGTTAGGTTAGGTTATATTACGTTATTGATGTATATGAAGGTCAAACGGAGACGTAGAGGCCAACTCGCCAGTAATGATGTCAAATATTACCGCCGAGATGATAGGTTGGGTTAGGTTAGGTTCTATTACGTTATTGATGTATATGAAGGTCAAACGGAGACGTAGAGGCCAACACGCCAGGAATGATGTCAAATATTACCGCCGAGATGTTAGGTTGGGTTATGTTAGGTTATATTACGTTATAGATGTATATAAAGGTCCCACGGAGATGTAGAGGCCAACAAGACAGGATAGTGGTCAAATATTACCGCCGAGATGTTAGGTTGCGATAGGTTAGGTTATATTACGTTATTGATGTATATAAAGGTCCCACGGAGACGTAAAGGCCAACTCGCCAGGAATGTTGTCAAATATTACCGCCGAGATGATAGGTTGGGTTAGGTTACGTTATATTACGTTATTGATGTATATGAAGGGCAAACGGAGACGTAGGGGCCAAGTCGGCAGGTATGTCGTCAAATATTACCGCCGAGATGTTAGGTTGGGTTAGGTTAGGTTATATTACGTTATTGATGTATATAAATGTCTCACGGAGACGTAGAGGCCAACTCGGCAGGTATATTGTCAAATATTACCGCCGAGATGTTAGTTTGGGTTAGGTTAGGTTATATTAAGTTATTGATGTATATGAAGGTCAAACGGAGACGTAGAGGCCAACTCGCCAGGAATGATGTCAAATATTACCGCCGAGATGTTAGGTTGGGTTAGGTTAGGTTATATTACGATATTGATATATATAAATGTCCCACGGAGACGGAGAAGCCAACTCGCCAGGCATGTTGTCAAATATTACAGCCGAGATGTTAGGTTGGGTTAGGTTAGGTTATATTACGTTATTGATGTATATAAATGTCCCACGGAGACGTAGAGGCCAACTCGGCAGGTATATTGTCAAATATTACCGCCGAGATGTTAGTTTGTGTTAGGTTAGGTTATATTAAGTTATTGATGTATATGAAGGTCAAACGGAGACGTAGAGGCCAACTCGCCAGGAATGTTGTCAAATATTACCGCCGAGATGTTAGTTTGGGTTAGGTTATGTTATATTACGTTATTGATGTATGTAAAGATCTCACGGAGACGTAGAGGCAAACTCGCCAGGTATGTTGTCAAATATTACCGCCGAGATGTTAGATTGGGTTAGGCTAGCTTATATTATGTTATTGATGTATATGAAGGTCCCACGCAGACGTAGAGGCCACCTCGCCAGGTATGTTGTCAAATAGTACCGCCGAGATGTTAGGTTGGGTTAGGTTAGGTTATATTACGTTATTGATGTATATAAATGTCCCACGGAGACGTAGAGGCCAACTCGGCCGGAATGTTGTCAAATATTACCGCCGATGTGATAGGTTGGGTTAGGTTAGGTTATATAAAGTTATTGATGTATATGAAGGTCAAACGGGGACGTAGAGGCCAACTCGCCAGGAATGTTGTCGAATATTACCGCCGAGATGTTAGGTTGCGATAGGTTAGGTTATATTATGTTATTTATGTATATAAAGGTCCCACGGAGACGTGGAGGCCAACAAGCCAGGAATGTTGTAAAATATTATCGCCGAGATGTTAGGTTGGGTTAGGTTAGGTTATATTACGTTATTGATGTATATAAAGGTCCCACGGAGAAGTAGAGGCCAACAAGACAGGAATGTGGTCAAATATTACCGCCGAGATGTTAGATTGGTTTAGGCTAGCTTACATTATGTTATTTGTGTATATAAAGGTCCCACGGATACGTAGAGGCCAACTCGCCAGGAATGTGGTCAAATATTACCGCCGAGATGATAGGTTGGGTAAGGTTAGGTTATACTACGTTATTGATGTATATGAAGGTCAAACGGAGACGTAGAGGCCAACTCGCCAGGAATGATGTCAAATATTACCGCCGAGATGATAGGTTGTGTTAGGTTAAGTTATATTACGTTATTGATGTATATGAAGGTCAAACGGAGACGTAGAGGCCAACACGCCAGGAATGATGTCAAATATTACCGCCGAGATGTTAGGTTGGGTTAGGTTAGGTTATATTACGTTATTGATGTATATAAATGTCCCACGGAGACGTAGAGGCCAACTCGGCCGGAATGTTGTCAAATATTACCGCCGATGTGATAGGTTGGGTTAGGTTACGTTATATTACGTTATTGATGTATATGAAGGTCAAACGGAGACGTAGGGGCCAAGTCGGCAGGTATGTCGTCAAATATTACCGCCGAGATGTTAGGTTGGGTTAGGTTAGGTTATATTACGTTATTGATGTATATAAATGTCCCACGGAGACGTAGAGGCCAACTCGGCAGGTATATTGTCAAATATTACCGCCGAGATGTTAGTTTGGGTTAGGTTAGGTTATATTAAGTTATTGATGTATATGAAGGTCAAACGGAGACGTAGAGGCCAACTCGCCAGGAATGTTGTCAAATATTACCGCCGACATGTTAGTTTGGGTTAGGTTAGGTTATATTACATTATTGATGTAAATAAAGGTCAAACGGAGACGTAGAGGCCAACTCGCCAGGAATGATGTCAAATATTATCGCCGAGATGTTAGGTTGAGTTAGGTTAGGTTACATTACATTATTGATGTATATAAATGTCCCACGGAGACGTAGAGGCCAACAAGACAGGATAGTGGTCAAATATTACCGCCGAAATGTTAGATTGGGTTAGGCTAGGTTATATTACTTTATTGAATTATATAAAGGTCCTACGGAGACGTAGAGGCCAACAAGCCAGGAATGTGGTCAAATATTACCGCCGAGATGTTAGATTGGGTTAGGCTAGCTTATATTATGTTATTTGTGTATATAAAGGTCCCACGGAGACGTGGAGGCCAACAAGCCAGGAATGTGGTCAAATATTACCACCGAGATGATAGGTTTGGTTAGGTTGGGTTATATTACGTTATAGATGTATATAAAGGTCCCACGGAGACGTAGAGGCCAACTCGCCATGAATGTTTTCAAATATTACCGCCGAGATGATAGGTTGGGTTATTTTACGTTATATTACGTTATTGATGTATATGAAGGTCAAACGGAGACGTAGAGGCCAACTCGCCAGGAATGATGTCAAATATTACCGCCGAGATGTTAGGTTGGGTTAGGTTAGGTTATATTACGATATTGATATATATAAATGTCCCACGGAGACGGAGAAGCCAACTCGCCAGGCATGTTGTCAAATATTACAGCCGAGATGTTAGGTTGGGTTAGGTTAGGTTATATTACGTTATTGATGTATATAAATGTCCCACGGAGACGTAGAGGCCAACTCGGCAGGTATATTGTCAAATATTACCGCCGAGATGTTAGTTTGTGTTAGGTTAGGTTATATTAAGTTATTGATGTATATGAAGGTCAAACGGAGACGTAGAGGCCAACTCGCCAGGAATGATGTCAAATATTACCGCCGAGATGTTAGGTTGGGTTAGGTTAGGTTATATTACGATATTGATATATATAAATGTCCCACGGAGACGGAGAAGCCAACTCGCCAGGCATGTTGTCAAATATTACAGCCGAGATGTTAGGTTGGGTTAGGTTAGGTTATATTACGTTATTGATGTATATAAATGTCCCACGGAGACGTAGAGGCCAACTCGGCAGGTATATTGTCAAATATTACCGCCGAGATGTTAGTTTGTGTTAGGTTAGGTTATATTAAGTTATTGATGTATATGAAGGTCAAACGGAGACGTAGAGGCCAACTCGCCAGGAATGTTGTCAAATATTACCGCCGAGATGTTAGTTTGGGTTAGGTTATGTTATATTACGTTATTGATGTATGTAAAGATCTCACGGAGACGTAGAGGCAAACTCGCCAGGTATGTTGTCAAATATTACCGCCGAGATGTTAGATTGGGTTAGGCTAGCTTATATTATGTTATTGATGTATATGAAGGTCCCACGGAGACGTAGAGGCCACCTCGCCAGGTATGTTGTCAAATAGTACCGCCGAGATGTTAGGTTGGGTTAGGTTAGGTTATATTACGTTATAGATGTATATAAAGGTCCCACGGAGACGTAGAGGCCAACAAGCCAGGAATGTGGTCAAATATTACCGCCGAGATGTTAGATTGGGTTAGGCTAGCTTATATTATGTTATTTGTGTATATAAAGGTCCCACGGAGACGTGGAGGCCAACAAGCCAGGAATGTGGTCAAATATTACCACCGAGATGATAGGTTAGGTTAGGTTAGGTTATATTACGTTATAGATGTATATAAAGGTCCCACGGAGACGTAGAGGCCAACTCGCCAGGAATGTTTTCAAATATTACCGCCGAGATGATAGGTTGTGTTAGGTTAGGTTATATTACGTTATTGATGTATATGAAGGTCAAACGGAGACGTAGAGGCCAACACGCCAGGAATGATGTCAAATATTACCGCCGAGATGTTAGGTTGGGTTATGTTAGGTTATATTACGTTATTGATGTATATAAAGGTCCCACGGAGACGTAGAGGCCAAATCGCCCGGAATGTTGTCAAATATTACCGCCGAGGTGATAGGTTGGTTTAGGTTAGATTATATAAAGTTATTGATGTATATGAAGGTCAAGCGGGGACGTAGAGGCCAACTCGCCAGGAATGTTGTCGAATATTACCGCCGAGATGTTAGGTTGCGATAGGTTAGGTTATATTACGTTATTGATGTATAGAAAGGTCCCACGGAGACGTAGAGGCCAACTCGCCAGGTATGTTGTCAAATATTACCGCCGAGATGTTAGATTGGGTCAGATTAGCTTATATTATGTTATTGATGTATATGAAGGTCCCACGGAGACGTACAGGCCAACTCGCCAGATATGTTGTCAAATAGTACCGCCGAGATGTTAGGTTGGGTTAGGTTAGGTTATATTACGTTATAGATGTATATAAAGGTCCCACGGAGACGTAGAGGCCAACTCGCCAGGAACGTTTTCAAATATTACCGCCGAGATGTTAGGTTGAGTTAGGTTAGGTTACATTACATTATTGATGTATATAAATGTCCCACGGAGACGTAGAGGCCAACAAGACAGGATAGTGGTCAAATATTACCGCCGAAATGTTAGATTGGGTTAGGCTAGGTTATATTACTTTATTGAATTATATAAAGGTCCTACGGAGACGTAGAGGCCAACAAGCCAGGAATGTGGTCAAATATTACCGCCGAGATGTTAGATTGGGTTAGGCTAGCTTATATTATGTTATTTGTGTATATAAAGGTCCCACGGAGACGTGGAGGCCAACAAGCCAGGAATGTGGTCAAATATTACCACCGAGATGATAGGTTTGGTTAGGTTGGGTTATATTACGTTATAGATGTATATAAAGGTCCCACGGAGACGTAGAGGCCAACTCGCCATGAATGTTTTCAAATATTACCGCCGAGATGATAGGTTGGGTTAGGTTACGTTATATTACGTTATTGATGTATATGAAGGTCAAACGGAGACGTAGGGGCCAAGTCGGCAGGTATGTCGTCAAATATTACCGCCGAGATGTTAGGTTGGGTTAGGTTAGGTTATATTACGTTATTGATGTATATAAATGTCCCACGGAGACGTAGAGGCCAACTCGGCAGGTATATTGTCAAATATTACCGCCGAGATGTTAGTTTGGGTTAGGTTAGGTTATATTAAGTTATTGATGTATATGAAGGTCAAACGGAGACGTAGAGGCCAACTCGCCAGGAATGTTGTCAAATATTACCGCCGACATGTTAGTTTGGGTTAGGTTAGGTTATATTACATTATTGATGTAAATAAAGGTCAAACGGAGACGTAGAGGCCAACTCGCCAGGAATGATGTCAAATATTACCGCCGAGATGTTAGGTTGAGTTAGGTTAGGTTACATTACATTATTGATGTATATAAATGTCCCACGGAGACGTAGAGGCCAACAAGACAGGATAGTGGTCAAATATTACCGCCGAAATGTTAGATTGGGTTAGGCTAGGTTATATTACTTTATTGAATTATATAAAGGTCCTACGGAGACGTAGAGGCCAACAAGCCAGGAATGTGGTCAAATATTACCGCCGAGATGTTAGATTGGGTTAGGCTAGCTTATATTATGTTATTTGTGTATATAAAGGTCCCACGGAGACGTGGAGGCCAACAAGCCAGGAATGTGGTCAAATATTACCACCGAGATGATAGGTTTGGTTAGGTTGGGTTATATTACGTTATAGATGTATATAAAGGTCCCACGGAGACGTAGAGGCCAACTCGCCATGAATGTTTTCAAATATTACCGCCGAGATGATAGGTTGGGTTATTTTACGTTATATTACGTTATTGATGTATATGAAGGTCAAACGGAGACGTAGAGGCCAACTCGCCAGGAATGATGTCAAATATTACCGCCGAGATGTTAGGTTGGGTTAGGTTAGGTTATATTACGATATTGATATATATAAATGTCCCACGGAGACGGAGAAGCCAACTCGCCAGGCATGTTGTCAAATATTACAGCCGAGATGTTAGGTTGGGTTAGGTTAGGTTATATTACGTTATTGATGTATATAAATGTCCCACGGAGACGTAGAGGCCAACTCGGCAGGTATATTGTCAAATATTACCGCCGAGATGTTAGTTTGTGTTAGGTTAGGTTATATTAAGTTATTGATGTATATGAAGGTCAAACGGAGACGTAGAGGCCAACTCGCCAGGAATGATGTCAAATATTACCGCCGAGATGTTAGGTTGGGTTAGGTTAGGTTATATTACGATATTGATATATATAAATGTCCCACGGAGACGGAGAAGCCAACTCGCCAGGCATGTTGTCAAATATTACAGCCGAGATGTTAGGTTGGGTTAGGTTAGGTTATATTACGTTATTGATGTATATAAATGTCCCACGGAGACGTAGAGGCCAACTCGGCAGGTATATTGTCAAATATTACCGCCGAGATGTTAGTTTGTGTTAGGTTAGGTTATATTAAGTTATTGATGTATATGAAGGTCAAACGGAGACGTAGAGGCCAACTCGCCAGGAATGTTGTCAAATATTACCGCCGAGATGTTAGTTTGGGTTAGGTTATGTTATATTACGTTATTGATGTATGTAAAGATCTCACGGAGACGTAGAGGCAAACTCGCCAGGTATGTTGTCAAATATTACCGCCGAGATGTTAGATTGGGTTAGGCTAGCTTATATTATGTTATTGATGTATATGAAGGTCCCACGGAGACGTAGAGGCCACCTCGCCAGGTATGTTGTCAAATAGTACCGCCGAGATGTTAGGTTGGGTTAGGTTAGGTTATATTACGTTATAGATGTATATAAAGGTCCTACGGAGACGTAGAGGCCAACAAGCCAGGAATGTGGTCAAATATTACCGCCGAGATGTTAGATTGGGTTAGGCTAGCTTATATTATGTTATTTGTGTATATAAAGGTCCCACGGAGACGTGGAGGCCAACAAGCCAGGAATGTGGTCAAATATTACCACCGAGATGATAGGTTAGGTTAGGTTAGGTTATATTACGTTATAGATGTATATAAAGGTCCCACGGAGACGTAGAGGCCAACTCGCCAGGAATGTTTTCAAATATTACCGCCGAGATGATAGGTTGTGTTAGGTTAGGTTATATTACGTTATTGATGTATATGAAGGTCAAACGGAGACGTAGAGGCCAACACGCCAGGAATGATGTCAAATATTACCGCCGAGATGTTAGGTTGGGTTATGTTAGGTTATATTACGTTATTGATGTATATAAAGGTCCCACGGAGACGTAGAGGCCAAATCGCCCGGAATGTTGTCAAATATTACCGCCGAGGTGATAGGTTGGTTTAGGTTAGATTATATAAAGTTATTGATGTATATGAAGGTCAAGCGGGGACGTAGAGGCCAACTCGCCAGGAATGTTGTCGAATATTACCGCCGAGATGTTAGGTTGCGATAGGTTAGGTTATATTACGTTATTGATGTATAGAAAGGTCCCACGGAGACGTAGAGGCCAACTCGCCAGGTATGTTGTCAAATATTACCGCCGAGATGTTAGATTGGGTCAGATTAGCTTATATTATGTTATTGATGTATATGAAGGTCCCACGGAGACGTACAGGCCAACTCGCCAGATATGTTGTCAAATAGTACCGCCGAGATGTTAGGTTGGGTTAGGTTAGGTTATATTACGTTATAGATGTATATAAAGGTCCCACGGAGACGTAGAGGCCAACTCGCCAGGAACGTTTTCAAATATTACCGCCGAGATGTTAGGTTGAGTTAGGTTAGGTTACATTACATTATTGATGTATATAAATGTCCCACGGAGACGTAGAGGCCAACAAGACAGGATAGTGGTCAAATATTACCGCCGAAATGTTAGATTGGGTTAGGCTAGGTTATATTACTTTATTGAATTATATAAAGGTCCTACGGAGACGTAGAGGCCAACAAGCCAGGAATGTGGTCAAATATTACCGCCGAGATGTTAGATTGGGTTAGGCTAGCTTATATTATGTTATTTGTGTATATAAAGGTCCCACGGAGACGTGGAGGCCAACAAGCCAGGAATGTGGTCAAATATTACCACCGAGATGATAGGTTTGGTTAGGTTGGGTTATATTACGTTATAGATGTATATAAAGGTCCCACGGAGACGTAGAGGCCAACTCGCCATGAATGTTTTCAAATATTACCGCCGAGATGATAGGTTGGGTTAGGTTACGTTATATTACGTTATTGATGTATATGAAGGTCAAACGGAGACGTAGAGGCCAACTCGCCAGGAATGATGTCAAATATTACCGCCGAGATGTTAGGTTGGGTTAGGTTAGGTTATATTACGATATTGATATATATAAATGTCCCACGGAGACGGAGAAGCCAACTCGCCAGGCATGTTGTCAAATATTACAGCCGAGATGTTAGGTTGGGTTAGGTTAGGTTATATTACGTTATTGATGTATATAAATGTCCCACGGAGACGTAGAGGCCAACTCGGCAGGTATATTGTCAAATATTACCGCCGAGATGTTAGTTTGGGTTAGGTTATGTTATATTACGTTATTGATGTATGTAAAGATCTCACGGAGACGTAGAGGCAAACTCGCCAGGTATGTTGTCAAATATTACCGCCGAGATGTTAGATTGGGTTAGGCTAGCTTATATTATGTTATTGATGTATATGAAGGTCCCACGGAGACGTAGAGGCCACCTCGCCAGGTATGTTGTCAAATAGTACCGCCGAGATGTTAGGTTGGGTTAGGTTAGGTTATATTACGTTATTGATGTATATAAATGTCCCACGGAGACGTAGAGGCCAACTCGGCCGGAATGTTGTCAAATATTACCGCCGATGTGATAGGTTGGGTTAGGTTAGGTTATATAAAGTTATTGATGTATGTGAAGGTCAAACGGGGACGTAGAGGCCAACTCGCCAGGAATGTTGTCGAATATTACCGCCGAGATGTTAGGTTGCGATAGGTTAGGTTATATTACGTTATTGATGTATATAAAGGTCCCACGGAGACGTAAAGGCCAACTCGCCAGGAATGTTGTCAAATATTACCGCCGAGATGATAGGTTGGGTTAGGTTACGTTATATTACGTTATTGATGTATATGAAGGTCAAACGGAGACGTAGGGGCCAAGTCGGCAGGTATGTCGTCAAATATTACCGCCGAGATGTTAGGTTGGGTTAGGTTAGGTTATATTACGTTATTGATGTATATAAATGTCCCACGGAGACGTAGAGGCCAACTCGGCAGGTATATTGTCAAATATTACCGCCGAGATGTTAGTTTGGGTTAGGTTAGGTTATATTAAGTTATTGATGTATATGAAGGTCAAACGGAGACGTAGAGGCCAACTCGCCAGGAATGATGTCAAATATTACCGCCGAGATGTTAGGTTGGGTTAGGTTAGGTTATATTACGATATTGATATATATAAATGTCCCACGGAGACGGAGAAGCCAACTCGCCAGGCATGTTGTCAAATATTACAGCCGAGATGTTAGGTTGGGTTAGGTTAGGTTATATTACGTTATTGATGTATATAAATGTCCCACGGAGACGTAGAGGCCAACTCGGCAGGTATATTGTCAAATATTACCGCCGAGATGTTAGTTTGTGTTAGGTTAGGTTATATTAAGTTATTGATGTATATGAAGGTCAAACGGAGACGTAGAGGCCAACTCGCCAGGAATGTTGTCAAATATTACCGCCGAGATGTTAGTTTGGGTTAGGTTATGTTATATTACGTTATTGATGTATGTAAAGATCTCACGGAGACGTAGAGGCAAACTCGCCAGGTATGTTGTCAAATATTACCGCCGAGATGTTAGATTGGGTTAGGCTAGCTTATATTATGTTATTGATGTATATGAAGGTCCCACGGAGACGTAGAGGCCACCTCGCCAGGTATGTTGTCAAATAGTACCGCCGAGATGTTAGGTTGGGTTAGGTTAGGTTATATTACGTTATTGATGTATATAAATGTCCCACGGAGACGTAGAGGCCAACTCGGCCGGAATGTTGTCAAATATTACCGCCGATGTGATAGGTTGGGTTAGGTTAGGTTATATAAAGTTATTGATGTATATGAAGGTCAAACGGGGACGTAGAGGCCAACTCGCCAGGAATGTTGTCGAATATTACCGCCGAGATGTTAGGTTGCGATAGGTTAGGTTATATTACGTTATTGATGTATATAAAGGTCCCACGGAGACGTAAAGGCCAACTCGCCAGGAATGTTGTCAAATATTACCGCCGAGATGATAGGTTGGGTTAGGTTACGTTATATTACGTTATTGATGTATATGAAGGTCAAACGGAGACGTAGGGGCCAAGTCGGCAGGTATGTCGTCAAATATTACCGCCGAGATGTTAGGTTGGGTTAGGTTAGGTTATATTACGTTATTGATGTATATAAATGTCCCACGGAGACGTAGAGGCCAACTCGGCAGGTATATTGTCAAATATTACCGCCGAGATGTTAGTTTGGGTTAGGTTAGGTTATATTAAGTTATTGATGTATATGAAGGTCAAACGGAGACGTAGAGGCCAACTCGCCAGGAATGTTGTCAAATATTACCGCCGACATGTTAGTTTGGGTTAGGTTAGGTTATATTACATTATTGATGTAAATAAAGGTCAAACGGAGACGTAGAGGCCAACTCGCCAGGAATGATGTCAAATATTACCGCCGAGATGTTAGGTTGAGTTAGGTTAGGTTACATTACATTATTGATGTATATAAATGTCCCACGGAGACGTAGAGGCCAACAAGACAGGATAGTGGTCAAATATTACCGCCGAAATGTTAGATTGGGTTAGGCTAGGTTATATTACTTTATTGAATTATATAAAGGTCCTACGGAGACGTAGAGGCCAACAAGCCAGGAATGTGGTCAAATATTACCGCCGAGATGTTAGATTGGGTTAGGCTAGCTTATATTATGTTATTTGTGTATATAAAGGTCCCACGGAGACGTGGAGGCCAACAAGCCAGGAATGTGGTCAAATATTACCACCGAGATGATAGGTTTGGTTAGGTTGGGTTATATTACGTTATAGATGTATATAAAGGTCCCACGGAGACGTAGAGGCCAACTCGCCATGAATGTTTTCAAATATTACCGCCGAGATGATAGGTTGGGTTAGGTTACGTTATATTACGTTATTGATGTATATGAAGGTCAAACGGAGACGTAGAGGCCAAATCGCCAGGAATGATGTCAAATATTACCGCCGAGATGTTAGGTTGGGTTAGGTTAGGTTATATTACGATATTGATATATATAAATGTCCCACGGAGACGGAGAAGCCAACTCGCCAGGCATGTTGTCAAATATTACAGCCGAGATGTTAGGTTGGGTTAGGTTAGGTTATATTACGTTATTGATGTATATAAATGTCCCACGGAGACGTAGAGGCCAACTCGGCAGGTATATTGTCAAATATTACCGCCGAGATGTTAGTTTGTGTTAGGTTAGGTTATATTAAGTTATTGATGTATATGAAGGTCAAACGGAGACGTAGAGGCCAACTCGCCAGGAATGATGTCAAATATTACCGCCGAGATGTTAGGTTGGGTTAGGTTAGGTTATATTACGATATTGATATATATAAATGTCCCACGGAGACGGAGAAGCCAACTCGCCAGGCATGTTGTCAAATATTACAGCCGAGATGTTAGGTTGGGTTAGGTTAGGTTATATTACGTTATTGATGTATATAAATGTCCCACGGAGACGTAGAGGCCAACTCGGCAGGTATATTGTCAAATATTACCGCCGAGATGTTAGTTTGTGTTAGGTTAGGTTATATTAAGTTATTGATGTATATGAAGGTCAAACGGAGACGTAGAGGCCAACTCGCCAGGAATGTTGTCAAATATTACCGCCGAGATGTTAGTTTGGGTTAGGTTATGTTATATTACGTTATTGATGTATGTAAAGATCTCACGGAGACGTAGAGGCAAACTCGCCAGGTATGTTTTCAAATATTACCGCCGAGATGTTAGATTGGGTTAGGCTAGCTTATATTATGTTATTGATGTATATGAAGGTCCCACGGAGACGTAGAGGCCACCTCGCCAGGTATGTTGTCAAATAGTACCGCCGAGATGTTAGGTTGGGTTAGGTTAGGTTATATTACGTTATAGATGTATATAAAGGTCCCACGGAGACGTAGAGGCCAACAAGCCAGGAATGTGGTCAAATATTACCGCCGAGATGTTAGATTGGGTTAGGCTAGCTTATATTATGTTATTTGTGTATATAAAGGTCCCACGGAGACGTGGAGGCCAACAAGCCAGGAATGTGGTCAAATATTACCACCGAGATGATAGGTTAGGTTAGGTTAGGTTATATTACGTTATAGATGTATATAAAGGTCCCACGGAGACGTAGAGGCCAACTCGCCAGGAATGTTTTCAAATATTACCGCCGAGATGATAGGTTGTGTTAGGTTAGGTTATATTACGTTATTGATGTATATGAAGGTCAAACGGAGACGTAGAGGCCAACACGCCAGGAATGATGTCAAATATTACCGCCGAGATGTTAGGTTGGGTTATGTTAGGTTATATTACGATATTGATATATATAAATGTCCCACGGAGACGGAGAAGCCAACTCGCCAGGCATGTTGTCAAATATTACAGCCGAGATGTTAGGTTGGGTTAGGTTAGGTTATATTACGTTATTGATGTATATAAATGTCCCACGGAGACGTAGAGGCCAACAAGACAGGATAGTGGTCAAATATTACCGCCGAAATGTTAGATTGGGTTAGGCTAGGTTATATTACTTTATTGAATTATATAAAGGTCCTACGGAGACGTAGAGGCCAACAAGCCAGGAATGTGGTCAAATATTACCGCCGAGATGTTAGATTGGGTTAGGCTAGCTTATATTATGTTATTTGTGTATATAAAGGTCCCACGGAGACGTGGAGGCCAACAAGCCAGGAATGTGGTCAAATATTACCACCGAGATGATAGGTTTGGTTAGGTTGGGTTATATTACGTTATAGATGTATATAAAGGTCCCACGGAGACGTAGAGGCCAACTCGCCATGAATGTTTTCAAATATTACCGCCGAGATGATAGGTTGGGTTAGGTTACGTTATATTACGTTATTGATGTATATGAAGGTCAAACGGAGACGTAGAGGCCAACTCGCCAGGAATGATGTCAAATATTACCGCCGAGATGTTAGGTTGGGTTAGGTTAGGTTATATTACGATATTGATATATATAAATGTCCCACGGAGACGGAGAAGCCAACTCGCCAGGCATGTTGTCAAATATTACAGCCGAGATGTTAGGTTGGGTTAGGTTAGGTTATATTACGTTATTGATGTATATAAATGTCCCACGGAGACGTAGAGGCCAACTCGGCAGGTATATTGTCAAATATTACCGCCGAGATGTTAGTTTGGGTTAGGTTATGTTATATTACGTTATTGATGTATGTAAAGATCTCACGGAGACGTAGAGGCAAACTCGCCAGGTATGTTGTCAAATATTACCGCCGAGATGTTAGATTGGGTTAGGCTAGCTTATATTATGTTATTGATGTATATGAAGGTCCCACGGAGACGTAGAGGCCACCTCGCCAGGTATGTTGTCAAATAGTACCGCCGAGATGTTAGGTTGGGTTAGGTTAGGTTATATTACGTTATTGATGTATATAAATGTCCCACGGAGACGTAGAGGCCAACTCGGCCGGAATGTTGTCAAATATTACCGCCGATGTGATAGGTTGGGTTAGGTTAGGTTATATAAAGTTATTGATGTATGTGAAGGTCAAACGGGGACGTAGAGGCCAACTCGCCAGGAATGTTGTCGAATATTACCGCCGAGATGTTAGGTTGCGATAGGTTAGGTTATATTACGTTATTGATGTATATAAAGGTCCCACGGAGACGTAAAGGCCAACTCGCCAGGAATGTTGTCAAATATTACCGCCGAGATGATAGGTTGGGTTAGGTTACGTTATATTACGTTATTGATGTATATGAAGGTCAAACGGAGACGTAGGGGCCAAGTCGGCAGGTATGTCGTCAAATATTACCGCCGAGATGTTAGGTTGGGTTAGGTTAGGTTATATTACGTTATTGATGTATATAAATGTCCCACGGAGACGTAGAGGCCAACTCGGCAGGTATATTGTCAAATATTACCGCCGAGATGTTAGTTTGGGTTAGGTTAGGTTATATTAAGTTATTGATGTATATGAAGGTCAAACGGAGACGTAGAGGCCAACTCGCCAGGAATGATGTCAAATATTACCGCCGAGATGTTAGGTTGGGTTAGGTTAGGTTATATTACGATATTGATATATATAAATGTCCCACGGAGACGGAGAAGCCAACTCGCCAGGCATGTTGTCAAATATTACAGCCGAGATGTTAGGTTGGGTTAGGTTAGGTTATATTACGTTATTGATGTATATAAATGTCCCACGGAGACGTAGAGGCCAACTCGGCAGGTATATTGTCAAATATTACCGCCGAGATGTTAGTTTGTGTTAGGTTAGGTTATATTAAGTTATTGATGTATATGAAGGTCAAACGGAGACGTAGAGGCCAACTCGCCAGGAATGTTGTCAAATATTACCGCCGAGATGTTAGTTTGGGTTAGGTTATGTTATATTACGTTATTGATGTATGTAAAGATCTCACGGAGACGTAGAGGCAAACTCGCCAGGTATGTTGTCAAATATTACCGCCGAGATGTTAGATTGGGTTAGGCTAGCTTATATTATGTTATTGATGTATATGAAGGTCCCACGGAGACGTAGAGGCCACCTCGCCAGGTATGTTGTCAAATAGTACCGCCGAGATGTTAGGTTGGGTTAGGTTAGGTTATATTACGTTATTGATGTATATAAATGTCCCACGGAGACGTAGAGGCCAACTCGGCCGGAATGTTGTCAAATATTACCGCCGATGTGATAGGTTGGGTTAGGTTAGGTTATATAAAGTTATTGATGTATATGAAGGTCAAACGGGGACGTAGAGGCCAACTCGCCAGGAATGTTGTCGAATATTACCGCCGAGATGTTAGGTTGCGATAGGTTAGGTTATATTACGTTATTGATGTATATAAAGGTCCCACGGAGACGTAAAGGCCAACTCGCCAGGAATGTTGTCAAATATTACCGCCGAGATGATAGGTTGGGTTAGGTTACGTTATATTACGTTATTGATGTATATGAAGGTCAAACGGAGACGTAGGGGCCAAGTCGGCAGGTATGTCGTCAAATATTACCGCCGAGATGTTAGGTTGGGTTAGGTTAGGTTATATTACGTTATTGATGTATATAAATGTCCCACGGAGACGTAGAGGCCAACTCGGCAGGTATATTGTCAAATATTACCGCCGAGATGTTAGTTTGGGTTAGGTTAGGTTATATTAAGTTATTGATGTATATGAAGGTCAAACGGAGACGTAGAGGCCAACTCGCCAGGAATGTTGTCAAATATTACCGCCGACATGTTAGTTTGGGTTAGGTTAGGTTATATTACATTATTGATGTAAATAAAGGTCAAACGGAGACGTAGAGGCCAACTCGCCAGGAATGATGTCAAATATTACCGCCGAGATGTTAGGTTGAGTTAGGTTAGGTTACATTACATTATTGATGTATATAAATGTCCCACGGAGACGTAGAGGCCAACAAGACAGGATAGTGGTCAAATATTACCGCCGAAATGTTAGATTGGGTTAGGCTAGGTTATATTACTTTATTGAATTATATAAAGGTCCTACAGAGACGTAGAGGCCAACAAGCCAGGAATGTGGTCAAATATTACCGCCGAGATGTTAGATTGGGTTAGGCTAGCTTATATTATGTTATTTGTGTATATAAAGGTCCCACGGAGACGTGGAGGCCAACAAGCCAGGAATGTGGTCAAATATTACCACCGAGATGATAGGTTTGGTTAGGTTGGGTTATATTACGTTATAGATGTATATAAAGGTCCCACGGAGACGTAGAGGCCAACTCGCCATGAATGTTTTCAAATATTACCGCCGAGATGATAGGTTGGGTTAGGTTACGTTATATTACGTTATTGATGTATATGAAGGTCAAACGGAGACGTAGAGGCCAACTCGCCAGGAATGATGTCAAATATTACCGCCGAGATGTTAGGTTGGGTTAGGTTAGGTTATATTACGATATTGATATATATAAATGTCCCACGGAGACGGAGAAGCCAACTCGCCAGGCATGTTGTCAAATATTACAGCCGAGATGTTAGGTTGGGTTAGGTTAGGTTATATTACGTTATTGATGTATATAAATGTCCCACGGAGACGTAGAGGCCAACTCGGCAGGTATATTGTCAAATATTACCGCCGAGATGTTAGTTTGTGTTAGGTTAGGTTATATTAAGTTATTGATGTATATGAAGGTCAAACGGAGACGTAGAGGCCAACTCGCCAGGAATGATGTCAAATATTACCGCCGAGATGTTAGGTTGGGTTAGGTTAGGTTATATTACGATATTGATATATATAAATGTCCCACGGAGACGGAGAAGCCAACTCGCCAGGCATGTTGTCAAATATTACAGCCGAGATGTTAGGTTGGGTTAGGTTAGGTTATATTACGTTATTGATGTATATAAATGTCCCACGGAGACGTAGAGGCCAACTCGGCAGGTATATTGTCAAATATTACCGCCGAGATGTTAGTTTGTGTTAGGTTAGGTTATATTAAGTTATTGATGTATATGAAGGTCAAACGGAGACGTAGAGGCCAACTCGCCAGGAATGTTGTCAAATATTACCGCCGAGATGTTAGTTTGGGTTAGGTTATGTTATATTACGTTATTGATGTATGTAAAGATCTCACGGAGACGTAGAGGCAAACTCGCCAGGTATGTTTTCAAATATTACCGCCGAGATGTTAGATTGGGTTAGGCTAGCTTATATTATGTTATTGATGTATATGAAGGTCCCACGGAGACGTAGAGGCCACCTCGCCAGGTATGTTGTCAAATAGTACCGCCGAGATGTTAGGTTGGGTTAGGTTAGGTTATATTACGTTATAGATGTATATAAAGGTCCCACGGAGACGTAGAGGCCAACAAGCCAGGAATGTGGTCAAATATTACCGCCGAGATGTTAGATTGGGTTAGGCTAGCTTATATTATGTTATTTGTGTATATAAAGGTCCCACGGAGACGTGGAGGCCAACAAGCCAGGAATGTGGTCAAATATTACCACCGAGATGATAGGTTAGGTTAGGTTAGGTTATATTACGTTATAGATGTATATAAAGGTCCCACGGAGACGTAGAGGCCAACTCGCCAGGAATGTTTTCAAATATTACCGCCGAGATGATAGGTTGTGTTAGGTTAGGTTATATTACGTTATTGATGTATATGAAGGTCAAACGGAGACGTAGAGGCCAACACGCCAGGAATGATGTCAAATATTACCGCCGAGATGTTAGGTTGGGTTATGTTAGGTTATATTACGTTATTGATGTATATAAAGGTCCCACGGAGACGTAGAGGCCAAATCGCCCGGAATGTTGTCAAATATTACCGCCGAGGTGATAGGTTGGGTTAGGTTAGGTTATATAAAGTTATTGATGTATATGAAGGTCAAGCGGGGACGTAGAGGCCAACTCGCCAGGAATGTTGTCGAATATTACCGCCGAGATGTTAGGTTGCGATAGGTTAGGTTATATTACGTTATTGATGTATAGAAAGGTCCCACGGAGACGTAGAGGCCAACTCGCCAGGTATGTTGTCAAATATTACCGCCGAGATGTTAGATTGGGTCAGATTAGCTTATATTATGTTATTGATGTATATGAAGGTCCCACGGAGACGTAGAGGCCAACTCGCCAGATATGTTGTCAAATAGTACCGCCGAGATGTTAGGTTGGGTTAGGTTAGGTTATATTACGTTATAGATGTATATAAAGGTCCCACGGAGACGTAGAGGCCAACTCGCCAGGAACGTTTTCAAATATTACCGCCGAGATGTTAGGTTGAGTTAGGTTAGGTTACATTACATTATTGATGTATATAAATGTCCCACGGAGACGTAGAGGCCAACAAGACAGGATAGTGGTCAAATATTACCGCCGAAATGTTAGATTGGGTTAGGCTAGGTTATATTACTTTATTGAATTATATAAAGGTCCTACGGAGACGTAGAGGCCAACAAGCCAGGAATGTGGTCAAATATTACCGCCGAGATGTTAGATTGGGTTAGGCTAGCTTATATTATGTTATTTGTGTATATAAAGGTCCCACGGAGACGTGGAGGCCAACAAGCCAGGAATGTGGTCAAATATTACCACCGAGATGATAGGTTTGGTTAGGTTGGGTTATATTACGTTATAGATGTATATAAAGGTCCCACGGAGACGTAGAGGCCAACTCGCCATGAATGTTTTCAAATATTACCGCCGAGATGATAGGTTGGGTTAGGTTACGTTATATTACGTTATTGATGTATATGAAGGTCAAACGGAGACGTAGAGGCCAACTCGCCAGGAATGATGTCAAATATTACCACCGAGATGTTAGGTTGGGTTAGGTTAGGTTATATTACGATATTGATATATATAAATGTCCCACGGAGACGGAGAAGCCAACTCGCCAGGCATGTTGTCAAATATTACAGCCGAGATGTTAGGTTGGGTTAGGTTAGGTTATATTACGTTATTGATGTATATAAATGTCCCACGGAGACGTAGAGGCCAACTCGGCAGGTATATTGTCAAATATTACCGCCGAGATGTTAGTTTGTGTTAGGTTAGGTTATATTAAGTTATTGATGTATATGAAGGTCAAACGGAGACGTAGAGGCCAACTCGCCAGGAATGATGTCAAATATTACCGCCGAGATGTTAGGTTGGGTTAGGTTAGGTTATATTACGATATTGATATATATAAATGTCCCACGGAGACGGAGAAGCCAACTCGCCAGGCATGTTGTCAAATATTACAGCCGAGATGTTATGTTGGGTTAGGTTAGGTTATATTACGTTATTGATGTATATAAATGTCCCACGGAGACGTAGAGGCCAACTCGGCAGGTATATTGTCAAATATTACCGCCGAGATGTTAGTTTGTGTTAGGTTAGGTTATATTATGTTATTGATGTATATGAAGGTCCCACGGAGACGTAGAGGCCAACTCGCCAGATATGTTGTCAAATAGTACCGCCGAGATGTTAGGTTGGGTTAGGTTAGGTTATATTACGTTATAGATGTATATAAAGGTCCCACGGAGACGTAGAGGCCAACTCGCCAGGAACGTTTTCAAATATTAACGCCGAGATGTTAGGTTGAGTCAGGTTAGGTTACATTACATTATTGATGTATATAAATGTCCCACGGAGACGTAGAGGCCAACAAGACAGGATAGTGGTCAAATATTACCGCCGAAATGTTAGATTGGGTTAGGCTAGGTTATATTACTTTATTGAATTATATAAAGGTCCTACGGAGACGTAGAGGCCAACAAGCCAGGAATGTGGTCAAATATTACCGCCGAGATGTTAGATTGGGTTAGGCTAGCTTATATTATGTTATTTGTGTATATAAAGGTCCCACGGAGACGTGGAGGCCAACAAGCCAGGAATGTGGTCAAATATTACCACCGAGATGATAGGTTTGGTTAGGTTGGGTTATATTACGTTATAGATGTATATAAAGGTCCCACGGAGACGTAGAGGCCAACTCGCCATGAATGTTTTCAAATATTACCGCCGAGATGATAGGTTGGGTTAGGTTACGTTATATTACGTTATTGATGTATATGAAGGTCAAACGGAGACGTAGAGGCCAACTCGCCAGGAATGATGTCAAATATTACCGCCGAGATGTTAGGTTGGGTTAGGTTAGGTTATATTACGATATTGATATATATAAATGTCCCACGGAGACGGAGAAGCCAACTCGCCAGGCATGTTGTCAAATATTACAGCCGAGATGTTAGGTTGGGTTAGGTTAGGTTATATTACGTTATTGATGTATATAAATGTCCCACGGAGACGTAGAGGCCAACTCGGCAGGTATATTGTCAAATATTACCGCCGAGATGTTAGTTTGTGTTAGGTTAGGTTATATTAAGTTATTGATGTATATGAAGGTCAAACGGAGACGTAGAGGCCAACTCGCCAGGAATGATGTCAAATATTACCGCCGAGATGTTAGGTTGGGTTAGGTTAGGTTATATTACGATATTGATATATATAAATGTCCCACGGAGACGGAGAAGCCAACTCGCCAGGCATGTTGTCAAATATTACCACCGAGATGATAGGTTTGGTTAGGTTGGGTTATATTACGTTATAGATGTATATAAAGGTCCCACGGAGACGTAGAGGCCAGCTCGCCAGGTATGTTGTCAAATATTACCGCCGAGATGTTAGATTGGGTCAGATTAGCTTATATTATGTTATTGATGTATATGAAGGTCCCACGGAGACGTAGAGGCCAACTCGCCAGATATGTTGTCAAATAGTACCGCCGAGATGTTAGGTTGGGTTAGGTTAGGTTATATTACGTTATAGATGTATATAAAGGTCCCACGGAGACGTAGAGGCCAACTCGCCAGGAACGTTTTCAAATATTACCGCCGAGATGATAGGTTGGGTTAGGTTACGTTATATTACGTTATTGATGTATATGAAGGTCAAACGGAGACGTAGAGGCCAACACGCCAGGAATGATGTCAAATATTACCGCCGAGATGTTAGGTTGCGTTATGTTAGGTTATATTACGTTATTGATGTATATAAAGGTCCCACGGAGACGTAGAGGCCAAATCGCCCGGAATGTTGTCAAATATTACCGCCGAGGTGATAGGTTGGGTTAGGTTAGATTATATAAAGTTATTGATGTATATGAAGGTCAAACGGGGACGTAGAGGCCAACTCGCCAGGAATGTTGTCGAATATTACCGCCGAGATGTTAGGTTGCGATAGGTTAGGTTATATTACGTTATTGATGTATAGAAAGGACCCACGGAGACGTAGAGGCCAACTCGCCAGGTATGTTGTCAAATATTACCGCCGAGATGTTAGATTGGGTCAGATTAGCTTATATTATGTTATTGATGTATATGAAGGTCCCACGGAGACGTAGAGGCCAACTCGCCAGATATGTTGTCAAATAGTACCGCCGAGATGTTAGGTTGGGTTAGGTTAGGTTATATTACGTTATAGATGTATATAAAGGTCCCACGGAGACGTAGAGGCCAAATCGCCCGGAATGTTGTCAAATATTACCGTCGAGGTGATAGGTTGGGTAAGGATAGGTTATATTACGTTATTGATGTATATAAAGGTCCCACGTAGAGGTAGAGGCCAACAAGCTAGGAATGTGGTCAATTATTACCGCCGAGATGTTAGATTGGGTTAGGCTAGCTTATATTATGTTATTTATGTATATAAAGGTCCCACGGAGACGTAGAGTCCAACAAGCCAGGAATGTGGTCAAATATTACCGCCGAGATGTTAGGTTGGGTTAGGTTAGGTTATATTGCGTTATTGATGTATATAAACATCCCACGGAGACGTAGAGGCCAACTCGCCAGGTATGTTGTCAAATATTACCGCCGAGATGATAGGTTAGGTTAGGTTAGGTTATATTACGTTATTGAAGTATATAAAGGTTCTACGGAGACGCAGAGGCCAACAAGCCAGGAATGTGGTCAAATATTACCGCCGAGATGTTAGATTGGTCTAGGCTAGCTTACATTATGTTATTTGTGTATATAAAGGTCCCACGGATACGTAGAGGCCAACTCGCCAGGAATGTGGTCAAATATTACCGCCGAGATGATAGGTTGGGTAAGGTTAGGTTATATTACGTTATTGATGTATATGAAGGTCAAACGGAGACGTAGAGGCCAACACGCCAGGAGTGATGTCAAATATTACCGCCGAGATGTTAGGTTGGGTTAGGTTAGGTTATATTACGTTATTGAATTATATAAAGGTCCTACGGAGACGTAGAGGCCAACTCGCCAGATATGTTGTCAAATAGTACCGCCGAGATGTTAGGTTGGGTTAGGTTAGGTTATATTACGTTATAGATGTATATAAAGGTCCCACGGAGACGTAGAGGCCAAATCGCCCGGAATGTTGTCAAATATTACCGTCGAGGTGATAGGTTGGGTAAGGATAGGTTATATTACGTTATTGATGTATATAAAGGTCCCACGTAGAGGTAGAGGCCAACAAGCTAGGAATGTGGTCAATTATTACCGCCGAGATGTTAGATTGGGTTAGGCTAGCTTATATTATGTTATTTATGTATATAAAGGTCCCACGGAGACGTAGAGTCCAACAAGCCAGGAATGTGGTCAAATATTACCGCCGAGATGTTAGGTTGGGTTAGGTTAGGTTATATTGCGTTATTGATGTATATAAACATCCCACGGAGACGTAGAGGCCAACTCGCCAGGTATGTTGTCAAATATTACCGCCGAGATGATAGGTTAGGTTAGGTTAGGTTATATTACGTTATTGAAGTATATAAAGGTTCTACGGAGACGCAGAGGCCAACAAGCCAGGAATGTGGTCAAATATTACCGCCGAGATGTTAGATTGGTCTAGGCTAGCTTACATTATGTTATTTGTGTATATAAAGGTCCCACGGATACGTAGAGGCCAACTCGCCAGGAATGTGGTCAAATATTACCGCCGAGATGATAGGTTGGGTAAGGTTAGGTTATATTACGTTATTGATGTATATGAAGGTCAAACGGAGACGTAGAGGCCAACACGCCAGGAGTGATGTCAAATATTACCGCCGAGATGTTAGGTTGGGTTATGTTAGGTTATATTACGTTATTGATGTATATAAAGGAACCACGGAGACGTAGAGGCCAAATCGCCCGGAATGTTGTCAAATATTACCGCCGAGGTGATAGGTTGGATTAAATTAGGTTATATAAAGTTATTGATGTATATGATGGTAAACGGGGACGTAGAGGCCAACTCGCCAGGAATGTTGTCGAATATTACCGCCGAGATGATAGGTTGGGTTAGGTTAGGTTATATTACGTTATTGATGTATATGAAGGTCAAACGGAGACGTAGAGGCCAACACGACAGGAATGATGTCAAATATTACCGCCGAGATGTTAGGTTGGGTTATGTTACGTTATATTACGTTATTGATGTATATAAAGGTCCCACGGAGACGTAGAGGCCAACAAGCCAGGAATGTGGTCAAATATTACCGCCGAGATGTTAGGTTGGGTTAGGTTAGGTTATATTACGTTATTGATGTATATAATGGGTCCACGGAAACGGAGACGCCAACTCGCCAGGAATGTTGTCAAATATTACCGCCGAGAAGATAGGTTGGGTTAGGTTATGTTATATTACGTTATTGATGTATGTAAAGATCTCACGGAGACGTAGAGGCAAACTCGCCAGGTATGTTGTCAAATATTACCGCCGAGATGATAGGTTGGGTTAGGCTAGGTTATATTACGTTATTGATGTATATAAATGTCCCACGGAGACGTAGAGGCCAACTCGGCAGGTATGTTGTCAAATATTACCGCCGAGATGTTAGGTTGGGTTAGGTTAGGTTATATTACGTGATTGATGTATATAAAAGTCCCACGGAGACGGAGAAGCCAACTCGCCAGGAATGATGTCAAACATTATCGCCGAGATGTTGGGATGGGTTAGGTTAGGTTATATTATGTTATTGATGTATATGAAGGTCCCACGGAGACGTAGAGGCCAACTCGCCAGGTATGTTGTCAAATAGTACCGCCGAGATGTTAGTTTGGGTTAGGTTAGGTTATATTACGTTATAGATGTATATAAAGGTCCAACGGAGATGTAGAGGCCAACAAGACAGGATAGTGGTCAAATATTACCACCGAGATGTTAGGTTGGGTTAGATTAGGTTATATTATGTTATTTATGTTTATAAAGGTCCCACGGAGACGTAGAGGCCAACTCGCCAGATATGTTTCAAATATTACCGCCGAGATGTTCGTTTGGGTTAGGTTAGGTTATATTAAGTTATTGATGTATATGAAGGTTAAACGGAGACGTAGAGGCCAACTCGCCAGGAATGTTGTCAAATATTACCGCCGAGATTTTAGTTTGGGTTAGGTTAGGTTATATTACATTATTGATGTATATGAAGGTCAAACGGAGACGTAGAGGCCAACTCGCCAGGAATGTGGTCAAATATTACCGCCGAGATGATAGGTTAGGTTAGGTTACGTTATATTACGTTATTGATGTATATGAAGGTCAAACGGTGACGTAGAGGCCAACTCGCCAGGAATGATGTCAAATATTACCGCCGAGATGATAGGTTGGGTTAGGTTAGGTTATATTACGTTATTGAATTATATAAAGGTCCTACGGAGACGTAGAGGCCAACAAGCTAGGAATGTGGTCAATTATTACCGCCGAGATGTTAGATTGGGTTAGGCTAGCTTATATTATGTTATTTATGTATATAAAGGTCACACGGAGACGTAGAGTCCAACAAGCCAGGAATGTGGTCAAATATTACCGCCGAGATGTTAGGTTGGGTTAGGTTAGGTTGTATTGCGTTATTGATGTATATAAACATCCCACGGAGACGTAGAGGCCAACTCGCCAGGTATGTTGTCAAATATTACCGCCGAGATGTTAGGTTGGGTTAGGTTAGGTTATATTACGTTATAGATGTATATAAAGGTCCCACGGAGACGTAGAGACCAAATCGCCCGGAATGTTGTCAAATATTACCGTCGAGGTGATAGGTTGGGTAAGGATAGGTTATATTACGTTATTGATGTATATAAAGGTCCCACGTAGAGGTAGAGGCCAACAAGCTAGGAATGTGGTCAATTATTACCGCCGAGATGTTAGATTGGGTTAGGTTAGGTTATATTACGTGATTGATGTATATAAAAGTCCCACGGAGACGGAGAAGCCAACTCGCCAGGAATGATGTCAAACATTATCGCCGAGATGTTAGGATGGGTTAGGTTAGGTTATATTATGTTATTGATGTATATGAAGGTCCCACGGAGACGTAGAGGCCAACTCGCCAGGTATGTTGTCAAATAGTACCGCCGAGATGTTAGTTTGGGTTAGGTTAGGTTATATTACGTTATAGATGTATATAAAGGTCCAACGGAGATGTAGAGGCCAACAAGACAGGATAGTGGTCAAATATTACCACCGAGATGTTAGGTTGGGTTAGATTAGGTTATATTATGTTATTTATGTTTATAAAGGTCCCACGGAGACGTAGAGGCCAACTCGCCAGATATGTTTCAAATATTACCGCCGAGATGTTCGTTTGGGTTAGGTTAGGTTATATTAAGTTATTGATGTATATGAAGGTTAAACGGAGACGTAGAGGCCAACTCGCCAGGAATGTTGTCAAATATTACCGCCGAGATTTTAGTTTGGGTTAGGTTAGGTTATATTACATTATTGATGTATATGAAGGTCAAACGGAGACGTAGAGGCCAACTCGCCAGGAATGTGGTCAAATATTACCGCCGAGATGATAGGTTAGGTTAGGTTACGTTATATTACGTTATTGATGTATATGAAGGTCAAACGGAGACGTAGAGGCCAACTCGCCAGGAATGATGTTAAATATTACCGCCGAGATGATAGGTTGGGTTAGGTTAGGTTATATTACGTTATTGAATTATATAAAGGTCCTACGGAGACGTAGAGGCCAACAAGCTAGGAATGTGGTCAATTATTACCGCCGAGATGTTAGATTGGGTTAGGCTAGCTTATATTATGTTATTTATGTATATAAAGGTCACACGGAGACGTAGAGTCCAACAAGCCAGGAATGTGGTCAAATATTACCGCCGAGATGTTAGGTTGGGTTAGGTTAGGTTGTATTGCGTTATTGATGTATATAAACATCCCACGGAGACGTAGAGGCCAACTCGCCAGGTATGTTGTCAAATATTACCGCCGAGATGTTAGGTTGGGTTAGGTTAGGTTATATTACGTTATAGATGTATATAAAGGTCCCACGGAGACGTAGAGACCAAATCGCCCGGAATGTTGTCAAATATTACCGTCGAGGTGATAGGTTGGGTAAGGATAGGTTATATTACGTTATTGATGTATATAAAGGTCCCACGTAGAGGTAGAGGCCAACAAGCTAGGAATGTGGTCAATTATTACCGCCGAGATGTTAGATTGGGTTAGGCTAGCTTATATTATGTTATTTATGTATATAAAGGTCCCACGGAGACGTAGAGTCCAACAAGCCAGGAATGTGGTCAAATATTACCGCCGAGATGTTAGGTTGGGTTAGGTTAGGTTATATTGCGTTATTGATGTATATAAACATCCCACGGAGACGTAGAGGCCAACAAGCCAGGTATGTTGTCAAATATTACCGCCGAGATGTTAGATTGGGTTAGGCTAGCTTATATTATGTTATTGATGTATATGAAGGTCCCACGGAGACGTAGAGGCCAACTCGCCAGATATGTTGTCAAATAGTACCGCCGAGATGTTAGGTTGGGTTAGGTTAGGTTATATTACGTTATAGATGTATATAAAGGTTACACGGAGACGTAGAGGCCAACTCGCCAGGAATGTTTTCAAATATTACCGCCGAGATGATAGGTTGGGTTAGGTTAGGTTATATTACGTTATTGATGTATATAAATGTCCCACGGAGACGTAGAGGCCAACTCGGCAGGTATGTTGTCAAATATTACCGCCGAGATGTTAGGTTGGGTTAGGTTAGGTTATATTACGTGATTGATGTATATAAAAGTCCCACGGAGACGGAGAAGCCAACTCGCCAGGAATGATGTCAAACATTATCGCCGAGATGTTAGGATGGGTTAGGTTAGGTTATATTACGTTATTGATGTATATAAATGTCCCACGGAGACGTAGAGGCCAACTCGGCAGGTATGTTGTCAAATATTACCGGCGAGATGTTAGGTTGGGTTAGGTTAGGTTATATTACGTGATTGATGTATATAAAAGTCCCACGGAGACGGAGAAGCCAACTCGCCAGGAATGATGTCAAACATTATCGCCGAGATGTTAGGATGGGTTAGGTTAGGTTATATTATGTTATTGATGTATATGAAGGTCCCACGGAGACGTAGAGGCCAACTCGCCAGGTATGTTGTCAAATAGTACCGCCGAGATGTTAGTTTGGGTTAGGTTAGGTTATATTACGTTATAGATGTATATAAAGGTCCAACGGAGATGTAGAGGCCAACAAGACAGGATAGTGGTCAAATATTACCGCCGAGATGTTAGGTTGGGTTAGATTACGTTATATTATGTTATTTATGTTTATAAAGGTCCCACGGAGACGTAGAGGCCAACTCGCCAGATATGTTTCAAATATTACCGCCGAGATGTTCGTTTGGGTTAGGTTAGGTTATATTAAGTTATTGATGTATATGAAGGTTAAACGGAGACGTAGAGGCCAACTCGCCAGGAATGTTGTCAAATATTACCGCCGAGATTTTAGTTTGGGTTAGGTTAGGTTATATTACATTATTGATGTATATGAAGGTCAAACGGAGACGTAGAGGCCAACTCGCCAGGAATGTGGTCAAATATTACCGCCGAGATGATAGGTTAGGTTAGGTTACGTTATATTACGTTATTGATGTATATGAAGGTCAAACGGAGACGTAGAGGCCAACTCGCCAGGAATGATGTCAAATATTACCGCCGAGATGATAGGTTGGGTTAGGCTAGGTTATATTACGTTATTGAATTATATAAAGGTCCTACGGAGACGTAGAGGCCAACAAGCTAGGAATGTGGTCAATTATTACCGCCGAGATGTTAGATTGGGTTAGGCTAACTTATATTATGTTATTTATGTATATAAAGGTCACACGGAGACGTAGAGTCCAACAAGCCAGGAATGTGGTCAAATATTACCGCCGAGATGTTAGGTTGGGTTAGGTTAGGTTGTATTGCGTTATTGATGTATATAAACATCCCACGGAGACGTAGAGGCCAACTCGCCAGGTATGTTGTCAAATATTACCGCCGAGATGTTAGATTGGGTCAGGCTAGCTTATATTATGTTATTGATGTATATGAAGGTCCCACGGAGACGTAGAGGCCAACTCGCCAGATATGTTGTCAAATAGTACCGCCGATATGTTAGGTTGGGTTAGGTTAGGTTATATTACGTTATAGATGTATATAACGGTCCCACGGAGACGTAGAGGCCAACTCGCCAGGAATGTTTTCAAATATTACCGCCGAGATGATAGGTTGGGTTAGGTTAGGTTATATTACGTTATTGATGTATATGAAGGTCAAACGGAGACGTAGAGGCCAACACGCCAGGAATGATGTCAAATATTACCGCCGAGATGTTAGATTGGGTTAGGCTAGCTTATAGTATGTTATTTGTGTATATAAAGGTCCCACGGAGACGTGGAGGCCAACAAGCCAGGAATGTGGTCAAATATTACCGCCGAGATGATAGGTTAGGTTAGGTTAGGTTATATTACGTTATTGAAGTATATAAAGGTTCTACGGAGACGCAGAGGCCAACAAGCCAGGAATGTGGTCAAATATTACCGCCGAGATGTTAGATTGGGTTAGGCTAGCTTATATTATGTTATTGATGTATATGAAGGTCCCACGGAGACGTAGAGGCCAACTCGCCAGATATGTTGTCAAATAGTACCGCCGAGATGTTAGGTTGGGTTAGGTTAGGTTATATTACGTTATAGATGTATATAAAGGTTACACGGAGACGTAGAGGCCAACTCGCCAGGAATGTTTTCAAATATTACCGCCGAGATGATAGGTTGGGTTAGGTTAGGTTATATTACGTTATTGATGTATATAAATGTCCCACGGAGACGTAGAGGCCAACTCGGCAGGTATGTTGTCAAATATTACCGCCGAGATGTTAGGTTGGGTTAGGTTAGGTTATATTACGTGATTGATGTATATAAAAGTCCCACGGAGACGGAGAAGCCAACTCGCCAGGAATGATGTCAAATATTACCGCCGAGATGTTAGGTTGGGTTAGGTTAGGTTATATTACGTGATTGATGTATATAAAAGTCCCACGGAGACGGAGAAGCCAACTCGCCAGGAATGATGTCAAACATTATCGCCGAGATGTTAGGATGGGTTAGGTTAGGTTATATTATGTTATTGATGTATATGAAGGTCCCACGGAGACGTAGAGGCCAACTCGCCAGGTATGTTGTCAAATAGTACCGCCGAGATGTTAGTTTGGGTTAGGTTAGGTTATATTACGTTATAGATGTATATAAGGTCCAACGGAGATGTAGAGGCCAACAAGACAGGATAGTGGTCAAATATTACCGCCGAGATGTTAGGTTGGGTTAGATTAGGTTATATTATGTTATTTATGTTTATAAAGGTCCCACGGAGACGTAGAGGCCAACTCGCCAGATATGTTTCAAATATTACCGCCGAGATGTTCGTTTGGGTTAGGTTAGGTTATATTAAGTTATTGATGTATATGAAGGTTAAACGGAGACGTAGAGGCCAACTCGCCAGGAATGTTGTCAAATATTACCGCCGAGATTTTAGTTTGGGTTAGGTTAGGTTATATTACATTATTGATGTATATGAAGGTCAAACGGAGACGTAGAGGCCAACTCGCCAGGAATGTGGTCAAATATTACCGCCGAGATGATAGGTTAGGTTAGGTTACGTTATATTACGTTATTGATGTATATGAAGGTCAAACGGAGACGTAGGGGCCAACTCGCCAGGAATGATGTCAAATATTACCGCCGAGATGATAGGTTGGGTTAGGCTAGGTTATATTACGTTATTGAATTATATAAAGGTCCTACGGAGACGTAGAGGCCAACAAGCTAGGAATGTGGTCAATTATTACCGCCGAGATGTTAGATTGGGTTAGGCTAGCTTATATTATGTTATTTATGTATATAAAGGTCACACGGAGACGTAGAGTCCAACAAGCCAGGAATGTGGTCAAATATTACCGCCGAGATGTTAGGTTGGGTTAGGTTAGGTTGTATTGCGTTATTGATGTATATAAACATCCCACGGAGACG
Organism: Xylocopa violacea; assembly: GCA_963969225.1. Classification (NCBI taxonomy): domain Eukaryota; kingdom Metazoa; phylum Arthropoda; class Insecta; order Hymenoptera; family Apidae; genus Xylocopa; species Xylocopa violacea. The sequence continues at coordinate 196,461 of CAXAJV010000463.1, read as the reverse complement.
TAGAGGCCAACTCGCCAGGTATGTTGTCAAATATTACCGCCGAGATGTTAGATTGGGTCAGGCTAGCTTATATTATGTTATTGATGTATATGAAGGTCCCACGGAGACGTAGAGGCCAACTCGCCAGATATGTTGTCAAATAGTACCGCCGATATGTTAGGTTGGGTTAGGTTAGGTTATATTACGTTATAGATGTATATAACGGTCCCACGGAGACGTAGAGGCCAACTCGCCAGGAATGTTTTCAAATATTACCGCCGAGATGATAGGTTGGGTTAGGTTAGGTTATATTACGTTATTGATGTATATGAAGGTCAAACGGAGACGTAGAGGCCAACACGCCAGGAATGATGTCAAATATTACCGCCGAGATGTTAGATTGGGTTAGGTTAGGTTATATTACGTTATTGATGTATATGAAGGTCAAACGGAGACGTAGAGGCCAACACGCCAGGAATGATGTCAAATATTACCGCCGAGATGTTAGGTTGGGTTATGTTAGGTTATATTACGTTATTGATGCATATAAAGGTTCCACGGAGACGTAGAGGCCAAATCGCCCGGAATGTTGTCAAATATTACCGCCGAGGTGATAGGTTGGGTTAGGTTAGGCTATATAAAGTTATTGATGTATATGAAGGTCAAACGGGGACGTAGAGGCCAACTCGCCAGGAATGTTGTCGAATATTACCGCCGAGATGTTAGGTTGCGATAGGTTAGGTTATATTACGTTATTGATGTATATGAAGGTCAAACGGAGACGTAGAGGCCAACTCGCCAGGAATGATGTCAAATATTACCGCCGAGATGATAGGTTGTGTTAGGTTAGGTTATATTACGTTATTGATGTATATGAAGGTCAAACGGAGACGTAGAGGCCAACACGCCAGGAATGATGTCAAATATTACCGCCGAGATGTTAGGTTGGGTTATGTTAGGTTATATTACGTTATTGATGCATATAAAGGTTCCACGGAGACGTAGAGGCCAAATCGCCCGGAATGTTGTCAAATATTACCGCCGAGGTGATAGGTTGGGTTAGGTTAGGCTATATAAAGTTATTGATGTATATGAAGGTCAAACGGGGACGTAGAGGCCAACTCGCCAGGAATGTTGTCGAATATTACCGCCGAGATGTTAGGTTGCGATAGGTTAGGTTATATTACGTTATTGATGTATAGAAAGGCCCCACGGAGACGTAAAGGCCAACTCGCCAGGAATGTTGTCAAAAATTACCGCCGAGATGATAGGTTGGTTTAGGTTAGGTTATATTACGTTATTGATGTATATAAATGTCCCACGGAGACGTAGAGGCCAACTCGGCAGGTATGTTGTCAAATATTACCGGCGAGATGTTAGGTTGGGTTAGGTTAGGTTCTATTACGTTATTGATGTATATGAAGTTCAAACGGAGACGTAGAAGCCAAAACGCCAGGAATGATGTCAAATATTACCGCCGAGATGTTAGGTTGGGTTATGTTAGGTTACATTACATTATTGATGTATATAAATGTCCCACGGAGACGTAGAGGCCAACAACACAGGAATGTGGTCAAATATTACCGCCGAAATGTTAGATTGGGTTAGGCTAGGTTATATTACTTTATTGAATTATATAAAGGTCCTACGGAGACGTAGAGGCCAACAAGCCAGGAATGTGGTCAAATATTACCGCCGAGATGTTAGATTGGGTTAGGCTAGCTTATATTATGTTATTTATGTATATAATGGTCCCACGGAGACGTGGAGGCCAACAAGCCAGGAATGTGGTCAAATATTACCGCCGAGATGATAGGTTAGGTTAGGTTAGGTTATATTACGTTATTGAAGTATATAAAGGTTCTACGGAGACGCAGAGGCCAACAAGCCAGGAATGTGGTCAAATATTACCGCCGAGATGTTAGATTGGGCTAGGCTAGCTTACATTATGTTATTTGTGTATATAAAGGTCCCACGGATACGTAGAGGCCAACTCGCCAGGAATGTGGTCAAATATTACCGCCGAGATGATAGGTTGGGTAAGGTTAGGTTATATTACGTTATTGATGTATATGAAGGTCAAACGGAGACGTAGAGGCCAACTCGCCAGGAATGATGTCAAATATTACCGCCGAGATGATAGGTTGTGTTAGGTTAGGTTATATTACGTTATTGATGTATATGAAGGTCAAACGGAGACGTAGAGGCCAACACGCCAGGAATGATGTCAAATATTACCGCCGAGATGTTAGGTTGGGTTATGTTAGGTTATATTACGTTATTGATGCATATAAAGGTTCCACGGAGACGTAGAGGCCAAATCGCCCGGAATGTTGTCAAATATTACCGCCGAGGTGATAGGTTGGGTTAGGTTAGGCTATATAAAGTTACTGATGTATATGAAGGTCAAACGGGGACGTAGAGGCCAACTCGCCAGGAATGTTGTCGAATATTACCGCCGAGATGTTAGGTTGCGATAGGTTAGGTTATATTACGTTATTGATGTATAGAAAGGCCCCACGGAGACGTAAAGGCCAACTCGCCAGGAATGTTGTCAAAAATTACCGCCGAGATGATAGGTTGGGTTAGGTTAGGTTATATTACGTTATTGATGTATATAAATGTCCCACGGAGACGTAGAGGCCAACTCGGCAGGTATGTTGTCAAATATTACCGGCGAGATGTTAGGTTGGGTTAGGTTAGGTTCTATTACGTTATTGATGTATATGAAGTTCAAACGGAGACGTAGAAGCCAAAACGACAGGAATGATGTCAAATATTACCGCCGAGATGTTAGGTTGGGTTATGTTAGGTTACATTACATTATTGATGTATATAAATGTCCCACGGAGACGTAGAGGCCAACAAGACAGGAATGTGGTCAAATATTACCGCCGAAATGTTAGATTGGGTTAGGCTAGGTTATATTACTTTATTGAATTATATAAAGGTCCTACGGAGACGTAGAGGCCAACAAGCCAGGAATGTGGTCAAATATTACCGCCGAGATGTTAGATTGGGTTAGGCTAGCTTATATTATGTTATTTATGTATATAATGGTCCCACGGAGACGTGGAGGCCAACAAGCCAGGAATGTGGTCAAATATTACCGCCGAGATGATAGGTTAGGTTAGTTTAGGTTATATTACGTTATTGAAGTATATAAAGGTTCTACGGAGACGCAGAGGCCAACAAGCCAGGAATGTGGTCAAATATTACCGCCGAGATGTTAGATTGGGCTAGGCTAGCTTACATTATGTTATTTGTGTATATAAAGGTCCCACGGATACGTAGAGGCCAACTCGCCAGGAATGTGGTCAAATATTACCGCCGAGATGATAGGTTGGGTAAGGTTAGGTTATATTACGTTATTGATGTATATGAAGGTCAAACGGAGACGTAGAGGCCAACTCGCCAGGAATGATGTCAAATATTACCGCCGAGATGATAGGTTGTGTTAGGTTAGGTTATATTACGTTATTGATGTATATGAAGGTCAAACGGAGACGTAGAGGCCAACACGCCAGGAATGATGTCAAATATTACCGCCGAGATGTTAGTTTGGGTTATGTTAGGTTATATTACGTTATTGATGTATATAAAGGTCCCACGGAGACGTAGAGGCCAAATTGCCCGGAATGTTGTCAAATATTACCGCCGAGGTGATAGGTTGGGTTAGGTTAGGTTATATAAAGTTATTGACGTATATGAAGGTCAAACGGGGACGTAGAGGCCAACTCGCCAGGAATGTTGTCGAATATTACCGCCGAGATGTTAGGTTGCGATAGGTTAGGTTATATTACGTTATTGATGTATAGAAAGGTCCCACGGAGACGTAAAGGCCAACTCGCCAGGAATGTTGTCAAATATTACCGCCGAGATGATAGGTTGGGTTAGGTTACGTTATATTACGTTATTGATGTATATGAAGGTCAAACGGAGACGTAGAGACCAACTGGGCAGGTATGTTGTCAAATATTACCGCCGAGATGATAGGTTGGGTTAGGTTACGTTATATTACGTTATTGATGTATATGAAGGTCAAACGGAGACGTAGAGGCCAACTCGGCAGGTATGTTGTCAAATATTACCGCCGACATGTTAGTTTGGGTTAGGTTAGGTTATATTACATTATTGATGTAAATAAAGGTCAAACGGAGACGTAGAGGCCAACTCGCCAGGAATGATGTCAAATATTACCGCCGAGATGTTAGGTTGGGTTATGTTAGGTTATATTACGTTATTGATGCATATAAAGGTTCCACGGAGACGTAGATGCCAAATCGCCCGGAATGTTGTCAAATATTACCGCCGAGGTGATAGGTTGGGTTAGGTTAGGCTATATAAAGTTATTGATGTATATGAAGGTCAAACGGGGACGTAGAGGCCAACTCGCCAGGAATGTTGTCGAATATTACCGCCGAGATGTTAGGTTGCGATAGGTTAGGTTATATTACGTTATTGATGTATAGAAAGGCCCCACGGAGACGTAAAGGCCAACTCGCCAGGAATGTTGTCAAAAATTACCGCCGAGATGATAGGTTGGGTTAGGTTAGGTTATATTACGTTATTGATGTATATAAATGTCCCACGGAGACGTAGAGGCCAACTCGGCAGGTATGTTGTCAAATATTACCGGCGAGATGTTAGGTTGGGTTAGGTTAGGTTCTATTACGTTATTGATGTATATGAAGTTCAAACGGAGACGTAGAAGCCAAAACGCCAGGAATGATGTCAAATATTACCGCCGAGATGTTAGGTTGGGTTATGTTAGGTTACATTACATTATTGATGTATATAAATGTCCCACGGAGACGTAGAGGCCAACAAGACAGGAATGTGGTCAAATATTACCGCCGAAATGTTAGATTGGGTTAGGCTAGGTTATATTACTTTATTGAATTATATAAAGGTCCTACGGAGACGTAGAGGCCAACAAGCCAGGAATGTGGTCAAATATTACCGCCGAGATGTTAGATTGGGTTAGGCTAGCTTATATTATGTTATTTATGTATATAATGGTCCCACGGAGACGTGGAGGCCAACAAGCCAGGAATGTGGTCAAATATTACCGCCGAGATGATAGGTTAGGTTAGGTTAGGTTATATTACGTTATTGAAGTATATAAAGGTTCTACGGAGACGCAGAGGCCAACAAGCCAGGAATGTGGTCAAATATTACCGCCGAGATGTTAGATTGGGCTAGGCTAGCTTACATTATGTTATTTGTGTATATAAAGGTCCCACGGATACGTAGAGGCCAACTCGCCAGGAATGTGGTCAAATATTACCGCCGAGATGATAGGTTGGGTAAGGTTAGGTTATATTACGTTATTGATGTATATGAAGGTCAAACGGAGACGTAGAGGCCAACTCGCCAGGAATGATGTCAAATATTACCGCCGAGATGATAGGTTGTGTTAGGTTAGGTTATATTACGTTATTGATGTATATGAAGGTCAAACGGAGACGTAGAGGCCAACACGCCAGGAATGATGTCAAATATTACCGCCGAGATGTTAGGATGGGTTAGGTTATGTTATATTACGTTATTGATGTATATAAATGTCCCACGGAGACGTAGACGCCAACTCGGCAGGTATGTTGTCAAATATTACCGCCGAGATGTTAGGTTGGGTTAGGTTAGGTTATATTACGTGATTGATGTATATAAAAGTCCCACGGAGACGGAGAAGCCAACTCGCCAGGAATGATGTCAAACATTATCGCCGAGATGTTAGGATGGGTTAGGTTAGGTTATATTATGTTATTGATGTATATGAAGGTCCCACGGAGACGTAGAGGCCAACTCGCCAGGTATGTTGTCAAATAGTACCGCCGAGATGTTAGTTTGGGTTAGGTTAGGTTATATTACGTTATAGATGTATATAAAGGTCCCACGGAGATGTAGAGGCCAACAAGACGGGATAGTGGTCAAATATTACCGCCGAGATGTTAGGTTGGGTTAGATTAGGTTATATTATGTTATTTATGTTTATAAAGGTCCCACGGAGACGTAGAGGTCAACTCGCCAGATATGTTTCAAATATTACCGCCGAGATGTTAGGTTGGGTTAGGTTAGGTTATATTACGTTATTGATGTATATGAAGGTCAAACGGAGACGTAGAGACCAACTCGGCAGGTATGTTGTCAAATATTACCGCCGAGATGATAGGTTGGGTTAGGTTACGTTATATTACGTTATTGATGTATATGAAGGTCAAACGGAGACGTAGAGGCCAACTCGGCAGGTATGTTGTCAAATATTACCGCCGAGATGTTAGGTTGGGTTAGGTTAGGTTATATTACGTTATTGATGTATATAAATGTCCCACGGAGACGTAGAGGCCAACTCGGCAGGTATGTTGTCAAATATTACCGCCGAGATGTTAGGTTGGGTTAGGTTAGGTTATATTACGTGATTGATGTATATAAAAGTCCCACGGAGACGGAGAAGCCAACTCGCCAGGAATGATGTCAAACATTATCGCCGAGATGTTAGGATGGGTTAGGTTAGGTTATATTACGTTATTGATGTATATAAATGTCCCACGGAGACGTAGACGCCAACTCGGCAGGTATGTTGTCAAATATTACCGCCGAGATGTTAGGTTGGGATAGGTTAGGTTATATTACGTGATTGATGTATATAAAAGTCCCACGGAGACGGAGAAGCCAACTCGCCAGGAATGATGTCAAACATTATCGCCGAGATGTTAGGATGGGTTAGGTTAGGTTATATTATGTTATTGATGTATATGAAGGTCCCACGGAGACGTAGAGGCCAACTCGCCAGGTATGTTGTCAAATAGTACCGCCGAGATGTTAGTTTGGGTTAGGTTAGGTTATATTACGTTATAGATGTATATAAAGGTCCCACGGAGATGTAGAGGCCAACAAGACGGGATAGTGGTCAAATATTACCGCCGAGATGTTAGGTTGGGTTAGATTAGGTTATATTATGTTATTTATGTTTATAAAGGTCCCACGGAGACGTAGAGGTCAACTCGCCAGATATGTTTCAAATATTACCGCCGAGATGTTAGTTTGGGTTAGGTTAGGTTATATTAAGTTATTGATGTATATGAAGGTTAAGCGGAGACGTAGAGGCCAACTCGCCAGGAATGTTGTCAAATATTACCGCCGAGATGTTAGTTTGGGTTAGGTTTGGTTATATTACATTATTGATGTATATGAAGGTCAAACGGAGACGTAGAGGCCAACTCGCCAGGAATGTGGTCAAATATTACCGCCGAGATGATAGGTTAGGTTAGGTTACGTTATATTACGTTATTGATGTATATGAAGGTCAAACGGAGACGTAGAGGCCAACTCGCCAGGAATGATGTCAAATATTACCGCCGAGATGATAGGTTGGGTTAGGCTAGGTTATATTACGTTATTGAATTATATAAAGGTCCTACGGAGACGTAGAGGCCAACAAGCTAGGAATGTGGTCAATTATTACCGCCGAGATGTTAGATTGGGTTAGGCTAGCTTATATTATGTTATTTATGTATATAAAGGTCACACGGAGACGTAGAGTCCAACAAGCCAGGAATGTGGTCAAATATTACCGCCGAGATGTTAGGTTGGGTTAGGTTAGGTTGTATTGCGTTATTGATGTATATAAACATCCCACGGAGACGTAGAGGCCAACTCGCCAGGTATGTTGTCAAATATTACCGCCGAGATGTTAGATTGGGTCAGGCTAGCTTATATTATGTTATTGATGTATATGAAGGTCCCACGGAGACGTAGAGGCCAACTCGCCAGATATGTTGTCAAATAGTACCGCCGAGATGTTAGGTTGGGTTAGGTTAGGTTATATTACGTTATAGATGTATATAAAGGTCCCACGGAGACGTAGAGGCCAACTCGCCAGGAATGTTTTCAAATATTACCGCCGAGATGATAGGTTGGGTTAGGTTAGGTTATATTACGTTATTAATGTATATGAAGGTCAAACGGAGACGTAGAGGCCAACACGCCAGGAATGATGTCAAATATTACCGCCGAGATGTTCGGTTGGGTTATGTTAGGTTATATTACGTTATTGATGTATATAAAGGTCCCACGGAGACGTAGAGTCCAACAAGCCAGGAATGTGGTCAAATATTACCGCCGAGATGTTAGGTTAGGTTAGGTTAGGTTGTATTGCGTTATTGATGTATATAAACATCCCACGGAGACGTAGAGGCCAACTCGCCAGGTATGTTGTCAAATATTACCGCCGAGATGTTAGATTGGGTCAGGCTAGCTTATATTATGTTATTGATGTATATGAAGGTCCCACGGAGACGTAGAGGCCAACTCGCCAGATATGTTGTCAAATAGTACCGCCGAGATGTTAGGTTGGGTTAGGTTAGGTTATATTACGTTATAGATGTATATAAAGGTCCCACGGAGACGTAGAGGCCAACTCGCCAGGAATGTTTTCAAATATTACCGCCGAGAAGATAGGTTGGGTTAGGTTAGGTTATATTACGTTATTGATGTATATGAAGGTCAAACGGAGACGTAGAGGCCAACTCGCCAGGAATGATGTCAAATATTACCGCCGAGATGATAGGTTGTGTTAGGTTAGGTTATATTACGTTATTGATGTATATGAAGGTCAAACGGAGACGTAGAGGCCAACACGCCAGGAATGATGTCAAATATTACCGCCGAGATGTTAGGTTGGGTTATGTTAGGTTATATTACGTTATTGATGTATATAAAGGTCCCACGGAGACGTAGAGGCCAAATCGCCCGGAATGTTGTCAAATATTACCGCCGAGGTGATAGGTTGGGTTAGGTTAGGTTATATAAAGTTATTGATGTATATGAAGGTCAAACGGGGACGTAGAGGCCAACTCGCCAGGAATGTTGTCGAATATTACCGCCGAGATGTTAGGTTGCGATAGGTTAGGTTATACTACGTTATTGATGTATAGAAAGGTCCCACGGAGACGTAAAGGCCAACTCGCCAGGAATGTTGTCAAATATTACCGCCGAGATGATAGGTTGGGTTAGGTTACGTTATATTACGTTATTGATGTATATGAAGGTCAAACGGAGACGTAGAGACCAACTCGGCAGGTATGTTGTCAAATATTACCGCCGAGATGATAGGTTGGGTTAGGTTACGTTATATTACGTTATTGATGTATATGAAGGTCAAACGGAGACGTAGGGGCCAACTCGGCAGGTATGTTGTCAAATATTACCGCCGAGCTGTTAGGTTGGGTTAGGTTAGGTTATATTACGTTATTGATGTATATAAATGTCCCACGGAGACGTAGAGGCCAACTCGGCAGGTATGTTGTCAAATATTACCGCCGAGATGTTAGGTTGGGTTAGGTTAGGTTATATTACGTGATTGATGTATATAAAAGTCCCACGGAGACGGAGAAGCCAACTCGCCAGGAATGATGTCAAACATTATCGCCGAGATGTTAGGATGGGTTAGGTTAGGTTATATTATGTTATTGATGTATATGAAGGTCCCACGGAGACGTAGAGGCCAACTCGCCAGGTATGTTGTCAAATAGTACCGCCGAGATGTTAGTTTGGGTTAGGTTAGGTTATATTACGTTATAGATGTATATAAATGTCCCACGGAGATGTAGACGCCAACAAGACAGGATAGTGGTCAAATATTACCGCCGAGATGTTAGGTTGGGTTAGATTAGGTTATATTATGTTATTTATGTTTATAAAGGTCCCACGGAGACGTAGAGGCCAACTCGCCAGATATGTTTCAAATATTACCGCCGAGATGTTAGTTTGGGTTAGGTTAGGTTATATTAAGTTATTGATGTATATGAAGGTTAAACGGAGACGTAGAGTCCAACTCGCCAGGAATGTTGTCAAATATTACCGTCGAGATGTTAGTTTGGGTTAGGTTCGGTTATATTACGTTATTGATGTATATGAAGGTCAAACGGAGACGTAGAGGCCAACTCGCCAGGAATGATGTCAAATATTACCGCCGAGATGATAGGTTGGGTTAGGCTAGGTTATATTACGTTATTGAATTATATAAAGGTCCTACGGAGACGTAGAGGCCATCAAGCTAGGAATGTGGTCAATTATTACCGCCGAGATGTTAGGTTGGGTTAGGTTAGGTTGTATTGCGTTATTGATGTATATAAACATCCCACGGAGACGTAGAGGCCAACTCGCCAGGTATGTTGTCAAATATTACCGCCGAGATGTTAGATTGGGTCAGGCTAGCTTATATTATGTTATTGATGTATATGAAGGTCCCACGGAGACGTAGAGGCCAACTCGCCAGATATGTTGTCAAATAGTACCGCCGAGATGTTAGGTTGGGTTAGGTTAGGTTATATTACGTTATAGATGTATATAAAGATCTCACGGAGACGTAGAGGCCAACTCGCCAGGAATGTTTTCAAATATTAAGGCCGAGATGATAGGTTGGGTTAGGTTAGGTTATATTACGTTATTGATGTATATGAAGGTCAAACGGAGACGTAGAGGCCAACACGCCAGGAATGATGTCAAATATTACCGCCGAGATGTTAGGTTGGGTTATGTTAGGTTATATTACGTTATTGATGTATATAAAGGTCCCACGGAGACGTAGAGGCCAACAAGCCAGGAATGTGGTCAAATATTACCGCCGAGATGTTAGGTTGGGTTAGGTTAGGTTATATTACGTTATTGATGTATATAATTGGTCCACGGAAACGGAGAAGCCAACACGCCAGGAATGTTGTCAAATATTACCGCCGAGAAGATAGGTTGGGTTAGGTTATGTTATATTACGTTATTGATGTATATAAATGTCCCACGGAGACGTAGAGGCCAACTCGGCAGGTATGTTGTCAAATATTACCGCCGAGATGTTAGGTTGGGTTAGGTTAGGTTATATTACGTGATTTATGTATATAAAGGTCCTACGGAGACGTAGAGGCCATCAAGCTAGGAATGTGGTCAATTATTACCGCCGAGATGTTAGATTGGGTTAGGCTAGCTTATATTATGTTATTTATGTATATAAAGGTCACACGGAGACGTAGAGTCCAACAAGCCAGGAATGTGGTCAAATATTACCGCCGAGATGTTAGGTTGGGTTAGGTTAGGTTGTATTGCGTTATTGATGTATATAAACATCCCACGGAGACGTAGAGGCCAACTCGCCAGGTATGTTGTCAAATATTACCGCCGAGATGTTAGATTGGGTCAGGCTAGCTTATATTATGTTATTGATGTATATGAAGGCCCCACGGAGACGTAGAGGCCAACTCGCCAGATATGTTGTCAAATAGTACCGCCGAGATGTTAGGTTGGGTTAGGTTAGGTTATATTACGTTATAGATGTATATAAAGGTCCCACGGAGACGAAGAGGCCAACTCGCCAGGAATGTTTTCAAATATTAAGGCCGAGATGATAGGTTGGGTTAGGTTAGGTTATATTACGTTATTGATGTATATGAAGGTCAAACGGAGACGTAGAGGCCAACACGCCAGGAATGATGTCAAATATTACCGCCGAGATGTTAGGTTGGGTTATGTTAGGTTATATTACGTTATTGATGTATATAAAGGTCCCACGGAGACGTAGAGGCCAACAAGCCAGGAATGTGGTCAAATATTACCGCCGAGATGTTAGGTTGGGTTAGGTTAGGTTATATTACGTTATTGATGTATATAATTGGTCCACGGAAACGGAGAAGCCAACACGCCAGGAATGTTGTCAAATATTACCGCCGAGAAGATAGGTTGGGTTAGGTTATGTTATATTACGTTATTGATGTATATAAAGATCTCACGGAGACGTAGAGGCAAACTCGCCAGGTATGTTGTCAAATATTACCGCCGAGATGATAGATTGGGTTAGGCTAGCTTATATTATGTTATTGATGTATATGAAGGTCCCACGGAGACGTAGAGGCCAACTCGCCAGGTATGTTGTCAAATAGTACCGGCGAGATGTTAGGTTGGGTTAGGTTAGGTTATATTACGTTATAGATGTATATAAAGGTCCCACGGAGACGTAGAGGCCAACAAGCCAGGAATGTGGTCAAATATTACCGCCGAGATGTTAGGTTGGGTTAGGTTAGGTTATATTACGTTATTGAATTATATAAAGGTCCTACGGAGACGTAGAGGCCAACAAGCCAGGAATGTGGTCAAATATTACCGCCGAGATGATAGGTTGGGTTAGGTTACGTTATATTACGTTATTGATGTATATGAAGGTCAAACGGAGACGTAGAGACCAACTCGGCAGGTATGTTGTCAAATATTACCGCCGAGATGATAGGTTGGGTTAGGTTACGTTATATTACGTTATTGATGTATATGAAGGTCAAACGGAGACGTAGGGGCCAACTCGGCAGGTATGTTGTCAAATATTACCGCCGAGCTGTTAGGTTGGGTTAGGTTAGGTTATATTACGTTATTGATGTATATAAATGTCCCACGGAGACGTAGAGGCCAACTCGGCAGGTATGTTGTCAAATATTACCGCCGAGATGTTAGGTTGGGTTAGGTTAGGTTATATTACGTGATTGATGTATATAAAAGTCCCACGGAGACGGAGAAGCCAACTCGCCAGGAATGATGTCAAACATTATCGCCGAGATGTTAGGATGGGTTAGGTTAGGTTATACTATGTTATTGATGTATATGAAGGTCCCACGGAGACGTAGAGGCCAACTCGCCAGGTATGTTGTCAAATAGTACCGCCGAGATGTTAGGTTGGGTTAGGTTAGGTTATATTACGTTATAGATGTATATAAAGGTCCCACGGAGACGAAGAGGCCAACTCGCCAGGAATGTTTTCAAATATTAAGGCCGAGATGATAGGTTGGGTTAGGTTAGGTTATATTACGTTATTGATGTATATGAAGGTCAAACGGAGACGTAGAGGCCAACACGCCAGGAATGATGTCAAATATTACCGCCGAGATGTTAGGTTGGGTTATGTTAGGTTATATTACGTTATTGATGTATATAAAGGTCCCACGGAGACGTAGAGGCCAACAAGCCAGGAATGTGGTCAAATATTACCGCCGAGATGTTAGGTTGGGTTAGGTTAGGTTATATTACGTTATTGATGTATATAATTGGTCCACGGAAACGGAGAAGCCAACACGCCAGGAATGTTGTCAAATATTACCGCCGAGAAGATAGGTTGGGTTAGGTTATGTTATATTACGTTATTGATGTATATAAATGTCCCACGGAGACGTAGAGGCCAACTCGGCAGGTATGTTGTCAAATATTACCGCCGAGATGTTAGGTTGGGTTAGGTTAGGTTATATTACGTGATTGATGTATATAAAGGTCCTACGGAGACGTAGAGGCCATCAAGCTAGGAATGTGGTCAATTATTACCGCCGAGATGTTAGATTGGGTTAGGCTAGCTTATATTATGTTATTTATGTATATAAAGGTCACACGGAGACGTAGAGTCCAACAAGCCAGGAATGTGGTCAAATATTACCGCCGAGATGTTAGGTTGGGTTAGGTTAGGTTGTATTGCGTTATTGATGTATATAAACATCCCACGGAGACGTAGAGGCCAACTCGCCAGGTATGTTGTCAAATATTACCGCCGAGATGTTAGATTGGGTCAGGCTAGCTTATATTATGTTATTGATGTATATGAAGGCCCCACGGAGACGTAGAGGCCAACTCGCCAGATATGTTGTCAAATAGTACCGCCGAGATGTTAGGTTGGGTTAGGTTAGGTTATATTACGTTATAGATGTATATAAAGGTCCCACGGAGACGAAGAGGCCAACTCGCCAGGAATGTTTTCAAATATTAAGGCCGAGATGATAGGTTGGGTTAGGTTAGGTTATATTACGTTATTGATGTATATGAAGGTCAAACGGAGACGTAGAGGCCAACACGCCAGGAATGATGTCAAATATTACCGCCGAGATGTTAGGTTGGGTTATGTTAGGTTATATTACGTTATTGATGTATATAAAGGTCCCACGGAGACGTAGAGGCCAACAAGCCAGGAATGTGGTCAAATATTACCGCCGAGATGTTAGGTTGGGTTAGGTTAGGTTATATTACGTTATTGATGTATATAATTGGTCCACGGAAACGGAGAAGCCAACACGCCAGGAATGTTGTCAAATATTACCGCCGAGAAGATAGGTTGGGTTAGGTTATGTTATATTACGTTATTGATGTATATAAAGATCTCACGGAGACGTAGAGGCAAACTCGCCAGGTATGTTGTCAAATATTACCGCCGAGATGATAGATTGGGTTAGGCTAGCTTATATTATGTTATTGATGTATATGAAGGTCCCACGGAGACGTAGAGGCCAACTCGCCAGGTATGTTGTCAAATAGTACCGGCGAGATGTTAGGTTGGGTTAGGTTAGGTTATATTACGTTATAGATGTATATAAAGGTCCCACGGAGACGTAGAGGCCAACTCGCCAGGTATGTTGTCAAGTATTACCGCCCAGATGTTAGATTGGGTCAGGCTAGCTTATATTATGTTATTGATGTATATGAAGGCCCCACGGAGACGTAGAGGCCAACTCGCCAGATATGTTGTCAAATAGTACCGCCGAGATGTTAGGTTGGGTTAGGTTAGGTTATATTACGTTATAGATGTATATAAAGGTCCCACGGAGACGTAGAGGCCAACTCGCCAGGAATGTTTTCAAATATTACCGCCGAGATGATAGGTTGGGTTAAGTTAGGTTATATTACGTTATTGATGTATATGAAGGCCAAACGGAGACGTAGAGGCCAACACGCCAGGAATGATGTCAAATATTACCGCCGAGATGTTAGGTTGGGTTATGTTAGGTTATATTACGTTATTGATGTATATAAAGGTCCCACGGAGACGTAGAGGCCAACAAGCCAGGAATGTGGTCAAATATTACCGCCGAGATGTTAGGTTGGGTTAGGTTAGGTTATATTACGTTATTGATGTATATAATTGGTCCACGGAAACGGAGAAGCCAACTCGCCAGGAATGTTGTCAAATATTACCACCGAGAAGATAGGTTGGGTTAGGTTATGTTATATTACGTTATTGATGTATATAAAGATCTCACGGAGACGTAGAGGCAAACTCGCCAGGTATGTTGTCAAATATTACCGCCGAGATGTTAGATTGGGTTAGGCTAGCTTATATTATGTTATTGATGTATATGAAGGTCCCACGAGACGTAGAGGCCAACTCGCCAGGTATGTTGTCAAATAGTACCGCCGAGATGTTAGGTTGGGTTAGGTTAGGTTATATTACGTTATGGATGTATATAAAGGTCCCACGGAGACGTAGAGGCCAAATCGCCCGGAATGTTGTCAAATATTACCGTCGAGGTGATAGGTTGGGTAAGGATAGGTTATATTACGTTATTGATGTATATAAAGGTCCCACGGAGACGGAGAAGCCAACTCGCCAGGAATGATGTCAAACATTATCGCCGAGATGTTAGGATGGGTTAGGTTAGGTTATATTACGTTATTGATGTATATAAATGTCCCACGGAGACGTAGAGGCCAACTCGGCAGGTATGTTGTCAAATATTACCGCCGAGATGTTAGGTTGGGTTAGGTTAGGTTATATTACGTGATTGATGTATATAAAAGTCCCACGGAGACGGAGAAGCCAACTCGCCAGGAATGATGTCAAACATTATCGCCGAGATGTTAGGATGGGTTAGGTTAGGTTATATTATGTTATTGATGTATATGAAGGTCCTACGGAGACGTAGAGGCTAACAAGCCAGGAATGTGGTCAAATATTACCGCCGAGATGTTAGATTGGGTTAGGCTAGCTTATATTATGTTATTTATGTCTATAAAGGTCCCACGGAGACGTGGAGGCCAACAAGCCAGGAATGTGGTCAAATATTACCGCCGAGATGATAGGTTAGGTTAGGCTAGGTTATATTACGATATTGAAGTATATAAAGGTTCTACGGAGACGCAGAGGCCAACAAGCCAGGAATGTGGTCAATTATTACCGCCGAGATGTTAGATTGGGTTAGGCTAGCTTATATTATGTTATTTATGTATATAAAGGTCACACGGAGACGTAGAGTCCAACAAGCCAGGAATGTGTTCAAATATTACCGCCGAGATGTTAGGTTGGGTTAGGTTAGGTTGTATTGCGTTATTGATGTATATAAACATCCCACGGAGACGTAGAGGCCAACTCGCCAGGTATGTTGTCAAGTATTACCGCCGAGATGTTAGATTGGGTCAGGCTAGTTTATATTATGTTATTGATGTATATGAAGGTCCCACGGAGACGTAGAGGCCAACTCGCCACATATGTTGTCAAATAGTACCGCCGAGATGTTAGGTTGGGTTAGGTTAGGTTATATTACGTTATAGATGTATATAAAGGTCCCACGGAGACGTAGAGGCCAACAAGCCAGGAATGTGGTCAAATATTACCGCCGAGATGTTAGGTTGGGTTAGGTTAGGTTATATTACGTTATTGATGTATATAATTGGTCCACGGAAACGGAGAAGCCAACTCGCCAGGAATGTTGTCAAATATTACCGCCGAGAAGATAGGTTGGGTTAGGTTATGTTATATTACGTTATTGATGTATATAAAGATCTCACGGAGACGTAGAGGCAAACTCGCCAGGTATGTTTGTCAAATATTACCGCCGAGATGTTAGATTGGGTTAGGCTAGCTTATATTATGTTATTGATGTATATGAAGGTCCCACGGAGACGAAGAGGCCAATTCGCCAGGTATGTTGTCAAATAGTACCGCCGAGATGTTAGGTTGGGTTAGGTTAGGTTATATTACGTTATAGATGTATATAAAGGTCCCACGGAGACGCAGAGGCCAAATCGCCCGGAATGTTGTCAAATATTACCGTCGAGGTGATAGGTTCGGTAAGGAAAGGTTATATTACGTTATTGATGTATATAAAGGTCCCACGTAGAGGTAGAGGCCAACAAGCCAGGAATGTGGACAAATATTACCGCCGAGATGTTAGTTTGGGTTAGGTTAGGTTATGTTACGTTATTGATGTATATAAAGGTCCCACGGAGACGTAGAGGCCAACAAGCCAGGAATGTGGTCAAATATTACCGCCGAGATGATAGGTTAGGTTAGGTTAGGTTATATTACGTTATTGAAGTATATAAAGGTTCTACGGTGACGCAGAGGCCAACAAGCCAGGAATGTGGTCAAACATTACCGCCGAGATGTTAGATTGGGTTAGGCTAGCTTACATTATGTTATTTGTGTATATAAAGGTCCCAGGGATACATAAAGGCCAACTCGCCAGGAATGTGGTCAAATATTACCGCCGAGATGATAGGTTGGGTAAGGTTAGGTTATATTACGTTATTGATGTATATGAAGGTCAAACGGAGACGTAGAGGCCAACTCGCCAGGAATGATGTCAAATATTACCGCCGAGATGATAGGTTGTGTTAGGTTAGGTTATATTACGTTATTGATGTATATGAAGGTCAAACGGAGACGTAGAGGCCAACACGCCAGGAATGATGTCAAATATTACCGCCGAGATGTTAGGTTGGGTTATGTTAGGTTATATTACGTTATTGATGTATATAAAGGTCCCACGGAGACGTAGAGGCCAAATCGCCCGGAATGTTGTCAAATATTACCGCCGAGGTGATAGGTTGGGTTAGGTTAGGTTATATAAAGTTATTGATGTATATGAAGGTCAAACGGGGACGTAGAGGCCAACTCACCAGGAATGTTGTCGAATATTACCGCCGAGATGTTAGGTTGCCATAGGTTAGGTTATACTACGTTATTGATGTATAGAAAGGTCCCACGGAGACGTAAAGGCCAACTCGCCAGGAATGTTGTCAAATATTACCACCGAGATGATAGGTTGGGTTAGGTTACGTTATATTACGTTATTGATGTATATGAAGGTCAAACGGAGACGTAGAGACCAACTCGGCAGGTATGTTGTCAAATATTACCGCCGAGATGATAGGTTGGGTTAGGTTACGTTATATTACGTTATTGATGTATATGAAGGTCAAACGGAGACGTAGGGGCCAACTCGGCAGGTATGTTGTCAAATATTACCGCCGAGCTGTTAGGTTGGGTTAGGTTAGGTTATATTACGTTATTGATGTATATAAATGTCCCACGGAGACGTAGAGGCCAACTCGGCAGGTATGTTGTCAAATATTACCGCCGAGATGTTAGGTTGGGTTAGGTTAGGTTATATTACGTGATTGATGTATATAAAAGTCCCACGGAGACGGAGAAGCCAACTCGCCAGGAATGATGTCAAACATTATCGCCGAGATGTTAGGATGGGTTAGGTTAGGTTATATTATGTTATTGATGTATATGAAGGTCCCACGGAGACGTAGAGGCCAACTCGCCAGGTATGTTGTCAAATAGTACCGCCGAGATGTTAGTTTGGGTTAGGTTAGGTTATATTACGTTATAGATGTATATAAATGTCCCACGGAGATGTAGACGCCAACAAGGCAGGATAGTGGTCAAATATTACCGCCGAGATGTTAGGTTGGGTTAGATTAGGTTATATTACGTTATTGAATTATATAAAGGTCCTACGGAGACGTAGAGGCCAACAAGCCAGGAATGTGGTCAAATATTACCGCCGAAATGTTAGATTGGGTTAGGCTAGCTTATATTATGTTATTTATGTCTATAAAGGTCCCACGGAGACGTGGAGGCCAACAAGCCAGGAATGTGGTCAAATATTACCGCCGAGATGTTAGATTGGGTTAGGCTAGCTTACATTATGTTATTTGTGTATATAAAGGTCCCACGGATACGTAAAGGCCAACTCGCCAGGAATGTTGTCAAATATTACCGCCGAGATGTTAGTTTGGGTTAGGTTAGGTTATATTACATTATTGATGTATATGAAGGTCAAACGGAGACGTAGAGGCCAACTCGCCAGGAATGTGGTCAAATATTACCGCCGAGATGATAGGTTAGGTTAGGTTACGTTATATTACGTTATTGATGTATATGAAGGTCAAATGGAGACGTAGAGGCCAACTCGCCAGGTATGTTGTCAAATATTACCGCCGAGATGTTAGATTGGGTCAGGCTAGCTTATATTATGTTATTGATGTATATGAAGGTCCCACGGAGACGTAGAGGCCAACTCGCCAGATATGTTGTCAAATAGTACCGCCGAGATGTTAGGTTGGGTTAGGTTAGTTTATATTACGTTATAGATGTATATAAAGGTCCCACGGAGACGTAGAGGCCAACTCGCCAGGAATGTTTTCAAATATTACCGCCGAGATGATAGGTTGGGTTAGGTTAGGTTATATTACGTTATTGATGTATATGAAGGTCAAACGGAGACGTAGAGGCCAACACGCCAGGAATGATGTCAAATATTACCGCCGAGATGTTAGGTTGGGTTATGTTAGGTTATATTACGTTATTGATGTATATAAAGGTCCCACGGAGACGTAGAGGCCAACAAGCCAGGAATGTGGTCAAATATTACGCCGAGATGTTAGGTTGGGTTAGGTTAGGTTATATTACGTTATTGATGTATATAATTGGTCCACGGAAACGGAGAAGCCAACTCGCCAGGAATGTTGTCAAATATTACCACCGAGAAGATAGGTTGGGTTAGGTTATGTTATATTACGTTATTGATGTATATAAAGATCTCACGGAGACGTAGAGGCAAACTCGCCAGGTATGTTGGCAAATATTACCGCCGAGATGTTAGATTGGGTTAGGCTAGCTTATATTATGTTATTGATGTATATGAAGGTCCCACGAGACGTAGAGGCCAACTCGCCAGGTATGTTGTCAAATAGTACCGCCGAGATGTTAGGTTGGGTTAGGTTAGGTTATATTACGTTATAGATGTATATAAAGGTCCCACGGAGACGCAGAGGCCAAATCGCCCGGAATGTTGTCAAATATTACCGTCGAGGTGATAGGTTCGGTAAGGAAAGGTTATATTACGTTATTGATGTATATAAAGGTCCCACGTAGAGGTAGAGGCCAACAAGCCAGGAATGTGGACAAATATTACCGCCGAGATGTTAGTTTGGGTTAGTTTAGGTTATGTTACGTTATTGATGTATATAAAGGTCCCACGGAGACGTAGAGGCCAACAAGCCAGGAATGTGGTCAAATATTACCGCCGAGATGTTAGGTTGGGTTAGGTTAGGTTATATTACGTTATTGAATTATATAAAGGTCCTACGGAGACGTAGAGGCCAACAAGCCAGGAATGTGGTCAAATATTACCGCCGAGATGTTAGATTGGGTTAGGCTAGCTTATATTATGTTATTTATGTCTATAAAGGTCCCACGGAGACGTGGAGGCCAACAAGCCAGGAATGTGGTCAAATATTACCGCCGAGATGATAGGTTAGGTTAGGTTAGGTTATATTACGTTATTGAAGTATATAAAGGTTCTACGGTGACGCAGAGGCCAACAAGCCAGGAATGTGGTCAAACATTACCGCCGAGATGTTAGATTGGGTTAGGCTAGCTTACATTATGTTATTTGTGTATATAAAGGTCCCACGGATACGTAAAGGCCAACTCGCCAGGAATGTGGTCAAATATTACCGCCGAGATGATAGGTTGGGTAAGGTTAGGTTATATTACGTTATTGATGTATATGAAGGTCAAACGGAGACGTAGAGGCCAACTCGCCAGGAATGATGTCAAATATTACCGCCGAGATGATAGGTTAGGTTAGGTTAGGTTATATTACGTTATTGAAGTATATAAAGGTTCTACGGAGACGCAGAGGCCAACAAGCCAGGAATGTGGTCAAATATTACCGCCGAGATGTTAGATTGGGTTAGGCTAGCTTACATTATGTTATTTGTGTATATAAAGGTCCCACGGATACGTAAAGGCCAACTCGCCAGGAATGTTGTCAAATATTACCGCCGAGATGTTAGTTTGGGTTAGGTTAGGTTATATTACATTATTGATGTATATGAAGGTCAAACGGAGACGTAGAGGCCAACTCGCCAGGAATGTGGTCAAATATTACCGCCGAGATGATAGGTTAGGTTAGGTTACGTTATATTACGTTCTTGATGTATATGAAGGTCAAATGGAGACGTAGAGGCCAACTCGCCAGGTATGTTGTCAAATAGTACCGCCGAGATGTTAGTTTGGGTTAGGTTAGGTTATATTACGTGATTGATGTATATAAAAGTCCCACGGAGACGGAGAAGCCAACTCGCCAGGAATGATGTCAAACATTATCGCCGAGATGTTAGGATGGGTTAGGTTAGGTTATATTATGTTATTGATGTATATGAAGGTCCCACGGAGACGTAGAGGCCAACTCGCCAGGTATGTTGTCAAATAGTACCGCCGAGATGTTAGTTTGGGTTAGGTTAGGTTATATTACGTTATAGATGTATATAAATGTCCCACGGAGATGTAGACGCCAACAAGACAGGATAGTGGTCAAATATTACCGCCGAGATGTTAGGTTGGGTTAGATTAGGTTATATTATGTTATTTATGTTTATAAAGGTCCCACGGAGACGTAGAGGCCAACTCGCCAGATATGTTTCAAATATTACCGCCGAGATGTTAGTTTGGGTTAGGTTAGGTTATATTAAGTTATTGATGTATATGAAGGTTAAACGTAGACGTAGAGTCCAACTCGCCAGGAATGTTGTCAAATATTACCGTCGAGATGTTAGTTTGGGTTAGGTTAGGTTATATTACATTATTGATGTATATGAAGGTCAAACGGAGACGTAGAGGCCAACTCGCCAGGAATGTGGTCAAATATTACCGCCGAGATGATAGGTTAGGTTAGGTTACGTTATATTACGTTATTGATGTATATGAAGGTCAAACGGAGACGTAGAGGCCAACTCGCCAGGAATGATGTCAAATATTACCGCCGAGATGATAGGTTGGGTTAGGCTAGGTTATATTACGTTATTGAATTATATAAAGGTCCTACGGAGACGTAGAGGCCATCAAGCTAGGAATGTGGTCAATTATTACCGCCGAGATGTTAGATTGGGTTAGGCTAGCTTATATTATGTTATTTATGTATATAAAGGTCACACGGAGACGTAGAGTCCAACAAGCCAGGAATGTGGTCAAATATTACCGCCGAGATGTTAGGTTGGGTTAGGTTAGGTTGTATTGCGTTATTGATGTATATAAACATCCCACGGAGACGTAGAGGCCAACTCGCCAGGTATGTTGTCAAATATTACCGCCGAGATGTTAGATTGGGTCAGGCTAGCTTATATTATGTTATTGATGTATATGAAGGTCCCACGGAGACGTAGAGGCCAACTCGCCAGATATGTTGTCAAATAGTACCGCCGAGATGTTAGGTTGGGTTAGGTTAGGTTATATTACGTTATAGATGTATATAAAGGTCCCACGGAGACGAAGAGGCCAACTCGCCAGGAATGTTTTCAAATATTAAGGCCGAGATGATAGGTTGGGTTAGGTTAGGTTATATTATGTTATTGATGTATATGAAGGTCAAACGGAGACGTAGAGGCCAACACGCCAGGAATGATGTCAAATATTACCGCCGAGGTGTTAGGTTGGGTTATGTTAGGTTATATTACGTTATTGATGTATATAAAGGTCCCACGGAGACGTAGAGGCCAACAAGCCAGGAATGTGGTCAAATATTACCGCCGAGATGTTAGGTTGGGTTAGGTTAGGTTATATTACGTTATTGATGTATATAATTGGTCCACGGAAACGGAGAAGCCAACACGCCAGGAATGTTGTCAAATATTACCGCCGAGAAGATAGGTTGGGTTAGGTTATGTTATATTACGTTATTGATGTATATAAAGATCTCACGGAGACGTAGAGGCAAACTCGCCAGGTATGTTGTCAAATATTACCGCCGAGATGATAGATTGGGTTAGGCTAGCTTATATTATGTTATTGATGTATATGAAGGTCCCACGGAGACGTAGAGGCCAACTCGCCAGGTATGTTGTCAAATAGTACCGGCGAGATGTTAGGTTGGGTTAGGTTAGGTTATATTACGTTATAGATGTATATAAAGGTCCCACGGAGACGTAGAGGCCAAATCGCCCGGAATGTTGTCAAATATTACCGTCGAGGTGTTAGGTTGGGTAAGGATAGGTTATATTACGTTATTGATGTATATAAAGGTCCCACGTAGAGGTAGAGGCCAACAAGCCAGGAATGTGGACAAATATTACCGCCGAGATGTTAGTTTGGGTTAGGTTAGGTTATGTTACGTTAATGATGTATATAACGGTCCCACGGAGACGTAGAGGCCAACAAGCCAGGAATGTGGTCAAATATTACCGCCGAGATGTTAGGTTGGGTTAGGTTAGGTTATATTACGTTATTGAATTATATAAAGGTCCTACGGAGACGTAGAGGCCAACAAGCCAGGAATGTGGTCAAATATTACCGCCGAGATGTTAGATTGGGTTAGGCTAGCTTATATTATGTTATTTATGTCTATAAAGGTCCCACGGAGACGTGGAGGCCAACAAGCCAGGAATGTGGTCAAATATTACCGCCGAGATGATAGGTTAGGTTAGGTTAGGTTATATTACGTTATTGAAGTATATAAAGGTTCTACGGAGACGCAGAGGCCAACAAGCCAGGAATGTGGTCAAATATTACCGCCGAGATGTTAGATTGGGTTATGCTAGCTTACATTATGTTATTTGTGTATATAAAGGTCCCACGGATACGTAAAGGCCAACTCGCCAGGAATGTTGTCAAATATTACCGCCGAGATGTTAGTTTGGGTTAGGTTAGGTTATATTACATTATTGATGTATATGAAGGTCAAACGGAGACGTAGAGGCCAACTCGCCAGGAATGTGGTCAAATATTACCGCCGAGATGATAGGTTAGGTTAGGTTACGTTATATTACGTTATTGATGTATATGGAGGTCAAACGGAGACGTAGAGTCCAACTCGCCAGGTATGTTGTCAAATATTACCGCCGAGATGTTAGATTGGGTCAGGCTAGCTTATATTATGTTATTGATGTATATGAAGGTCCCACGGAGACGTAGAGGCCAACTCGCCAGATATGTTGTCAAATAGTACCGCCGAGATGTTAGGTTGGGTTAGGTTAGGTTATATTACGTTATAGATGTATATAAAGGTCCCACGGAGACGTAGAGGCCAACTCGCCAGGAATGTTTTCAAATATTACCGCCGAGATGATAGGTTGGGTTAGGTTAGGTTATATTACGTTATTGATGTATATGAAGGTCAAACGGAGACGTAGAGGCCAACACGCCAGGAATGATGTCAAATATTACCGCCGAGATGTTAGGTTGGGTTATGTTAGGTTATATTACGTTATTGATGTATATAAAGGTCCCACGGAGACGTAGAGGCCAACAAGCCAGGAATGTGGTCAAATATTACCGCCGAGATGTTAGGTTGGGTTAGGTTAGGTTATATTACGTTATTGATGTATATAATTGGTCCACGGAAACGGAGAAGCCAACTCGCCAGGAATGTTGTCAAATATTACCACCGAGAAGATAGGTTGGGTTAGGTTATGTTATATTACGTTATTGATGTATATAAAGATCTCACGGAGACGTAGAGGCAAACTCGCCAGGTATGTTGTCAAATATTACCGCCGAGATGTTAGATTGGGTTAGGCTAGCTTATATTATGTTATTGATGTATATGAAGGTCCCACGGAGACGTAGAGGCCAACTCGCCAGGTATGTTGTCAAATAGTACCGCCGAGATGTTAGGTTGGGTTAGGTTAGGTTATATTACGTTATAGATGTATATAAAGGTCCCACGGAGACGTAGAGGCCAAATCGCCCGGAATGTTGTCAAATATTACCGTCGAGGTGATAGGTTGGGTAAGGATAGGTTATATTACGTTATTGATGTATATAAAGGTCCCACGTAGAGGTAGAGGCCATCAAGCCAGGAATGTGGACAAATATTACCGCCGAGATGTTAGTTTGGGTTAGGTTAGGTTATGTTACGTTATTGATGTATATAAAGGTCCCACGGAGACGTAGAGGCCAACAAGCCAAGAATGTGGTCAAATATTACCGCCGAGATGTTAGGTTGGGTTAGGTTAGGTTATATTACGTTATTGAATTATATAAAGGTCCTACGGAGACGTAGAGGCCAACAAGCCAGGAATGTGGTCAAATATTACCGCCGAGATGTTAGAATGGGTTAGGCTAGCTTATATTATGTTATTTATGTCTATAAAGGTCCCACGGAGACGTGGAGGCCAACAAGCCAGGAATGTGGTCAAATATTACCGCCGAGATGTTAGATTGGGTTAGGCTAGCTTACATTATGTTATTTGTGTATATAAAGGTCCCACGGATACGTAAAGGCCAACTCGCCAGGAATGTTGTCAAATATTACCGCCGAGATGTTAGTTTGGGTTAGGTTAGGTTATATTACATTATTGATGTATATGAAGGTCCCACGGAGACGTAGAGGCCAACTCGCCAGGTATGTTGTCAAATAGTACCGCCGAGATGTTAGGTTGGGTTAGGTTAGGTTATATTACGTTATAGATGTATTTAAAGGTCCCACGGAGACGTAGATACCAAATCGCCCGGAATGTTGTCAAATATTACCGTCGAGGTGATAGGTTGGGTAAGGATAGGTTATATTACGTTATTGATGTATATAAAGGTCCCACGTAGAGGTAGAGGCCATCAAGCCAGGAATGTGGACAAATATTACCGCCGAGATGTTAGTTTGGGTTAGGCTAGCTTACATTATGTTATTTATGTCTATAAAGGTCCCACGGAGACGTGGAGGCCAACAAGCCAGGAATGTGGTCAAATATTACCGCCGAGATGATAGGTTAGGTTAGGTTAGGTTATATTACGTGATTGATGTATATAAAAGTCCCACGGAGACGGAGAAGCCAACTCGCCAGGAATGATGTCAAACATTATCGCCGAGATGTTAGGATGGGTTAGGTTAGGTTATATTACGTTATTGATGTATATAAATGTCCCACGGAGACGTAGAGGCCAACTCGGCAGGTATGTTGTCAAATATTACCGCCGAGATGTTAGGTTAGGTTAGGTTAGGTTATATTACGTGATTGATGTATATAAAAGTCCCACGGAGACGGAGAAGCCAACTCGCCAGGAATGATGTCAAACATTATCGCCGAGATGTTAGGATGGGTTAGGTTAGGTTATATTATGTTATTGATGTATATGAAGGTCCCACGGAGACGTAGAGGCAAACTCGCCAGGTATGTTGTCAAATAGTACCGCCGAGATGTTAGTTTGGGTTAGGTTAGGTTATATTACGTTATTGAAGTATATAAAGGTTCTACGGAGACGCAGAGGCCAACAAGCCAGGAATGTGGTCAAATATTACCGCCGAGATGTTAGATTGGGTTAGGCTAGCTTACATTATGTTATTTGTGTATATAAAGGTCCCACGGATACGTAAAGGCCAACTCGCCAGGAATGTGGTCAAATATTACCGCCGAGATGATAGGTTGGGTAAGGTTAGGTTATATTACGTTATTGATGTATATGAAGGTCAAACGGAGACGTAGAGGCCAACTCGCCAGGAATGATGTCAAACATTATCGCCGAGATGTTAGGATGGGTTAGGTTAGGTTATATTACGTTATTGATGTATATAAAGGTCCCACGGAGACGTAGAGGCCAACAAGCCAGGAATGTGGTCAAATATTACCGCCGAGATGTTAGGTTGGGTTAGGTTAGGTTATATTACGTTATTGATGTATATAATTGGTCCACGGAAACGGAGAAGCCAACTCGCCAGGAATGTTGTCAAATATTACCACCGAGAAGATAGGTTGTGTTAGGTTATGTTATATTACGTTATTGATGTATATAAAGATCTCACGGAGACGTAGAGGCAAACTCGCCAGGTATGTTGTCAAATATTACCGCCGAGATGTTAGATTGGGTTAGGCTAGCTTATATTATGTTATTGATGTATATGAAGGTCCCACGGAGACGTAGAGGCCAACTCGCCAGGTATGTTGTCAAATAGTACCGCCGAGATGTTAGGTTGGGTTAGGTTAGGTTATATTACGTTATGGATGTATATAAAGATCCCACGGAGACGTAGAGGCCAAATCGCCCGGAATGTTGTCAAATATTACCGTCGAGGTGATAGGTTGGGTAAGGATAGGTTATATTACGTTATTGATGTATATAAAGGTCCCACGGAGACGGAGAAGCCAACTCGCCAGGAATGATGTCAAACATTATCGCCGAGATGTTAGGATGGGTTAGGTTAGGTTATATTACGTTATTGATGTATATAAATGTCCCACGGAGACGTAGAGGCCAACTCGCCAGATATGTTGTCAAATAGTACCGCCGAGATGTTAGGTTGGGTTAGGTTAGGTTATATTACGTTATAGATGTATATAAAGGTCCCACGGAGACGTAGAGGCCAACTCGCCAGGAATGTTTTCAAATATTACCGCCGAGATGATAGGTTGGGTTAGGTTAGGTTATATTACGTTATTGATGTATATGAAGGTCAAACGGAGACGTAGAGGCCAACACGCCAGGAATGATGTCAAATATTACCGCCGAGATGTTAGGTTGGGTTATGTTAGGTTATATTACGTTATTGATGTATATAAAGGTCCCACGGAGACGTAGAGGCCAACAAGCCAGGAATGTGGTCAAATATTACCGCCGAGATGTTAGGTTGGGTTAGGTTAGGTTATATTACGTTATTGATGTATATAATTGGTCCACGGAAACGGAGAAGCCAACTCGCCAGGAATGTTGTCAAATATTACCGCCGAGAAGATAGGTTGGGTTAGGTTATGTTATATTACGTTATTGATGTATATAAAGATCTCACGGAGACGTAGAGGCAAACTCGCCAGGTATGTTGTCAAATATTACCGCCGAGATGTTAGATTGGGTTAGGCTAGCTTATATTATGTTATTGATGTATATGAAGGTCCCACGGAGACGTAGAGGCCAACTCGCCAGGTATGTTGTCAAATAGTACCGCCGAGATGTTAGGTTGGGTTAGGTTAGGTTATATTACGTTATGGATGTATATAAAGATCCCACGGAGACGTAGAGGCCAAATCGCCCGGAATGTTGTCAAATATTACCGTCGAGGTGATAGGTTGGGTAAGGATAGGTTATATTACGTTATTGATGTATATAAAGCTCCCACGGAGACGGAGAAGCCAACTCGCCAGGAATGATGTCAAACATTATCGCCGAGATGTTAGGATGGGTTAGGTTAGGTTATATTACGTTATTGATGTATATAAATGTCCCACGGAGACGTAGAGGCCAACTCGGCAGGTATGTTGTCAAATATTACCGCCGAGATGTTAGGTTGGGTTAGGTTAGGTTATATTACGTGATTGATGTATATAAAATGCCACGGAGACGGAGAAGCCAACTCGCCAGGAATGATGTCAAACATTATCGCCGAGATGTTAGGATGGGTTAGGTTAGGTTATATTATGTTATTGATGTATATGAAGGTCCTACGGAGACGTAGAGGCCAACAAGCCAGGAATGTGGTCAAATATTACCGCCGAGATGTTAGATTGGGTTAGGCTAGCTTATATTATGTTATTTATGTCTATAAAGGTCCCACGGAGACGTGGAGGCCAACAAGCCAGGAATGTGGTCAAATATTACCGCCGAGATGATAGGTTAGGTTAGGTTAGGTTATATTACGATATTGAAGTATGTAAAGGTTCTACGGAGACGCAGAGGCCAACAAGCCAGGAATGTGGTCAATTATTACCGCCGAGATGTTAGATTGGGTTAGGCTAGCTTATATTATGTTATTTATGTATATAAAGGTCACACGGAGACGTAGAGTCCAACAAGCCAGGAATGTGGTCAAATATTACCGCCGAGATGTTAGGTTGGGTTAGGTTAGGTTGTATTGCGTTATTGATGTATATAAACATCCCACGGAGACGTAGAGGCCAACTCGCCAGGTATGTTGTCAAATATTACCGCCGAGATGTTAGCTTGGGTCAGGCTAGCTTATATTATGTTATTGATGTATATGAAGGCCCCACGGAGACGTAGAGGCCAACTCGCCAGATATGTTGTCAAATAGTACCGCCGAGATGTTAGGTTGGGTTAGGTTAGGTTATATTACGTTATAGATGTATATAAAGGTCCCACGGAGACGAAGAGGCCAACTCGCCAGGAATGTTTTCAAATATTAAGGCCGAGATGATAGGTTGGGTTAGGTTAGGTTATATTACGTTATTGATGTATATGAAGGTCAAACGGAGACGTATAGGCCAACACGCCAGGAATGATGTCAAATATTACCGCCGAGATGTTAGGTTGGGTTATGTTAGGTTATATTACGTTATTGATGTATATAAAGGTCCCACGGAGACGTAGAGGCCAACAAGCCAGGAATGTGGTCAAATATTACCGCCGAGATGTTAGGTTGGGTTAGGTTAGGTTATATTACGTTATTGATGTATATAATTGGTCCACGGAAACGGAGAAGCCAACACGCCAGGAATGTTGTCAAATATTACCGCCGAGAAGATAGGTTGGGTTAGGTTATGTTATATTACGTTATTGATGTATATAAAGATCTCACGGAGACGTAGAGGCAAACTCGCCAGGTATGTTGTCAAATATTACCGCCGAGATGATAGATTGGGTTAGGCTAGCTTATATTATGTTATTGATGTATATGAAGGTCCCACGGAGACGTAGAGGCCAACTCGCCAGGTATGTTGTCAAATAGTACCGGCGAGATGTTAGGTTGGGTTAGGTTAGGTTATATTACGTTATAGATGTATATAAAGGTCCCACGGAGACGTAGAGGCCAAATCGCCCGGAATGTTGTCAAATATTACCGTCGAGGTGATAGGTTGGGTAAGGATAGGTTATATTACGTTATTGATGTATATAAAGGTCCCACGTAGAGGTAGAGGACAACAAGCCAGGAATGTGGACAAATATTACCGCCGAGGTGTTAGTTTGGGTTAGGTTAGGTTATGTTACGTTAATGATGTATATAACGGTCCCACGGAGACGTAGAGGCCAACAAGCCAGGAATGTGGTCAAATATTACCGCCGAGATGTTAGGTTGGGTTAGGTTAGGTTATATTACGTTATTGAATTATATAAAGGTCCTACGGAGACGTAGAGGCCAACAAGCCAGGAATGTGGTCAAATATTACCGCCGAGATGTTAGATTGGGTTAGGCTAGCTTATATTATGTTATTTATGTCTATAAAGGTCCCACGGAGACGTGGAGGCCAACAAGCCAGGAATGTGGTCAAATATTACCGCCGAGATGATAGGTTAGGTTAGGTTAGGTTATATTACGTTATTGAAGTATATAAAGGTTCTACGGAGACGCAGAGGCCAACAAGCCAGGAATGTGGTCAAATATTACCGCCGAGATGTTAGATTGGGTTAGGCTAGCTTACATTATGTTATTTGTGTATATAAAGGTCCCACGGATACGTAAAGGCCAACTCGCCAGGAATGTTGTCAAATATTACCGCCGAGATGTTAGTTTGGGTTAGGTTAGGTTATATTACATTATTGATGTATATGAAGGTCAAACGGAGACGTAGAGGCCAACTCGCCAGGAATGTGGTCAAATATTACCGCCGAGATGATAGGTTAGGTTAGGTTACGTTATATTACGTTATTGATGTATATGAAGGTCAAACGGAGACGTAGAGTCCAACTCGCCAGGTATGTTGTCAAATATTACCGCCGAGATGTTAGATTGGGTCAGGCTAGCTTATATTATGTTATTGATGTATATGAAGGTCCCACGGAGACGTAGAGGCCAACTCGCCAGATATGTTGTCAAATAGTACCGCCGAGATGTTAGGTTGGGTTAGGTTAGGTTATATTACGTTATAGATGTATATAAAGGTCCCACGGAGACGTAGAGGCCAACTCGCCAGGAATGTGGTCAAATATTACCGCCGAGATGTTAGGTTGGGTTAGGTTAGGTTATATTACGTTATTGATGTATATAATTGGTCCACGGAAACGGAGAAGCCAACTCGCCAGGAATGTTGTCAAATATTACCACCGAGAAGATAGGTTGGGTTAGGTTATGTTATATTAAGTTATTGATGTATATAAAGATCTCACGGAGACGTAGAGGCAAACTCGCCAGGTATGTTGTCAAATATTACCGCCGAGATGTTAGATTGGGTTAGGCTAGCTTATATTATGTTATTGATGTATATGAAGGTCCCACGGAGACGTAGAGGCCAACTCGCCAGGTATGTTGTCAAATAGTACCGCCGAGATGTTAGGTTGGGTTAGGTTAGGTTATATTACGTTATAGATGTATATAAAGGTCCCACGGAGACGTAGAGGCCAAATCGCCCGGAATGTTGTCAAATATTACCGTCGAGGTGATAGGTTCGGTAAGGATAGGTTATATTACGTTATTGATGTATATAAAGGTCCCACGTAGAGGTAGAGGCCATCAAGCCAGGAATGTGGACAAATATTACCGCCGAGATGTTAGTTTGGGTTAGGTTAGGTTATGTTACGTTATTGATGTATATAAAGGTCCCACGGAGACGTAGAGGCCAACAAGCCAGGAATGTGGTCAAATATTACCGCCGAGATGTTAGGTTGGGTTAGGTTAGGTTATATTACGTTATTGAATTATATAAAGGTCCTACGGAGACGTAGAGGCCAACAAGCCAGGAATGTGGTCAAATATTACCGCCGAGATGTTAGAATGGGTTAGGCTAGCTTATATTATGTTATTTATGTCTATAAAGGTCCCACGGAGACGTGGAGGCCAACAAGCCAGGAATGTGGTCAAATATTACCGCCGAGATGTTAGATTGGGTTAGGCTAGCTTACATTATGTTATTTGTGTATATAAAGGTCCCACGGATACGTAAAGGCCAACTCGCCAGGAATGTTGTCAAATATTACCGCCGAGATGTTAGTTTGGGTTAGGTTAGGTTATATTACATTATTGATGTATATGAAGGTCCCACGGAGACGTAGAGGCCAACTCGCCAGGTATGTTGTCAAATAGTACCGCCGAGATGTTAGGTTGGGTTAGGTTAGGTTATATTACGTTATAGATGTATTTAAAGGTCCCACGGAGACGTAGATACCAAATCGCCCGGAATGTTGTCAAATATTACCGTCGAGGTGATAGGTTGGGTAAGGATAGGTTATATTACGTTATTGATGTATATAAAGGTCCCACGTAGAGGTAGAGGCCATCAAGCCAGGAATGTGGACAAATATTACCGCCGAGATGTTAGTTTGGGTTAGGTTAGGTTATGTTACGTTATTGATGTATATAAAGGTCCCACGGAGACGTAGAGGCCAACAAGCCAGGAATGTGGTCAAATATTACCGCCGAGATGTTAGGTTGGGTTAGGTTAGGTTATATTACGTTATTGAATTATATAAAGGTCCTACGGAGACGTAGAGGCCAACAAGCCAGGAATGTGGTCAAATATTACCGCCGAGATGTTAGATTGGGTTAGGCTAGCTTACATTATGTTATTTATGTCTATAAAGGTCCCACGGAGACGTGGAGGCCAACAAGCCAGGAATGTGGTCAAATATTACCGCCGAGATGATAGGTTAGGTTAGGTTAGGTTATATTACGTGATTGATGTATATAAAAGTCCCACGGAGACGGAGAAGCCAACTCGCCAGGAATGATGTCAAACATTATCGCCGAGATGTTAGGATGGGTTAGGTTAGGTTATATTACGTTATTGATGTATATAAATGTCCCACGGAGACGTAGAGGCCAACTCGGCAGGTATGTTGTCAAATATTACCGCCGAGATGTTAGGTTAGGTTAGGTTAGGTTATATTACGTGATTGATGTATATAAAAGTCCCACGGAGACGGAGAAGCCAACTCGCCAGGAATGATGTCAAACATTATCGCCGAGATGTTAGGATGGGTTAGGTTAGGTTATATTATGTTATTGATGTATATGAAGGTCCCACGGAGACGTAGAGGCAAACTCGCCAGGTATGTTGTCAAATAGTACCGCCGAGATGTTAGTTTGGGTTAGGTTAGGTTATATTACGTTATTGAAGTATATAAAGGTTCTACGGAGACGCAGAGGCCAACAAGCCAGGAATGTGGTCAAATATTACCGCCGAGATGTTAGATTGGGTTAGGCTAGCTTACATTATGTTATTTGTGTATATAAAGGTCCCACGGATACGTAAAGGCCAACTCGCCAGGAATGTGGTCAAATATTACCGCCGAGATGATAGGTTGGGTAAGGTTAGGTTATATTACGTTATTGATGTATATGAAGGTCAAACGGAGACGTAGAGGCCAACTCGCCAGGAATGATGTCAAACATTATCGCCGAGATGTTAGGATGGGTTAGGTTAGGTTATATTACGTTATTGATGTATATAAAGGTCCCACGGAGACGTAGAGGCCAACAAGCCAGGAATGTGGTCAAATATTACCGCCGAGATGTTAGGTTGGGTTAGGTTAGGTTATATTACGTTATTGATGTATATAATTGGTCCACGGAAACGGAGAAGCCAACTCGCCAGGAATGTTGTCAAATATTACCACCGAGAAGATAGGTTGGGTTAGGTTATGTTATATTACGTTATTGATGTATATAAAGATCTCACGGAGACGTAGAGGCAAACTCGCCAGGTATGTTGTCAAATATTACCGCCGAGATGTTAGATTGGGTTAGGCTAGCTTATATTATGTTATTGATGTATATGAAGGTCCCACGGAGACGTAGAGGCCAACTCGCCAGGTATGTTGTCAAATAGTACCGCCGAGATGTTAGGTTGGGTTAGGTTAGGTTATATTACGTTATGGATGTATATAAAGATCCCACGGAGACGTAGAGGCCAAATCGCCCGGAATGTTGTCAAATATTACCGTCGAGGTGATAGGTTGGGTAAGGATAGGTTATATTACGTTATTGATGTATATAAAGGTCCCACGGAGACGGAGAAGCCAACTCGCCAGGAATGATGTCAAACATTATCGCCGAGATGTTAGGATGGGTTAGGTTAGGTTATATTACGTTATTGATGTATATAAATGTCCCACGGAGACGTAGAGGCCAACTCGCCAGATATGTTGTCAAATAGTACCGCCGAGATGTTAGGTTGGGTTAGGTTAGGTTATATTACGTTATAGATGTATATAAAGGTCCCACGGAGACGTAGAGGCCAACTCGCCAGGAATGTTTTCAAATATTACCGCCGAGATGATAGGTTGGGTTAGGTTAGGTTATATTACGTTATTGATGTATATGAAGGTCAAACGGAGACGTAGAGGCCAACACGCCAGGAATGATGTCAAATATTACCGCCGAGATGTTAGGTTGGGTTATGTTAGGTTATATTACGTTATTGATGTATATAAAGGTCCCACGGAGACGTAGAGGCCAACAAGCCAGGAATGTGGTCAAATATTACCGCCGAGATGTTAGGTTGGGTTAGGTTAGGTTATATTACGTTATTGATGTATATAATTGGTCCACGGAAACGGAGAAGCCAACTCGCCAGGAATGTTGTCAAATATTACCGCCGAGAAGATAGGTTGTGTTAGGTTATGTTATATTACGTTATTGATGTATATAAAGATCTCACGGAGACGTAGAGGCAAACTCGCCAGGTATGTTGTCAAATGTTACCGCCGAGATGTTAGATTGGGTTAGGCTAGCTTATATTATGTTATTGATGTATATGAAGGTCCCACGGAGCCGTAGAGGCCAACTCGCCAGGTATGTTGTCAAATAGTACCGCCGAGATGTTAGGTTGGGTTAGGTTAGGTTATATTACGTTATGGATGTATATAAAGATCCCACGGAGACGTAGAGGCCAAATCGCCCGGAATGTTGTCAAATATTACCGTCGAGGTGATAGGTTGGGTAAGGATAGGTTATATTACGTTATTGATGTATATAAAGCTCCCACGGAGACGGAGAAGCCAACTCGCCAGGAATGATGTCAAACATTATCGCCGAGATGTTAGGATGGGTTAGGTTAGGTTATATTACGTTATTGATGTATATAAATGTCCCACGGAGACGTAGAGGCCAACTCGGCAGGTATGTTGTCAAATATTACCGCCGAGATGTTAGGTTGGGTTAGGTTAGGTTATATTACGTGATTGATGTATATAAAATGCCACGGAGACGGAGAAGCCAACTCGCCAGGAATGATGTCAAACATTATCGCCGAGATGTTAGGATGGGTTAGGTTAGGTTATATTATGTTATTGATGTATATGAAGGTCCTACGGAGACGTAGAGGCCAACAAGCCAGGAATGTGGTCAAATATTACCGCCGAGATGTTAGATTGGGTTAGGCTAGCTTATATTATGTTATTTATGTCTATAAAGGTCCCACGGAGACGTGGAGGCCAACAAGCCAGGAATGTGGTCAAATATTACCGCCGAGATGATAGGTTAGGTTAGGTTAGGTTATATTACGATATTGAAGTATGTAAAGGTTCTACGGAGACGCAGAGGCCAACAAGCCAGGAATGTGGTCAATTATTACCGCCGAGATGTTAGATTGGGTTAGGCTAGCTTATATTATGTTATTTATGTATATAAAGGTCACACGGAGACGTAAAGGCCAACTCGCCAGGAATGTTTTCAAATATTACCGCCGAGATGATAGGTTGGGTTAGGTTAGGTTATATTACGTTATTGATGTATATGAAGGTCAAACGGAGACGTAGAGGCCAACACTCCAGGAATGATGTCAAATATTACCGCCGAGATGTTAGGTTGGGTTATGTTAGGTTATATTACGTTATTGATGTATATAAAGGTCCCACGGAGACGTAGAGGCCAACAAGCCAGGAATGTGGTCAAATATTACCGCCGAGATGTTAGGTTGGGTTTGGTTAGGTTATATTACGTTATTGATGTATATAATTGGTCCACGGAAACGGAGAAGCCAACTCGCCAGGAATGTTGTCAAATATTACCGCCGAGAAGATAGGTT
Source organism: Xylocopa violacea (assembly GCA_963969225.1). Taxonomy (NCBI): domain Eukaryota; kingdom Metazoa; phylum Arthropoda; class Insecta; order Hymenoptera; family Apidae; genus Xylocopa; species Xylocopa violacea. Next base: position 160,554 of record CAXAJV010000463.1, on the reverse strand, counting down.
GGGTTAGGTTATGTTATATTACGTTATTGATGTATATAAAGATCTCACGGAGACGTAGAGGCAAACTCGACAGGTATGTTGTCAAATATTACCGCCGAGATGTTAGATTGGGTTAGGCTAGCTTATATTATGTTATTGATGTATATGAAGGTCCCACGGAGACGTAGAGGCCAACTCGCCAGGTATGTTGTCAAATAGTACCGCCGAGATGTTAGGTTGGGTTAGGTTAGGTTATATTACGTTATAGATGTATATAAAGGTCCCACGGAGACGTAGAGGCCAAATCGCCCGGAATGTTGTCAAATATTACCGTCGAGGTGATAGGTTGGGTAAGGATAGGTTATATTACGTTATTGATGTATATAAAGGTCCCACATAGAGGTAGAGGCCATCAAGCCAGGAATGTGGACAAATATTACCGCCGAGATGTTAGTTTGGGTTAGGTTAGGTTATGTTACGTTATTGATGTATATAAAGGTCCCACGGAGACGTAGAGGCCAACAAGCCAGGAATGTGGTCAAATATTACCGCCGTGATGTTAGGTTGGGTTAGGTTAGGTTATATTACGTTATTGAATTATATAAAGGTCCTACGGAGACGTAGAGGCCAACAAGCCAGGAATGTGGTCAAATATTACCGCCGAGATGTTAGGTTGGGTTAGGTTAGGTTATATTACGTTATTCAATTATATAAAGGTCCTACGGAGACGTAGAGGCCAACAAGCCAGGAATGTGGTCAAATATTACCGCCGAGATGTTAGATTGGGTTAGGCTAGCTTACATTATGTTATTTATGTCTATAAAGGTCCCACGGAGACGTGGAGGCCAACAAGCCAGGAATGTGGTCAAATATTACCGCCGAGATGATAGGTTAGGTTAGGTTAGGTTATATTACGTGATTGATGTATATAAAAGTCCCACGGAGACGGAGAAGCCAACTCGCCAGGAATGATGTCAAACATTATCGCCGAGATGTTAGGATGGGTTAGGTTAGGTTATATTACGTTATTGATGTATATAAATGTCCCACGGAGACGTAGAGGCCAACTCGGCAGGTATGTTGTCAAATATTACCGCCGAGATGTTAGGTTAGGTTAGGTTAGGTTATATTACGTGATTGATGTATATAAAAGTCCCACGGAGACGGAGAAGCCAACTCGCCAGGAATGATGTCAAACATTATCGCCGAGATGTTAGGATGGGTTAGGTTAGGTTATATTATGTTATTGATGTATATGAAGGTCCCACGGAGACGTAGAGGCAAACTCGCCAGGTATGTTGTCAAATAGTACCGCCGAGATGTTAGTTTGGGTTAGGTTAGGTTATATTACGTTATTGAAGTATATAAAGGTTCTACGGAGACGCAGAGGCCAACAAGCCAGGAATGTGGTCAAATATTACCGCCGAGATGTTAGATTGGGTTAGGCTAGCTTACATTATGTTATTTGTGTATATAAAGGTCCCACGGATACGTAAAGGCCAACTCGCCAGGAATGTGATCAAATATTACCGCCGAGATGATAGGTTGGGTAAGGTTAGGTTATATTACGTTATTGATGTATATGAAGGTCAAACGGAGACGTAGAGGCCAACTCGCCAGGAATGATGTCAAACATTATCGCCGAGATGTTAGGATGGGTTAGGTTAGGTTATATTACGTTATTGATGTATATAAAGGTCCCACGGAGACGTAGAGGCCAACAAGCCAGGAATGTGGTCAAATATTACCGCCGAGATGTTAGGTTGGGTTAGGTTAGGTTATATTACGTTATTGATGTATATAATTGGTCCACGGAAACGGAGAAGCCAACTCGCCAGGAATGTTGTCAAATATTACCACCGAGAAGATAGGTTGGGTTAGGTTATGTTATATTACGTTATTGATGTATATAAAGATCTCACGGAGACGTAGAGGCAAACTCGCCAGGTATGTTGTCAAATATTACCGCCGAGATGTTAGATTGGGTTAGGCTAGCTTATATTATGTTATTGATGTATATGAAGGTCCCACGGAGACGTAGAGGCCAACTCGCCAGGTATGTTGTCAAATAGTACCGCCGAGATGTTAGGTTGGGTTAGGTTAGGTTATATTACGTTATGGATGTATATAAAGATCCCACGGAGACGTAGAGGCCAAATCGCCCGGAATGTTGTCAAATATTACCGTCGAGGTGATAGGTTGGGTAAGGATAGGTTATATTACGTTATTGATGTATATAAAGGTCCCACGGAGACGGAGAAGCCAACTCGCCAGGAATGATGTCAAACATTATCGCCGAGATGTTAGGATGGGTTAGGTTAGGTTATATTACGTTATTGATGTATATAAATGTCCCACGGAGACGTAGAGGCCAACTCGCCAGATATGTTGTCAAATAGTACCGCCGAGATGTTAGGTTGGGTTAGGTTAGGTTATATTACGTTATAGATGTATATAAAGGTCCCACGGAGACGTAGAGGCCAACTCGCCAGGAATGTTTTCAAATATTACCGCCGAGATGATAGGTTGGGTTAGGTTAGGTTATATTACGTTATTGATGTATATGAAGGTCAAACGGAGACGTAGAGGCCAACACGCCAGGAATGATGTCAAATATTACCGCCAAGATGTTAGGTTGGGTTATGTTAGGTTATATTACGTTATTGATGTATATAAAGGTCCCACGGAGACGTAGAGGCCAACAAGCCAGGAATGTGGTCAAATATTACCGCCGAGATGTTAGGTTGGGTTAGGTTAGGTTATATTACGTTATTGATGTATATAATTGGTCCACGGAAACGGAGAAGCCAACTCGCCAGGAATGTTGTCAAATATTACCACCGAGAAGATAGGTTGGGTTAGGTTATGTTATATTACGTTATTGATGTATATAAAGATCTCACGGAGACGTAGAGGCAAACTCGCCAGGTATGTTGTCAAATATTACCGCCGAGATGTTAGATTGGGTTAGGCTAGCTTATATTATGTTATTGATGTATATGAAGGTCCCACGGAGACGTAGAGGCCAACTCGCCAGGTATGTTGTCAAATAGTACCGCCGAGATGTTAGGTTGGGTTAGGTTAGGTTATATTATGTTATTGATGTATATAAAGCTCCCACGGAGACGGAGAAGCCAACGCGCCAGGAATGATGTCAAACATTATCGCCGAGGTGTTAGGATGGGTTAGGTTAGGTTATATTACGTTATTGATGTATATAAATGTCCCACGGAGACGTAGAGGCCAACTCGGCAGGTATGTTGTCAAATATTACCGCCGAGATGTTAGGTTGGGTTAGGTTAGGTTATATTACGTGATTGATGTATATAAAATGCCACGGAGACGGAGAAGCCAACTCGCCAGGAATGATGTCAAACATTATCGCCGAGATGTTAGGATGGGTTAGGTTAGGTTATATTATGTTATTGATGTATATGAAGGTCCTACGGAGACGTAGAGGCCAACAAGCCAGGAATGTGGTCAAATATTACCGCCGAGATGTTAGATTGGGTTAGGCTAGCTTATATTATGTTATTTATGTCTATAAAGGTCCCACGGAGACGTGGAGGCCAACAAGCCAGGAATGTGGTAAAATATTACCGCCGAGATGTTAGGTTGGGTTAGGTTAGCTTATATTACGTTATTGAATTATATAAAGGTCCTACGGAGACGTAGAGGCCAACAAGCCAGGAATGTGGTCAAATATTACCGCCGAGATGTTAGAATGGGTTAGGCTAGCTTATATGATGTTATTTATGTCTATAAAGGTCCCACGGAGACGTGGAGGCCAACAAGCCAGGAATGTGGTCAAATATTACCGCCGAGATGTTAGATTGGGTTAGGCTAGCTTACATTATGTTATTTGTGTATATAAAGGTCCCACGGATACGTAAAGGCCAACTCGCCAGGAATGTTGTCAAATATTACCGCCGAGATGTTAGTTTGGGTTAGGTTAGGTTATATTACATTATTGATGTATATGAAGGTCCCACGGAGACGTAGAGGCCAACTCGTCAGGTATGTTGTCAAATAGTACCGCCGAGATGTTAGGTTGGGTTAGGTTAGGTTATATTACGTTATAGATGTATATAAAGGTCCCACGGAGACGTAGAGACCAAATCGCCCGGAATGTTGTCAAATATTACCGTCGAGGTGATAGGTTGGGTAAGGATAGGTTATATTACGTTATTGATGTATATAAAGGTCCCACGTAGAGGTAGAGGCCATCAAGCCAGGAATGTGGACAAATATTACCGCCGAGATGTTAGTTTGGGTTAGGTTAGGTTATGTTACGTTATTGATGTATATAAAGGTCCCACGGAGACGTAGAGGCCAACAAGCCAGGAATGTGGTCAAATATTACCGCTGAGATGTTAGGTTGGGTTAGGTTAGGTTATATTACGTTATTGAATTATATAAAGGTCCTACGGAGACGTAGAGGCCAACAAGCCAGGAATGTGGTCAAATATTACCGCCGAGATGTTAGATTGGGTTAGGCTAGCTTACATTATGTTATTTATGTCTATAAAGGTCCCACGGAGACGTGGAGGCCAACAAGCCAGGAATGTGGTCAAATATTACCGCCGAGATGATAGGTTAGGTTAGGTTAGGTTATATTACGTGATTTATGTATATAAGAGTCCCACGGAGACGGAGAAGCCAACTCGCCAGGAATGATGTCAAACATTATCGCCGAGATGTTAGGATGGGTTAGGTTAGGTGATATTACGTTATTGATGTATATAAATGTCCCACGGAGACGTAGAGGCCAACTCGGCAGGTATGTTGTCAAATATTACCGCCGAGATGTTAGGTTAGGTTAGGTTAGGTTATATTAGGTGATTGATGTATATAAAAGTCCCACGGAGACGGAGAAGCCAACTCGCCAGGAATGATGTCAAACATTATCGCCGAGATGTTAGGATGGGTTAGGTTAGGTTATATTATGTTATTGATGTATATGAAGGTCCCACGGAGACGTAGAGGCAAACTCGCCAGGTATGTTGTCAAATAGTACCGCCGAGATGTTAGTTTGGGTTAGGTTAGGTTATATTACGTTATTGAAGTATATAAAGGTTCTACGGAGACGCAGAGGCCAACAAGCCAGGAATGTGGTCAAATATTACCGCCGAGATGTTAGATTGGGTTAGGCTAGCTTACATTATGTTATTTGTGTATATAAAGGTCCCACGGATACGTAAAGGCCAACTCGATAGGAATGTGGTCAAATATTACCGCCGAGATGATAGGTTGGGTAAGGTTAGGTTATATTACGTTATTGATGTATATGAAGGTCAAACGGAGACGTAGAGGCCAACTCGACAGGAATGTTGTCAAATATTACCGCCGAGATGTTAGTTTGGGTTAGGTTAGGTTATATTACATTATTGATGTATATGAAGGTCAAACGGAGACGTAGAGGCCAACTCGCCAGGAATGTGGTCAAATATTACCGCCGAGATGATAGGTTAGGTTAGGTTACGTTATATTACGTTATTGATGTATATAAAGGACCCACGGAGACGTAGAGGCCAACAAGCCAGGAATGTGGTCAAATATTACCGCCGAGATGTTAGGTTGGGTTAGGTTAGGTTATATTACGTTATTGAATTATATAAAGGTCCTACGGAGACGTAGAAGCCAACAAGCCAGGAATGTGGTTAAATATTACCGCCGAGATGTTAGATTGGGTTAGGCTAGCTTATATTATGTTATTTATGTCTATAAAGGTCCCACGGAGACGTGGAGGCCAACAAGCCAGGAATGTGGTCAAATATTACCGCCGAGATGATAGGTTAGGTTAGGTTAGGTTATATTACGTTATTGATGTATATGAAGGTCAAACGGAGACGTAGAGGCCAACACGCCAGGAATGATGTCAAATATTACCGCCGAGATGTTAGGTTGGGTTAGGTTAGGTTATGTTACGTTATTGATGTATATAAAGGTCCCACGGAGACGTAGAGGCCAAAAAGCCAGGAATGTGGTCAAATATTACCGCCGAGATGTTAGGTTGGGTTAGGTTAGGTTATATTACGTTATTGAATTATATAAAGGTCCTACGGAGACGTAGAGGCCAACAAGCCAGGAATGTGGTCAAATATTACCGCCGAGATGTTAGATTGGGTTAGGCTAGCTTACATTATGTTATTTATGTCTATAAAGGTCCCACGGAGACGTGGATGCCAACAAGCCAGGAATGTGGTCAAATATTACCGCCGAGATGATAGGTTAGGTTAGGTTAGGTTATATTACGTGATTGATGTATATAAAAGTCCCACGGAGACGGAGAAGCCAACTCGCCAGGAATGTTGTCAAATATTACCGCCGAGAAGATAGGTTGGGTTAGGTTATGTTATATTACGTTATTGATGTATATAAAGATCTCACGGAGACGTAGAGGCAAACTCGCCAGGTATGTTGTCAAATATTACCGCCGAGATGATAGATTGGGTTAGGCTAGCTTATATTATGTTATTGATGTATATGAAGGTCCCACGGAGACGTAGAGGCCAACTCGCCAGGTATGTTGTCAAATAGTACCGCCGAGATGTTAGGTTGGGTTAGGTTAGGTTATATTACGTTATGGATGTATATAAAGATCCCACGGAGACGTAGAGGCCAAATCGCCCGGAATGTTGTCAAATATTACCGTCGAGGTGATAGGTTGGGTAAGGATAGGTTATATTACGTTATTGATGTATATAAAGCTCCCACGGAGACGGAGAAGCCAACTCGCCAGGAATGATGTCAAACATTATCGCCGAGATGTTAGGATGGGTTAGGTTAGGTTATATTACGTTATTGATGTATATAAATGTCCCACGGAGACGTAGAGGCCAACTCGGCAGGTATGTTGTCAAATATTACCGCCGAGATGTTAGGTTGGGTTAGGTTAGGTTATATTACGTGATTGATGTATATAAAATGCCACGGAGACGGAGAAGCCAACTCGCCAGGAATGATGTCAAACATTATCGCCGAGATGTTAGGATGGGTTAGGTTAGGTTATATTATGTTATTGATGTATATGAAGGTCCTACGGAGACGTAGAGGCCAACAAGCCAGGAATGTGGTCAAATATTACCGCCGAGATGTTAGATTGGGTTAGGCTAGCTTATATTATGTTATTTATGTCTATAAAGGTCCCACGGAGACGTGGAGGCCAACAAGCCAGGAATGTGGTCAAATATTACCGCCGAGATGATAGGTTAGGTTAGGTTAGGTTATATTACGATATTGAAGTATGTAAAGGTTCTACGGAGACGCAGAGGCCAACAAGCCAGGAATGTGGTCAATTATTACCGCCGAGATGTTAGATTGGGTTAGGCTAGCTTATATTATGTTATTTATGTATATAAAGGTCACACGGAGACGTAGAGTCCAACAAGCCAGGAATGTGGTCAAATATTACCGCCGAGATGTTAGGTTGGGTTAGGTTAGGTTGTATTGCGTTATTGATGTATATAAACATCCCACGGAGACGTAGAGGCCAACTCGCCAGGTATGTTGTCAAATATTACCGCCGAGATGTTAGCTTGGGTCAGGCTAGCTTATATTATGTTATTGATGTATATGAAGGCCCCACGGAGACGTAGAGGCCAACTCGCCAGATATGTTGTCAAATAGTACCGCCGAGATGTTAGGTTGGGTTAGGTTAGGTTATATTACGTTATAGATGTATATAAAGGTCCCACGGAGACGAAGAGGCCAACTCGCCAGGAATGTTTTCAAATATTAAGGCCGAGATGATAGGTTGGGTTAGGTTAGGTTATATTACGTTATTGATGTATATGAAGGTCAAACGGAGACGTATAGGCCAACACGCCAGGAATGATGTCAAATATTACCGCCGAGATGTTAGGTTGGGTTATGTTAGGTTATATTACGTTATTGATGTATATAAAGGTCCCACGGAGACGTAGAGGCCAACAAGCCAGGAATGTGGTCAAATATTACCGCCGAGATGTTAGGTTGGGTTAGGTTAGGTTATATTACGTTATTGATGTATATAATTGGTCCACGGAAACGGAGAAGCCAACACGCCAGGAATGTTGTCAAATATTACCGCCGAGAAGATAGGTTGGGTTAGGTTATGTTATATTACGTTATTGATGTATATAAAGATCTCACGGAGACGTAGAGGCAAACTCGCCAGGTATGTTGTCAAATATTACCGCCGAGATGATAGATTGGGTTAGGCTAGCTTATATTATGTTATTGATGTATATGAAGGTCCCACGGAGACGTAGAGGCCAACTCGCCAGGTATGTTGTCAAATAGTACCGGCGAGATGTTAGGTTGGGTTAGGTTAGGTTATATTACGTTATAGATGTATATAAAGGTCCCACGGAGACGTAGAGGCCAAATCGCCCGGAATGTTGTCAAATATTACCGTCGAGGTGATAGGTTGGGTAAGGATAGGTTATATTACGTTATTGATGTATATAAAGGTCCCACGTAGAGGTAGAGGCCAACAAGCCAGGAATGTGGACAAATATTACCGCCGAGGTGTTAGTTTGGGTTAGGTTAGGTTATGTTACGTTAATGATGTATATAACGGTCCCACGGAGACGTAGAGGCCAACAAGCCAGGAATGTGGTCAAATATTACCGCCGAGATGTTAGGTTGGGTTAGGTTAGGTTATATTACGTTATTGAATTATATAAAGGTCCTACGGAGACGTAGAGGCCAACAAGCCAGGAATGTGGTCAAATATTACCGCCGAGATGTTAGATTGGGTTAGGCTAGCTTATATTATGTTATTTATGTCTATAAAGGTCCCACGGAGACGTGGAGGCCAACAAGCCAGGAATGTGGTCAAATATTACCGCCGAGATGATAGGTTAGGTTAGGTTAGGTTATATTACGTTATTGAAGTATATAAAGGTTCTACGGAGACGCAGAGGCCAACAAGCCAGGAATGTGGTCAAATATTACCGCCGAGATGTTAGATTGGGTTAGGCTAGCTTACATTATGTTATTTGTGTATATAAAGGTCCCACGGATACGTAAAGGCCAACTCGCCAGGAATGTTGTCAAATATTACCGCCGAGATGTTAGTTTGGGTTAGGTTAGGTTATATTACATTATTGATGTATATGAAGGTCAAACGGAGACGTAGAGGCCAACTCGCCAGGAATGTGGTCAAATATTACCGCCGAGATGATAGGTTAGGTTAGGTTACGTTATATTACGTTATTGATGTATATGAAGGTCAAACGGAGACGTAGAGTCCAACTCGCCAGGTATGTTGTCAAATATTACCGCCGAGATGTTAGATTGGGTCAGGCTAGCTTATATTATGTTATTGATGTATATGAAGGTCCCACGGAGACGTAGAGGCCAACTCGCCAGATATGTTGTCAAATAGTACCGCCGAGATGTTAGGTTGGGTTAGGTTAGGTTATATTACGTTATAGATGTATATAAAGGTCCCACGGAGACGTAGAGGCCAACTCGCCAGGAATGTGGTCAAATATTACCGCCGAGATGTTAGGTTGGGTTAGGTTAGGTTATATTACGTTATTGATGTATATAATTGGTCCACGGAAACGGAGAAGCCAACTCGCCAGGAATGTTGTCAAATATTACCACCGAGAAGATAGGTTGGGTTAGGTTATGTTATATTACGTTATTGATGTATATAAAGATCTCACGGAGACGTAGAGGCAAACTCGCCAGGTATGTTGTCAAATATTACCGCCGAGATGTTAGATTGGGTTAGGCTAGCTTATATTATGTTATTGATGTATATGAAGGTCCCACGGAGACGTAGAGGCCAACTCGCCAGGTATGTTGTCAAATAGTACCGCCGAGATGTTAGGTTGGGTTAGGTTAGGTTATATTACGTTATAGATGTATATAAAGGTCCCACGGAGACGTAGAGGCCAAATCGCCCGGAATGTTGTCAAATATTACCGTCGAGGTGATAGGTTCGGTAAGGATAGGTTATATTACGTTATTGATGTATATAAAGGTCCCACGTAGAGGTAGAGGCCATCAAGCCAGGAATGTGGACAAATATTACCGCCGAGATGTTAGTTTGGGTTAGGTTAGGTTATGTTACGTTATTGATGTATATAAAGGTCCCACGGAGACGTAGAGGCCAACAAGCCAGGAATGTGGTCAAATATTACCGCCGAGATGTTAGGTTGGGTTAGGTTAGGTTATATTACGTTATTGAATTATATAAAGGTCCTACGGAGACGTAGAGGCCAACAAGCCAGGAATGTGGTCAAATATTACCGCCGAGATGTTAGAATGGGTTAGGCTAGCTTATATTATGTTATTTATGTCTATAAAGGTCCCACGGAGACGTGGAGGCCAACAAGCCAGGAATGTGGTCAAATATTACCGCCGAGATGTTAGATTGGGTTAGGCTAGCTTACATTATGTTATTTGTGTATATAAAGGTCCCACGGATACGTAAAGGCCAACTCGCCAGGAATGTTGTCAAATATTACCGCCGAGATGTTAGTTTGGGTTAGGTTAGGTTATATTACATTATTGATGTATATGAAGGTCCCACGGAGACGTAGAGGCCAACTCGCCAGGTATGTTGTCAAATAGTACCGCCGAGATGTTAGGTTGGGTTAGGTTAGGTTATATTACGTTATAGATGTATTTAAAGGTCCCACGGAGACGTAGATACCAAATCGCCCGGAATGTTGTCAAATATTACCGTCGAGGTGATAGGTTGGGTAAGGATAGGTTATATTACGTTATTGATGTATATAAAGGTCCCACGTAGAGGTAGAGGCCATCAAGCCAGGAATGTGGACAAATATTACCGCCGAGATGTTAGTTTGTGTTAGGTTAGGTTATGTTACGTTATTGATGTATATAAAGGTCCCACGGAGACGTAGAGGCCAACAAGCCAGGAATGTGGTCAAATATTACCGCCGAGATGTTAGGTTGGGTTAGGTTAGGTTATATTACGTGATTGATGTATATAAAATGCCACGGAGACGGAGAAGCCAACTCGCCAGGAATGATGTCAAACATTATCGCCGAGATGTTAGGATGGGTTAGGTTAGGTTATATTATGTTATTGATGTATATGAAGGTCCTACGGAGACGTAGAGGCCAACAAGCCAGGAATGTGGTCAAATATTACCGCCGAGATGTTAGATTGGGTTAGGCTAGCTTATATTATGTTATTTATGTCTATAAAGGTCCCACGGAGACGTGGAGGCCAACAAGCCAGGAATGTGGTAAAATATTACCGCCGAGATGTTAGGTTGGGTTAGGTTAGCTTATATTACGTTATTGAATTATATAAAGGTCCTACGGAGACGTAGAGGCCAACAAGCCAGGAATGTGGTCAAATATTACCGCCGAGATGTTAGAATGGGTTAGGCTAGCTTATATGATGTTATTTATGTCTATAAAGGTCCCACGGAGACGTGGAGGCCAACAAGCCAGGAATGTGGTCAAATATTACCGCCGAGATGTTAGATTGGGTTAGGCTAGCTTACATTATGTTATTTGTGTATATAAAGGTCCCACGGATACGTAAAGGCCAACTCGCCAGGAATGTTGTCAAATATTACCGCCGAGATGTTAGTTTGGGTTAGGTTAGGTTATATTACATTATTGATGTATATGAAGGTCCCACGGAGACGTAGAGGCCAACTCGTCAGGTATGTTGTCAAATAGTACCGCCGAGATGTTAGGTTGGGTTAGGTTAGGTTATATTACGTTATAGATGTATATAAAGGTCCCACGGAGACGTAGAGACCAAATCGCCCGGAATGTTGTCAAATATTACCGTCGAGGTGATAGGTTGGGTAAGGATAGGTTATATTACGTTATTGATGTATATAAAGGTCCCACGTAGAGGTAGAGGCCATCAAGCCAGGAATGTGGACAAATATTACCGCCGAGATGTTAGTTTGGGTTAGGTTAGGTTATGTTACGTTATTGATGTATATAAAGGTCCCACGGAGACGTAGAGGCCAACAAGCCAGGAATGTGGTCAAATATTACCGCTGAGATGTTAGGTTGGGTTAGGTTAGGTTATATTACGTTATTGAATTATATAAAGGTCCTACGGAGACGTAGAGGCCAACAAGCCAGGAATGTGGTCAAATATTACCGCCGAGATGTTAGATTGGGTTAGGCTAGCTTACATTATGTTATTTATGTCTATAAAGGTCCCACGGAGACGTGGAGGCCAACAAGCCAGGAATGTGGTCAAATATTACCGCCGAGATGATAGGTTAGGTTAGGTTAGGTTATATTACGTGATTTATGTATATAAGAGTCCCACGGAGACGGAGAAGCCAACTCGCCAGGAATGATGTCAAACATTATCGCCGAGATGTTAGGATGGGTTAGGTTAGGTGATATTACGTTATTGATGTATATAAATGTCCCACGGAGACGTAGAGGCCAACTCGGCAGGTATGTTGTCAAATATTACCGCCGAGATGTTAGGTTAGGTTAGGTTAGGTTATATTAGGTGATTGATGTATATAAAAGTCCCACGGAGACGGAGAAGCCAACTCGCCAGGAATGATGTCAAACATTATCGCCGAGATGTTAGGATGGGTTAGGTTAGGTTATATTATGTTATTGATGTATATGAAGGTCCCACGGAGACGTAGAGGCAAACTCGCCAGGTATGTTGTCAAATAGTACCGCCGAGATGTTAGTTTGGGTTAGGTTAGGTTATATTACGTTATTGAAGTATATAAAGGTTCTACGGAGACGCAGAGGCCAACAAGCCAGGAATGTGGTCAAATATTACCGCCGAGATGTTAGATTGGGTTAGGCTAGCTTACATTATGTTATTTGTGTATATAAAGGTCCCACGGATACGTAAAGGCCAACTCGATAGGAATGTGGTCAAATATTACCGCCGAGATGATAGGTTGGGTAAGGTTAGGTTATATTACGTTATTGATGTATATGAAGGTCAAACGGAGACGTAGAGGCCAACTCGACAGGAATGTTGTCAAATATTACCGCCGAGATGTTAGTTTGGGTTAGGTTAGGTTATATTACATTATTGATGTATATGAAGGTCAAACGGAGACGTAGAGGCCAACTCGCCAGGAATGTGGTCAAATATTACCGCCGAGATGATAGGTTAGGTTAGGTTACGTTATATTACGTTCTTGATGTATATGAAGGTCAAATGGAGACGTAGAGGCCAACAAGCCAGGAATGTGGTCAAATATTACCGCCGAGATGTTAGGTTGGGTTAGGTTAGGTTATATTACGTTATTGAATTATATAAAGGTCCTACGGAGACGTAGAAGCCAACAAGCCAGGAATGTGGTTAAATATTACCGCCGAGATGTTAGATTGGGTTAGGCTAGCTTATATTATGTTATTTATGTCTATAAAGGTCCCACGGAGACGTGGAGGCCAACAAGCCAGGAATGTGGTCAAATATTACCGCCGAGATGATAGGTTAGGTTAGGTTAGGTTATATTACGTTATTGATGTATATGAAGGTCAAACGGAGACGTAGAGGCCAACACGCCAGGAATGATGTCAAATATTACCGCCGAGATGTTAGGTTGGGTTAGGTTAGGTTATGTTACGTTATTGATGTATATAAAGGTCCCACGGAGACGTAGAGGCCAAAAAGCCAGGAATGTGGTCAAATATTACCGCCGAGATGTTAGGTTGGGTTAGGTTAGGTTATATTACGTTATTGAATTATATAAAGGTCCTACGGAGACGTAGAGGCCAACAAGCCAGGAATGTGGTCAAATATTACCGCCGAGATGTTAGATTGGGTTAGGCTAGCTTACATTATGTTATTTATGTCTATAAAGGTCCCACGGAGACGTGGATGCCAACAAGCCAGGAATGTGGTCAAATATTACCGCCGAGATGATAGGTTAGGTTAGGTTAGGTTATATTACGTGATTGATGTATATAAAAGTCCCACGGAGACGGAGAAGCCAACTCGCCAGGAATGTTGTCAAATATTACCGCCGAGAAGATAGGTTGGGTTAGGTTATGTTATATTACGTTATTGATGTATATAAAGATCTCACGGAGACGTAGAGGCAAACTCGCCAGGTATGTTGTCAAATATTACCGCCGAGATGATAGATTGGGTTAGGCTAGCTTATATTATGTTATTGATGTATATGAAGGTCCCACGGAGACGTAGAGGCCAACTCGCCAGGTATGTTGTCAAATAGTACCGCCGAGATGTTAGGTTGGGTTAGGTTAGGTTATATTACGTTATAGATGTATATAAAGGTCCCACGGAGACGAAGAGGCCAACTCGCCAGGAATGTTTTCAAATATTAAGGCCGAGATGATAGGTTGGGTTAGGTTAGGTTATATTACGTTATTGATGTATATGAAGGTCAAACGGAGACGTATAGGCCAACACGCCAGGAATGATGTCAAATATTACCGCCGAGATGTTAGGTTGGGTTATGTTAGGTTATATTACGTTATTGATGTATATAAAGGTCCCACGGAGACGTAGAGGCCAACAAGCCAGGAATGTGGTCAAATATTACCGCCGAGATGTTAGGTTGGGTTAGGTTAGGTTATATTACGTTATTGATGTATATAATTGGTCCACGGAAACGGAGAAGCCAACACGCCAGGAATGTTGTCAAATATTACCGCCGAGAAGATAGGTTGGGTTAGGTTATGTTATATTACGTTATTGATGTATATAAAGATCTCACGGAGACGTAGAGGCAAACTCGCCAGGTATGTTGTCAAATATTACCGCCGAGATGATAGATTGGGTTAGGCTAGCTTATATTATGTTATTGATGTATATGAAGGTCCCACGGAGACGTAGAGGCCAACTCGCCAGGTATGTTGTCAAATAGTACCGGCGAGATGTTAGGTTGGGTTAGGTTAGGTTATATTACGTTATAGATGTATATAAAGGTCCCACGGAGACGTAGAGGCCAAATCGCCCGGAATGTTGTCAAATATTACCGTCGAGGTGATAGGTTGGGTAAGGATAGGTTATATTACGTTATTGATGTATATAAAGGTCCCACGTAGAGGTAGAGGCCAACAAGCCAGGAATGTGGACAAATATTACCGCCGAGGTGTTAGTTTGGGTTAGGTTAGGTTATGTTACGTTAATGATGTATATAACGGTCCCACGGAGACGTAGAGGCCAACAAGCCAGGAATGTGGTCAAATATTACCGCCGAGATGTTAGGTTGGGTTAGGTTAGGTTATATTACGTTATTGAATTATATAAAGGTCCTACGGAGACGTAGAGGCCAACAAGCCAGGAATGTGGTCAAATATTACCGCCGAGATGTTAGATTGGGTTAGGCTAGCTTATATTATGTTATTTATGTCTATAAAGGTCCCACGGAGACGTGGAGGCCAACAAGCCAGGAATGTGGTCAAATATTACCGCCGAGATGATAGGTTAGGTTAGGTTAGGTTATATTACGTTATTGAAGTATATAAAGGTTCTACGGAGACGCAGAGGCCAACAAGCCAGGAATGTGGTCAAATATTACCGCCGAGATGTTAGATTGGGTTAGGCTAGCTTACATTATGTTATTTGTGTATATAAAGGTCCCACGGATACGTAAAGGCCAACTCGCCAGGAATGTTGTCAAATATTACCGCCGAGATGTTAGTTTGGGTTAGGTTAGGTTATATTACATTATTGATGTATATGAAGGTCAAACGGAGACGTAGAGGCCAACTCGCCAGGAATGTGGTCAAATATTACCGCCGAGATGATAGGTTAGGTTAGGTTACGTTATATTACGTTATTGATGTATATGAAGGTCAAACGGAGACGTAGAGTCCAACTCGCCAGGTATGTTGTCAAATATTACCGCCGAGATGTTAGATTGGGTCAGGCTAGCTTATATTATGTTATTGATGTATATGAAGGTCCCACGGAGACGTAGAGGCCAACTCGCCAGATATGTTGTCAAATAGTACCGCCGAGATGTTAGGTTGGGTTAGGTTAGGTTATATTACGTTATAGATGTATATAAAGGTCCCACGGAGACGTAGAGGCCAACTCGCCAGGAATGTGGTCAAATATTACCGCCGAGATGTTAGGTTGGGTTAGGTTAGGTTATATTACGTTATTGATGTATATAATTGGTCCACGGAAACGGAGAAGCCAACTCGCCAGGAATGTTGTCAAATATTACCACCGAGAAGATAGGTTGGGTTAGGTTATGTTATATTACGTTATTGATGTATATAAAGATCTCACGGAGACGTAGAGGCAAACTCGCCAGGTATGTTGTCAAATATTACCGCCGAGATGTTAGATTGGGTTAGGCTAGCTTATATTATGTTATTGATGTATATGAAGGTCCCACGGAGACGTAGAGGCCAACTCGCCAGGTATGTTGTCAAATAGTACCGCCGAGATGTTAGGTTGGGTTAGGTTAGGTTATATTACGTTATAGATGTATATAAAGGTCCCACGGAGACGTAGAGGCCAAATCGCCCGGAATGTTGTCAAATATTACCGTCGAGGTGATAGGTTCGGTAAGGATAGGTTATATTACGTTATTGATGTATATAAAGGTCCCACGTAGAGGTAGAGGCCATCAAGCCAGGAATGTGGACAAATATTACCGCCGAGATGTTAGTTTGGGTTAGGTTAGGTTATGTTACGTTATTGATGTATATAAAGGTCCCACGGAGACGTAGAGGCCAACAAGCCAGGAATGTGGTCAAATATTACCGCCGAGATGTTAGGTTGGGTTAGGTTAGGTTATATTACGTTATTGAATTATATAAAGGTCCTACGGAGACGTAGAGGCCAACAAGCCAGGAATGTGGTCAAATATTACCGCCGAGATGTTAGAATGGGTTAGGCTAGCTTATATTATGTTATTTATGTCTATAAAGGTCCCACGGAGACGTGGAGGCCAACAAGCCAGGAATGTGGTCAAATATTACCGCCGAGATGTTAGATTGGGTTAGGCTAGCTTACATTATGTTATTTGTGTATATAAAGGTCCCACGGATACGTAAAGGCCAACTCGCCAGGAATGTTGTCAAATATTACCGCCGAGATGTTAGTTTGGGTTAGGTTAGGTTATATTACATTATTGATGTATATGAAGGTCCCACGGAGACGTAGAGGCCAACTCGCCAGGTATGTTGTCAAATAGTACCGCCGAGATGTTAGGTTGGGTTAGGTTAGGTTATATTACGTTATAGATGTATTTAAAGGTCCCACGGAGACGTAGATACCAAATCGCCCGGAATGTTGTCAAATATTACCGTCGAGGTGATAGGTTGGGTAAGGATAGGTTATATTACGTTATTGATGTATATAAAGGTCCCACGTAGAGGTAGAGGCCATCAAGCCAGGAATGTGGACAAATATTACCGCCGAGATGTTAGTTTGTGTTAGGTTAGGTTATGTTACGTTATTCATGTATATAAAGGTCCCACGGAGACGTAGAGGCCAACAAGCCAGGAATGTGGTCAAATATTACCGCCGAGATGTTAGGTTGGGTTAGGTTAGGTTATATTACGTGATTGATGTATATAAAATGCCACGGAGACGGAGAAGCCAACTCGCCAGGAATGATGTCAAACATTATCGCCGAGATGTTAGGATGGGTTAGGTTAGGTTATATTATGTTATTGATGTATATGAAGGTCCTACGGAGACGTAGAGGCCAACAAGCCAGGAATGTTGTCAAATATTACCGCCGAGATGTTAGATTGGGTTAGGCTAGCTTATATTATGTTATTTATGTCTATAAAGGTCCCACGGAGACGTGGAGGCCAACAAGCCAGGAATGTGGTAAAATATTACCGCCGAGATGTTAGGTTGGGTTAGGTTAGCTTATATTACGTTATTGAATTATATAAAGGTCCTACGGAGACGTAGAGGCCAACAAGCCAGGAATGTGGTCAAATATTACCGCCGAGATGTTAGAATGGGTTAGGCTAGCTTATATGATGTTATTTATGTCTATAAAGGTCCCACGGAGACGTGGAGGCCAACAAGCCAGGAATGTGGTCAAATATTACCGCCGAGATGTTAGATTGGGTTAGGCTAGCTTACATTATGTTATTTGTGTATATAAAGGTCCCACGGATACGTAAAGGCCAACTCGCCAGGAATGTTGTCAAATATTACCGCCGAGATGTTAGTTTGGGTTAGGTTAGGTTATATTACATTATTGATGTATATGAAGGTCCCACGGAGACGTAGAGGCCAACTCGTCAGGTATGTTGTCAAATAGTACCGCCGAGATGTTAGGTTGGGTTAGGTTAGGTTATATTACGTTATAGATGTATATAAAGGTCCCACGGAGACGTAGAGACCAAATCGCCCGGAATGTTGTCAAATATTACCGTCGAGGTGATAGGTTGGGTAAGGATAGGTTATATTACGTTATTGATGTATATAAAGGTCCCACGTAGAGGTAGAGGCCATCAAGCCAGGAATGTGGACAAATATTACCGCCGAGATGTTAGTTTGGGTTAGGTTAGGTTATGTTACGTTATTGATGTATATAAAGGTCCCACGGAGACGTAGAGGCCAACAAGCCAGGAATGTGGTCAAATATTACCGCTGAGATGTTAGGTTGGGTTAGGTTAGGTTATATTACGTTATTGAATTATATAAAGGTCCTACGGAGACGTAGAGGCCAACAAGCCAGGAATGTGGTCAAATATTACCGCCGAGATGTTAGATTGGGTTAGGCTAGCTTACATTATGTTATTTATGTCTATAAAGGTCCCACGGAGACGTGGAGGCCAACAAGCCAGGAATGTGGTCAAATATTACCGCCGAGATGATAGGTTAGGTTAGGTTAGGTTATATTACGTGATTTATGTATATAAGAGTCCCACGGAGACGGAGAAGCCAACTCGCCAGGAATGATGTCAAACATTATCGCCGAGATGTTAGGATGGGTTAGGTTAGGTGATATTACGTTATTGATGTATATAAATGTCCCACGGAGACGTAGAGGCCAACTCGGCAGGTATGTTGTCAAATATTACCGCCGAGATGTTAGGTTAGGTTAGGTTAGGTTATATTAGGTGATTGATGTATATAAAAGTCCCACGGAGACGGAGAAGCCAACTCGCCAGGAATGATGTCAAACATTATCGCCGAGATGTTAGGATGGGTTAGGTTAGGTTATATTATGTTATTGATGTATATGAAGGTCCCACGGAGACGTAGAGGCAAACTCGCCAGGTATGTTGTCAAATAGTACCGCCGAGATGTTAGTTTGGGTTAGGTTAGGTTATATTACGTTATTGAAGTATATAAAGGTTCTACGGAGACGCAGAGGCCAACAAGCCAGGAATGTGGTCAAATATTACCGCCGAGATGTTAGATTGGGTTAGGCTAGCTTACATTATGTTATTTGTGTATATAAAGGTCCCACGGATACGTAAAGGCCAACTCGATAGGAATGTGGTCAAATATTACCGCCGAGATGATAGGTTGGGTAAGGTTAGGTTATATTACGTTATTGATGTATATGAAGGTCAAACGGAGACGTAGAGGCCAACTCGACAGGAATGTTGTCAAATATTACCGCCGAGATGTTAGTTTGGGTTAGGTTAGGTTATATTACATTATTGATGTATATGAAGGTCAAACGGAGACGTAGAGGCCAACTCGCCAGGAATGTGGTCAAATATTACCGCCGAGATGATAGGTTAGGTTAGGTTACGTTATATTACGTTATTGATGTATATAAAGGACCCACGGAGACGTAGAGGCCAACAAGCCAGGAATGTGGTCAAATATTACCGCCGAGATGTTAGGTTGGGTTAGGTTAGGTTATATTACGTTATTGAATTATATAAAGGTCCTACGGAGACGTAGAAGCCAACAAGCCAGGAATGTGGTTAAATATTACCGCCGAGATGTTAGATTGGGTTAGGCTAGCTTATATTATGTTATTTATGTCTATAAAGGTCCCACGGAGACGTGGAGGCCAACAAGCCAGGAATGTGGTCAAATATTACCGCCGAGATGATAGGTTAGGTTAGGTTAGGTTATATTACGTTATTGATGTATATGAAGGTCAAACGGAGACGTAGAGGCCAACACGCCAGGAATGATGTCAAATATTACCGCCGAGATGTTAGGTTGGGTTAGGTTAGGTTATGTTACGTTATTGATGTATATAAAGGTCCCACGGAGACGTAGAGGCCAAAAAGCCAGGAATGTGGTCAAATATTACCGCCGAGATGTTAGGTTGGGTTAGGTTAGGTTATATTACGTTATTGAATTATATAAAGGTCCTACGGAGACGTAGAGGCCAACAAGCCAGGAATGTGGTCAAATATTACCGCCGAGATGTTAGATTGGGTTAGGCTAGCTTACATTATGTTATTTATGTCTATAAAGGTCCCACGGAGACGTGGATGCCAACAAGCCAGGAATGTGGTCAAATATTACCGCCGAGATGATAGGTTAGGTTAGGTTAGGTTATATTACGTGATTGATGTATATAAAAGTCCCACGGAGACGGAGAAGCCAACTCGCCAGGAATGTTGTCAAATATTACCGCCGAGAAGATAGGTTGGGTTAGGTTATGTTATATTACGTTATTGATGTATATAAAGATCTCACGGAGACGTAGAGGCAAACTCGCCAGGTATGTTGTCAAATATTACCGCCGAGATGATAGATTGGGTTAGGCTAGCTTATATTATGTTATTGATGTATATGAAGGTCCCACGGAGACGTAGAGGCCAACTCGCCAGGTATGTTGTCAAATAGTACCGCCGAGATGTTAGGTTGGGTTAGGTTAGGTTATATTACGTTATGGATGTATATAAAGATCCCACGGAGACGTAGAGGCCAAATCGCCCGGAATGTTGTCAAATATTACCGTCGAGGTGATAGGTTGGGTAAGGATAGGTTATATTACGTTATTGATGTATATAAAGCTCCCACGGAGACGGAGAAGCCAACTCGCCAGGAATGATGTCAAACATTATCGCCGAGATGTTAGGATGGGTTAGGTTAGGTTATATTACGTTATTGATGTATATAAATGTCCCACGGAGACGTAGAGGCCAACTCGGCAGGTATGTTGTCAAATATTACCGCCGAGATGTTAGGTTGGGTTAGGTTAGGTTATATTACGTGATTGATGTATATAAAATGCCACGGAGACGGAGAAGCCAACTCGCCAGGAATGATGTCAAACATTATCGCCGAGATGTTAGGATGGGTTAGGTTAGGTTATATTATGTTATTGATGTATATGAAGGTCCTACGGAGACGTAGAGGCCAACAAGCCAGGAATGTGGTCAAATATTACCGCCGAGATGTTAGATTGGGTTAGGCTAGCTTATATTATGTTATTTATGTCTATAAAGGTCCCACGGAGACGTGGAGGCCAACAAGCCAGGAATGTGGTCAAATATTACCGCCGAGATGATAGGTTAGGTTAGGTTAGGTTATATTACGATATTGAAGTATGTAAAGGTTCTACGGAGACGCAGAGGCCAACAAGCCAGGAATGTGGTCAATTATTACCGCCGAGATGTTAGATTGGGTTAGGCTAGCTTATATTATGTTATTTATGTATATAAAGGTCACACGGAGACGTAGAGTCCAACAAGCCAGGAATGTGGTCAAATATTACCGCCGAGATGTTAGGTTGGGTTAGGTTAGGTTGTATTGCGTTATTGATGTATATAAACATCCCACGGAGACGTAGAGGCCAACTCGCCAGGTATGTTGTCAAATATTACCGCCGAGATGTTAGCTTGGGTCAGGCTAGCTTATATTATGTTATTGATGTATATGAAGGCCCCACGGAGACGTAGAGGCCAACTCGCCAGATATGTTGTCAAATAGTACCGCCGAGATGTTAGGTTGGGTTAGGTTAGGTTATATTACGTTATAGATGTATATAAAGGTCCCACGGAGACGAAGAGGCCAACTCGCCAGGAATGTTTTCAAATATTAAGGCCGAGATGATAGGTTGGGTTAGGTTAGGTTATATTACGTTATTGATGTATATGAAGGTCAAACGGAGACGTATAGGCCAACACGCCAGGAATGATGTCAAATATTACCGCCGAGATGTTAGGTTGGGTTATGTTAGGTTATATTACGTTATTGATGTATATAAAGGTCCCACGGAGACGTAGAGGCCAACAAGCCAGGAATGTGGTCAAATATTACCGCCGAGATGTTAGGTTGGGTTAGGTTAGGTTATATTACGTTATTGATGTATATAATTGGTCCACGGAAACGGAGAAGCCAACACGCCAGGAATGTTGTCAAATATTACCGCCGAGAAGATAGGTTGGGTTAGGTTATGTTATATTACGTTATTGATGTATATAAAGATCTCACGGAGACGTAGAGGCAAACTCGCCAGGTATGTTGTCAAATATTACCGCCGAGATGATAGATTGGGTTAGGCTAGCTTATATTATGTTATTGATGTATATGAAGGTCCCACGGAGACGTAGAGGCCAACTCGCCAGGTATGTTGTCAAATAGTACCGGCGAGATGTTAGGTTGGGTTAGGTTAGGTTATATTACGTTATAGATGTATATAAAGGTCCCACGGAGACGTAGAGGCCAAATCGCCCGGAATGTTGTCAAATATTACCGTCGAGGTGATAGGTTGGGTAAGGATAGGTTATATTACGTTATTGATGTATATAAAGGTCCCACGTAGAGGTAGAGGCCAACAAGCCAGGAATGTGGACAAATATTACCGCCGAGGTGTTAGTTTGGGTTAGGTTAGGTTATGTTACGTTAATGATGTATATAACGGTCCCACGGAGACGTAGAGGCCAACAAGCCAGGAATGTGGTCAAATATTACCGCCGAGATGTTAGGTTGGGTTAGGTTAGGTTATATTACGTTATTGAATTATATAAAGGTCCTACGGAGACGTAGAGGCCAACAAGCCAGGAATGTGGTCAAATATTACCGCCGAGATGTTAGATTGGGTTAGGCTAGCTTATATTATGTTATTTATGTCTATAAAGGTCCCACGGAGACGTGGAGGCCAACAAGCCAGGAATGTGGTCAAATATTACCGCCGAGATGATAGGTTAGGTTAGGTTAGGTTATATTACGTTATTGAAGTATATAAAGGTTCTACGGAGACGCAGAGGCCAACAAGCCAGGAATGTGGTCAAATATTACCGCCGAGATGTTAGATTGGGTTAGGCTAGCTTACATTATGTTATTTGTGTATATAAAGGTCCCACGGATACGTAAAGGCCAACTCGCCAGGAATGTTGTCAAATATTACCGCCGAGATGTTAGTTTGGGTTAGGTTAGGTTATATTACATTATTGATGTATATGAAGGTCAAACGGAGACGTAGAGGCCAACTCGCCAGGAATGTGGTCAAATATTACCGCCGAGATGATAGGTTAGGTTAGGTTACGTTATATTACGTTATTGATGTATATGAAGGTCAAACGGAGACGTAGAGTCCAACTCGCCAGGTATGTTGTCAAATATTACCGCCGAGATGTTAGATTGGGTCAGGCTAGCTTATATTATGTTATTGATGTATATGAAGGTCCCACGGAGACGTAGAGGCCAACTCGCCAGATATGTTGTCAAATAGTACCGCCGAGATGTTAGGTTGGGTTAGGTTAGGTTATATTACGTTATAGATGTATATAAAGGTCCCACGGAGACGTAGAGGCCAACTCGCCAGGAATGTGGTCAAATATTACCGCCGAGATGTTAGGTTGGGTTAGGTTAGGTTATATTACGTTATTGATGTATATAATTGGTCCACGGAAACGGAGAAGCCAACTCGCCAGGAATGTTGTCAAATATTACCACCGAGAAGATAGGTTGGGTTAGGTTATGTTATATTACGTTATTGATGTATATAAAGATCTCACGGAGACGTAGAGGCAAACTCGCCAGGTATGTTGTCAAATATTACCGCCGAGATGTTAGATTGGGTTAGGCTAGCTTATATTATGTTATTGATGTATATGAAGGTCCCACGGAGACGTAGAGGCCAACTCGCCAGGTATGTTGTCAAATAGTACCGCCGAGATGTTAGGTTGGGTTAGGTTAGGTTATATTACGTTATAGATGTATATAAAGGTCCCACGGAGACGTAGAGGCCAAATCGCCCGGAATGTTGTCAAATATTACCGTCGAGGTGATAGGTTCGGTAAGGATAGGTTATATTACGTTATTGATGTATATAAAGGTCCCACGTAGAGGTAGAGGCCATCAAGCCAGGAATGTGGACAAATATTACCGCCGAGATGTTAGTTTGGGTTAGGTTAGGTTATGTTACGTTATTGATGTATATAAAGGTCCCACGGAGACGTAGAGGCCAACAAGCCAGGAATGTGGTCAAATATTACCGCCGAGATGTTAGGTTGGGTTAGGTTAGGTTATATTACGTTATTGAATTATATAAAGGTCCTACGGAGACGTAGAGGCCAACAAGCCAGGAATGTGGTCAAATATTACCGCCGAGATGTTAGAATGGGTTAGGCTAGCTTATATTATGTTATTTATGTCTATAAAGGTCCCACGGAGACGTGGAGGCCAACAAGCCAGGAATGTGGTCAAATATTACCGCCGAGATGTTAGATTGGGTTAGGCTAGCTTACATTATGTTATTTGTGTATATAAAGGTCCCACGGATACGTAAAGGCCAACTCGCCAGGAATGTTGTCAAATATTACCGCCGAGATGTTAGTTTGGGTTAGGTTAGGTTATATTACATTATTGATGTATATGAAGGTCCCACGGAGACGTAGAGGCCAACTCGCCAGGTATGTTGTCAAATAGTACCGCCGAGATGTTAGGTTGGGTTAGGTTAGGTTATATTACGTTATAGATGTATTTAAAGGTCCCACGGAGACGTAGATACCAAATCGCCCGGAATGTTGTCAAATATTACCGTCGAGGTGATAGGTTGGGTAAGGATAGGTTATATTACGTTATTGATGTATATAAAGGTCCCACGTAGAGGTAGAGGCCATCAAGCCAGGAATGTGGACAAATATTACCGCCGAGATGTTAGTTTGTGTTAGGTTAGGTTATGTTACGTTATTGATGTATATAAAGGTCCCACGGAGACGTAGAGGCCAACAAGCCAGGAATGTGGTCAAATATTACCGCCGAGATGTTAGGTTGGGTTAGGTTAGGTTATATTACGTTATTGAATTATATAAAGGTCCTACGGAGACGTAGAGGCCAACAAGCCAGGAATGTGGTCAAATATTACCGCCGAGATGTTAGATTGGGTTAGGCTAGCTTACATTATGTTATTTATGTCTATAAAGGTCCCACGGAGACGTGGAGGCCAACAAGCCAGGAATGTGGTCAAATATTACCGCCGAGATGATAGGTTAGGTTAGGTTAGGTTATATTACGTGATTGATGTATATAAAAGTCCCACGGAGACGGAGAAGCCAACTCGCCAGGAATGATGTCAAACATTATCGCCGAGATGTTAGGATGGGTTAGGTTAGGTTATATTACGTTATTGATGTATACAAATGTCCCACGGAGACGTAGAGGCCAACTCGGCAGGTATGTTGTCAAATATTACCGCCGAGATGTTAGGTTAGGTTAGGTTAGGTTATATTACGTGATTGATGTATATAAAAGTCCCACGGAGACGGAGAAGCCAACTCGCCAGGAATGATGTCAAACATTATCGCCGAGATGTTAGGATGGGTTAGGTTAGGTTATATTATGTTATTGATGTATATGAAGGTCCCACGGAGACGTAGAGGCAAACTCGCCAGGTATGTTGTCAAATAGTACCGCCGAGATGTTAGTTTGGGTTAGGTTAGGTTATATTACGTTATTGAAGTATATAAAGGTTCTACGGAGACGCAGAGGCCAACAAGCCAGGAATGTGGTCAAATATTACCGCCGAGATGTTAGATTGGGTTAGGCTAGCTTACATTATGTTATTTGTGTATATAAAGGTCCCACGGATACGTAAAGGCCAACTCGCCAGGAATGTGGTCAAATATTACCGCCGAGATGATAGGTTGGGTAAGGTTAGGTTATATTACGTTATTGATGTATATGAAGGTCAAACGGAGACGTAGAGGCCAACTCGCCAGGAATGATGTCAAACATTATCGCCGAGATGTTAGGATGGGTTAGGTTAGGTTATATTACGTTATTGATGTATATAAAGGTCCCACGGAGACGTAGAGGCCAACAAGCCAGGAATGTGGTCAAATATTACCGCCGAGATGTTAGGTTGGGTTAGGTTAGGTTATATTACGTTATTGATGTATATAATTGGTCCACGGAAACGGAGAAGCCAACTCGCCAGGAATGTTGTCAAATATTACCACCGAGAAGATAGGTTGGGTTAGGTTATGTTATATTACGTTATTGATGTATATAAAGATCTCACGGAGACGTAGAGGCAAACTCGCCAGGTATGTTGTCAAATATTACCGCCGAGATGTTAGATTGGGTTAGGCTAGCTTATATTATGTTATTGATGTATATGAAGGTCCCACGGAGACGTAGAGGCCAACTCGCCAGGTATGTTGTCAAATAGTACCGCCGAGATGTTAGGTTGGGTTAGGTTAGGTTATATTACGTTATGGATGTATATAAAGATCCCACGGAGACGTAGAGGCCAAATCGCCCGGAATGTTGTCAAATATTACCGTCGAGGTGATAGGTTGGGTAAGGATAGGTTATATTACGTTATTGATGTATATAAAGGTCCCACGGAGACGGAGAAGCCAACTCGCCAGGAATGATGTCAAACATTATCGCCGAGATGTTAGGATGGGTTAGGTTAGGTTATATTACGTTATTGATGTATATAAATGTCCCACGGAGACGTAGAGGCCAACTCGCCAGATATGTTGTCAAATAGTACCGCCGAGATGTTAGGTTGGGTTAGGTTAGGTTATATTACGTTATAGATGTATATAAAGGTCCCACGGAGACGTAGAGGCCAACTCGCCAGGAATGTTTTCAAATATTACCGCCGAGATGATAGGTTGGGTTAGGTTAGGTTATATTACGTTATTGATGTATATGAAGGTCAAACGGAGACGTAGAGGCCAACACGCCAGGAATGATGTCAAATATTACCGCCGAGATGTTAGGTTGGGTTATGTTAGGTTATATTACGTTATTGATGTATATAAAGGTCCCACGGAGACGTAGAGGCCAACAAGCCAGGAATGTGGTCAAATATTACCGCCGAGATGTTAGGTTGGGTTAGGTTAGGTTATATTACGTTATTGATGTATATAATTGGTCCACGGAAACGGAGAAGCCAACTCGCCAGGAATGTGGTCAATTATTACCGCCGAGATGTTAGATTGGGTTAGGCTAGCTTATATTATGTTATTTATGTATATAAAGGTCACACGGAGACGTAAAGGCCAACTCGCCAGGAATGTTTTCAAATATTACCGCCGAGATGATAGGTTGGGTTAGGTTAGGTTATATTACGTTATTGATGTATATGAAGGTCAAACGGAGACGTAGAGGCCAACACTCCAGGAATGATGTCAAATATTACCGCCGAGATGTTAGGTTGGGTTATGTTAGGTTATATTACGTTATTGATGTATATAAAGGTCCCACGGAGACGTAGAGGCCAACAAGCCAGGAATGTGGTCAAATATTACCGCCGAGATGTTAGGTTGGGTTTGGTTAGGTTATATTACGTTATTGATGTATATAATTGGTCCACGGAAACGGAGAAGCCAACTCGCCAGGAATGTTGTCAAATATTACCGCCGAGAAGATAGGTTGGGTTAGGTTATGTTATATTACGTTATTGATGTATATAAAGATCTCACGGAGACGTAGAGGCAAACTCGACAGGTATGTTGTCAAATATTACCGCCGAGATGTTAGATTGGGTTAGGCTAGCTTATATTATGTTATTGATGTATATGAAGGTCCCACGGAGACGTAGAGGCCAACTCGCCAGGTATGTTGTCAAATAGTACCGCCGAGATGTTAGGTTGGGTTAGGTTAGGTTATATTACGTTATAGATGTATATAAAGGTCCCACGGAGACGTAGAGGCCAAATCGCCCGGAATGTTGTCAAATATTACCGTCGAGGTGATAGGTTGGGTAAGGATAGGTTATATTACGTTATTGATGTATATAAAGGTCCCACATAGAGGTAGAGGCCATCAAGCCAGGAATGTGGACAAATATTACCGCCGAGATGTTAGTTTGGGTTAGGTTAGGTTATGTTACGTTATTGATGTATATAAAGGTCCCACGGAGACGTAGAGGCCAACAAGCCAGGAATGTGGTCAAATATTACCGCCGTGATGTTAGGTTGGGTTAGGTTAGGTTATATTACGTTATTGAATTATATAAAGGTCCTACGGAGACGTAGAGGCCAACAAGCCAGGAATGTGGTCAAATATTACCGCCGAGATGTTAGGTTGGGTTAGGTTAGGTTATATTACGTTATTCAATTATATAAAGGTCCTACGGAGACGTAGAGGCCAACAAGCCAGGAATGTGGTCAAATATTACCGCCGAGATGTTAGATTGGGTTAGGCTAGCTTACATTATGTTATTTATGTCTATAAAGGTCCCACGGAGACGTGGAGGCCAACAAGCCAGGAATGTGGTCAAATATTACCGCCGAGATGATAGGTTAGGTTAGGTTAGGTTATATTACGTGATTGATGTATATAAAAGTCCCACGGAGACGGAGAAGCCAACTCGCCAGGAATGATGTCAAACATTATCGCCGAGATGTTAGGATGGGTTAGGTTAGGTTATATTACGTTATTGATGTATATAAATGTCCCACGGAGACGTAGAGGCCAACTCGGCAGGTATGTTGTCAAATATTACCGCCGAGATGTTAGGTTAGGTTAGGTTAGGTTATATTACGTGATTGATGTATATAAAAGTCCCACGGAGACGGAGAAGCCAACTCGCCAGGAATGATGTCAAACATTATCGCCGAGATGTTAGGATGGGTTAGGTTAGGTTATATTATGTTATTGATGTATATGAAGGTCCCACGGAGACGTAGAGGCAAACTCGCCAGGTATGTTGTCAAATAGTACCGCCGAGATGTTAGTTTGGGTTAGGTTAGGTTATATTACGTTATTGAAGTATATAAAGGTTCTACGGAGACGCAGAGGCCAACAAGCCAGGAATGTGGTCAAATATTACCGCCGAGATGTTAGATTGGGTTAGGCTAGCTTACATTATGTTATTTGTGTATATTAAGGTCCCACGGATACGTAAAGGCCAACTCGCCAGGAATGTGATCAAATATTACCGCCGAGATGATAGGTTGGGTAAGGTTAGGTTATATTACGTTATTGATGTATATGAAGGTCAAACGGAGACGTAGAGGCCAACTCGCCAGGAATGATGTCAAACATTATCGCCGAGATGTTAGGATGGGTTAGGTTAGGTTATATTACGTTATTGATGTATATAAAGGTCCCACGGAGACGTAGAGGCCAACAAGCCAGGAATGTGGTCAAATATTACCGCCGAGATGTTAGGTTGGGTTAGGTTAGGTTATATTACGTTATTGATGTATATAATTGGTCCACGGAAACGGAGAAGCCAACTCGCCAGGAATGTTGTCAAATATTACCACCGAGAAGATAGGTTGGGTTAGGTTATGTTATATTACGTTATTGATGTATATAAAGATCTCACGGAGACGTAGAGGCAAACTCGCCAGGTATGTTGTCAAATATTACCGCCGAGATGTTAGATTGGGTTAGGCTAGCTTATATTATGTTATTGATGTATATGAAGGTCCCACGGAGACGTAGAGGCCAACTCGCCAGGTATGTTGTCAAATAGTACCGCCGAGATGTTAGGTTGGGTTAGGTTAGGTTATATTACGTTATGGATGTATATAAAGATCCCACGGAGACGTAGAGGCCAAATCGCCCGGAATGTTGTCAAATATTACCGTCGAGGTGATAGGTTGGGTAAGGATAGGTTATATTACGTTATTGATGTATATAAAGGTCCCACGGAGACGGAGAAGCCAACTCGCCAGGAATGATGTCAAACATTATCGCCGAGATGTTAGGATGGGTTAGGTTAGGTTATATTACGTTATTGATGTATATAAATGTCCCACGGAGACGTAGAGGCCAACTCGCCAGATATGTTGTCAAATAGTACCGCCGAGATGTTAGGTTGGGTTAGGTTAGGTTATATTACGTTATAGATGTATATAAAGGTCCCACGGAGACGTAGAGGCCAACTCGCCAGGAATGTTTTCAAATATTACCGCCGAGATGATAGGTTGGGTTAGGTTAGGTTATATTACGTTATTGATGTATATGAAGGTCAAACGGAGACGTAGAGGCCAACACGCCAGGAATGATGTCAAATATTACCGCCGAGATGTTAGGTTGGGTTATGTTAGGTTATATTACGTTATTGATGTATATAAAGGTCCCACGGAGACGTAGAGGCCAACAAGCCAGGAATGTGGTCAAATATTACCGCCGAGATGTTAGGTTGGGTTAGGTTAGGTTATATTACGTTATTGATGTATATAATTGGTCCACGGAAACGGAGAAGCCAACTCGCCAGGAATGTTGTCAAATATTACCACCGAGAAGATAGGTTGGGTTAGGTTATGTTATATTACGTTATTGATGTATATAAAGATCTCACGGAGACGTAGAGGCAAACTCGCCAGGTATGTTGTCAAATATTACCGCCGAGATGTTAGATTGGGTTAGGCTAGCTTATATTATGTTATTGATGTATATGAAGGTCCCACGGAGACGTAGAGGCCAACTCGCCAGGTATGTTGTCAAATAGTACCGCCGAGATGTTAGGTTGGGTTAGGTTAGGTTATATTACGTTATGGATGTATATAAAGATCCCACGGAGACGTAGAGGCCAAATCGCCCGGAATGTTGTCAAATATTACCGTCGAGGTGATAGGTTGGGTAAGGATAGGTTATATTACGTTATTGATGTATATAAAGCTCCCACGGAGACGGAGAAGCCAACGCGCCAGGAATGATGTCAAACATTATCGCCGAGGTGTTAGGATGGGTTAGGTTAGGTTATATTACGTTATTGATGTATATAAATGTCCCACGGAGACGTAGAGGCCAACTCGGCAGGTATGTTGTCAAATATTACCGCCGAGATGTTAGGTTGGGTTAGGTTAGGTTATATTACGTGATTGATGTATATAAAATGCCACGGAGACGGAGAAGCCAACTCGCCAGGAATGATGTCAAACATTATCGCCGAGATGTTAGGATGGGTTAGGTTAGGTTATATTATGTTATTGATGTATATGAAGGTCCTACGGAGACGTAGAGGCCAACAAGCCAGGAATGTGGTCAAATATTACCGCCGAGATGTTAGATTGGGTTAGGCTAGCTTATATTATGTTATTTATGTCTATAAAGGTCCCACGGAGACGTGGAGGCCAACAAGCCAGGAATGTGGTAAAATATTACCGCCGAGATGTTAGGTTGGGTTAGGTTAGCTTATATTACGTTATTGAATTATATAAAGGTCCTACGGAGACGTAGAGGCCAACAAGCCAGGAATGTGGTCAAATATTACCGCCGAGATGTTAGAATGGGTTAGGCTAGCTTATATGATGTTATTTATGTCTATAAAGGTCCCACGGAGACGTGGAGGCCAACAAGCCAGGAATGTGGTCAAATATTACCGCCGAGATGTTAGATTGGGTTAGGCTAGCTTACATTATGTTATTTGTGTATATAAAGGTCCCACGGATACGTAAAGGCCAACTCGCCAGGAATGTTGTCAAATATTACCGCCGAGATGTTAGTTTGGGTTAGGTTAGGTTATATTACATTATTGATGTATATGAAGGTCCCACGGAGACGTAGAGGCCAACTCGTCAGGTATGTTGTCAAATAGTACCGCCGAGATGTTAGGTTGGGTTAGGTTAGGTTATATTACGTTATAGATGTATATAAAGGTCCCACGGAGACGTAGAGACCAAATCGCCCGGAATGTTGTCAAATATTACCGTCGAGGTGATAGGTTGGGTAAGGATAGGTTATATTACGTTATTGATGTATATAAAGGTCCCACGTAGAGGTAGAGGCCATCAAGCCAGGAATGTGGACAAATATTACCGCCGAGATGTTAGTTTGGGTTAGGTTAGGTTATGTTACGTTATTGATGTATATAAAGGTCCCACGGAGACGTAGAGGCCAACAAGCCAGGAATGTGGTCAAATATTACCGCTGAGATGTTAGGTTGGGTTAGGTTAGGTTATATTACGTTATTGAATTATATAAAGGTCCTACGGAGACGTAGAGGCCAACAAGCCAGGAATGTGGTCAAATATTACCGCCGAGATGTTAGATTGGGTTAGGCTAGCTTACATTATGTTATTTATGTCTATAAAGGTCCCACGGAGACGTGGAGGCCAACAAGCCAGGAATGTGGTCAAATATTACCGCCGAGATGATAGGTTAGGTTAGGTTAGGTTATATTACGTGATTTATGTATATAAGAGTCCCACGGAGACGGAGAAGCCAACTCGCCAGGAATGATGTCAAACATTATCGCCGAGATGTTAGGATGGGTTAGGTTAGGTGATATTACGTTATTGATGTATATAAATGTCCCACGGAGACGTAGAGGCCAACTCGGCAGGTATGTTGTCAAATATTACCGCCGAGATGTTAGGTTAGGTTAGGTTAGGTTATATTAGGTGATTGATGTATATAAAAGTCCCACGGAGACGGAGAAGCCAACTCGCCAGGAATGATGTCAAACATTATCGCCGAGATGTTAGGATGGGTTAGGTTAGGTTATATTATGTTATTGATGTATATGAAGGTCCCACGGAGACGTAGAGGCAAACTCGCCAGGTATGTTGTCAAATAGTACCGCCGAGATGTTAGTTTGGGTTAGGTTAGGTTATATTACGTTATTGAAGTATATAAAGGTTCTACGGAGACGCAGAGGCCAACAAGCCAGGAATGTGGTCAAATATTACCGCCGAGATGTTAGATTGGGTTAGGCTAGCTTACATTATGTTATTTGTGTATATAAAGGTCCCACGGATACGTAAAGGCCAACTCGATAGGAATGTGGTCAAATATTACCGCCGAGATGATAGGTTGGGTAAGGTTAGGTTATATTACGTTATTGATGTATATGAAGGTCAAACGGAGACGTAGAGGCCAACTCGACAGGAATGTTGTCAAATATTACCGCCGAGATGTTAGTTTGGGTTAGGTTAGGTTATATTACATTATTGATGTATATGAAGGTCAAACGGAGACGTAGAGGCCAACTCGCCAGGAATGTGGTCAAATATTACCGCCGAGATGATAGGTTAGGTTAGGTTACGTTATATTACGTTATTGATGTATATAAAGGACCCACGGAGACGTAGAGGCCAACAAGCCAGGAATGTGGTCAAATATTACCGCCGAGATGTTAGGTTGGGTTAGGTTAGGTTATATTACGTTATTGAATTATATAAAGGTCCTACGGAGACGTAGAAGCCAACAAGCCAGGAATGTGGTTAAATATTACCGCCGAGATGTTAGATTGGGTTAGGCTAGCTTATATTATGTTATTTATGTCTATAAAGGTCCCACGGAGACGTGGAGGCCAACAAGCCAGGAATGTGGTCAAATATTACCGCCGAGATGATAGGTTAGGTTAGGTTAGGTTATATTACGTTATTGATGTATATGAAGGTCAAACGGAGACGTAGAGGCCAACACGCCAGGAATGATGTCAAATATTACCGCCGAGATGTTAGGTTGGGTTAGGTTAGGTTATGTTACGTTATTGATGTATATAAAGGTCCCACGGAGACGTAGAGGCCAAAAAGCCAGGAATGTGGTCAAATATTACCGCCGAGATGTTAGGTTGGGTTAGGTTAGGTTATATTACGTTATTGAATTATATAAAGGTCCTACGGAGACGTAGAGGCCAACAAGCCAGGAATGTGGTCAAATATTACCGCCGAGATGTTAGATTGGGTTAGGCTAGCTTACATTATGTTATTTATGTCTATAAAGGTCCCACGGAGACGTGGATGCCAACAAGCCAGGAATGTGGTCAAATATTACCGCCGAGATGATAGGTTAGGTTAGGTTAGGTTATATTACGTGATTGATGTATATAAAAGTCCCACGGAGACGGAGAAGCCAACTCGCCAGGAATGATGTCAAACATTATCGCCGAGATGTTAGGATGGGTTAGGTTAGGTTATATTACGTTATTGATGTATATAAATGTCCCACGGAGACGTAGAGGCCAACTCGGCAGGTATGTTGTCAAATATTACCGCCGAGATGTTAGGTTAGGTTAGGTTAGGTTATATTACGTGATTGATGTATATAAAAGTCCCACGGAGACGGAGAAGCCAACTCGCCAGGAATGATGTCAAACATTATCGCCGAGATGTTAGGATGGGTTAGGTTAGGTTATATTATGTTATTGATGTATATGAAGGTCCCACGGAGACGTAGAGGCAAACTCGCCAGGTATGTTGTCAAATAGTACCGCCGAGATGTTAGTTTGGGTTAGGTTAGGTTATATTACGTTATTGAAGTATATAAAGGTTCTACGGAGACGCAGAGGCCAACAAGCCAGGAATGTAGTCAAATATTACCGCCGAGATGTTAGATTGGGTTAGGCTAGCTTACATTATGTTATTTGTGTATATAAAGGTCCCACGGATACGTAAAGGCCAACTCGCCAGGAATGTGGTCAAATATTACCGCCGAGATGATAGGTTGGGTAAGGTTAGGTTATATTACGTTATTGATGTATATGAAGGTCAAACGGAGACGTAGAGGCCAACTCGCCAGGAATGATGTCAAACATTATCGCCGAGATGTTAGGATGGGTTAGGTTAGGTTATATTACGTTATTGATGTATATAAAGGTCCCACGGAGACGTAGAGGCCAACAAGCCAGGAATGTGGTCAAATATTACCGCCGAGATGTTAGGTTGGGTTAGGTTAGGTTATATTACGTTATTGATGTATATAATTGGTCCACGGAAACGGAGAAGCCAACTCGCCAGGAATGTTGTCAAATATTACCACCGAGAAGATAGGTTGGGTTAGGTTATGTTATATTACGTTATTGATGTATATAAAGATCTCACGGAGACGTAGAGGCAAACTCGCCAGGTATGTTGTCAAATATTACCGCCGAGATGTTAGATTGGGTTAGGCTAGCTTATATTATGTTATTGATGTATATGAAGGTCCCACGGCGACGTAGAGGCCAACTCGCCAGGTATGTTGTCAAATAGTACCGCCGAGATGTTAGGTTGGGTTAGGTTAGGTTATATTACGTTATGGATGTATATAAAGATCCCACGGAGACGTAGAGGCCAAATCGCCCGGAATGTTGTCAAATATTACCGTCGAGGTGATAGGTTGGGTAAGGATAGGTTATATTACGTTATTGATGTATATAAAGGTCCCACGGTGACGGAGAAGCCAACTCGCCAGGAATGATGTCAAACATTATCGCCGAGATGTTAGGATGGGTTAGGTTAGGTTATATTACGTTATTGATGTATATAAATGTCCCACGGAGACGTAGAGGCCAACAAGCCAGGAATGTGGTCAAATATTACCGCCGAGATGTTAGATTGGGTTAGGCTAGCTTACATTATGTTATTTGTGTATATAAAGGTCCCACGGATACGTAAAGGCCAACTCGCCAGGAATGTTGTCAAATATTACCGCCGAGATGTTAGTTTGGGTTAGGTTAGGTTATATTACATTATTGATGTATATGAAGGTCCCACGGAGACGTAGAGGCCAACTCGCCAGGTATGTTGTCAAATAGTACCGCCGAGATGTTAGGTTGGGTTAGGTTAGGTTATATTACGTTATAGATGTATATAAAGGTCCCACGGAGACGTAGAGACCAAATCGCCCGGAATGTTGTCAAATATTACCGTCGAGGTGATAGGTTGGGTAAGGATAGGTTATATTACGTTATTGATGTATATAAAGGTCCCACGTAGAGGTAGAGGCCATCAAGCCAGGAATGTGGACAAATATTACCGCCGAGATGTTAGTTTGGGTTAGGTTAGGTTATGTTACGTTATTGATGTATATAAAGGTCCCACGGAGACGTAGAGGCCAACAAGCCAGGAATGTGGTCAAATATTACCGCTGAGATGTTAGGTTGGGTTAGGTTAGGTTATATTACGTTATTGAATTATATAAAGGTCCTACGGAGACGTAGAGGCCAACAAGCCAGGAATGTGGTCAAATATTACCGCCGAGATGTTAGATTGGGTTAGGCTAGCTTACATTATGTTATTTATGTCTATAAAGGTCCCACGGAGACGTGGAGGCCAACAAGCCAGGAATGTGGTCAAATATTACCGCCGAGATGATAGGTTAGGTTAGGTTAGGTTATATTACGTGATTGATGTATATAAAAGTCCCACGGAGACGGAGAAGCCAACTCGCCAGGAATGATGTCAAATAGTACCGCCGAGATGTTAGTTTGGGTTAGGTTAGGTTATATTACGTTATTGAAGTATATAAAGGTTCTACGGAGACGCAGAGGCCAACAAGCCAGGAATGTGGTCAAATATTACCGCCGAGATGTTAGATTGGGTTAGGCTAGCTTACATTATGTTATTTGTGTATATAAAGGTCCCACGGATACGTAAAGGCCAACTCGCCAGGAATGTGGTCAAATATTACCGCCGAGATGATAGGTTGGGTAAGGTTAGGTTATATTACGTTATTGATGTATATGAAGGTCAAACGGAGACGTAGAGGCCAACTCGCCAGGAATGATGTCAAACATTATCGCCGAGATGTTAGGATGGGTTAGGTTAGGTTATATTACGTTATTGATGTATATAAATGTCCCACGGAGACGTAGAGGCCAACTCGCCAGATATGTTGTCGAATAGTACCGCCGATATGTTAGGTTGGGTTAGGTTAGGTTATATTACGTTATAGATGTATATAAAGGTCCCACGGAGACGTAGAGGCCAACTCGCCAGGAATGTCTTCAAATATTACCGCCGAGATGATAGGTTGGGTTAGGTTAGGTTATATTACGTTATTGATGTATATGAAGGTCAAACGGAGACGTAGAGGCCAACACGCCAGGAATGATGTCAAATATTACCGCCGAGATGTTAGGTTGGGTTATGTTAGGTTATATTACGTTATTGATGTATATAAAGGTCCCACGGAGACGTAGAGGCCAACAAGCCAGGAATGTGGTCAAATATTACCGCCGAGATGTTAGGTTGGGTTAGGTTAGGATATATTAGGTTATTGATGTATATAATTGGTCCACGGAAACGGAGAAGCCAACTCGCCAGGAATGTTGTCAAATATTACCACCGAGAAGATAGGTTGGGTTAGGTTATGTTATATTACGTTATTGATGTATATAAAGATCTCACGGAGACGTAGAGGCAAACTCGCCAGGTATGTTGTCAAATATTACCGCCGAGATGTTAGATTGGGTTAGGCTAGCTTATATTATGTTATTGATGTATATGAAGGTCCCACGGAGACGTAGAGGCCAACTCGCCAGGTATGTTGTCAAATAGTACCGCCGAGATGTTAGGTTGGGTTAGGTTAGGTTATATTACGTTATGGATGTATATAAAGATCCCACGGAGACGTAGAGGCCAAATCGCCCGGAATGTTGTCAAATATTACCGTCGAGGTGATAGGTTGGGTAAGGATAGGTTATATTACGTTATTGATGTATATAAAGCTCCCACGGAGACGGAGAAGCCAACTCGCCAGGAATGATGTCAAACATTATCGCCGAGATGTTAGGATGGGTTAGGTTAGGTTATATTACGTTATTGATGTATATAAATGTCCCACGGAGACGTAGAGGCCAACTCGGCAGGTATGTTGTCAAATATTACCGCCGAGATGTTAGGTTGGGTTAGGTTAGGTTATATTACGTGATTGATGTATATAAAAGTCCCACGGAGACGGAGAAGCCAACTCGCCAGGAATGATGTCAAACATTATCGCCGAGATGTTAGGATGGGTTAGGTT
Source organism: Xylocopa violacea (assembly GCA_963969225.1). NCBI lineage: Eukaryota > Metazoa > Arthropoda > Insecta > Hymenoptera > Apidae > Xylocopa > Xylocopa violacea. The sequence continues at coordinate 122,618 of CAXAJV010000463.1, read as the reverse complement.
AGGTTATATTATGTTATTGATGTATATGAAGGTCCTACGGAGACGTAGAGGCCAACAAGCCAGGAATGTGGTCAAATATTACCGCCGAGATGTTAGATTGGGTTAGGCTAGCTTATATTATGTTATTTATGTCTATAAAGGTCCCACGGAGACGTGGAGGCCAACAAGCCAGGAATGTGGTCAAATATTACCGCCGAGATGATAGGTTAGGTTAGGTTAGGTTATATTACGATATTGAAGTATGTAAAGGTTCTACGGAGACGCAGAGGCCAACAAGCCAGGAATGTGGTCAATTATTACCGCCGAGATGTTAGATTGGGTTAGGCTAGCTTATATTATGTTATTTATGTATATAAAGGTCACACGGAGACGTAGAGGCCAACTCGCCAGGAATGTTTTCAAATATTACCGCCGAGATGATAGGTTGGGTTAGGTTAGGTTATATTACGTTATTGATGTATATGAAGGTCAAACGGAGACGTAGAGGCCAACACTCCAGGAATGATGTCAAATATTACCGCCGAGATGTTAGGTTGGGTTATGTTAGGTTATATTACGTTATTGATGTATATAAAGGTCCCACGGAGACGTAGAGGCCAACAAGCCAGGAATGTGGTCAAATATTACCGCCGAGATGATAGGTTAGGTTAGGTTAGGTTATATTACGTTATTGATGTATATAAAGCTCCCACGGAGACGGAGAAGCCAACTCGCCAGGAATGATGTCAAACATTATCGCCGAGATGTTAGGATGGGTTAGGTTAGGTTATATTACGTTATTGATGTATATAAATGTCCCACGGAGACGTAGAGGCCAACTCGGCAGGTATGTTGTCAAATATTACCGCCGAGATGTTAGGTTGGGTTAGGTTAGGTTATATTACGTTATTGATGTATATGAAGGTCAAACGGAGACGTAGAGGCCAACACTCCAGGAATGATGTCAAATATTACCGCCGAGATGTTAGGTTGGGTTATGTTAGGTTATATTACGTTATTGATGTATATAAAGGTCCCACGGAGACGTAGAGGCCAACAAGCCAGGAATGTGGTCAAATATTACCGCCGAGATGTTAGGTTGGGTTAGGTTAGGTTATATTACGTTATTGATGTATATAATTGGTCCACGGAAACGGAGAAGCCAACTCGCCAGGAATGTTGTCAAATATTACCGCCGAGAAGATAGGTTGGGTTAGGTTATGTTATATTACGTTATTGATGTATATAAAGATCTCACGGAGACGTAGATGCAAACTCGCCAGGTATGTTGTCAAATATTACCGCCGAGATGTTAGATTGGGTTAGGCTAGCTTATATTATGTTATTGATGTATATGAAGGTCCCACGGAGACGTAGAGGCCAACTCGCCAGGTATGTTGTCAAATAGTACCGCCGAGATGTTAGGTTGGGTTAGGTTAGGTTATATTACGTTATGGATGTATATAAAGATCCCACGGAGACGTAGAGGCCAAATCGCCCGGAATGTTGTCAAATATTATCGTCGAGGTGATAGGTTGGGTAAGGATAGGTTATATTACGTTATTGATGTATATAAAGGTCCCACGGAGACGGAGAAGCCAACTCGCCAGGAATGATGTCAAACATTATCGCCGAGATGTTAGGATGGGTTAGGTTAGGTTATATTACGTTATTGATGTATATGAAGGTCAAACGGAGACGTAGAGGCCAACACGCCAGGAATGATGTCAAATATTACCGCCGAGATGTTAGGTTGGGTTATGTTAGGTTATATTACGTTATTGATGTATGTAAAGGTCCCACGGAGACGTAGAGGCCAACAAGCCAGGAATGTGGTCAAATATTACCGCCGAGATGTTAGGTTGGGTTAGGTTAGGTTATATTAGGTTATTGATGTATATAATTGGTCCACGGAAACGGAGAAGCCAACTCGCCAGGAATGCTGTCAAATATTACCACCGAGAAGATAGGTTGGGTTAGGTTATGTTATATTACGTTATTGATGTATATAAAGATCTCACGGAGACGTAGAGGCAAACTCGCCAGGTATGTTGTCAAATATTACCGCCGAGATGTTAGATTGGGTTAGGCTAGCTTATATTATGTTACTGATGTATATGAAGGTCCCACGGAGACGTAGAGGCCAACTCGCCAGGTATGTTGTCAAATAGTACCGCCGAGATGTTAGGTTGGGTTAGGTTAGGTTATATTACGTTATGCATGTATATAAAGATCCCACGGAGACGTAGAGGCCAAATCGCCCGGAATGTTGTCAAATATTACCGTCGAGGTGATAGGTTGGGTAAGGATAGGTTATATTACGTTATTGATGTATATAAAGCTCCCACGGAGACGGAGAAGCCAACTCGCCAGGAATGATGTCAAACATTATCGCCGAGATGTTAGGATGGGTTAGGTTAGGTTATATTACGTTATTGATGTATATAAATGTCCCACGGAGACGTAGAGGCCAACTCGGCAGGTATGTTGTCAAATATTACCGCCGAGATGTTAGGTTGGGTTAGGTTAGGTTATATTACGTGATTGATGTATATAAAAGTCCCACGGAGACGGAGAAGCCAACTCGCCAGGAATGATGTCAAACATTATCGCCGAGATGTTAGGATGGGTTAGGTTAGGTTATATTATGTTATTGATGTATATGAAGGTCCCACGGAGACGTAGAGGCCAACAAGCCAGGAATGTGGTCAAATATTACCGCCGAGATGTTAGATTGGGTAGGCTAGCTTATATTATGTTATTTATGTCTATAAAGGTCCCACGGAGACGTGGAGGCCAACAAGCCAGGAATGTGGTCAAATATTACCGCCGAGATGATAGGTTAGGTTAGGTTAGGTTATATTACGATATTGAAGTATGTAAAGGTTCTACGGAGACGCAGAGGCCAACAATCCAGGAATGTGGTCAATTATTACCGCCGAGATGTTAGATTGGGTTAGGCTAGCTTATATTATGTTATTTATGTATATAAAGGTCACACGGAGACGTAGAGGCCAACTCGCCAGGAATGTTTTCAAATATTACCGCCGAGATGATAGGTTGGGTTAGGTTAGGTTATATTACGTTATTGATGTATATGAAGGTCAAACGGAGACGTAGAGGCCAACACTCCAGGAATGATGTCAAATATTACCGCCGAGATGTTAGGTTGGGTTATGTTAGGTTATATTACGTTATTGATGTATATAAAGGTCCCACGGAGACGTAGAGGCCAACAAGCCAGGAATGTGGTCAAATATTACCGCCGAGATGTTAGGTTGGGTTAGGTTAGGTTATATTACGTTATTGATGTATATAATTGGTCCACGGAAACGGAGAAGCCAACTCGCCAGGAATGTTTTCAAATATTACCGCCGAGATGATAGGTTGGGTTAGGTTAGGTTATATTACGTTATTGATGTATATGAAGGTCAAACGGAGACGTAGAGGCCAACACGCCAGGAATGATGTCAAATATTACCGCCGAGATGTTAGGTTGGGTTATGTTAGGTTATATTACGTTATTGATGTATATAAAGGTCCCACGGAGACGTAGAGGCCAACAAGCCAGGAATGTGGTCAAATATTACCGCCGAGATGTTAGGTTGGGTTATGTTAGGTTATATTACGTTATTGATGTATATAAAGGTCCCACGGAGACGTAGAGGCCAACAAGCCAGGAATGTGGTCAAATATTACCGCCGAGATGTTAGGTTGGGTTAGGTTAGGTTATATTAGGTTATTGATGTATATAATTGGTCCACGGAAACGGAGAAGCCAACTCGCCAGGAATGCTGTCAAATATTACCACCGAGAAGATAGGTTGGGTTAGGTTATGTTATATTACGTTATGCATGTATATAAAGATCCCACGGAGACGTAGAGGCCAAATCGCCCGGAATGTTGTCAAATATTACCGTCGAGGTGATAGGTTGGGTAAGGATAGGTTATATTACGTTATTGATGTATATAAAGCTCCCACGGAGACGGAGAAGCCAACTCGCCAGGAATGATGTCAAACATTATCGCCGAGATGTTAGGATGGGTTAGGTTAGGTTATATTACGTTATTGATGTATATAAATGTCCCACGGAGACGTAGAGGCCAACTCGGCAGGTATGTTGTCAAATATTACCGCCGAGATGTTAGGTTGGGTTAGGTTAGGTTATATTACGTGATTGATGTATATAAAAGTCCCACGGAGACGGAGAAGCCAACTCGCCAGGAATGATGTCAAACATTATCGCCGAGATGTTAGGATGGGTTAGGTTAGGTTATATTATGTTATTGATGTATATGAAGGTCCCACGGAGACGTAGAGGCCAACAAGCCAGGAATGTGGTCAAATATTACCGCCGAGATGTTAGATTGGGTAGGCTAGCTTATATTATGTTATTTATGTCTATAAAGGTCCCACGGAGACGTGGAGGCCAACAAGCCAGGAATGTGGTCAAATATTACCGCCGAGATGATAGGTTAGGTTAGGTTAGGTTATATTACGATATTGAAGTATGTAAAGGTTCTACGGAGACGCAGAGGCCAACAAGCCAGGAATGTGGTCAATTATTACCGCCGAGATGTTAGATTGGGTTAGGCTAGCTTATATTATGTTATTTATGTATATAAAGGTCACACGGAGACGTAGAGGCCAACTCGCCAGGAATGTTTTCAAATATTACCGCCGAGATGATAGGTTGGGTTAGGTTAGGTTATATTACGTTATTGATGTATATGAAGGTCAAACGGAGACGTAGAGGCCAACACTCCAGGAATGATGTCAAATATTACCGCCGAGATGTTAGGTTGGGTTATGTTAGGTTATATTACGTTATTGATGTATATAAAGGTCCCACGGAGACGTAGAGGCCAACAAGCCAGGAATGTGGTCAAATATTACCGCCGAGATGTTAGGTTGGGTTAGGTTAGGTTATATTACGTTATTGATGTATATAATTGGTCCACGGAAACGGAGAAACCAACTCGCCAGGAATGTTGTCAAATATTACCGCCGAGAAGATAGGTTGGGTTAGGTTATGTTATATTACGTTATTGATGTATATAAAGATCTCACGGAGACGTAGAGGCAAACTCGCCAGGTATGTTGTCAAATATTACCGCCGAGATGTTAGATTTGGTTAGGCTAGCTTATATTATGTTATTGATGTATATGAAGGTCCCACGGAGACGTAGAGGCCAACTCGCCAGGTATGTTGTCAAATAGTACCGCCGAGATGTTAGGTTGGGTTAGGTTAGGTTATATTACGTTATAGATGTATATAAAGGTCCCACGGAGACGTAGAGGCCAAATCGCCCGGAATGTTGTCAAATATTACCGTCGAGGTGATAGGTTGGGTAAGGATAGGTTATATTACGTTATTGATGTATATAAAGGTCCCACATAGAGGTAGAGGCCATCAAGCCAGGAATGTGGACAGATATTACCGCCGAGATGTTAGTTTGGGTTAGGTTAGGTTATGTTACGTTATTGATGTATATAAAGGTCCCACGGAGACGTAGAGGCCAACAAGCCAGGAATGTGGTCAAATATTACCGCCGAGATGTTAGGTTGGGTTAGGTTAGGTTATATTACGTTATTGAATTATATAAAGGTCCTACGGAGACGTAGAGGCCAACAAGATAGGAATGTGGTCAAATATTACCGCCGAGATGTTAGAATGGGTTAGGCTAGCTTATATTATGTTATTTATGTCTATAAAGGTCCCACGGAGACGTGGAGGCCAACAAGCCAGGAATGTGGTCAAATATTACCGCCGAGATGTTAGATTGGGTTAGGCTAGCTTACATTATGTTATTTGTGTATATAAAGGTCCCACGGATACGTAAAGGCCAACTCGCCAGGAATGTTGTCAAATATTACCGCCGAGATGTTAGTTTGGGTTAGGTTAGGTTATATTACATTAGTGATGTATATGAAGGTCCCACGGAGACGTAGAGGCCAACTCGCCAGGTATGTTGTCAAATAGTACCGCCGAGATGTTAGGTTGGGTTAGGTTAGGTTATATTACGTTATAAATGTATATAAAGGTCCCACGGAGACGTAGAGACCAAATCGCCCGGAATGTTATCAAATATTACCGTCGAGGTGATAGGTTGGGTAAGGATAGGTTATATTACGTTATTGATGTATATAAAGGTCCCACGTAGAGGTAGAGGCCATCAAGCCAGGAATGTGGACAAATATTACCGCCGAGATGATAGGTTAGGTTAGGTTAGGTTATATTACGATATTGAGGTATGTAAAGGTTCTACGGAGACGCAGAGGCCAACAAGCCAGGAATGTGGACAAATATAACCGCCGAGATGTTAGTTTGGGTTAGGTTAGGTTATGTTACGTTATTGATGTATATAAAGGTCCCACGGAGACGTAGAGGCCAACAAGCCAGGAATTTGGTCAAATATTACCGCCGAGATGTTAGGTTGGGTAAGGATAGGTTATATTACGTTATTGATGTATATAAAGGTCCCACATAGAGGTAGAGGCCATCAAGCCAGGAATGTGGACAAATATTACCGCCGAGATGTTAGTTTGGGTTAGGTTAGGTTATGTTACGTTATTGATGTATATAAAGGTCCCACGGAGACGTAGAGGCCAACAAGCCAGGAATGTGGTCAAATATTACCGCCGAGATGTTAGGTTGGGTTAGGTTAGGTTATATTACGTTATTGAATTATATAAAGGTCCTACGGAGACGTAGAGGCCAACAAGCCAGGAATGTGGTCAAATATTACCGCCGAGATGTTAGAATGGGTTAGGCTAGCTTATATTATGTTATTTATGTCTATAAAGGTCCCACGGAGACGTGGAGGCCAACAAGCCAGGAATGTGGTCAAATATTACCGCCGAGATGTTAGATTGGGTTAGGCTAGCTTACATTATGTTATTTGTGTATATAAAGGTCCCACGGATACGTAAAGGCCAACTCGCCAGGAATGTTGTCAAATATTACCGCCGAGATGTTAGTTTGGGTTAGGTTAGGTTATATTACATTATTGATGTATATGAAGGTCCCACGGAGACGTAGAGGCCAACTCGCCAGGTATGTTGTCAAATAGTACCGCCGAGATGTTGGGTTGGGTTAGGTTAGGTTATATTACGTTATAGATGTATATAAAGGTCCCACGGAGACGTAGAGACCAAATCGCCCGGAATGTTGTCAAATATTACCGTCGAGGTGATAGGTTGGGTAAGGATAGGTTATATTACGTTATTGATGTATATAAAGGTCCCACGTAGAGGTAGAGGCCATCAAGCCAGGAATGTGGACAAATATTACCGCCGAGATGTTAGTTTGGGTTAGGTTAGGTTATGTTACGTTATTGATGTATATAAAGGTCCCACGGAGACGTAGAGGCCAACAAGCCAGGAATGTGGTCAAATATTACCGCTGTGATGTTAGGTTGGGTTAGGTTAGGTTATATTACGTTATTGAATTATATAAAGGTCCTACGGAGACGTAGAGGCCAACAAGCCAGGAATGTGGTCAAATATTACCGCCGAGATGTTAGATTGGGTTAGGCTAGCTTACATTATGTTATTTATGTCTATAAAGGTCCCACGGAGACGTGGAGGCCAACAAGCCAGGAATGTGGTCAAATATTACCGCCGAGATGATAGGTTAGGTTAGGTTAGGTTATATTACGTGATTGATGTATATAAAAGTCCCACGGAGACGGAGAAGCCAACTCGCCAGGAATGATGTCAAACATTATCGCCGAGATGTTAGGATGGGTTAGGTTAGGTTATATTACGTTATTGATGTATATAAATGTCCCACGGAGACGTAGAGGCCAACTCGGCAGGTATGTTGTCAAATATTACCGCCGAGATGTTAGGTTAGGTTAGGTTAGGTTATATTACGTGATTGATGTATATAAAAGTCCCACGGAGACGGAGAAGCCAACTCGCCAGGAATGATGTCAAACATTATCGCCGAGATGTTAGGATGGGTTAGGTTAGGTTATATTATGTTATTGATGTATATGAAGGTCCCACGGAGACGTAGAGGCAAACTCGCCAGGTATGTTGTCAAATAGTACCGCCGAGATGTTAGTTTGGGTTAGGTTAGGTTATATTACGTTATTGAAGTATATAAAGGTTCTACGGAGACGCAGAGGCCAACAAGCCAGGAATGTGGTCAAATATTACCGCCGAGATGTTAGATTGGGTTCGGCTAGCTTACATTATGTTATTTGTGTATATAAAGGTCCCACGGATACGTAAAGGCCAACTCGCCAGGAATGTGGTCAAATATTACCGCCGAGATGATAGGTTGGGTAAGGTTAGGTTATATTACGTTATTGATGTATATGAAGGTCAAACGGAGACGTAGAGGCCAACTCGACAGGAATGTTGTCAAATATTACCGCCGAGATGTTAGTTTGGGTTAGGTTAGGTTATGTTACATTATTGATGTATATGAAGGTCAAACGGAGACGTAGAGGCCAACTCGCCAGGAATGTGGTCAAATATTACCGCCGAGATGATAGGTTAGGTTAGGTTACGTTATATTACGTTATTGATGTATATAAAGGTCCCACGGAGACGTAGAGGCCAACAAGCCAGGAATGTGGTCAAATATTACCGCTGAGATGTTAGGTTGGGTTAGGTTAGGTTATATTACGTTATTGAATTATATAAAGGTCCTACGGAGACGTAGAGGCCAACAAGCCAGGAATGTGGTCAAATATTACCGCCGAGATGTTAGATTGGGTTAGGCTAGCTTACATTATGTTATTTATGTCTATAAAGGTCCCACGGAGACGTGGAGGCCAACAAGCCAGGAATGTGGTCAAATATTACCGCCGAGATGATAGGTTAGGTTAGGTTAGGTTATATTACGTGATTGATGTATATAAAAGTCCCACGGAGACGGAGAAGCCAACTCGCCAGGAATGATGTCAAACATTATCGCCGAGATGTTAGGATGGGTTAGGTTAGGTTATATTACGTTATTGATGTATATAAATGTCCCACGGAGACGTAGAGGCCAACTCGGCAGGTATGTTGTCAAATATTACCGCCGAGATGTTAGGTTAGGTTAGGTTAGGTTATATTACGTGATTGATGTATATAAAAGTCCCACGGAGACGGAGAAGCCAACTCGCCAGGAATGATGTCAAACATTATCGCCGAGATGTTAGGATGGGTTAGGTTAGGTTATATTATGTTATTGATGTATATGAAGGTCCCACGGAGACGTAGAGGCAAACTCGCCAGGTATGTTGTCAAATAGTACCGCCGAGATGTTAGTTTGGGTTAGGTTAGGTTATATTACGTTATTGAAGTATATAAAGGTTCTACGGAGACGCAGAGGCCAACAAGCCAGGAATGTGGTCAAATATTACCGCCGAGATGTTAGATTGGGTTCGGCTAGCTTACATTATGTTATTTGTGTATATAAAGGTCCCACGGATACGTAAAGGCCAACTCGCCAGGAATGTGGTCAAATATTACCGCCGAGATGATAGGTTGGGTAAGGTTAGGTTATATTACGTTATTGATGTATATGAAGGTCAAACGGAGACGTAGAGGCCAACTCGACAGGAATGTTGTCAAATATTACCGCCGAGATGTTAGTTTGGGTTAGGTTAGGTTATGTTACATTATTGATGTATATGAAGGTCAAACGGAGACGTAGAGGCCAACTCGCCAGGAATGTGGTCAAATATTACCGCCGAGATGATAGGTTAGGTTAGGTTACGTTATATTACGTTATTGATGTATATAAAGGTCCCACGGAGACGTAGAGGCCAACAAGCCAGGAATGTGGTCAAATATTACCGCTGAGATGTTAGGTTGGGTTAGGTTAGGTTATATTACGTTATTGAATTATATAAAGGTCCTACGGAGACGTAGAGGCCAACAAGCCAGGAATGTGGTCAAATATTACCGCCGAGATGTTAGATTGGGTTAGGCTAGCTTACATTATGTTATTTATGTCTATAAAGGTCCCACGGAGACGTGGAGGCCAACAAGCCAGGAATGTGGTCAAATATTACCGCCGAGATGATAGGTTAGGTTAGGTTAGGTTATATTACGTGATTGATGTATATAAAACTCCCACGGAGACGGAGAAGCCAACTCGCCAGGAATGATGTCAAACATTATCGCCGAGATGTTAGGATGGGTTAGGTTAGGTTATATTACGTTATTGATGTATATAAATGTCCCACGGAGACGTAGAGGCCAACTCGGCAGGTATGTTGTCAAATATTACCGCCGAGATGTTAGGTTAGGTTAGGTTAGGTTATATTACGTGATTGATGTATATAAAAGTCCCACGGAGACGGAGAAGCCAACTCGCCAGGAATGATGTCAAACATTATCGCCGAGATGTTAGGATGGGTTAGGTTAGGTTATATTATGTTATTGATGTATATGAAGGTCCCACGGAGACGTAGAGGCAAACTCGCCAGGTATGTTGTCAAATAGTACCGCCGAGATGTTAGTTTGGGTTAGGTTAGGTTATATTACGTTATTGAAGTATATAAAGGTTCTACGGAGACGCAGAGGCCAACAAGCCAGGAATGTGGTCAAATATTACCGCCGAGATGTTAGATTGGGTTCGGCTAGCTTACATTATGTTATTTGTGTATATAAAGGTCCCACAGATACGTAAAGGCCAACTCGCCAGGAATGTGGTCAAATATTACCGCCGAGATGATAGGTTGGGTAAGGTTAGGTTATATTACGTTATTGATGTATATGAAGGTCAAACGGAGACGTAGAGGCCAACTCGACAGGAATGTTGTCAAATATTACCGCCGAGATGTTAGTTTGGGTTAGGTTAGGTTATGTTACATTATTGATGTATATGAAGGTCAAACGGAGACGTAGAGGCCAACTCGCCAGGAATGTGGTCAAATATTACCGCCGAGATGATAGGTTAGGTTAGGTTACGTTATATTACGTTATTGATGTATATAAAGGTCCCACGGAGACGTAGAGGCCAACAAGCCAGGAATGTGGTCAAATATTACCGCTGAGATGTTAGGTTGGGTTAGGTTAGGTTATATTACGTTATTGAATTATATAAAGGTCCTACGGAGACGTAGAGGCCAACAAGCCAGGAATGTGGTCAAATATTACCGCCGAGATGTTAGATTGGGTTAGGCTAGCTTACATTATGTTATTTATGTCTATAAAGGTCCCACGGAGACGTGGAGGCCAACAAGCCAGGAATGTGGTCAAATATTACCGCCGAGATGATAGGTTAGGTTAGGTTAGGTTATATTACGTGATTGATGTATATAAAAGTCCCACGGAGACGGAGAAGCCAACTCGCCAGGAATGATGTCAAACATTATCGCCGAGATGTTAGGATGGGTTAGGTTAGGTTATATTACGTTATTGATGTATATAAATGTCCCACGGAGACGTAGAGGCCAACTCGGCAGGTATGTTGTCAAATATTACCGCCGAGATGTTAGGTTAGGTTAGGTTAGGTTATATTACGTGATTGATGTATATAAAAGTCCCACGGAGACGGAGAAGCCAACTCGCCAGGAATGATGTCAAACATTATCGCCGAGATGTTAGGATGGGTTAGGTTAGGTTATATTATGTTATTGATGTATATGAAGGTCCCACGGAGACGTAGAGGCAAACTCGCCAGGTATGTTGTCAAATAGTACCGCCGAGATGTTAGTTTGGGTTAGGTTAGGTTATATTACGTTATTGAAGTATATAAAGGTTCTACGGAGACGCAGAGGCCAACAAGCCAGGAATGTGGTCAAATATTACCGCCGAGATGTTAGATTGGGTTCGGCTAGCTTACATTATGTTATTTGTGTATATAAAGGTCCCACGGATACGTAAAGGCCAACTCGCCAGGAATGTGGTCAAATATTACCGCCGAGATGATAGGTTGGGTAAGGTTAGGTTATATTACGTTATTGATGTATATGAAGGTCAAACGGAGACGTAGAGGCCAACTCGACAGGAATGTTGTCAAATATTACCGCCGAGATGTTAGTTTGGGTTAGGTTAGGTTATGTTACATTATTGATGTATATGAAGGTCAAACGGAGACGTAGAGGCCAACTCGCCAGGAATGTGGTCAAATATTACCGCCGAGATGATAGGTTAGGTTAGGTTACGTTATATTACGTTATTGATGTATATAAAGGTCCCACGGAGACGTAGAGGCCAACAAGCCAGGAATGTGGTCAAATATTACCGCCGAGATGCTAGGTTGGGTTAGGTTAGGTTATATTACGTTATTGAATTATATAAAGGTCCTACGGAGACGTAGAAGCCAACAAGCCAGGAATGTGGTCAAATATTACCGCCGAGATGTTACATTGGGTTAGGCTAGCTTGTATTATGTTATTTATGTCTATAAAGGTCCCACGGAGACGTGGAGGCCAACAAGCCAGGAATGTGGTCAAATATTACCGCCGAGATGATAGGTTAGGTTAGGTTAGGTTATATTACGTTATTGATGTATATGAAGGTCAAACGGAGACGTAGAGGCCAACAAGCCAGGAATGTGGTCAAATATTACCGCCGAGATGTTAGGTTGGGTTAGGTTAGGTTATATTACGTTATTGAATTATATAAAGGTCCTACGGAGACGTAGAGGCCAACAAGCCAGGAATGTGGTCAAATATTACCGCCGAGATGTTAGATTGAGTTAGGCTAGCTTACATTATGTTATTTATGTCTATAAAGGTCCCACGGAGACGTGGAGGCCAACAAGCCAGGAATGTGGTCAAATATTACCGCCGAGATGATAGGTTAGGTTAGGTTAGGTTATATTACGTGATTGATGTATATAAAAGTCCCACGGAGACGGAGAAGCCAACTCGCCAGGAATGATGTCAAACATTATCGCCGAGATGTTAGGATGGGTTAGGTTAGGTTATATTACGTTATTGATGTATATAAATGTCCCACGGAGACGTAGAGGCCAACTCGGCAGGTATGTTGTCAAATATTACCGCCGAGATGTTAGGTTAGGTTAGGTTAGGTTATATTACGTGATTGATGTATATAAAAGTCCCACGGAGACGGAGAAGCCAACTCGCCAGGAATGATGTCAAACATTATCGCCGAGATGTTAGGATGGGTTAGGTTAGGTTATATTATGTTATTGATGTATATGAAGGTCCCACGGAGACGTAGAGGCAAACTCGCCAGGTATGTTGTCAAATAGTACCGCCGAGATGTTAGTTTGGGTTAGGTTAGGTTATATTACGTTATTGATGTATATAATTGGTCCACGGAAACGGAGAAGCCAACTCGCCAGGAATGTTGTCAAATATTACCACCGAGAAGATAGGTTGGGTTAGGTTATGTTATATTACGTTATTGATGTATATAAAGATCTCACGGAGACGTAGAGGCAAACTCGCCAGGTATGTTGTCAAATATTACCGCCGAGATGTTAGATTGGGTTAGGCTAGCTTATATTATGTTATTGATGTATATGAAGGTCCCACGGAGACGTAGAGGCCAACTCGCCAGGTATGTTGTCAAATAGTACCGCCGAGATGTTAGGTTGGGTTAGGTTAGGTTATATTACGTTATGGATGTATATAAAGATCCCACGGAGACGTAGAGGCCAAATCGCCCGGAATGTTGTCAAATATTACCGTCGAGGTGATAGGTTGGGTAAGGATAGGTTATATTACGTTATTGATGTATATAAAGCTCCCACGGAGACGGAGAAGCCAACACGCCAGGAATGATGTCAAACATTATCGCCGAGATGTTAGGATGGGTTAGGTTAGGTTATATTACGTTATTGATGTATATAAATGTCCCACGGAGACGTAGAGGCCAACTCGGCAGGTATGTTGTCAAATATTACCGCCGAGATGTTAGGTTGGGTTAGGTTAGGTTATATTACGTGATTGATGTATATAAAAGTCCCACGGAGACGGAGAAGCCAACTCGCCAGGAATGATGTCAAACATTATCGCCGAGATGTTAGGATGGGTTAGGTTAGGTTATATTATGTTATTGATGTATATGAAGGTCCTACGGAGACGTAGAGGCCAACAAGCCAGGAATGTGGTCAAATATTACCGCCGAGATGTTAGATTGGGTTAGGCTAGCTTATATTATGTTATTTATGTCTATAAAGGTCCCACGGAGACGTGGAGGCCAACAAGCCAGGAATGTGGTCAAATATTACCGCCGAGATGATAGGTTAGGTTAGGTTAGGTTATATTACGATATTGAAGTATGTAAAGGTTCTACGGAGACGCAGAGGCCCACAAGCCAGGAATGTGGTCAATTATTACCGCCGAGATGTTAGATTGGGTTAGGCTAGCTTATATTATGTTATTTATGTATATAAAGGTCACACGGAGACGTAGAGGCCAACTCGCCAGGAATGTTTTCAAATATTACCGCCGAGATGATAGGTTGGGTTAGGTTAGGTTATATTACGTTATTGATGTATATGAAGGTCAAACGGAGACGTAGAGGCCAACACTCCAGGAATGATGTCAAATATTACCGCCGAGATGTTAGGTTGGGTTAGGTTAGGTTATATTACGTTATTGATGTATATAATTGGTCCACGGAAACGGAGAAGCCAACTCGCCAGGAATGTTGTCAAATATTACCGCCGAGAAGATAGGTTGGGTTAGGTTATGTTATATTACGTTATTGATGTATATAAAGATCTCACGGAGACGTAGAGGCAAACTCGCCAGGTATGTTGTCAAATAGTACCGCCGAGATGTTAGTTTGGGTTAGGTTAGGTTATATTACGTTATTGAAGTATATAAAGGTTCTACGGAGACGCAGAGGCCAACAAGCCAGGAATGTGGTCAAATATTACCGCCGAGATGTTAGATTGGGTTAGGCTAGCTTACATTATGTTATTTGTGTATATAAAGGTCCCACGGATACGTAAAGGCCAACTCGCCAGGAATGTGGTCAAATATTACCGCCGAGATGATAGGTTGGGTAAGGTTAGGTTATATTACGTTATTGATGTATATGAAGGTCAAACGGAGACGTAGAGGCCAACTCGACAGGAATGTTGTCAAATATTACCGCCGAGATGTTAGTTTGGGTTAGGTTAGGTTATATTACATTATTGATGTATATGAAGGTCAAACGGAGACGTAGAGGCCAACTCGCCAGGAATGTGGTCAAATATTACCGCCGAGATGATAGGTTAGGTTAGGTTACGTTATATTACGTTATTGATGTATATAAAGGTCCCACGGAGACGTAGAGGCCAACAAGCCAGGAATGTGGTCAAATATTACCGCCGAAATGTTAGGTTGGGTTAGGTTAGGTTATATTACGTTATTGAATTATATAAAGGTCCTACGGAGACGTAGAAGCCAACAAGCCAGGAATGTGGTCAAATATTACCGCCGAGATGTTAGATTGGGTTAGGCTAGCTTATATTATGTTATTTATGTCTATAAAGGTCCCACGGATACGTGGAGGCCAACAAACCAGGAATGTGGTCAAATATTACCGCCGAGATGATAGGTTAGGTTAGGTTAGGTTATATTACGTTCTTGATGTATATGAAGGTCAAACGGAGACGTAGAGGCCAACACGCCAGGAATGATGTCAAATATTACCGCCGAGATGTTAGGTTGGGTTATGTTAGGTTATATTACGTTATTGATGTATATAAAGGTCCCACGGAGACGTAGAGGCCAACAAGCCAGGAATGTGGTCAAATGTTACCGCCGAGATGTTAGGTTGGGTTAGGTTAGGTTATATTACGTTATTGATGTATATAATTGGTCCAGGGAAACGGAGAAGCCAACTCGCCAGGAATGTTGTCATATATTACCGCCGAGAAGATATGTTGGGTTAGGTTATGTTATATTACGTTATTGATGTATATAAAGATCTCACGGAGACGTAGAGGCCAACACTCCTGGAATGATGTCAAATATTACCGCCGAGATGTTAGGTTGGGTTATGTTAGGTTATATTACGTTATTGATGTATATAAAGGTCCCACGGAGACGTAGAGGCCAACAAGCCAGGAATGTGGTCAAATATTACCGCCGAGATGTTAGGTTGGGTTAGGTTAGGTTATATTACGTTATTGATGTATATAATTGGTCCACGGAAACGGAGAAGCCAACTCGCCAGGAATGTTGTCAAATATTACCGTCGAGGTGATAGGTTGGGTAAGGATAGGTTATATTACGTTATTGATGTATATAAAGGTCCCACGTAGAGGTAGAGGCCATCAAGCCAGGAATGTGGACAAATATTACCGCCGAGATGTTAGTTTGGGTTAGGTTAGGTTATGTTACGTTATTGATGTATATAAAGGTCCCACGGAGACGTAGAGGCCAACAAGCCAGGAATGTGGTCAAATATTACCGCCGAGATGTTAGGTTGGGTTAGGTTAGGTTATATTACGTTATTGAATTATATAAAGGTCCTACGGAGACGTAGAGGCCAACAAGCCAGGAATGTGGTCAAATATTACCGCCGAGATGTTAGTTTGGGTTAGGCTAGCTTACATTATGTTATTTATGTCTATAAAGGTCCCACGGAGACGTGGAGGCCAACAAGCCAGGAATGTAGTCAAATATTACCGCCGACATGATAGGTTAGGTTAGGTTAGGTTATATTACGTGATTGATGTATATAAAAGTCCCACGGAGACGGAGAAGCCAACTCGCCAGGAATGATGTCAAACATTATCGCCGAGATGTTAGGATGGGTTAGGTTAGGTTATATTACGTTATTGATGTATATAAATGTCCCACGGAGACGTAGAGGCCAACTCGGCAGGTATGTTGTCAAATATTACCGCCGAGATTTTAGGTTAGGTTAGGTTAGGTTATATTACGTGATTGATGTATATAAAAGTCCCACGGAGACGGAGAAGCCAACTCGCCAGGAATGATGTCAAACATTATCGCCGAGATGTTAGGATGGGTTAGGTTAGGTTATATTATGTTATTGATGTATATGAAGGTCCCACGGAGACGTAGAGGCAAACTCGCCAGGTATGTTGTCAAATAGTACCGCCGAGATGTTAGTTTGGGTTAGGTTAGGTTATATTACGTTATTGAAGTATATAAAGGTTCTACGGAGACGCAGAGGCCAACAAGCCAGGAATGTGGTCAAATATTACCGCCGAGATGTTAGATTGGGTTAGGCTAGCTTACATTATGTTATTTGTGTATATAAAGTTCCCACGGATACGTAAAGGCCAACTCGCCAGGAATGTGGTCAAATATTACCGCCGAGATGATAGGTTGGGTAAGGTTAGGTTATATTACGTTATTGATGTATATGAAGGTCAAACGGAGACGTAGAGGCCAACTCGCCAGGAATGATGTCAAACATTATCGCCGAGATGTTAGGATGGGTTAGGTTAGGTTATATTACGTTATTGATGTATATAAAGGTCCCACGGAGACGTAGAGGCCAACAAGCCAGGAATGTGGTCAAATATTACCGCCGAGATGTTAGGTTGGGTTAGGTTAGGTTATATTACGTTATTGATGTATATAATTGGTCCACGGAAACGGAGAAGCCAACTCGCCAGGAATGTTGTCAAATATTACCACCGAGAAGATAGGTTGGGTTAGGTTATGTTATATTACGTTATTGATGTATATAAAGATCTCACAGAGACGTAGAGGCAAACTCGCCAGGTATGTTGTCAAATATTACCGCCGAGATGTTAGATTGGGTTAGGCTAGCTTATATTATGTTATTGATGTATATGAAGGTCCCACGGAGACGTAGAGGCCAACTCGCCAGGTATGTTGTCAAATAGTACCGCCGAGATGTTAGGTTGGGTTAGGTTAGGTTATATTACGTTATGGATGTATATAAAGATCCCACGGAGACGTAGAGGCCAAATCGCCCGGAATGTTGTCAAATATTACCGTCGAGGTGATAGGTTGGGTAAGGATAGGTTATATTACGTTATTGATGTATATAAAGGTCCCACGGAGACAGAGAAGCCAACTCGCCAGGAATGATGTCAAACATTATCGCCGAGATGTTAGGATGGGTTAGGTTAGGTTATATTACGTTATTGATGTATATAAATGTCCCACGGAGACGTAGAGGCCAACTCGCCAGATATGTTGTCAAATAGTACCGCCGAGATGTTAGGTTGGGTTAGGTTAGGTTATATTACGTTATAGATGTATATAAAGGTCCCACGGAGACGTAGAGGCCAACTCGCCAGGAATGTTTTCAAATATTACCGCCGAGATGATAGGTTGGGTTAGGTTAGGTTATATTACGTTATTGATGTATATGAAGGTCAAACGGAGACGTAGAGGCCAACACGCCAGGAATGATGTCAAATATTACCGCCGAGATGTTAGGTTGGGTTATGTTAGGTTATATTACGTTATTGATGTATATAAAGGTCCCACGGAGACGTAGAGGCCAACAAGCCAGGAATGTGGTCAAATATTACCGCCGAGATGTTAGGTTGGGTTAGGTTAGGTTATATTAGGTTATTGATGTATATAATTGGTCCACGGAAACGGAGAAGCCAACTCGCCAGGAATGTTGTCAAATATTACCACCGAGAAGATAGGTTGGGTTAGGTTATGTTATATTACGTTATTGATGTATATAAAGATCTCACGGAGACGTAGAGGCAAACTCGCCAGGTTTGTTGTCAAATATTACCGCCGAGATGTTAGATTGGGTTAGGCTAGCTTATATTATGTTATTGATGTATATGAAGGTCCCACGGAGACGTAGAGGCCAACTCGCCAGGTATGTTGTCAAATAGTACCGCCGAGATGTTAGGTTGGGTTAGGTTAGGTTATATTACGTTATGGATGTATATAAAGATCCCACGGAGACGTAGAGGCCAAATCGCCCGGAATGTTGTCAAATATTACCGTCGAGGTGATAGGTTGGGTAAGGATAGGTTATATTACGTTATTGATGTATATAAAGCTCCCACGGAGACGGAGAAGCCAACTCGCCAGGAATGATGTCAAACATTATCGCCGAGATGTTAGGATGGGTTAGGTTAGGTTATATTACGTTATTGATGTATATAAATGTCCCACGGAGACGTAGAGGCCAACTCGGCAGGTATGTTGTCAAATATTACCGCCGAGATGTTAGGTTGGGTTAGGTTAGGTTATATTACGTGATTGATGTATATAAAAGTCCCACGGAGACGGAGAAGCCAACTCGCCAGGAATGATGTCAAACATTATCGCCGAGATGTTAGGATGGGTTAGGTTAGGTTA
The DNA here is from genome assembly GCA_963969225.1 of Xylocopa violacea. Lineage (NCBI taxonomy): Eukaryota > Metazoa > Arthropoda > Insecta > Hymenoptera > Apidae > Xylocopa > Xylocopa violacea. The sequence continues at coordinate 103,430 of CAXAJV010000463.1, read as the reverse complement.
TATTATGTTATTGATGTATATGAAGGTCCTACGGAGACGTAGAGGCCAACAAGCCAGGAATGTGGTCAAATATTACCGCCGAGATGTTAGATTGGGTTAGGCTAGCTTATATTATGTTATTTATGTCTATAAAGGTCCCACCGAGACGTGGAGGCCAACAAGCCAGGAATGTGGTCAAATATTACCGCCGAGATGATAGGTTAGGTTAGGTTAGGTTATATTACGATATTGAAGTATGTAAAGGTTCTACGGAGACGCAGAGGCCAACAAGCCAGGAATGTGGTCAAATATTACCGTCGAGGTGATAGGTTGGGTAAGGATAGGTTATATTACGTTATTGATGTATATAAAGGTCCCACGGAGACGTAGAGGCCAACTCGCCAGGAATGTTTTCAAATATTACCGCCGAGATGATAGGTTGGGTTAGGTTAGGTTATATTACGTTATTGATGTATATGAAGGTCAAACGGAGACGTAGAGGCCAACACTCCAGGAATGATTTCAAATATTACCGCCGAGATGTTAGGTTGGGTTATGTTAGGTTATATTACGTTATTGATGTATATAAAGGTCCCACGGAGACGTAGAGGCCAACAAGCCAGGAATGTGGTCAAATATTACCGCCGAGATGTTAGGTTGGGTTAGGTTAGGTTATATTACGTTATTGATGTATATAATTGGTCCACGGAAACGGAGAAGCCAACTCGCCAGGAATGTTGTCAAATATTACCGCCGAGAAGATAGGTTGGGTTAGGTTATGTTATATTACGTTATTGATGTATATAAAGATCTCACGGAGACGTAGAGGCAAACTCGCCAGGTATGTTGTCAAATATTACCGCCGAGATGTTAGATTGGGTTAGGCTAGCTTATATTATGTTATTGATGTATATGAAGGTCCCACGGAGACGTAGAGGCCAACTCGCCAGGTATGTTGTCAAATAGTACCGCCGAGATGTTAGGTTGGGTTAGGTTAGGTTATATTACGTTATAGATGTATATAAAGGTCCCACGGAGACGTAGAGGCCAAATCGCCCGGAATGTTGTCAAATATTACCGTCGAGGTGATAGGTTGGGTAAGGATAGGTTATATTACGTTATTGATGTATATAAAGGTCCCACATAGAGGTAGAGGCCATCAAGCCAGGAATGTGGACAAATATTACCGCCGAGATGTTAGTTTGGGTTAGGTTAGGTTATGTTACGTTATTGATGTATATAAAGGTCCCACGGAGACGTAGAGGCCAACAAGCCAGGAATGTGGTCAAATATTACCGCCGAGATGATAGGTTAGGTTAGGTTAGGTTATATTACGTTATTGATGTATATGAAGGTCCCACGGAGACGTAGAGGCAAACTCGCCAGGTATGTTGTCAAATAGTACCGCCGAGATGTTAGTTTGGGTTAGGTTAGGTTATATTACGTTATTGATGTATATAAAGATCTCACGGAGACGTAGAGGCAAACTCGCCAGGTATGTTGTCAAATATTACCGCCGAGATGTTAGATTGGGTTAGGCTAGCTTACATTATGTTATTTGTGTATATAAAGGTCCCACGGATACGTAAAGGCCAACTCGCCAGGAATGTGGTCAAATATTACCGCCGAGATGATAGGTTGGGTAAGGTTAGGTTATATTACGTTATTGATGTATATGAAGGTCAAACGGAGACGTAGAGGCCAACTCGACAGGAATGTTGTCAAATATTACCGCCGAGATGTTAGTTTGGGTTAGGTTAGGTTATATTACATTATTGATGTATATGAAGGTCAAACGGAGACGTAGAGGCCAACTCGCCAGGAATGTGGTCAAATATTACCGCCGAGATGATAGGTTAGGTTAGGTTACGTTATATTACGTTATTGATGTATATAAAGGTCCCACGGAGACGTAGAGGCCAACAAGCCAGGAATGTGGTCAAATATTACCGCCGAGATGTTAGGTTGGGTTAGGTTAGGTTATATTACGTTATTGAATTATATAAAGGTCCTACGGAGACGTAGAAGCCAACAAGCCAGGAATGTGGTCAAATATTACCGCCGAGATGTTAGATTGGGTTAGGCTAGCTTATATTATGTTATTTATGTCTATAAAGGTCCCACGGAGACGTGGAGGCCAACAAGCCAGGAATGTGGTCAAATATTACCGCCGAGATGATAGGTTAGGTTAGGTTAGGTTATATTACGTTATTGATGTATATGAAGGTCAAACGGAGACGTAGAGGCCAACACGCCAGGAATGATGTCAAATATTACCGCCGAGATGTTAGGTTGGGTTATGTTAGGTTATATTACGTTATGGATATATATAAAGATCCCACGGAGACGTAGAGGCCAAATCGCCCGGAATGTTGTCAAATATTACCGTCGAGGTGATAGGTTGGGTAAGGATAGGTTATATTACGTTATTGATGTATATAAAGGTCCCACGGAGACGGAGAAGCCAACTCGCCAGGAATGATGTCAAACATTATCGCCGAGATGTTAGGATGGGTTAGGTTAGGTTATATTACGTTATTGATGTATATAAAGGTCCCACGGAGACGTAGAGGCCAACAAGCCAGGAATGTTGTCAAATATTACCGCCGAGATGTTAGATTGGGTTAGGCTAGCTTATATTATGTTATTGATGTATATGAAGGTCCCACGGAGACGTAGATGCCAACTCGCCAGGTATGTTGTCAAATAGTACCGCCGAGATGTTAGGTTGGGTTAGGTTAGGTTATATTACGTTATGGATGTATATAAAGATCCCACGGAGACGTAGAGGCCAAATCGCCCGGAATGTTGTCAAATATTACCGTCGATGTGATAGGTTGGGTAAGGATAGGTTATATTACGTTATTGATGTATATAAAGGTCCCACGGAGACGGAGAAGCCAACTCGCCAGGAATGATGTCAAACATTATCGCCGAGATGTTAGGATGGGTTAGGTTAGGTTATATTACGTTATTGATGTATATAAATGTCCCACGGAGACGTAGAGGCCAACTCGCCAGATATGTTGTCAAATAGTACCGCCGAGATGTTAGGTTGGGTTAGGTTAGGTTATATTACGTTATAGATGTATATAAAGGTCCCACGGAGACGTAGAGGCCAACTCGCCAGGAATGTTTTCAAATATTACCGCCGAGATGATAGGTTGGGTTAGGTTAGGTTATATTACGTTATTGAGGTATATGAAGGTCAAACGGAGACGTAGAGGCCAACACGCCAGGAATGATGTCAAATATTACCGCCGAGATGTTAGGTTGGGTTATGTTAGGTTATATTACGTTATTGAGGTATATAAAGGTCCCACGGAGACGTAGAGGCCAACAAGCCAGGAATGTGGTCAAATATTACCGCCGAGATGTTAGGTTGGGTTAGGTTATGTTATATTAGGTTATTGATGTATATAATTGGTCCACGGAAACGGAGAAGCCAACTCGCCAGGAATGTTGTCAAATATTACCACCGAGAAGATAGGTTGGGTTAGGTTATGTTATATTACGTTATTGATGTATATAAAGATCTCACGGAGACGTAGAGGCAAACTCGCCAGGTATGTTGTCAAATATTACCGCCGAGATGTTAGATTGGGTTAGGCTAGCTTATATTATGTTATTGATGTATATGAAGGTCCCACGGAGACGTAGAGGCCAACTCGCCAGGTATGTTGTCAAATAGTACCGCCGAGATGTTAGGTTGGGTTAGGTTAGGTTATATTACGTTATGGATGTATATAAAGATCCCACGGAGACGTAGAGGCCAAATCGCCCGGAATGTTGTCAAATATTACCGTCGAGGTGATAGGTTGGGTAAGGATAGGTTATATTACGTTATTGATGTATATAAAGCTCCCACGGAGACGGAGAAGCCAACTCGCCAGGAATGATGTCAAACATTATCGCCGAGATGTTAGGATGGGTTAGGTTAGGTTATATTACGTTATTGATGTATATAAATGTCCCACGGAGACGTAGAGGCCAACTCGGCAGGTATGTTGTCAAATATTACCGCCGAGATGTTAGGTTCGGTTAGGTTAGGTTATATTACGTGATTGATGTATATAAAAGTCCCACGGAGACGGAGAAGCCAACTCGCCAGGAATGATGTCAAACATTATCGCCGAGATGTTAGGATGGGTTAGGTTAGGTTATATTATGTTATTGATGTATATGAAGGTCCTACGGAGACGTAGAGGCCAACAAGCCAGGAATGTGGTCAAATATTACCGCCGAGATGTTAGATTGGGTTAGGCTAGCTTATATTATGTTATTTATGTCTATAAAGGTCCCACGGAGACGTGGAGGCCAACAAGCCAGGAATGTGGTCAAATATTACCGCCGAGGTGATAGGTTAGGTTAGGTTAGGTTATATTACGATATTGAAGTATGTAAAGGTTCTACGGAGACGCAGAGGCCAACAAGCCAGGAATGTGGTCAAATATTACCGCCGAGATGTTAGGTTGGGTTAGGTTAGGTTATATTACGTTATTGAATTATATAAAGGTCCTACGGAGACGTAGAGGCCAACAAGCCAGGAATGTGGTCAAATATTACCGCCGAGATGTTAGAATGGGTTAGGCTAGCTTATATTACGTTATTGATGTTTATGAAGGTCAAACGGAGACGTAGAGGCCAACAAGCCAGGAATGTGGTCAAATATTACCGCTGAGATGTTAGGTTGGGTTAGGTTAGGTTATATTACGTTATTGAATTATATAAAGGTCCTACGGAGACGTAGAGGCCAACAAGCCAGGAATGTGGTCAAATATTACCGCCGAGATGTTAGATTGGGTTAGGCTTGCTTACATTATGTTATTTATGTCTATAAAGGTCCCACGGAGACGTGGAGGCCAACAAGCCAGGAATGTGGTCAAATATTACCGCCGAGATGATAGGTTAGGTTAGGTTAGGTTATATTACGTGATTGATGTATATAAAAGTCCCACGGAGACGGAGAAGCCAACTCGCCAGGAATGATGTCAAACATTATCGCCGAGATGTTAGGATGGGTTAGGTTAGGTTATATTACGTTATTGATGTATATAAATGTCCCACGGAGACGTAGAGGCCAACTCGGCAGGTATGTTGTCAAATATTACCGCCGAGATGTTAGGTTAGGTTAGGTTAGGTTATATTACGTGATTGATGTATATAAAAGTCCCACGGAGACGGAGAAGCCAACTCGCCAGGAATGATGTCAAACATTATCGCCGAGATGTTAGGATGGGTTAGGTTAGGTTATATTATGTTATTGATGTATATGAAGGTCCCACGGAGACGTAGAGGCAAACTCGCCAGGTATGTTGTCAAATAGTACCGCCGAGATGTTAGTTTGGGTTAGGTTAGGTTATATTACGTTATTGAAGTATATAAAGGTTCTACGGAGACGCAGAGGCCAACAAGCCAGGAATGTGGTCAAATATTACCGCCGAGATGTTAGATTGGGTTAGGCTAGCTTACATTATGTTATTTGTGTATATAAAGGTCCCACGGATACGTAAAGGCCAACTCGCCAGGAATGTGGTCAAATATTACCGCCGAGATGATAGGTTGGGTAAGGTTAGGTTATATTACGTTATTGATGTATATGAAGGTCAAACGGAGACGTAGAGGCCAACTCGACAGGAATGTTGTCAAATATTACCGCCGAGATGTTAGTTTGGGTTAGGTTAGGTTATATTACATTATTGATGTATATGAAGGTCAAACGGAGACGTAGAGGCCAACTCGCCAGGAATGTGGTCAAATATTACCGCCGAGATGATAGGTTAGGTTAGGTTACGTTATATTACGTTATTGATGTATATAAAGGTCCCACGGAGACGTAGAGGCCAACAAGCCAGGAATGTGGTCAAATATTACCGCCGAGATGTTAGGTTGGGTTAGGTTAGGTTATATTACGTTATTGAATTATATAAAGGTCCTACGGAGACGCAGAGGCCAACAAGCCAGGAATGTGGTCAAATATTACCGCCGAGATGTTAGATTGGGTTAGGCTAGCTTACATTATGTTATTTGTGTATATAAAGGTCCCACGGATACGTAAAGGCCAACTCGCCAGGAATGTGGTCAAATATTACCGCCGAGATGATAGGTTGGGTAAGGTTAGGTTATATTACGTTATTGATGTATATGAAGGTCAAACGGAGACGTAGAGGCCAACTCGCCAGGAATGTGGTCAAATATTACCGCCGAGATGATAGGTTAGGTTAGGTTACGTTATATTACGTTATTGATGTATATGAAGGTCAAACGGAGACGTAGAGGCCAACTCGCCAGGTATGTTGTCAAATATTACCGCCGAGATGTTAGATTGGGTCAGACTAGCTTATATTATGTTATTGATGTATATGAAGGTCCCACGGAGACGTAGAGGCCAACTCGCCAGATATGTTGTCAAATAGTACCGCCGAGATGTTAGGTTGGGTTAGGTTAGGTTATATTACGTTATAGATGTATATAAAGGTCCCACGGAGACGTAGAGGCCAACTCGTCAGGAATGTTTTCAAATATTACCGCCGAGATGATAGGTTGGGTTAGGTTAGGTTATATTACGTTATTGATGTATATGAAGGTCAAACGGAGACGTAGAGGCCAACACGCCAGGAATGATGTCAAATATTACCGCCGAGATGTTAGGTTGGGTTATGTTAGGTTATATTACGTTATGGATATATATAAAGATCCCACGGAGACGTAGAGGCCAAATCGCCCGGAATGTTGTCAAATATTACCGTCGAGGTGATAGGTTGGGTAAGGATAGGTTATATTACGTTATTGATGTATATAAAGGTCCCACGGAGACGGAGAAGCCAACTCGCCAGGAATGATGTCAAACATTATCGCCGAGATGTTAGGATGGGTTAGGTTAGGTTATATTACGTTATTGATGTATATAAAGGTCCCACGGAGACGTAGAGGCCAACAAGCCAGGAATGTGGTCAAATATTACCGCCGAGATGTTAGGTTGGGTTAGGTTAGGTTATATTACGTTATTGATGTATATAATTGGTCCACGGAAACGGAGAAGCCAACTCGCCAGGAATGTTGTCAAATATTACCACCGAGAAGATAGGTTGGGTTAGGTTATGTTATATTACGTTATTGATGTATATAAAGATCTCACGGAGACGTAGAGGCAAACTCGCCAGGTATGTTGTCAAATATTACCGCCGAGATGTTAGATTGGGTTAGGCTAGCTTATATTATGTTATTGATGTATATGAAGGTCCCACGGAGACGTAGAGGCCAACTCGCCAGGTATGTTGTCAAATAGTACCGCCGAGATGTTAGGTTGGGTTAGGTTAGGTTATATTACGTTATGGATGTATATAAAGATCCCACGGAGACGTAGAGGCCAAATCGCCCGGAATGTTGTCAAATATTACCGTCGAGGTGATAGGTTGGGTAAGGATAGGTTATATTACGTTATTGATGTATATAAAGGTCCCACGGAGACGGAGAAGCCAACTCGCCAGGAATGATGTCAAACATTATCGCCGAGATGTTAGGATGGGTTAGGTTAGGTTATATTACGTTATTGATGTATATAAATGTCCCACGGAGACGTAGAGGCCAACTCGCCAGATATGTTGTCAAATAGTACCGCCGAGATGTTAGGTTCGGTTAGGTTAGGTTATATTACGTGATTGATGTATATAAAAGTCCCACGGAGACGGAGAAGCCAACTCGCCAGGAATGATGTCAAACATTATCGCCGAGATGTTAGGATGGGTTAGGTTAGGTTATATTATGTTATTGATGTATATGAAGGTCCTACGGAGACGTAGAGGCCAACAAGCCAGGAATGTGGTCAAATATTACCGCCGAGATGTTAGATTGGGTTAGGCTAGCTTATATTATGTTATTTATGTCTATAAAGGTCCCACGGAGACGTGGAGGCCAACAAGCCAGGAATGTGGTCAAATATTACCGCCGAGGTGATAGGTTAGGTTAGGTTAGGTTATATTACGATATTGAAGTATGTAAAGGTTCTACGGAGACGCAGAGGCCAACAAGCCAGGAATGTGGTCAAATATTACCGCCGAGATGTTAGGTTGGGTTAGGTTAGGTTATATTACGTTATTGAATTATATAAAGGTCCTACGGAGACGTAGAGGCCAACAAGCCAGGAATGTGGTCAAATATTACCGCCGAGATGTTAGAATGGGTTAGGCTAGCTTATATTACGTTATTGATGTTTATGAAGGTCAAACGGAGACGTAGAGGCCAACAAGCCAGGAATGTGGTCAAATATTACCGCTGAGATGTTAGGTTGGGTTAGGTTAGGTTATATTACGTTATTGAATTATATAAAGGTCCTACGGAGACGTAGAGGCCAACAAGCCAGGAATGTGGTCAAATATTACCGCCGAGATGTTAGATTGGGTTAGGCTTGCTTACATTATGTTATTTATGTCTATAAAGGTCCCACGGAGACGTGGAGGCCAACAAGCCAGGAATGTGGTCAAATATTACCGCCGAGATGATAGGTTAGGTTAGGTTAGGTTATATTACGTGATTGATGTATATAAAAGTCCCACGGAGACGGAGAAGCCAACTCGCCAGGAATGATGTCAAACATTATCGCCGAGATGTTAGGATGGGTTAGGTTAGGTTATATTATGTTATTGATGTATATAAATGTCCCACGGAGACGTAGAGGCCAACTCGGCAGGTATGTTGTCAAATATTACCGCCGAGATGTTAGGTTAGGTTAGGTTAGGTTATATTACGTGATTGATGTATATAAAAGTCCCACGGAGACGGAGAAGCCAACTCGCCAGGAATGATGTCAAACATTATCGCCGAGATGTTAGGATGGGTTAGGTTAGGTTATATTATGTTATTGATGTATATGAAGGTCCCACGGAGACGTAGAGGCAAACTCGCCAGGTATGTTGTCAAATAGTACCGCCGAGATGTTAGTTTGGGTTAGGTTAGGTTATATTACGTTATTGAAGTATATAAAGGTTCTACGGAGACGCAGAGGCCAACAAGCCAGGAATGTGGTCAAATATTACCGCCGAGATGTTAGATTGGGTTAGGCTAGCTTACATTATGTTATTTGTGTATATAAAGGTCCCACGGATACGTAAAGGCCAACTCGCCAGGAATGTGGTCAAATATTACCGCCGAGATGATAGGTTGGGTAAGGTTAGGTTATATTACGTTATTGATGTATATGAAGGTCAAACGGAGACGTAGAGGCCAACTCGACAGGAATGTTGTCAAATATTACCGCCGAGATGTTAGTTTGGGTTAGGTTAGGTTATATTACATTATTGATGTATATGAAGGTCAAACGGAGACGTAGAGGCCAACTCGCCAGGAATGTGGTCAAATATTACCGCCGAGATGATAGGTTAGGTTAGGTTACGTTATATTACGTTATTGATGTATATAAAGGTCCCACGGAGACGTAGAGGCCAACAAGCCAGGAATGTGGTCAAATATTACCGCCGAGATGTTAGGTTGGGTTAGGTTAGGTTATATTACGTTATTGAATTATATAAAGGTCCTACGGAGACGCAGAGGCCAACAAGCCAGGAATGTGGTCAAATATTACCGCCGAGATGTTAGATTGGGTTAGGCTAGCTTACATTATGTTATTTGTGTATATAAAGGTCCCACGGATACGTAAAGGCCAACTCGCCAGGAATGTGGTCAAATATTACCGCCGAGATGATAGGTTGGGTAAGGTTAGGTTATATTACGTTATTGATGTATATGAAGGTCAAACGGAGACGTAGAGGCCAACTCGCCAGGAATGTGGTCAAATATTACCGCCGAGATGATAGGTTAGGTTAGGTTACGTTATATTACGTTATTGATGTATATGAAGGTCAAACGGAGACGTAGAGGCCAACTCGCCAGGTATGTTGTCAAATATTACCGCCGAGATGTTAGATTGGGTCAGACTAGCTTATATTATGTTATTGATGTATATGAAGGTCCCACGGAGACGTAGAGGCCAACTCGCCAGATATGTTGTCAAATAGTACCGCCGAGATGTTAGGTTGGGTTAGGTTAGGTTATATTACGTTATAGATGTATATAAAGGTCCCACGGAGACGTAGAGGCCAACTCGTCAGGAATGTTTTCAAATATTACCGCCGAGATGATAGGTTGGGTTAGGTTAGGTTATATTACGTTATTGATGTATATGAAGGTCAAACGGAGACGTAGAGGCCAACACGCCAGGAATGATGTCAAATATTACCGCCGAGATGTTAGGTTGGGTTATGTTAGGTTATATTACGTTATGGATATATATAAAGATCCCACGGAGACGTAGAGGCCAAATCGCCCGGAATGTTGTCAAATATTACCGTCGAGGTGATAGGTTGGGTAAGGATAGGTTATATTACGTTATTGATGTATATAAAGGTCCCACGGAGACGGAGAAGCCAACTCGCCAGGAATGATGTCAAACATTATCGCCGAGATGTTAGGATGGGTTAGGTTAGGTTATATTACGTTATTGATGTATATAAAGGTCCCACGGAGACGTAGAGGCCAACAAGCCAGGAATGTGGTCAAATATTACCGCCGAGATGTTAGGTTGGGTTAGGTTAGGTTATATTACGTTATTGATGTATATAATTGGTCCACGGAAACGGAGAAGCCAACTCGCCAGGAATGTTGTCAAATATTACCACCGAGAAGATAGGTTGGGTTAGGTTATGTTATATTACGTTATTGATGTATATAAAGATCTCACGGAGACGTAGAGGCAAACTCGCCAGGTATGTTGTCAAATATTACCGCCGAGATGTTAGATTGGGTTAGGCTAGCTTATATTATGTTATTGATGTATATGAAGGTCCCACGGAGACGTAGAGGCCAACTCGCCAGGTATGTTGTCAAATAGTACCGCCGAGATGTTAGGTTGGGTTAGGTTAGGTTATATTACGTTATGGATGTATATAAAGATCCCACGGAGACGTAGAGGCCAAATCGCCCGGAATGTTGTCAAATATTACCGTCGAGGTGATAGGTTGGGTAAGGATAGGTTATATTACGTTATTGATGTATATAAAGGTCCCACGGAGACGGAGAAGCCAACTCGCCAGGAATGATGTCAAACATTATCGCCGAGATGTTAGGATGGGTTAGGTTAGGTTATATTACGTTATTGATGTATATAAATGTCCCACGGAGACGTAGAGGCCAACTCGCCAGATATGTTGTCAAATAGTACCGCCGAGATGTTAGGTTGGGTTAGGTTAGGTTATATTACGTTATAGATGTATATAAAGGTCCCACGGAGACGTAGAGACCAACTCGCCAGGAATGTTTTCAAATATTACCGCCGAGATGATAGGTTGGGTTAGGTTAGGTTATATTACGTTATTGAGGTATATGAAGGTCAAACGGAGACGTAGAGGCCAACACGCCAGGAATGATGTCAAATATTACCGCCGAGATGTTAGGTTGGGTTATGTTAGGTTATATTACGTTATTGATGTATATAAAGGTCCCACGGAGACGTACAGGCCAACAAGCCAGGAATGTGGTCAAATATTACCGCCGAGATGTTAGGTTGGGTTAGGTTAGGTTATATTAGGTTATTGATGTATATAATTGGTCCACGGAAACGGAGAAGCCAACTCGCCAGGAATGTTGTCAAATATTACCACCGAGAAGATAGGTTGGGTTAGGTTATGTTATATTACGTTATTGATGTATATAAAGATCTCACGGAGACGTAGAGGCAAACTCGCCAGGTATGTTGTCAAATATTACCGCCGAGATGTTAGATTGGGTTAGGCTAGCTTATATTATGTTATTGATGTATATGAAGGTCCCACGGAGACGTAGAGGCCAACTCGCCAGGTATGTTGTCAAATAGTACCGCCGAGATGTTAGGTTGGGTTAGGTTAGGTTATATTACGTTATGGATGTATATAAAGATCCCACGGAGACGTAGAGGCCAAATCGCCCGGAATGTTGTCAAATATTACCGTCGAGGTGATAGGTTGGGTAAGGATAGGTTATATTACGTTATTGATGTATATAAAGCTCCCACGGAGACGGAGAAGCCAACTCGCCAGGAATGATGTCAAACATTATCGCCGAGATGTTAGGATGGGTTAGGTTAGGTTATATTACGTTATTGATGTATATAAATGTCCCACGGAGACGTAGAGGCCAACTCGGCAGGTATGTTGTCAAATATTACCGCCGAGATGTTAGGTTGGGTTAGGTTAGGTTATATTACGTGATTGATGTATATAAAAGTCCCACGGAGACGGAGAAGCCAACTCGCCAGGAATGATGTCAAACATTATCGCCGAGATGTTAGGATGGGTTAGGTTAGGTTATATTATGTTATTGATGTATATGAAGGTCCTACGGAGACGTAGAGGCCAACAAGCCAGGAATGTGGTCAAATATTACCGCCGAGATGTTAGATTGGGTTAGGCTAGCTTATATTATGTTATTTATGTCTATAAAGGTCCCACGGAGACGTGGAGGCCAACAAGCCAGGAATGTGGTCAAATATTACCGCCGAGATGATAGGTTAGGTTAGGTTAGGTTATATTACGATATTGAAGTATGTAAAGGTTCTACGGAGACGCAGAGGCCAACAAGCCAGGAATGTGGTCAATTATTACCGCCGAGATGTTAGATTGGGTTAGGCTAGCTTATATTATGTTATTTATGTATATAAAGGTCACACGGAGACGTAGAGGCCAACTCGCCAGGAATGTTTTCAAATATTACCGCCGAGATGATAGGTTGGGTTAGGTTAGGTTATATTACGTTATTGATGTTTATGAAGGTCAAACGGAGACGTAGAGGCCAACAAGCCAGGAATGTGGTCAAATATTACCGCTGAGATGTTAGGTTGGGTTAGGTTAGGTTATATTACGTTATTGAATTATATAAAGGTCCTACGGAGACGTAGAGGCCAACAAGCAAGGAATGTGGTCAAATATTACCGCCGAGATGTTAGATTGGGTTAGGCTTGCTTACATTATGTTATTTATGTCTATAAAGGTCCCACGGAGACGTGGAGGCCAACAAGCCAGGAATGTGGTCAAATATTACCGCCGAGATGTTAGATTGGGTTAGGCTAGGTTATATTATGTTATTTATGTCTATAAAGGTCCCACGGAGACGTGGAGGCCAACAAGCCAGGAATGTGGTCAAATATTACCGCCGAGATGATAGGTTAGGTTAGGTTAGGTTATATTACGTTATTGATGTATATGAAGGTCAAACGGAGACGTAGAGGCCAACACGCCAGGAATGTGGTCAAATATTACCGCCGAGATGTTAGGTTGGGTTAGGTTAGGTTATATTACGTTATTGAATTATATAAAGGTCCTACGGAGACGTAGAGGCCAACAAGCCAGGAATGTGGTCAAATATTACCGCCGGGATGTTAGAATGGGTTAGGCTAGCTTATATTATGTTATTTATGTCTATAAAGGTCCCACGGAGACGTGGAGGCCAACAAGCCAGGAATGTGGTCAAATATTACCGCCGAGATGTTAGATTGGGTTAGGCTAGCTTACATTATGTTATTTGTGTATATAAAGGTCCCACGGATACGTAAAGGCCAACTCGCCAGGAATGTTGTCAAATATTACCGCCGAGATGTTAGTTTGGGTTAGGTTAGGTTATATTACATTATTGATGTATATGAAGGTCCCACGGAGACGTAGAGGCCAACTCGCCAGGTATGTTGTCAAATAGTACCGCCGAGATGTTAGGTTGGGTTAGGTTAGGTTATATTACGTTATAGATGTATATAAAGGTCCCACGGAGACGTAGATACCAAATCGCCCGGAATGTTGTCAAATATTACCGTCGAGGTGATAGGTTGGGTAAGGATAGGTTATATTACGTTATTGATGTATATAAAGGTCCCACGTAGAGGTAGAGGCCATCAAGCCAGGAATGTGGACAAATATTACCGCCGAGATGTTAGTTTGGGTTAGGTTAGGTTATGTTACGTTATTGATGTATATAAAGGTCCCACGGAGACGTAGAGGCCAACAAGCCAGGAATGTGGTCAAATATTACCGCCGAGATGTTAGGTTGGGTTAGGTCAGGTTATATTACGTTATTGAATTATATAAAGGTCCTACGGAGACGTAGAGGCCAACAAGCCAGGAATGTGGTCAAATATTACCGCCGAGATGTTAGATTGGGTTAGGCTAGCTTACATTATGTTATTTATGTCTATAAAGGTCCCACGGAGACGTGGAGGCCAACAAGCCAGGAATGTGGTCAAATATTACCGCCGAGATGATAGGTTAGGTTAGGTTAGGTTATATTACGTGATTGATGTATATAAAAGTCCCACGGAGACGGAGAAGCCAACTCGCCAGGAATGATGTCAAACATTATCGCCGAGATGTTAGGATGGGTTAGGTTAGGTTATATTACGTTATTGATGTATATAAATGTCCCACGGAGACGTAGAGGCCAACTCGGCAGGTATGTTGTCAAATATTACCGCCGAGATGTTAGGTTAGGTTAGGTTAGGTTATATTACGTGATTGATGTATATAAAAGTCCCACGGAGACGGAGAAGCCAACTCGCCAGGAATGATGTCAAACATTATCGCCGAGATGTTAGGATGGGTTAGGTTAGGTTATATTATGTTATTGATGTATATAAATGTCCCACGGAGACGTAGAGGCCAACTCGGCAGGTATGTTGTCAAATATTACCGCCGCGATGATAGGTTGGGTTAGGTTAGCTTATATTACGTGATTGATGTATATAAAAGTCCCACGGAGACGGAGAAGCCAACTCGCCAGGAATGATGTCAAACATTATCGCCGAGATGTTAGGATGGGTTAGGTTAGGTTATATTATGTTATTGATGTATATGAAGGTCCCACGGAGACGTAGAGGCCAACTCGCCAGGTATGTTGTCAAATAGTACCGCCGAGATGTTAGTTTGGGTTAGGTTAGGTTATATTACGTTATTGAAGTATATAAAGGTTCTACGGAGACGCAGAGGCCAACAAGCCAGGAATGTGGTCAAATATTACCGCCGAGATGTTAGATTGGGTTAGGCTAGCTTACATTATGTTATTTGTGTATATAAAGGTCCCACGGATACGTAAATGCCAACTCGCCAGGAATGTGGTCAAATATTACCGCCGAGATGATAGGTTAGGTTAGGTTACGTTATATTACGTTATTGATGTATATAAAGGTCCCACGGAGACGTAGAGGCCAACAAGCCAGGAATGTGGTCAAATATTACCGCCGAGATGTTAGGTTGGGTTAGGTTAGGTTATATTACGTTATTGAATTATATAAAGGTCCTACGGAGACGTAGAAGCCAACAAGCCAGGAATGTGGTCAAATATTACCGCCGAGATGTTAAATTGGGTTAGGCTAGCTTATATTATGTTATTTATGTCTATAAAGGTCCCACGGAGACGTGGAGGCCAACAAGCCAGGAATGTGGTCAAATATTACCGCCGAGATGATAGGTTAGGTTAGGTTAGGTTATATTACGTTATTGATGTATATGAAGGTCAAACGGAGACGTAGAGGCCAACACGCCAGGAATGATGTCAAATATTACCGCCGAGATGTTAGGTTGGGTTATGTTAGGTTATATTACGTTATTGATGTATATAAAGGTCCCACGGAGACGTAGAGGCCAACAAGCCAGGAATGTGGTCAAATATTACCGCCGAGATGTTAGGTTGGGTTAGGTTAGGTTATATTACGTTATTGATGTATATAATTGGTCCAGGGAAACGGAGAAGCCAACTCGCCAGGAATGTTGTCAAATATTACCGCCGAGAAGATAGGTTGGGTTAGGTTATGTTATATTACGTTATTGATGTATATAAAGATCTCACGGAGACGTAGAGGCAAACTCGCCAGGTATGTTGTCAAATATTACCGCCGAGATGTTAGATTGGGTTAGGCTAGCTTATATTATGTTATTGATGTATATGAAGGTCCCACGGAGACGTGGAGGCCAACAAGCCAGGAATATGGTCAAATATTACCGCCGAGATGATAGGTTAGGTTAGGTTAGGTTATATTACGTGATTGATGTATATAAAAGTCCCACGGAGACGGAGAAGCCAACTCGCCAGGAATGATGTCAAACATAATCGCCGAGATGTTAGGATGGGTTAGGTTAGGTTATATTACGTTATTGATGTATATAAATGTCCCACGGAGACGTAGAGGCCAACTCGGCAGGTATGTTGTCAAATATTACCGCCGAGATGTTAGGTTGGGTTAGGTTAGCTTATATTACGTGATTGGGTTAGGTTAGGTTAGTTTGGGTTAGGTTAGGTTATATTACATTATTGATGTATATGAAGGTCAAACGGAGACGTAGAGGCCAACTCGCCAGGAATGTGGTCAAATATTACCGCCGAGATGATAGGTTAGGTTAGGTTACGTTATATTACGTTATTGATGTATATGAAGGTCAAACGGAGGCGTAGAGGCCAACTCGCCAGGAATGATGTCAAATATTACCGCCGAGATGATATGTTGGGTTAGGCTAGGTTATATTACGTTATTGAATTATATAAAGGTCCTACGGAGACGTAGAGGCCATCAAGCTAGGAATGTGGTCAATTATTACCGCCGAGATGTTAGATTGGGTTAGGCTAGCTTATATTATGTTATTTATGTATAAAAAGGTCACACGGAGACGTAGAGTCCAACAAGCCAGGAATGTGGTCAAATATTACCGCCGAGATGTTAGGTTGGGTTAGGTTAGGTTGTATTGCGTTATTGATGTATATAAACATCCCACGGAGACGTAGAGGCCAACTCGCCAGGTATGTTGTCAAATATTACCGCCGAGATGTTAGATTGGGTCAGGCTAGCTTATATTATGTTATTGATGTATATGAAGGTCCCACGGAGACGTAGAGGCCAACTCGCCAGATATGTTGTCAAATAGTACCGCCGAGATGTTAGGTTGGGTTAGGTTAGGTTATATTAGGTTATTGATGTATATAATTGGTCCACGGAAACGGAGAAGCCAACTCGCCAGGAATGTTGTCAAATATTACCACCGAGAAGATAGGTTGGGTTAGGTTATGTTATATTACGTTATTGATGTATATAAAGATCTCACGGAGACGTAGAGGCAAACTCGCCAGGTATGTTGTCAAATATTACCGCCGAGATGTTAGATTGGGTTAGGCTAGCTTATATTATGTTATTGATGTATATGAAGGTCCCACGGAGACGTAGAGGCCAACTCGCCAGGTATGTTGTCAAATAGTACCGCCGAGATGTTAGGTTGGGTTAGGTTAGGTTATATTACGTTATGGATGTATATAAAGATCCCACGGAGACGTAGAGGCCAAATCGCCCGGAATGTTGTCAAATATTACCGTCGAGGTGATAGGTTGGGTAAGGATAGGTTATATTACGTTATTGATGTATATAAAGCTCCCACGGAGACGGAGAAGCCAACTCGCCAGGAATGATGTCAAACATTATCGCCGAGATGTTAGGATGGGTTAGGTTAGGTTATATTACGTTATTGATGTATATAAATGTCCCACGGAGACGTAGAGGCCAACTCGGCAGGTATGTTGTCAAATATTACCGCCGAGATGTTAGGTTGGGTTAGGTTAGGTTATATTACGTGATTGATGTATATAAAAGTCCCACGGAGACGGAGAAGCCAACTCGCCAGGAATGATGTCAAACATTATCGCCGAGATGTTAGGATGGGTTAGGTTAGGTTATATTATGTTATTGATGTATATGAAGGTCCTACGGAGACGTAGAGGCCAACAAGCCAGGAATGTGGTCAAATATTACCGCCGAGATGTTAGATTGGGTTAGGCTAGCTTATATTATGTTATTTATGTCTATAAAGGTCCCACGGAGACGTGGAGGCCAACAAGCCAGGAATGTGGTCAAATATTACCGCCGAGATGATAGGTTAGGTTAGGTTAGGTTATATTACGATATTGAAGTATGTAAAGGTTCTACGGAGACGCAGAGGCCAACAAGCCAGGAATGTGGTCAATTATTACCGCCGAGATGTTAGATTGGGTTAGGCTAGCTTATATTATGTTATTTATGTATATAAAGGTCACACGGAGACGTAGAGGCCAACTCGCCAGGAATGTTTTCAAATATTACCGCCGAGATGATAGGTTGGGTTAGGTTAGGTTATATTACGTTATTGATGTTTATGAAGGTCAAACGGAGACGTAGAGGCCAACAAGCCAGGAATGTGGTCAAATATTACCGCTGAGATGTTAGGTTGGGTTAGGTTAGGTTATATTACGTTATTGAATTATATAAAGGTCCTACGGAGACGTAGAGGCCAACAAGCAAGGAATGTGGTCAAATATTACCGCCGAGATGTTAGATTGGGTTAGGCTTGCTTACATTATGTTATTTATGTCTATAAAGGTCCCACGGAGACGTGGAGGCCAACAAGCCAGGAATGTGGTCAAATATTACCGCCGAGATGATAGGTTAGGTTAGGTTAGGTTATATTACGTGATTGATGTATATAAAAGTCCCACGGAGACGGAGAAGCCAACTCGCCAGGAATGATGTCAAACATTATCGCCGAGATGTTAGGATGGGTTAGGTTAGGTTATATTTCGTTATTGATGTATATAAATGTCCCACGGAGACGTAGAGGCCAACTCGGCAGGTATGTTGTCAAATATTACCGCCGAGATGTTAGGTTAGGTTAGGTTAGGTTATATTACGTGATTGATGTATATAAAAGTCCCACGGAGACGGAGAAGCCAACTCGCCAGGAATGATGTCAAACATTATCGCCGAGATGTTAGGATGGGTTAGGTTAGGTTATATTATGTTATTGATGTATATGAAGGTCCCACGGAGACGTAGAGGCAAACTCGCCAGGTATGTTGTCAAATAGTACCGCCGAGATGTTAGTTTGGGTTAGGTTAGGTTATATTACGTTATTGAAGTATATAAAGGTTCTACGGAGACGCAGAGGCCAACAAGCCAGGAATGTGGTCAAATATTACCGCCGAGATGTTAGATTGGGTTAGGCTAGCTTACATTATGTTATTTGTGTATATAAAGGTCCCACGGATATGTAAAGGCCAACTCGCCAGGAATGTGGTCAAATATTACCGCCGAGATGATAGGTTGGGTAAGGTTAGGTTATATTACGTTATTGATGTATATGAAGGTCAAACGGAGACGTAGAGGCCAACTCGACAGGAATGTTGTCAAATATTACCGCCGAGATGTTAGTTTGGGTTAGGTTAGGTTATATTACATTATTGATGTATATGAAGGTCAAACGGAGACGTAGAGGCCAACTCGCCAGGAATGTGGTCAAATATTACCGCCGAGATGATAGGTTAGGTTAGGTTACGTTATATTACGTTATTGATGTATATAAAGGTCCCACGGAGACGTAGAGGCCAACAAGCCAGGAATGTGGTCAAATATTACCGCCGAGATGTTAGGTTGGGTTAGGTTAGGTTATATTACGTTATTGAATTATATAAAGGTCCTACGGAGACGTAGAAGCCAACAAGCCAGGAATGTGGTCAAATATTACCGCCGAGATGTTAGATTGGGTTAGGCTAGCTTATATTATGTTATTTATGTCTATAAAGGTCCCACGGAGACGTGGAGGCCAACAAGCCAGGAATGTGGTCAAATATTACCGCCGAGATGATAGGTTAGGTTAGGTTAGGTTATATTACGTTATTGATGTATATGAAGGTCAAACGGAGACGTAGAGGCCAACACGCCAGGAATGTGGTCAAATATTACCGCCGAGATGTTAGGTTGGGTTAGGTTAGGTTATATTACGTTATTGAATTATATAAAGGTCCTACGGAGACGTAGAGGCCAACAAGCCAGGAATGTGGTCAAATATTACCGCCGGGATGTTAGAATGGGTTAGGCTAGCTTATATTATGTTATTTATGTCTATAAAGGTCCCACGGAGACGTGGAGGCCAACAAGCCAGGAATGTGGTCAAATATTACCGCCGAGATGTTAGATTGGGTTAGGCTAGCTTACATTATGTTATTTGTGTATATAAAGGTCCCACGGATACGTAAAGGCCAACTCGCCAGGAATGTTGTCAAATATTACCGCCGAGATGTTAGTTTGGGTTAGGTTAGGTTATATTACATTATTGATGTATATGAAGGTCCCACGGAGACGTAGAGGCCAACTCGCCAGGTATGTTGTCAAATAGTACCGCCGAGATGTTAGGTTGGGTTAGGTTAGGTTATATTACGTTATAGATGTATATAAAGGTCCCACGGAGACGTAGATACCAAATCGCCCGGAATGTTGTCAAATATTACCGTCGAGGTGATAGGTTGGGTAAGGATAGGTTATATTACGTTATTGATGTATATAAAGGTCCCACGTAGAGGTAGAGGCCATCAAGCCAGGAATGTGGACAAATATTACCGCCGAGATGTTAGTTTGGGTTAGGTTAGGTTATGTTACGTTATTGATGTATATAAAGGTCCCACGGAGACGTAGAGGCCAACAAGCCAGGAATGTGGTCAAATATTACCGCCGAGATGTTAGGTTGGGTTAGGTTAGGTTATATTACGTTATTGAATTATATAAAGGTCCTACGGAGACGTAGAGGCCAACAAGCCAGGAATGTGGTCAAATATTACCGCCGAGATGTTAGATTGGGTTAGGCTAGCTTACATTATGTTATTTATGTCTATAAAGGTCCCACGGAGACGTGGAGGCCAACAAGCCAGGAATGTGGTCAAATATTACCGCCGAGATGATAGGTTAGGTTAGGTTAGGTTATATTACGTGATTGATGTATATAAAAGTCCCACGGAGACGGAGAAGCCAACTCGCCAGGAATGATGTCAAACATTATCGCCGAGATGTTAGGATGGGTTAGGTTAGGTTATATTACGTTATTGATGTATATAAATGTCCCACGGAGACGTAGAGGCCAACTCGGCAGGTATGTTGTCAAATATTACCGCCGAGATGTTAGGTTAGGTTAGGTTAGGTTATATTACGTGATTGATGTATATAAAAGTCCCACGGAGACGGAGAAGCCAACTCGCCAGGAATGATGTCAAACATTATCGCCGAGATGTTAGGATGGGTTAGGTTAGGTTATATTATGTTATTGATGTATATAAATGTCCCACGGAGACGTAGAGGCCAACTCGGCAGGTATGTTGTCAAATATTACCGCCGCGATGATAGGTTGGGTTAGGTTAGCTTATATTACGTGATTGATGTATATAAAAGTCCCACGGAGACGGAGAAGCCAACTCGCCAGGAATGATGTCAAACATTATCGCCGAGATGTTAGGATGGGTTAGGTTAGGTTATATTATGTTATTGATGTATATGAAGGTCCCACGGAGACGTAGAGGCCAACTCGCCAGGTATGTTGTCAAATAGTACCGCCGAGATGTTAGTTTGGGTTAGGTTAGGTTGTATTACGTTATTGAAGTATATAAAGGTTCTACGGAGACGCAGAGGCCAACAAGCCAGGAATGTGGTCAAATATTACCGCCGAGATGTTAGATTGGGTTAGGCTAGCTTACATTATGTTATTTGTGTATATAAAGGTCCCACGGATACGTAAATGCCAACTCGCCAGGAATGTGGTCAAATATTACCGCCGAGATGATAGGTTAGGTTAGGTTACGTTATATTACGTTATTGATGTATATAAAGGTCCCACGGAGACGTAGAGGCCAACAAGCCAGGAATGTGGTCAAATATTACCGCCGAGATGTTAGGTTGGGTTAGGTTAGGTTATATTACGTTATTGAATTATATAAAGGTCCTACGGAGACGTAGAAGCCAACAAGCCAGGAATGTGGTCAAATATTACCGCCGAGATGTTAAATTGGGTTATGCTAGCTTATATTATGTTATTTATGTCTATAAAGGTCCCACGGAGACGTGGAGGCCAACAAGCCAGGAATGTGGTCAAATATTACCGCCGAGATGATAGGTTAGGTTAGGTTAGGTTATATTACGTTATTGATGTATATGAAGGTCAAACGGAGACGTAGAGGCCAACACGCCAGGAATGATGTCAAATATTACCGCCGAGATGTTAGGTTGGGTTATGTTAGGTTATATTACGTTATTGATGTATATAAAGGTCCCACGGAGACGTAGAGGCCAACAAGCCAGGAATGTGGTCAAATATTACCGCCGAGATGTTAGGTTGGGTTAGGTTAGGTTATATTACGTTATTGATGTATATAATTGGTCCAGGGAAACGGAGAAGCCAACTCGCCAGGAATGTTGTCAAATATTACCGCCGAGAAGATAGGTTGGGTTAGGTTATGTTATATTACGTTATTGATGTATATAAAGATCTCACGGAGACGTAGAGGCAAACTCGCCAGGTATGTTGTCAAATATTACCGCCGAGATGTTAGATTGGGTTAGGCTAGCTTATATTATGTTATTGATGTATATGAAGGTCCCACGGAGACGTGGAGGCCAACAAGCCAGGAATATGGTCAAATATTACCGCCGAGATGATAGGTTAGGTTAGGTTAGGTTATATTACGTGATTGATGTATATAAAAGTCCCACGGAGACGGAGAAGCCAACTCGCCAGGAATGATGTCAAACATAATCGCCGAGATGTTAGGATGGGTTAGGTTAGGTTATATTACGTTATTGATGTATATAAATGTCCCACGGAGACGTAGAGGCCAACTCGGCAGGTATGTTGTCAAATATTACCGCCGAGATGTTAGGTTGGGTTAGGTTAGCTTATATTACGTGATTGGGTTAGGTTAGGTTAGTTTGGGTTAGGTTAGGTTATATTACATTATTGATGTATATGAAGGTCAAACGGAGACGTAGAGGCCAACTCGCCAGGAATGTGGTCAAATATTACCGCCGAGATGATAGGTTAGGTTAGGTTACGTTATATTACGTTATTGATGTATATGAAGGTCAAACGGAGGCGTAGAGGCCAACTCGCCAGGAATGATGTCAAATATTACCGCCGAGATGATATGTTGGGTTAGGCTAGGTTATATTACGTTATTGAATTATATAAAGGTCCTACGGAGACGTAGAGGCCATCAAGCTAGGAATGTGGTCAATTATTACCGCCGAGATGTTAGATTGGGTTAGGCTAGCTTATATTATGTTATTTATGTATAAAAAGGTCACACGGAGACGTAGAGTCCAACAAGCCAGGAATGTGGTCAAATATTACCGCCGAGATGTTAGGTTGGGTTAGGTTAGGTTGTATTGCGTTATTGATGTATATAAACATCCCACGGAGACGTAGAGGCCAACTCGCCAGGTATGTTGTCAAATATTACCGCCGAGATGTTAGATTGGGTCAGGCTAGCTTATATTATGTTATTGATGTATATGAAGGTCCCACGGAGACGTAGAGGCCAACTCGCCAGATATGTTGTCAAATAGTACCGCCGAGATGTTAGGTTGGGTTAGGTTAGGTTATATTACGTTATAGATGTATATAAAGGTCCCACGGAGACGTAGAGGCCAACTCGCCAGGAATGTTTTCAAATATTACCGCTGAGATGATAGGTTGGGTTAGGTTAGGTTATATTACGTTATTGATGTATATGAAGGTCAAACGGAGACGTAGAGGCCAACACGCCAGGAATGATGTCAAATATTACCGCCGAGATGTTAGGTTGGGTTATGTTAGGTTATATTACGTTATTGATGTATATAAAGGTCCCACGGAGACGTAGAGGCCAACACGCCAGGAATGATGTCAAATATTACCGCCGAGATGTTAGGTTGGGTTATGTTAGGTTATATTACGTTATTGATGTATATAAAGGTCCCACGGAGACGTAGAGGCCAACAAGCCAGGAATGTGGTCAAATATTACCGCCGAAATGTTAGGTTGGGTTAGGTTAGGTTATATTACGTTATTGATGTATATAATTGGTCCACGGAAACGGAGAAGCCAACTCGCCAGGAATGTTGTCAAATATTACCGCCGAGAAGATAGGTTGGGTTAGGTTATGTTATATTACGTTATTGAATTATATAAAGGTCCCACGTAGAGGTAGAGGCAAACTCGCCAGGTATGTTGTCAAATATTACCGCCGAGATGTTAGATTGGGTTAGGCTAGCTTATATTATGTTATTGATGTATATGAAGGTCCCACGGAGACGTAGAGGCCAACTCGCCAGGTATGTTGTCAAATAGTACCGCCGAGATGTTAGGTTGGGTTAGGTTAGGTTATATTACGTTATAGATGTATATAAAGGTCCCACGGAGACGTAGAGGCCAAATCGCCCGGAATGTTGTCAAATATTACCGTCGAGGTGATAGGTTGGGTAAGGATAGGTTATATTACGTTATTGATGTATATAAAGGTCCCACGGAGACGTAGAGGCCAACAAGCCAGGAATGTGGTCAAATATTACCGCCGAGATGTTAGGTTGGGTTAGGTTAGGTTATATTACGTTATTGAATTATATAAAGGTCCTACGGAGACGTAGAAGCCAACAAGCCAGGAATGTGGTCAGATATTACCGCCGAGATGTTAGATTGGGTTAGGCTAGCTTATATTATGTTATTTATGTCTATAAAGGTCCCACGGAGACGTGGAGGCCAACAAGCCAGGAATGTGGTCAAATATTACCGCCGAGATGATAGGTTAGGTTAGGTTAGGTTATATTACGTTATTGATGTATATGAAGGTCAAACGGAGACGTAGAGGCCAACACGCCAGGAATGATGTCAAATATTACCGCCGAGATGTTAGGTTGGGTTATGTTAGGTTATATTACGTTATTGATGTATATAAAGGTCCCACGGAGACGTAGAGGCCAACAAGCCAGGAATGTGGTCAAATATTACCGCCGAGATGTTAGGTTGGGTTAGGTTAGGTTATATTACGTTATTGATGTATATAATTGGTCCACGGAAACGGAGAAGCCAACTCGCCAGGAATGTTGTCAAATATTACCGCCGAGAAGATATGTTGGGTTAGGTTATGTTATATTACGTTATTGATGTATATAAAGATCTCACGGAGACGTAGAGGCAAACTCGCCAGGTATGTTGTCAAATATTACCGCCGAGATGTTAGATTGGGTTAGGCTAGCTTATATTATGTTATTGATGTATATGAAGGTCCCACGGAGACGTAGAGGCCAACTCGCCAGGTATGTTGTCAAATAGTACCGCCGAGATGTTAGGTTGGGTTAGGTTAGGTTATATTACGTTATAGATGTATATAAAGGTCCCACGGAGACGTAGAGGCCAAATCGCCCGGAATGTTGTCAAATATTACCGTCGAGGTGATAGGTTGGGTAAGGATAGGTTATATTACGTTATTGATGTATATAAAGGTCCCACGTAGAGGTAGAGGCCAACAAGCCAGGAATGTGGACAAATATTACCGCCGAGATGTTAGTTTGGGTTAGGTTAGGTTATGTTACGTTATTGATGTATATAAAGGTCCCACGGAGACGTAGAGGCCAACAAGCCAGGAATGTGGTCAAATATTACCGCCGAGATGTTAGGTTGGGTTAGGTTAGGTTATATTACGTGATTGAATTATATAAAGGTCCTACGGAGACGTAGAGGCCAACAAGCCAGGAATGTGGTCAAATATTACCGCCGAGATGTTAGATTGCGTTAGGCTAGCTTATATTATGTTATTTATGTCTATAAAGGTCCCACGGAGACGTGGAGGCCAACAAGCCAGGAATGTGGTCAAATATTACCGCCGAGATGATAGGTTAGGTTAGGTTAGGTTATATTACGTTATTGAAGTATATAAAGGTTCTACGGAGACGCAGAGGCCAACAAGCCAGGAATGTGGTCAAATATTACCGCCGAGATGTTAGATTGGGTTAGGCTAGCTTACATTATGTTATTTGTGTATATAAAGGTCCCACGGATACGTAAAGGCCAACTCGCCAGTAATGTGGTCAAATATTACCGCCGCGATGATAGGTTGGGTAAGGTTAGGTTATATCACGTTATTGATGTATATGAAGGTCAAACGGAGACGTAGAGGCCAACTCGCCAGGAATGATGTCAAATATTACCGCCGAGATGATAGGTTGTGTTAGGTTAGGTTATATTACGTTATTGATGTATATGAAGGTCACACGGAGACGTAGAGGCCAACACGCCAGGAATGATGTAAAATATTACCGCCGAAATGTTAGGTTGGGTTATGTTAGGTTATATTACGTTATTGATGTATATAAAGGTCCCACGGAGACGTAGAGGCCAAATCGCCCGGAATGTTGTCAAATATTACCGCCGAGGTGATAGGTTGGGTTAGGTTAGGCTATATAAAGTTATTGATGTGTATGAAGGTCAAACGGGGACGTAGAGGCCAACTCGCCAGGAATGTTGTCGAATATTACCGCCGAGATGTTAGGTTGCGATAGGTTAGGTTATATTACGTTATTGATGTATAGAAAGGTCCCACGGAGACGTAAAGGCCAACTCGCCAGGTATGTTGTCAAATCGTACCGCCGAGATGTTAGGTTGGGTTAGGTTAGGTTATATTACGTTATAGATGTATATAAAGGTCCCACGGAGACGTAGAGGCCAAATCGCCCGGAATGTTGTCAAATATTACCGTCGAGGTGATAGGTTGGGTAAGGATTGGTTATATTACGTTATTGATGTATATAAATGTCCCACGTAGAGGTAGAGGCCAACAAGCCAGGAATGTGGACAAATATTACCGCCGAGATGTTACTTTGGGTTAGGTTAGGTTATGTTACGTTATTGATGTATATAAAGGTCCCACGGAGACGTAGAGGCCAACAAGCCAGGAATGTGGTCAAATATTACCGCCGAGATGATAGGTTAGGTTAGGTTAGGTTATATTACGTTATTGATGTATATGAAGGTCAAACGGAGACGTAGAGGCCAACACGCCAGAAATGATGTCAAATATTACCGCCGAGATGTTAGGTTGGGTTATGTTAGGTTATATTACGTTATTGATGTATATAAAGGTCCCACGGAGACGTAGAGGCCAACAAGCCAGGAATGTGGTCAAATATTACCGCCGAGATGTTAGGTTGGGTTAGGTTAGGTTATATAACGTTATTGATGTATATAATTGGTCCACGGAAACGGAGAAGCCAACTCGCCAGGAATGTTGTCAAATATTACCGCCGAGAAGATAGGTTGGGTTAGGTTATGTTATATTACGTTATTGATGTATATAAAGATCTCACGGAGACGTAGAGGCAAACTCGCCAGGTATGTTGTCAAATATTACCGCCGAGATGTTAGATTGGGTTAGGCTAGCTTATATTATGTTATTGATGTATATGAAGGTCCCACGGAGACGTAGAGGCCAACTCGCCAGGTATGTTGTCAAATAGTACCGCCGAGATGTTAGGTTGGGTTAGGTTAGGTTATGTTACGTTATTGATGTATATAAAGGTCCCACGGAGACGTAGAGGCCAACAAGCCAGGAATGTGGTCAAATATTACCGCCGAGATGATAGGTTAGGTTAGGTTAGGTTATATTACGTTATTGATGTATATGAAGGTCAAACGGAGACGTAGAGGCCAACACGCCAGGAATGATGTCAAATATTACCGCCGAGATGTTAGGTTGGGTTATGTTAGGTTATATTACGTTATTGATGTATATAAAGGTCCCACGGAGACGTAGAGGCCAACAAGCCAGGAATGTGGTCAAATATTACCGCCGAGATGTTAGGTTGGGTTAGGTTAGGTTATATTACGTTATTGATGTATATAATTGGTCCACGGAAACGTAGAAGCCAACTCGCCAGGAATGTTGTCAAATATTACCGCCGAGAAGATAGGTTGGGTTAGGTTATGTTATATTACGTTATTGATGTATATAAAGATCTCACGGAGACGTAGAGGCAAACTCGCCAGGTATGTTGTCAAATATTACCGCCGAGATGTTAGATTGGGTTAGGCTAGCTTATATTATGTTATTGATGTATATGAAGGTCCCACGGAGACGTAGAGGCCAACTCGCCAGGTATGTTGTCAAATAGTACCGCCGAGATGTTAGGTTGGGTTAGGTTAGGTTATATTACGTTATAGATGTATATAAAGGTCCCACGGAGACGTAGAGGCCAAATCGCCCGGAATGTTGTCAAATATTACCGTCGAGGTGATAGGTTGGGTAAGGATTGGTTGTATTACGTTATTGATGTATATAAAGGTCCCACGTAGAGGTAGAGGCCAACAAGCCAGGAATGTGGACAAATATTACCGCCGAGATGTTACTTTGGGTTAGGTTAGGTTATGTTACGTTATTGATGTATATAAAGGTCCCACGGAGACGTAGAGGCCAACAAGCCAGGAATGTGGTCAAATATTACCGCCGAGATGTTAGGTTGGGTTAGGTTAGGTTATATTACGTTATTGAATTATATAAAGGTCCTACGGAGACGTAGAAGCCAACAAGCCAGGAATGTGGTCAAATATTACCGCCGAGATGTTAGATTGGGTTAGGCTAGCTTATATTATGTTATTTATGTCTATAAAGGTCCCACGGAGACGTGGAGGCCAACAAGCCAGGAATGTGGTCAAATATTACAGCCGAGATGATAGGTTAGGTTAGGTTAGGTTATATTACGTTATTGATGTATATGAAGGTCAAACGGAGACGTAGAGGCCAACACGCCAGGAATGATGTCAAATATTACCGCCGAGATGTTAGGTTGGGTTATGTTAGGTTATATTACGTTATTGATGTATATAAAGGTCCCACGGAGACGTAGAGGCCAACAAGCCAGGAATGTGGTCAAATATTACCGCCGAGATGATAGGTTAGGTTAGGTTAGGTTATATTACGTTATTGATGTATATGAAGGTCAAACGGAGACGTAGAGGCCAACACGCCAGGAATGATGTCAAATATTACCGCCGAGATGTTAGGTTGGGTTATGTTAGGTTATATTACGTTATTGATGTATATAAAGGTCCCACGGAGACGTAGAGGCCAACAAGCCAGGAATGTGGTCAAATATTACCGCCGAGATGTTAGGTTGGGTTAGGTTAGGTTATATTACGTTATTGATGTATATAATTGGTCCACGGAAACGGAGAAGCCAACTCGCCAGGAATGTTGTCAAATATTACCGCCGAGAAGATAGGTTGGGTTAGGTTATGTTATATTACGTTATTGATGTATATAAAGATCTCACGGAGACGTAGAGGCAAACTCGCCAGGTATGTTGTCAAATATTACCGCCGAGATGTTAGATTGGGTTAGGCTAGCTTATATTATGTTATTGATGTATATGAAGGTCCCACGGAGACGTAGAGGCCAACTCGCCAGGTATGTTGTCAAATAGTACCGCCGAGATGTTAGGTTGAGTTAGGTTAGGTTATATTACGTTATAGATGTATATAAAGGTCCCACGGAGACGTAGAGGCCAACAAGCCAGGAATGTGGTCAAATATTACCGCCGAGATGTTAGGATGGGTTAGGTTAGGTTATATTACGTTATTGAATTATATAAAGGTCCTACGGAGACGTAGAGGCCAACAAGCCAGGAATGTGGTCAAATATTACCGCCGAGATGTTAGATTGGGTTAGGCTAGCTTATATTATGTTATTTATGTCTATAAAGGTCCCACGGAGACGTGGAGGCCAACAAGCCAGGAATGTGGTCAAATATTACCGCCGAGATGTTAGGTTGGGTTAGGTTAGGTTGTATTGCGTTATTGATGTATATAAACATCCCACGGAGACGTAGAGGCCAACTCGCCAGGTATGTTGTCAAATGTTACCGCCGAGATGTTAGATTGGGTCAGGCTAGCTTATATTACGTTATTGATGTATATGAAGGTCCCACGGAGACGTAGAGGCCAACTCGCCAGATATGTTGTCAAATAGTACCGCCGAGATGTTAGGTTGGGTTAGGTTAGGTTATATTACGTTATAGATGTATATAAAGGTCCCACGGAGACGTAGAGGCCAACTCGCCAGGAATGTTTTCAAATATTACCGCCGAGATGATAGGTTGGGTTAGGTTAGGTTATATTACGTTATTGATGTATATGAAGGTCAAACGGAGACGTAGAGGCCAACACGCCAGGAATGATGTAAAATATTACCGCCGAGATGTTAGGTTGGGTTATGTTAGGTTATATTACGTTATTGATGTATATAAAGGTCCCACGGAGACGTAGAGGCCAAATCGCCCATAATGTTGTCAAATATTACCGCCGAGGTGATAGGTTGGGTTAGGTTAGGCTATATAAAGTTATTGATGTGTATGAAGGTCAAACGGGGACGTAGAGGCCAACTCGCCAGGAATGTTGTCGAATATTACCGCCGAGATGTTAGTTTGCGATAGGTTAGGTTATATTACGTTATTGATGTATAGAAAGGTCCCACGGAGACGTAAAGGCCAACTCGCCAGGAATGTTGTCAAATATTACCGCCGAGATGATAGGTTGGGTTAGGTTAGGTTATATTACGTTATTGATGTATATAAATGTCCCACGGAGACGTAGAGGCC
Organism: Xylocopa violacea; assembly: GCA_963969225.1. Classification (NCBI taxonomy): domain Eukaryota; kingdom Metazoa; phylum Arthropoda; class Insecta; order Hymenoptera; family Apidae; genus Xylocopa; species Xylocopa violacea. The sequence continues at coordinate 72,985 of CAXAJV010000463.1, read as the reverse complement.
AACCCGGCAGGTATGTTGTCAAATATTACCGGCGAGATGTTAGGTTGGGTTAGGTTAGGTTCTATTACATTATTGATGTATATGAAGTTCAAACGGAGACGTAGAAGCCAAAACGCCAGGAATGATGTCAAATATTACCGCCGAGATGTTAGGTTGGGTTATGTTAGGTTACATTACATTATTGATGTATATAAATGTCCCACGGAGACGTAGAGGCCAACAAGACAGGAATGTGGTCAAATATTACCGCCGAAATGTTAGATTGGGTTAGGCTAGGTTATATTACTTTATTGAATTATATAAAGGTCCTACGGAGACGTAGAGGCCAACAAGCCAGGAATGTGGTCAAATATTACCGCCGAGATGTTAGATTGGGCTAGGCTAGCTTACATTATGTTATTTGTGTATATAAAGGTCCCACGGATACGTAGAGGCCAACTCGCCAGGAATGTGGTCAAATATTACCGCCGAGATGATAGGTTAGGTTAGGTTAGGTTATATTACGTTATTGAAGTATATAAAGGTTCTACGGAGACGCAGAGGCCAACAAGCCAGGAATGTGGTCAAATATTACCGCCGAGATGTTAGATTGGGCTAGGCTAGCTTACATTATGTTATTTGTGTATATAAAGGTCCCACGGATACGTAGAGGCCAACTCGCCAGGAATGATGTCAAATATTACCGCCGAGATGATAGGTTGGGTTAGGTTAGGTTGTATTGCGTTATTGATGTATATAAACATCCCACGGAGACGTAGAGGCCAACTCGCCAGGTATGTTGTCAAATATTACCGCCGAGATGTTAGATTGGGTCAGGCTAGCTTATATTATGTTATTGATGTATATGAAGGTCCCACGGAGACGTAGAGGCCAACTCGCCAGATATGTTGTCAAATAGTACCGCCGAGATGTTAGGTTGGGTTAGGTTAGGTTATATTACGTTATAGATGTATATAAAGGTCCCACGGAGACGTAGAGGCCAACTCGCCAGGAATGTTGTCAAATATTACCGCCGAGATGATAGGTTGGGTTAGGTTAGGTTATATTACGTTATTGATGTATATAAATGTCCCACGGAGACGTAGAGGCCAACTCGGCAGGTATGTTGTCAAATATTACCGGCGAGATGTTAGGTTGGGTTAGGTTAGGTTCTATTACGTTATTGATGTATATGAAGTTCAAACGGAGACGTAGAAGCCAAAACGCCAGGAATGATGTCAAATATTACCGCCGAGATGTTAGGTTGGGTTATGTTAGGTTACATTACATTATTGATGTATATAAATGTCCCACGGAGACATAGAGGCCAACAAGACAGGAATGTGGTCAAATATTACCGCCGAAATGTTAGATTGGGTTAGGCTAGGTTATATTACTTTATTGAATTATATAAAGGTCCTACGGAGACGTAGAGGCCAACAAGCCAGGAATGTGGTCAAATATTACCGCCGAGATGTTAGATTGGGTTAGGCTAGCTTATATTATGTTATTTATGTATATAAAGGTCCCACGGATACGTAGAGGCCAACTCGCCAGGAATGTGGTCAAATATTACCGCCGAGATGATAGGTTGGGTAAGGTTAGGTTATATTACGTTATTGATGTATATGAAGGTCAAACGGAGACGTAGAGGCCAACTCGCCAGGAATGATGTCAAATATTACCGCCGAGATGATAGGTTGTGTTAGGTTAGGTTATATTACGTTATTGATGTATATGAAGGTCAAACGGAGACGTAGAGGCCAACTCGCCAGGAATGATGTCAAATATTACCGCCGAGATGATAGGTTGGGTTAGGCTAGGTTATATTACGTTATTGAATTATATAAAGGTCCTACGGAGACGTAGAGGCCAACAAGCTAGGAATGTGGTCAATTATTACCGCCGAGATGTTAGATTGGGTTAGGCTAGCTTATATTATGTTATTTATGTATATAAAGGTCACACGGAGACGTAGAGTCCAACAAGCCAGGAATGTGGTCAAATATTACCGCCGAGATGTTAGGTTGGGTTAGGTTAGGTTGTATTGCGTTATTGATGTATATAAACATCCCACGGAGACGTAGAGGCCAACTCGCCAGGTATGTTGTCAAATATTACCGCCGAGATGTTAGATTGGGTCAGGCTAGCTTATATTACGTTATTGATGTATATGAAGGTCCCACGGAGACGTAGAGGCCAACTCGCCAGATATGTTGTCAAATAGTACCGCCGAGATGTTAGGTTGGGTTAGGTTAGGTTATATTACGTTATAGATGTATATAAAGGTCCCACGGAGACGTAGAGGCCAACTCGCCAGGAATGTTTTCAAATATTACCGCCGAGAAGATAGGTTGGGTTAGGTTATGTTATATTACGTTATTGATGTATATAAAGATCTCACGGAGACGTAGAGGCAAACTCGCCAGGTATGTTGTCAAATATTACCGCCGAGATGTTGGATTGGGTTAGGCTAGCTTATATTATGTTATTGATGTATATGAAGGTCCCACGGAGACGTAGAGGCCAACTCGCCAGGAATGTGGTCAAATATTACCGCCGAGATGATAGGTTGGGTAAGGTTAGGTTATATTACGTTATTGATGTATATGAAGGTCAAACGGAGACGTAGAGGCCAACTCGCCAGGAATGATGTCAAATATTACCGCCGAGATGATAGGTTGTGTTAGGTTAGGTTATATTACGTTATTGATGTATATGAAGGTCAAACGGAGACGTAGAGGCCAACTCGCCAGGAATGATGTCAAATATTACCGCCGAGATGATAGGTTGGGTTAGGCTAGGTTATATTACGTTATTGAATTATATAAAGGTCCCACGTAGAGGTAGAGGCCAACAAGCCAGGAATGTGGACAAATATTACCGCCGAGATGTTAGTTTGGGTTAGGTTAGGTTATGTTACGTTATTGATGTATATAAAGGTCCCACGGAGACGTAGAGGCCAACAAGGCAGGAATGTGGTCAAATATTACCGCCGAGATGTTAGGTTGGGTTTGGTTAGGTTATATTACGTTGTTGAATTATATAAAGGTCCTACGGAGACGTAGAGGCCAACAAGCCAGGAATGTGGTCAAATATTACCGCCGAGATGTTAGATTGGGTTAGGCTAGCTTATATTATGTTATTTATGTCTATAAAGGTCCCACGGAGACGTGGAGGCCAACAAGCCAGGAATGTGGTCAAATATTACCGCCGAGATGATAGGTTAGGTTAGGTTAGGTTATATTACGTTATTGAAGTATATAAAGGTTCTACGGAGACGCAGAGGCCAACAAGCCAGGAATGTGGTCAAATATTACCGCCGAGATGTTAGATTGGGTTAGGCTAGCTTACATTATGTTATTTGTGTATATAAAGGTCCCACGGATACGTAAAGGCCAACTCGCCAGGAATGTGGTCAAATATTACCGCCGAGATGATAGGTTGGGTAAGGTTAGGTTATATTACGTTATTGATGTATATGAAGGTCAAACGGAGACGTAGAGGCCAACTCGCCAGGAATGATGTCAAATATTACCGCCGAGATGATAGGTTGTGTTAGGTTAGGTTATATTACGTTATTGATGTATATGAAGGTCAAACGGAGACGTAAAGGCCAACTCGCCAGGAATGTTGTCAAATATTACCGCCGAGATGATAGGTTGGGTTAGGTTAGGTTATATTATGTTATTGATGTATATGAAGGTCCCACGGAGACGTAGAGGCCAACAAGCCAGGAATGTGGTCAAATATTACCGCCGAGATGTTAGCTTGGGTCATGCTAGCTTATATTATGTTATTGATGTATATAAATGTCCCACGGAGACGTAGAGGCCAACAAGACAGGAATGTGGTCAAATATTACCGCCGAAATGTTAGATTGGGTTAGGCTAGGTTATATTACTTTATTGAATTATATAAAGGTCCTACGGAGACGTAGAGGCCAACAAGCCAGGAATGTGGTCAAATATTACCGCCGAGATGTTAGATTGGGTTAGGCTAGCTTATATTATGTTATTTATGTATATAAAGGTCCCACGGAGACGTGGAGGCCAACAAGCCAGGAATGTGGTCAAATATTACCGCCGAGATGATAGGTTAGGTTAGGTTAGGTTATATCACGTTATTGAAGTATATAAAGGTTCTACGGAGACGCAGAGGCCAACAAGCCAGGAATGTGGTCAAATATTACCGCCGAGATGTTAGATTGGGCTAGGCTAGCTTACATTATGTTACTTGTGTATATAAAGGTCCCACGGATACGTAGAGGCCAACTAGCCAGGAATGTGGTCAAATATTACCGCCGAGATGATAGGTTGGGTTAGGTTAGGTTATATAAAGTTGTTGATGTATATGAAGGTCAAACGGGGACGTAGAGGCCAACTCGCCAGGAATGTTGTCGAATATTACCGCCGAGATGTTAGGTTGCGATAGGTTAGGTTATATTACGTTATTGATGTATAGAAAGGTCCCACGGAGACGTAAAGGCCAACTCGCCAGGAATGTTGTCAAATATTACCGCCGAGATGATGGGTTGGGTTAGGTTACGCTATATTACGTTATTGATGTATATGAAGGTCAAACGGAGACGTAGAGGCCATCTCGCCAGGAATGATGTCAAATATTACCGCCGAGATGTTAGATTGGGTTAGGCTAGCTTATATTATGTCATTGATGTATATAAAGGTCCCACGGAGACGTAGAGGCCAAATCGCCCGGACTGTTGTCAAATATTACCGTCGAGGTGATAGGTTGGGTAAGGATAGGTTATATTACGTTATTGATGTATATAAAGGTCCCACGTAGAGGTAGAGGCCAACAAGCCAGGAATGTTGTCAAATATTACCGCCGAGATGATAGGTTGGGTTAGGTTACGTTATATTACGTTATTGATGTATATGAAGGTCAAACGGAGACGTAGAGACCAACTCGGCAGGTATGTTGTCAAATATTACCGCCGAGATGATAGGTTGGGTTAGGTTACGTTATATTACGTTATTGATGTATATGAAGGTCAAACGGAGACGTAGAGGCCAACTCGGCAGGTATGTTGTCAAATATTACCGCCGAGATGTTAGGTTGGGTTAGGTTAGGTTATATTACGTTATTGATGTATATAAATGTCCCACGGAGACGGAGAAGCCAACTCGCCAGGAATGATGTCAAACATTATCGCCGAGATGTTGGGATGGGTTAGGTTAGGTTGTATTACGTTATTGATGTATATATATGTCCCACGGAGACGTAGAGGCCAACTCGGCAGGTATGTTGTCAAATATTACCGCCGAGATGTTAGGTTGGGTTAGGTTAGGTTATATTACGTGATTGATGTATATAAAAGTCCCACGGAGACGGAGAAGCCAACTCGCCAGGAATGAAGTCAAACATTATCGCCGAGATGTTAGGATGGGTTAGGTTAGGTTATATTATGTTATTGATGTATATGAAGGTCCCACGGAGACGTAGAGGCCAACTCGCCAGGTATGTTGTCAAATAGTTCATCCGAGATGTTAGTTTGGGTTAGGTTAGGTTATATTACGTTATTGAAGTATGTAAAGGTTCTACGGAGACGCAGTGGCCAACAAGCCAGGAATGTGGTCAAATATTACCGCCGAGATGTCAGATTGGGTTAGGCTAGCTTACATTATGTTATTTGTGTATATAAAGGTCCCACGGATACGTAAAGGCCAACTCGCCAGGAATGTGGTCAAATATTACCGCCGAGATGATAGGTTGGGTAAGGTTAGGTTATATTACGTTATTGATGTATATGAAGGTCAAACGGAGACGTAGAGGCCAACTCGCCAGGAATGATGTCAAATATTACCGCCGAGATGATAGGTTGTGTTAGGTTAGGTTATATTACGTTATTGATGTATATGAAGGTCAAACGGAGACATAGAGGCCAACACGCCAGGAATGATGTCAAATATTACCGCCGAGATGTTAGGTTGGGTTATGTTAGGTTATATTACGTTATTGATGTATACAAAGGTCCCACGGAGACGTAGAGGCCAAATCGCCCGGAATGTTGTCAAATATTACCGCCGAGGTGATAGGTTGGGTTAGGTTAGGCTATATAAAGTTATTGATGTATATGAAGGTCAAACGGGGACGTAGAGGCCAACTCGCCAGGAATGTTGTCGAATATTACCGCCGAGATGTTAGGTTGCGATAGGTTAGGTTATATTACGTTATTGATGTATAGAAAGGTCCCACGGAGACGTAAAGGCCAACTCGCCAGGAATGTTGTCAAATATTACCGCCGAGATGATAGGTTGGGTTAGGTTAGGTTATATTATGTTATTGATGTATATGAAGGTCCCACGGAGACGTAGAGGCCAACAAGCCAGGAATGTGGTCAAATATTACCGCCGAGATGTTAGCTTGGGTCATGCTAGCTTATATTATGTTATTGATGTATATAAATGTCCCACGGAGACGTAGAGGCCAACAAGACAGGAATGTGGTCAAATATTACCGCCGAAATGTTAGATTGGGTTAGGCTAGGTTATATTACTTTATTGAATTATATAAAGGTCCTACGGAGACGTAGAGGCCAACAAGCCAGGAATGTGGTCAAATATTACCGCCGAGATGTTAGATTGGGTTAGGCTAGCTTATATTATGTTATTTATGTATATAAAGGTCCCACGGAGACGTGGAGGCCAACAAGCCAGGAATGTGGTCAAATATTACCGCCGAGATGATAGGTTAGGTTAGGTTAGGTTATATCACGTTATTGAAGTATATAAAGGTTCTACGGAGACGCAGAGGCCAACAAGCCAGGAATGTGGTCAAATATTACCGCCGAGATGTTAGATTGGGCTAGGCTAGCTTACATTATGTTATTTGTGTATATAAAGGTCCCACGGATACGTAGAGGCCAACTCGCCAGGAATGTGGTCAAATATTACCGCCGAGATGATAGGTTGGGTTAGGTTAGGTTATATAAAGTTGTTGATGTATATGAAGGTCAAACGGGGACGTAGAGGCCAACTCGCCAGGAATGTTGTCGAATATTACCGCCGAGATGTTAGGTTGCGATAGGTTAGGTTACATTACGTTATTGATGTATAGAAAGGTCCCGCGGAGACGTAAAGGCCAACTCGCCAGGAATGTTGTCAAATATTACCGCCGAGATGATGGGTTGGGTTAGGTTACGCTATATTACGTTATTGATGTATATGAAGGTCAAACGGAGACGTAGAGGCCATCTCGCCAGGAATGATGTCAAATATTACCGCCGAGATGTTAGATTGGGTTAGGCTAGCTTATATTATGTCATTGATGTATATAAAGGTCCCACGGAGACGTAGAGGCCAAATCGCCCGGACTGTTGTCAAATATTACCGTCGAGGTGATAGGTTGGGTAAGGATAGGTTATATTACGTTATTGATGTATATAAAGGTCCCACGTAGAGGTAGAGGCCAACAAGCCAGGAATGGGGACAAATATTACCGCCGAGATGTTAGTTTGGGTTAGGTTAGGTTATGTTACGTTATTGATGTATATAAAGGTCCCACGGAGACGTAGAGGCCAACAAGCCAAGAATGTGGTCAAATATTACCGCCGAGATGTTAGCTTGGGTTAGGTTAGGTTATATTACGTTATTGATGTATATAATGTGTCCACGGAAACGGAGAAGCCAACTCGCCAGGAATGTTGTCAGATATTACCGCCGAGAAGATAGGTTGGGTTAGGTTATGTTATATTACGTTATTGATGTATATAAAGATCTCACGGAGACGTAGAGGCCAACTCGGCAGGTATGTTGTCAAATATTACCGCCGAGATGTTAGGTTGGGTTAGGTTAGGTTCTATTACGTTATTGATGTATATGAAGTTCAAACGGAGACGTAGAAGCCAAAACGCCAGGAATGATGTCACATATTACCGCCGAGATGTTAGGTTGGGTTATGTTAGGTTACATTACATTATTGATGTATATAAATGTCCCACGGAGACGTAGAGGCCAACAAGACAGGAATGTGGTCAAATATTACCGCCGAAATGTTAGATTGGGTTAGGCTAGGTTATATTACTTTATTGAATTATATAAAGGTCCTACGGAGACGTAGAGGCCAACAAGCCAGGAATGTGGTCAAATATTACCGCCGAGATGTTAGATTGGGTCAGGCTAGCTTATATTATGTTATTGATGTATATGAAGGTCCCACGGAGACGTAGAGGCCAACAAGCCAGGAATGTGGTCAAATATTACCGCCGAGATGTTAGATTGGGTCAGGCGAGCTTATATTATGTTATTGATGTATATGAAGGTCCCACGGAGACGTAGAGGCCAACTCGCCAGATATGTTGTCAAATAGTACCGCCGAGATGTTAGGTTGGGTTAGGTTAGGTTATATTACGTTATAGATGTATATAAAGGTCCCACGGAGACGTAGAGGCCAACTCGCCAGGAATGTTTTCAAATATTACCGACGAGATGATAGGTTGGGTTAGGTTAGGTTATATTACGTTATTGATGTATATGAAGGTCAAACGGAGACGTAGAGGCCAACACGCCAGGAATGATGTCAAATATTACCGCCGAGATGTTAGGTTGGGTTATGTTAGGTTATATTACGTTATTGATGTATACAAAGGTCCCACGGAGACGTAGAGGCCAAATCGCCCGGAATGTTGTCAAATATTACCGCCGAGGTGATAGGTTGGGTTAGGTTAGGCTATATAAAGTTAGTGATGTATATGAAGGTCAAACGGGGACGTAGAGGCCAACTCGCCAGGAATGTTGTCGAATATTACCGCCGAGATGTTAGGTTGCGATAGGTTAGGTTATATTACGTTATTGATGTATAGAAAGGTCCCACGGAGACGTAAAGGCCAACTCGCCAGGAATGTTGTCAAATATTACCGCCGAGATGATAGGTTGGGTTAGGTTAGGTTATATTATGTTATTGATGTATATGAAGGTCCCACGGAGACGTAGAGGCCAACAAGCCAGGAATGTGGTCAAATATTACCGCCGAGATGTTAGCTTGGGTCATGCTAGCTTATATTATGTTATTGATGTATATAAATGTCCCACGGAGACGTAGAGGCCAACAAGACAGGAATGTGGTCAAATATTACCGCCGATATGTTAGATTGGGTTAGGCTAGGTTATATTACTTTATTGAATTATATAAAGGTCCTACGGAGACGTAGAGGCCAACAAGCCAGGAATGTGGTCAAATATTACCGTCGAGATGTTAGATTGGGTTAGGCTAGCTTATATTATGTTATTTATGTATATAAAGGTCCCACGGAGACGTGGAAGCCAACAAGCCAGGAATGTGGTCAAATATTACCGCCGAGATGATAGGTTAGGTTAGGTTAGGTTATATCACGTTATTGAAGTATATAAAGGTTCTACGGAGACGCAGAGGCCAACAAGCCTGGAATGTGGTCAAATATTACCGCCGAGATGTTAGATTGGGCTAGGCTAGCTTACATTATGTTATTTGTGTATATAAAGGTCCCACGGATACGTAGAGGCCAACTCGCCAGGAATGTGGTCAAATATTACCGCCGAGATGATAGGTTGGGTTAGGTTAGGTTATATAAAGTTGTTGATGTATATGAAGGTCAAACGGGGACGTAGAGGCCAACTCACCAGGAATGTTGTCGAATATTACCGCCGAGATGTTAGGTTGCGATAGGTTAGGTTATATTACGTTATTGATGTATAGAAAGGTCCCACGGAGACGTAAAGGCCAACTCGCCAGGAATGTTGTCAAATATTACCGCCGAGATGATGGGTTGGGTTAGGTTACGCTATATTACGTTATTGATGTATATGAAGGTCAAACGGAGACGTAGAGGCCATCTCGCCAGGAATGATGTCAAATATTACCGCCGAGATGTTAGATTGGGTTAGGCTAGCTTATATTATGTCATTGATGTATATAAAGGTCCCACGGAGACGTAGAGGCCAAATCGCCCGGAATGTTGTCAAATATTACCGTCGAGGTGATAGGTTGGGTAAGGATAGGTTATATTACGTTATTGATGTATATAAAGGTCCCACGTAGAGGTAGAGGCCAACAAGCCAGGAATGGGGACAAATATTACCGCCGAGATGTTAGTTTGGGTTAGGTTAGGTTATGTTACGTTATTGATGTATATAAAGGTCCCACGGAGACGTAGAGGCCAACAAGCCAAGAATGTGGTCAAATATTACCGCCGAGATGTTAGCTTGGGTTAGGTTAGGTTATATTACGTTATTGATGTATATAATGTGTCCACGGAAACGGAGAAGCCAACTCGCCAGGAATGTTGTCAGATATTACCGCCGAGAAGATAGGTTGGGTTAGGTTATGTTATATTACGTTATTGATGTATATAAAGATCTCACGGAGACGTAGAGGCCAACTCGGCAGGTATGTTGTCAAATATTACCGCCGAGATGTTAGGTTGGGTTAGGTTAGGTTCTATTACGTTATTGATGTATATGAAGTTCAAACGGAGACGTAGAAGCCAAAACGCCAGGAATGATGTCACATATTACCGCCGAGATGTTAGGTTGGGTTATGTTAGGTTACATTACATTATTGATGTATATAAATGTCCCACGGAGACGTAGAGGCCAACAAGACAGGAATGTGGTCAAATATTACCGCCGAAATGTTAGATTGGGTTAGGCTAGGTTATATTACTTTATTGAATTATATAAAGGTCCTACGGAGACGTAGAGGCCAACAAGCCAGGAATGTGGTCAAATATTACCGCCGAGATGTTAGATTGGGTCAGGCTAGCTTATATTATGTTATTGATGTATATGAAGGTCCCACGGAGACGTAGAGGCCAACAAGCCAGGAATGTGGTCAAATATTACCGCCGAGATGTTAGATTGGGTCAGGCTAGCTTATATTATGTTATTGATGTATATGAAGGTCCCACGGAGACGTAGAGGCCAACTCGCCAGATATGTTGTCAAATAGTACCGCCGAGATGTTAGGTTGGGTTAGGTTAGGTTATATTACGTTATAGATGTATATAAAGCTCCCACGGAGACGTAGAGGCCAACTCGCCAGGAATGTTTTCAAATATTACCGACGAGATGTTAGATTGGGTTAGGTTAGGTTATATTACGTTATTGATGTATATAATGGGTCCACGGAAACGGAGAAGCCAACTCGCCAGGAATGTTGTCAAATATTACCGCCGAGAAGATAGGTTGGGTTAGGTTATGTTATATTACGTTATTGATGTATATAAAGATCTCACGGAGACGTAGAGGCAAACTCGCCAGGTATGTTGTCAAATATTACCGCCGAGATGTTAGATTGGGTTAGGCTAGCTTATATTATGTTATTGATGTATATGAAGGTCCCACGGAGACGTAGAGGCCAACTCGCCAGGTATGTTGTCAAATAGTACCGCCGAGATGTTAGGTTGGGTTAGGTTAGGTTATATTACGTTATTGATGTATATAAATGTCCCACGGAGACGTAGAGGCCAACTCGGCAGGTATGTTGTCAAATATTACCGCCGAGATGTTAGGTTGGGTTAGGTTAGGTTCTATTACGTTATTGATGTATATGAAGTTCAAACGGAGACGTAGAAGCCAAAACGCCAGGAATGATGTCAAATATTACCGCCGAGATGTTAGGTTGGGTTATGTTAGGTTACATTACATTATTGATGTATATAAATGTCCCACGGAGACGTAGAGGCCAACAAGACAGGAATGTGGTCAAATATTACCGCCGAAATGTTAGATTGGGTTAGGCTAGGTTATATTACTTTATTGAATTATATAAAGGTCCTACGGAGACGTAGAGGCCAACAAGCCAGGAATGTGGTCAAATATTACCGCCGAGATGTTAGATTGGGTTAGGCTAGCTTATATTATGTTATTTATGTATATAAAGGTCCCACGGAGACGTGGAGGCCAACAAGCCAGGAATGTGGTCAAATATTACCGCCGAGATGTTAGATTGGGTCAGGCTAGCTTATATTATGTTATTGATGTATATGAAGGTCCCACGGAGACGTAGAGGCCAACTCGCCAGATATGTTGTCAAATAGTACCGCCGAGATGTTAGGTTGGGTTAGGTTAGGTTATATTACGTTATAGATGTATATAAAGGTCCCACGGAGACGTAAAGGCCAACTCGCCAGGAATGTTGTCAAATATTACCGCCGAGATGATGGGTTGGGTTAGGTTACGCTATATTACGTTATTGATGTATATGAAGGTCAAACGGAGACGTAGAGGCCATCTCGCCAGGAATGATGTCAAATATTACCGCCGAGATGTTAGATTGGGTTAGGCTAGCTTATATTATGTCATTGATGTATATAAAGGTCCCACGGAGACGTAGAGGCCAAATCGCCCGGAATGTTGTCAAATATTACCGTCGAGGTGATAGGTTGGGTAAGGATAGGTTATATTACGTTATTGATGTATATAAAGGTCCCACGTAGAGGTAGAGGCCAACAAGCCAGGAATGGGGACAAATATTACCGCCGAGATGTTAGTTTGGGTTAGGTTAGGTTATGTTACGTTATTGATGTATATAAAGGTCCCACGGAGACGTAGAGGCCAACAAGCCAAGAATGTGGTCAAATATTACCGCCGAGATGTTAGCTTGGGTTAGGTTAGGTTATATTACGTTATTGATGTATATAATGTGTCCACGGAAACGGAGAAGCCAACTCGCCAGGAATGTTGTCAGATATTACCGCCGAGAAGATAGGTTGGGTTAGGTTATGTTATATTACGTTATTGATGTATATAAAGATCTCACGGAGACGTAGAGGCCAACTCGGCAGGTATGTTGTCAAATATTACCGCCGAGATGTTAGGTTGGGTTAGGTTAGGTTCTATTACGTTATTGATGTATATGAAGTTCAAACGGAGACGTAGAAGCCAAAACGCCAGGAATGATGTCACATATTACCGCCGAGATGTTAGGTTGGGTTATGTTAGGTTACATTACATTATTGATGTATATAAATGTCCCACGGAGACGTAGAGGCCAACAAGACAGGAATGTGGTCAAATATTACCGCCGAAATGTTAGATTGGGTTAGGCTAGGTTATATTACTTTATTGAATTATATAAAGGTCCTACGGAGACGTAGAGGCCAACAAGCCAGGAATGTGGTCAAATATTACCGCCGAGATGTTAGATTGGGTCAGGCTAGCTTATATTATGTTATTGATGTATATGAAGGTCCCACGGAGACGTAGAGGCCAACAAGCCAGGAATGTGGTCAAATATTACCGCCGAGATGTTAGATTGGGTCAGGCTAGCTTATATTATGTTATTGATGTATATGAAGGTCCCACGGAGACGTAGAGGCCAACTCGCCCGATATGTTGTCAAATAGTACCGCCGAGATGTTAGGTTGGGTTAGGTTAGGTTATATTACGTTATAGATGTATATAAAGGTCCCACGGAGACGTAGAGGCCAACTCGCCAGGAATGTTTTCAAATATTACCGACGAGATGATAGGTTGGGTTAGGTTAGGTTATATTACGTTATTGATGTATATGAAGGTCAAACGGAGACGTAGAGGCCAACACGCCAGGAATGATGTCAAATATTACCGCCGAGATGTTAGGTTGGGTTATGTTAGGTTATATTACGTTATTGATGTATATAAAGGTCCCACGGGGACGTAGAGGCCAACTCGCCAGGAATGTTGTCGAATATTACCGCCGAGATGTTAGGTTGCGATAGGTTAGGTTATATTACGTTATTGATGTATATGAAGTTCAAACGGAGACGTAGAAGCCAAAACGCCAGGAATGATGTCTAATATTACCGCCGAGATGTTAGGTTGGGTTATGTTAGGTTACATTACATTATTGATGTATATAAATGTCCCACGGAGACGTAGAGGCCAACAAGACAGGAATGTGGTCAAATATTACCGCCGAAATGTTAGATTGGGTTAGGCTAGGTTATATTACTTTATTGAATTATATAAAGGTCCTACGGAGACGTAGAGGCCAACAAGCCAGGAATGTGGTCAAATATTACCGCCGAGATGTTAGATTGGGTCAGGCTAGCTTATATCATGTTATTGATGTATATGAAGGTCCCACGGAGACGTAGAGGCCAACAAGCCAGGAATGTGGTCAAATATTACCGCCGAGATGTTAGATTGGTTCAGGCTAGCTTATATTATGTTATTGATGTATATGAAGGTCCCACGGAGACGTAGAGGCCAACTCGCCAGATATGTTGTCAAATAGTACCGCCGAGATGTTAGGTTGGGTTAGGTTAGGTTATATTACGTTATAGATGTATATAAAGGTCCCACGGAGACGTAGAGGCCAACTCGCCAGGAATGTTTTCAAATATTACCGCCGAGATGATAGGTTGGGTTAGGTTAGGTTATATTACGTTATTGATGTATATGAAGGTCAAACGGAGACGTAGAGGCCAACACGCCAGGAATGATGTCAAATATTACCGCCGAGATGTTAGGTTGGGTTATGTTAGGTTATATTACGTTATTGATGTATATAAAGGTCCCACGGAGACGTAGAGGCCAACAAGCCAGGAATGTGGTCAAATATTACCGCCGAGATGTTAGATTGGGTTAGGTTAGGTTATATTACGTTATTGATGTATATAATGAGTCCACGGAAACGGAGAAGCCAACTCGCCAGGAATGTTGTCAAATATTACCGCCGAGAAGATAGGATGGGTTAGGTTATGTTATATTACGTTATTGATGTATATAAAGATCTCACGGAGACGTAGAGGCAAACTCGCCAGGTATGTTGTCCAATATTACCGCCGAGATGTTAGATTGGGTTAGGCTAGCTTATATTATGTTATTGATGTATATGAAGGTCCCACGGAGACGTAGAGGCCAACTCGCCAGGTATGTTGTCAAATAGTACCGCCGAGATGTTAGGTTGGGTTATGTTAGGTTATATTACGTTATTGATGTATATAAATGTCCCACGGAGACGTAGAGGCCAACTCGGCAGGTATGTTGTCAAATATTACCGCCGAGATGTTAGGTTGGGTTAGGTTAGGTTCTATTACGTTATTGATGTATATGAAGTTCAAACGGAGACGTAGAAGCCAAAACGCCAGGAATGATGTCAAATATTACCGCCGAGATGTTAGGTTGGGTTATGTTAGGTTACATTACATTATTGATGTATATAAATGTCCCACGGAGACGTAGAGGCCAACAAGACAGGAATGTGGTCAAATATTACCGCCGAAATGTTAAATTGGGTTAGGCTAGGTTATATTACTTTATTGAATTATATAAAGGTCCTACGGAGACGTAGAGGCCAACAAGCCAGGAATGTGGTCAAATATTACCGCCGAGATGTTAGATTGGGTTAGGCTAGCTTATATTATGTTATTTATGTATATAAAGGTGCCACGGAGACGTGGAGGCCAACAAGCCAGGAATGTGGTCAAATATTACCGCCGAGATGTTAGATTGGGTCAGGCTAGCTTATATTATGTTATTGATGTATATGAAGGTCCCACGGAGACGTAGAGGCCAACTCGCCAGATATGTTGTCAAATAGTACCGCCGAGATGTTAGGTTGGGTTAGGTTAGGTTATATTACGTTATTGATGTATATGAAGGTCAAACGGAGACGTAGAGGCCAACACGCCAGGAATGATGTCAAATATTACCGCCGAGATGTTAGGTTGGGTTATGTTAGGTTATATTACGTTATTGATGTATATAAAGGTCCCACGGAGACGAAGAGGCCAACAAGCCAGGAATGTGGTCAAATATTACCGCCGAGATGTTAGATTGGGTTAGGTTAGGTTATATTACGTTATTGAATTATATAAAGGTCCTACGGAGACGTAGAGGCCAACAAGCCAGGAATGTGGTCAAATATTACCGCCGAGATGTTAGATTGGGTTAGGCTAGCTTATATTATGTTATTTATGTATATAAAGGTCCCACGGAGACGTGGAGGCCAACAAGCCAGGAATGTGGTCAAATATTACCGCCGAGATGATAGGTTAGGTTAGGTTAGGTTATATTACGTTATTGAAGTATATAAAGGTTCTACGGAGACGCAGAGGCCAACAAGCCAGGAATGTGGTCAAATATTACCGCCGAGATGTTAGATTGGGCTAGGCTAGCTTACATTATGTTATTTGTGTATATAAAGGTCCCACGGATACGTAGAGGCCAACTCGCCAGGAATGTGGTCAAATATTACCGCCGAGATGTTAGATTGGGTTAGGCTAGCTTATATTATGCTATTTATGTATATAAAGGTCCCACGGAGACGTGGAGGCCAACAAGCCAGGAATGTGGTCAAATATTACCGCCGAGAAGATAGGTTGGGTTAGGTTATGTTATATTACGTTATTGATGTATATAAAGATCTCACGGAGACGTAGAGGCAAACTCGCCAGGTATGTTGTCAAATATTACCGCCGAGATGTTAGATTGGGTTAGGCTAGCTTATATTATGTTATTGATGTATATGAAGGTCCCACGGAGACGTAGAGGCCAACTCGCCAGGTATGTTGTCAAATATTACCGCCGAGATGTTAGTTTGGGTTAGGTTAGGTTATGTTACGTTATTGATGTATATAAAGGTCCCACGGAGACGTAGAGGCCAAATCGCCCGGAATGTTGTCAAATATTACCGTCGAGGTGATAGGTTGGGTAAGGATAGGTTATATTACGTTATTGATGTATATAAAGGTCCCACGTAGAGGTAGAGGCCAACAAGCCAGGAATGTGGACAAATATTACCGCCGAGATGTTAGTTTGGGTTAGGTTAGGTTATGTTACGTTATTGATGTATATAAAGGTCCCACGGAGACGTAGAGGCCAACAAGCCAGGAATGTGGTCAAATATTACCGCCGAGATGTTAGCTTGGGTTAGGTTAGGTTATATTACGTTATTGATGTATATAATGGGTCCACGGAAACGGAGAAGCCAACTCGCCAGGAATGTTGTCAAATATTACCGCCGAGAAGATAGGTTGGGTTAGGTTATGTTATATTATGTTATTGATGTATATAAAGATCTCACGGAGACGTAGAGGCAAACTCGCCAGGTATGTTGTCAAATATTACCGCCGAGATGTTAGGTTGGGTTATGTTAGGTTACATTACATTATTGATGTATATAAATGTCCCACGGAGACGTAGAGGCCAACAAGACAGGAATGTGGTCAAATATTACCGCCGAGATGTTAGGTTGGGTTAGGTTAGGTTCTATTACGTTATTGATGTATATGAAGTTCAAACGGAGACGTAGAAGCCAAAACGCCAGGAATGATGTCAAATATTACCCCCGAGATGTTAGGTTGGGTTATGTTAGGTTACATTACATTATTGATGTATATAAATGTCCCACGGACACGTAGAGGCCAACAAGACAGGAATGTGGTCAAATATTACCGCCGAAATGTTAGATTGGGTTAGGCTAGGTTATATTACTTTATTGAATTATATAAAGGTCCTACGAAGACGTAGAGGCCAACAAGCCAGGAATGTGGTCAAATATTACCGCCGAGATGTTAGATTGGGTTAGGCTAGCTTATATTATGTTATTTATGTATATAAAGGTCCCACGGAGACGCGGAGGCCAACAAGCCAGGAATGTGGTCAAATATTACCGCCGAGATGATATGTTAGGTTAGGTTAGGTTATATTACGTTATTGAAGTATATAAAGGTTCTACGGAGACGCAGAGGCCAACAAGCCAGGAATGTGGTCAAATATTGCCGCCGAGATGTTAGATTGGGCTAGGCTAGCTTACATTATGTTATTTGTGTATATAAAGGACCCACGGATACGTAGAGGCCAACTCGCCAGGAATGTGGTCAAATATTACCGCCGAGATGATAGGTTGGGTTAGGTTAGGTTATATAAAGTTATTGATGTATATGAAGGTCAAACGGGGACGTAGAGGCCAACTCGCCAGGAATGTTGTCGAATATTACCGCCGAGATGTTAGGTTGCGATAGGTTAGGTTATATTACGTTATTGATGTATAGAAAGGTCCCACGGAGACGTAAAGGCCAACTCGCCAGGAATGTTGTCAAATATTACCGCCGAGATGATAGGTTGGGTTAGGTTACGTTATATTACGTTATTGATGTATATGAAGGTCAAACGGAGACGTAGAGGCCAACTCGGCAGGTATGTTGTCAAATATTACCGCCGAGATGTTAGGTTGGGTTAGGTTAGGTTATATTACGTTATTGATGTATGTAAATGTCCCACGGAGACGTAGAGGCCAACTCGGCAGGTATGTTGTCAAATATTACCGCCGAGATGTTAGGTTGGGTTAGGTTAGGTTATATTACGTGATTGATGTATATAAAAGTCCCACGGAGACGGAGAAGCCAACTCGCCAGGAATGATGTCAAATATTACCGCCGAGATGTTAGCTTGGGTTAGGTTAGGTTATATTACGTTATTGATGTATATAATGGGTCCACGGAAACGGAGAAGCCAACTCGCCAGGAATGTTGTCAAATATTACCGCCGAGAAGATAGGTTGGGTTAGGTTATGTTATATTACGTTATTGATGTATATAAAGATCTCACGGAGACGTAGAGGCAAACTCCACAGGTATGTTGTCAAATATTACCGCCGAGATGTTAGATTGGGTTAGGCTAGCTTATATTATGTTATTGATGTATATGAAGGTCCCACGGAGACGTAGAGGCCAACTCGCCACGTATGTTGTCAAATAGTACCGCCGAGATGTTAGGTTGGGTTAGGTTAGGTTATATTACGTTATTGATGTATATAAATGTCCCACGGAGACGTAGAGGCCAACTCGGCAGGTATGTTGTCAAATATTACCGCCGAGATGTTAGGTTGGGTTAGGTTAGGTTCTATTACGTTATTGATGTATATGAAGTTCAAACGGAGACGTAGAAGCCAAAGCGCCAGGAATGATGTCAAATATTACCGCCGAGATGTTAGGTTGTGTTATGTTAGGTTACATTACATTATTGATGTATATAAATGTCCCACGGAGACGTAGAGGCCAACAAGACAGGAATGTGGTCAAATATTACCGCCGAAATGTTAGATTCGGTTAGGCTAGGTTATATTACTTTATTGAATTATATAAAGGTCCTACGAAGACGTAGAGGCCAACAAGCCAGGAATGTGGTCAAATATTACCGCCGAGATGTTAGATTGGGTTAGGCTAGCTTATATTATGTTATTTATGTATATAAAGGTCCCACGGAGACGTGGAGGCCAACAAGCCAGGAATGTGGTCAAATATTACCGCCGAGATGATAGGTTAGGTTAGGTTAGGTTATATTACGTTATTGAAGTATATAAAGGTTCTACGGAGACGCAGAGGCCAACAAGCCAGGAATGTGGTCAAATATTACCGCCGAGATGTTAGATTGGGCTAGGCTAGCTTACATTATGTTATTTGTGTATATAAAGGTCCCACGGATACGTAGAGGCCAACTCGCCAGGAATGTGGTCAAATATTACCGCCGAGATGATAGGTTGGGTAAGGTTAGGTTATATTACGTTATTGATGTATATGAAGGTCAAACGGAGACGTAGAGGCCAACTCGCCAGGAATGATGTCAAATATTACCGCCGAGATGATAGGTTGTGTTAGGTTAGGTTATATTACGACATTGATGTATATGAAGGTCAAATGGAGACGTAGAGGCCAACACGCCAGGAATGATGTCAAATATTACCGCCGAGATGTTAGGTTGGGTTATGTTAGGTTATATTACGTTATTGATGTATATAAAGGTCCCACGGAGACGTAGAGGCCAAATCGCCCGGAATGTTGTCAAATATTACCGCCGAGGTGATAGGTTGGGTTAGGTTAGGTTATATAAAGTTATTGATGTATATGAAGGTCAAACGGGGACGTAGAGGCCAACTCGCCAGGAATGTTGTCAAATATTACCGCCGACATGTTAGGTTGGGTTAGGTTAGGTTATATTACGTTATTGATGTATATAAATGTCCCACGGAGACGTAGAGGCCAACTCGGCAGGTATGTTGTCAAATATTACCGCCGAGATGTTAGGTTGGGTTAGGTTAGGTTATATTACGTGATTGATGTATATAAAAGTCCCGCGGAGACGGAGAAGCCAACTCGCCAGGAATGATGTCAAACATTATCGCCGAGATGTTAGGATGGGTTAGGTTAGGTTATATTATGTTATTGATGTATATGAAGGTCCCACGGAGACGTAGAGGCCAACTCGCCAGGTATGTTGTCAAATAGTACCGCCGAGATGTTAGTTTGGGTTAGGTTAAGTTATATTACGTTATAGATGTATATAAAGGTCCCACGGAGATGTAGAGGCCAACAAGACAGGATAGTGGTCAAATATTACCGCCGAGATGTTAGGTTGGGTTAGGTTAGGTTATATTATGTTATTTATGTTTATAAAGGTCCCACGGAGACGTAGAGGCCAACTCGCCAGATATGTTTCAAATATTACCGCCGAGATGTTAGTTTGGGTTAGGTTAGGTTATATTAAGTTATTGATGTATATGAAGGTTAAACGGAGACGGAGAGGCCAACTCGCCAGGAATGTTGTCAAATATTACCGCCGAGATGTTAGTTTGCGTTAGGTTAGGTTATATTACGTTATTGATGTATATGAAGGTCAAACGGAGACGTAGAGGCAACTCGCCAGGAATGATGTCAAATATTACCGCCGAGATGATAGGTTGGGTTAGGCTAGGTTATATTACGTTATTGAATTATATAAAGGTCCTACGGAGACGTAGAGGCCAACAAGCTAGGAATGTGGTCAATTATTACCGCCGAGATGTTAGATTGGGTTAGGCTAGCTTATATTATGTTATTGATGTATATAAAGGTCCCACGGAGACGTAGAGGCCAACAAGCCAGGAATGTGGTCAAATATTACCGCCGAGATGTTAGATTGGGTTAGGCTAGCTTATATTATGTTATTGATGTATATGAAGGTCCCACGGAGACGTAGAGGCCAACTCGCCAGGTATGTTGTCAAATATTACCGCCGAGATGTTAGTTTGGGTTAGGTTAGGTTATGTTACGTTATTGATGTATATAAAGTTCCCACGGAGACGTAGAGGCCAACAAGCCAGGAATGTGGTCAAATATTACCGCCGAGATGTTAGCTTGGGTTAGGTTAGGTTATATTACGTTATTGATGTATATAATGGGTGCACGGAAACGGAGAAGCCAACTCGCCAGGAATGTTGTCAAATATTACCGCCGAGAAGATAGGTTGGGTTAGGTTATGTTATATTACGTTATTGATGTATATAAAGATCTCACGGAGACGTAGAGGCAAACTCGCCAGGTATGTTGTCAAATATTACCGCCGAGATGTTAGATTGGGTTAGGCTAGCTTATATTATGTTATTGATGTATATGAAGGTCCCACGGAGACGTAGAGGCCAACTCGCCAGGTATGTTGTCAAATATTACCGTCGTGGTGATAGGTTGGGTAAGGATAGGTTATATTACGTTATTGATGTATATAAAGGTTCCACGTAGAGGTAGAGGCCAACAAGCCAGGAATGTGGACAAATATTACCGCCGAGATGTTAGTTTGGGTTAGGTTAGGTTATGTTACGTTATTGATGTATATAAAGGTCCCACGGAGACGTAGAGGCCAAATCGCCCGGAATGTTGTCAAATATTACCGTCGAGGTGATAGGTTGGGTAAGGATAGGTTATATTACGTTATTGATGTATATAAAGGTCCCACGTAGAGGTAGAGGCCAACAAGCCAGGAATGTGGACAAATATTACCGCCGAGATGTTAGTTTGGGTTAGGTTAGGTTATGTTACGTTATTGATGTATATAAAGGTCCCACGGAGACGTAGAGGCCAACAAGCCAGGAATGTGGTCAAATATTACCGCCGAGATGTTAGCTTGGGTTAGGTTAGGTTATATTACGTTATTGATGTATATAATGGGTCCACGGAAACGGAGAAGCCAACTCGCCAGGAATGTTGTCAAATATTACCGCCGAGAAGATAGGTTGGGTTAGGTTATGTTATATTACGTTATTGATGTATATAAAGATCTCACGGAGACGTAGAGGCAAACTCGCCAGGTATGTTGTCAAATATTACCGCCGAGATGTTAGATTGGGTTAGGCTAGCTTATATTATGTTATTGATGTATATGAAGGTCCCACGGAGACGTAGAGGCCAACTCGCCAGATATGTTGTCAAATAGTACCGCCGAGATGTTAGGTTGGGTTAGGTTAGGTTATATTACGTTATTGATGTATATGAAGGTCAAACGGAGACGTAGAGGCCAACACGCCAGGAATGATGTCAAATATTACCGCCGAGACGTTAGGTTGGGTTATGTTAGGTTATATTACGTTATTGATGTATATAAAGGTCCCACGGAGACGAAGAGGCCAACAAGCCAGGAATGTGGTCAAATATTACCGCCGAGATGTTAGATTGGGTTAGGTTAGGTTATATTACGTTATTGAATTATATAAAGGTCCTACGGAGACGTAGAGGCCAACAAGCCAGGAATGTGGTCAAATATTACCGCCGAGATGTTAGATTGGGTTAGGCTAGCTTATATTATGTTATTTATGTATATAAAGGTCCCACGGAGACGCAGAGGCCAACAAGCCAGGAATGTGGTCAAATATTACCGCCGAGATGTTAGATTGGGCTAGGCTAGCTTACATTATGTTATTTGTGTATATAAAGGTCCCACGGATACGTAGAGGCCAACTCGCCAGGAATGTGGTCAAATATTACCGCCGAGATGTTAGATTGGGTTAGGCTGGCTTATATTATGCTATTTATGTATATAAAGGTCCCACGGAGACGTGGAGGCCAACAAGCCAGGAATGTGGTCAAATATTACCGCCGAGAAGATAGGTTGGGTTAGGTTATGTTATATTACGTTATTGATGTATATAAAGGTTCCACGTAGAGGTAGAGGCCAACAAGCCAGGAATGTGGACAAATATTACCGCCGAGATGTTAGTTTGGGTTAGGTTAGGTTATGTTACGTTATTGATGTATATAAAGGTCCCACGGAGACGTAGAGGCCAAATCGCCCGGAATGTTGTCAAATATTACCGTCGAGGTGATAGGTTGGGTAAGGATAGGTTATATTACGTTATTGATGTATATAAAGGTCCCACGTAGAGGTAGAGGCCAACAAGCCAGGAATGTGGACAAATATTACCGCCGAGATGTTAGTTTGGGTTAGGTTAGGTTATGTTACGTTATTGATGTATATAAAGGTCCCACGGAGACGTAGAGGCCAACAAGCCAGGAATGTGGTCAAATATTACCGCCGAGATGTTAGCTTGGGTTAGGTTAGGTTATATTACGTTATTGATGTATATAATGGGTCCACGGAAACGGAGAAGCCAACTCGCCAGGAATGTTGTCAAATATTACCGCCGAGAAGATAGGTTGGGTTAGGTTATGTTATATTACGTTATTGATGTATATAAAGATCTCACGGAGACGTAGAGGCAAACTCGCCAGGTATGTTGTCAAATATTACCGCCGAGATGTTAGATTGGGTTAGGCTAGCTTATATTATGTTATTGATGTATATGAAGGTCCCACGGAGACGTAGAGGCCAACTCGCCAGATATGTTGTCAAATAGTACCGCCGAGATGTTAGGTTGGGTTAGGTTAGGTTATATTACGTTATTGATGTATATGAAGGTCAAACGGAGACGTAGAGGCCAACACGCCAGGAATGATGTCAAATATTACCGCCGAGACGTTAGGTTGGGTTATGTTAGGTTATATTACGTTATTGATGTATATAAAGGTCCCACGGAGACGAAGAGGCCAACAAGCCAGGAATGTGGTCAAATATTACCGCCGAGATGTTAGATTGGGTTAGGTTAGGTTATATTACGTTATTGAATTATATAAAGGTCCTACGGAGACGTAGAGGCCAACAAGCCAGGAATGTGGTCAAATATTACCGCCGAGATGTTAGATTGGGTTAGGCTAGCTTATATTATGTTATTTATGTATATAAAGGTCCCACGGAGACGCAGAGGCCAACAAGCCAGGAATGTGGTCAAATATTACCGCCGAGATGTTAGATTGGGCTAGGCTAGCTTACATTATGTTATTTGTGTATATAAAGGTCCCACGGATACGTAGAGGCCAACTCGCCAGGAATGTGGTCAAATATTACCGCCGAGATGTTAGATTGGGTTAGGCTGGCTTATATTATGCTATTTATGTATATAAAGGTCCCACGGAGACGTGGAGGCCAACAAGCCAGGAATGTGGTCAAATATTACCGCCGAGAAGATAGGTTGGGTTAGGTTATGTTATATTACGTTATTGATGTATATAAAGATCTCACGGAGACGTAGAGGCAAACTCGCCAGGTATGTTGTCAAATATTACCGCCGAGATGTTAGATTGGGTTAGGCTAGCTTATATTATGTTATTGATGTATATGAAGGTCCCACGGAGACGTAGAGGCCAACTCGCCAGGTATGTTGTCAAATATTACCGTCGTGGTGATAGGTTGGGTAAGGATAGGTTATATTACGTTATTGATGTATATAAAGGTTCCACGTAGAGGTAGAGGCCAACAAGCCAGGAATGTGGACAAATATTACCGCCGAGATGTTAGTTTGGGTTAGGTTAGGTTATGTTACGTTATTGATGTATATAAAGGTCCCACGGAGACGTAGAGGCCAAATCGCCCGGAATGTTGTCAAATATTACCGTCGAGGTGATAGGTTGGGTAAGGATAGGTTATATTACGTTATTGATGTATATAAAGGTCCCACGTAGAGGTAGAGGCCAACAAGCCAGGAATGTGGACAAATATTACCGCCGAGATGTTAGTTTGGGTTAGGTTAGGTTATGTTACGTTATTGATGTATATAAAGGTCCCACGGAGACGTAGAGGCCAACAAGCCAGGAATGTGGTCAAATATTACCGCCGAGATGTTAGCTTGGGTTAGGTTAGGTTATATTACGTTATTGATGTATATAATGGGTCCACGGAAACGGAGAAGCCAACTCGCCAGGAATGTTGTCAAATATTACCGCCGAGAAGATAGGTTGGGTTAGGTTATGTTATATTACGTTATTGATGTATATAAAGATCTCACGGAGACGTAGAGGCAAACTCGCCAGGTATGTTGTCAAATATTACCGCCGAGATGTTAGATTGGGTTAGGCTAGCTTATATTATGTTATTGATGTATATGAAGGTCCCACGGAGACGTAGAGGCCAACTCGCCAGATATGTTGTCAAATAGTACCGCCGAGATGTTAGGTTGGGTTAGGTTAGGTTATATTACGTTATTGATGTATATGAAGGTCAAACGGAGACGTAGAGGCCAACACGCCAGGAATGATGTCAAATATTACCGCCGAGACGTTAGGTTGGGTTATGTTAGGTTATATTACGTTATTGATGTATATAAAGGTCCCACGGAGACGAAGAGGCCAACAAGCCAGGAATGTGGTCAAATATTACCGCCGAGATGTTAGATTGGGTTAGGTTAGGTTATATTACGTTATTGAATTATATAAAGGTCCTACGGAGACGTAGAGGCCAACAAGCCAGGAATGTGGTCAAATATTACCGCCGAGATGTTAGATTGGGTTAGGCTAGCTTATATTATGTTATTTATGTATATAAAGGTCCCACGGAGACGCAGAGGCCAACAAGCCAGGAATGTGGTCAAATATTACCGCCGAGATGTTAGATTGGGCTAGGCTAGCTTACATTATGTTATTTGTGTATATAAAGGTCCCACGGATACGTAGAGGCCAACTCGCCAGGAATGTGGTCAAATATTACCGCCGAGATGTTAGATTGGGTTAGGCTGGCTTATATTATGCTATTTATGTATATAAAGGTCCCACGGAGACGTGGAGGCCAACAAGCCAGGAATGTGGTCAAATATTACCGCCGAGAAGATAGGTTGGGTTAGGTTATGTTATATTACGTTATTGATGTATATAAAGGTTCCACGTAGAGGTAGAGGCCAACAAGCCAGGAATGTGGACAAATATTACCGCCGAGATGTTAGTTTGGGTTAGGTTAGGTTATGTTACGTTATTGATGTATATAAAGGTCCCACGGAGACGTAGAGGCCAAATCGCCCGGAATGTTGTCAAATATTACCGTCGAGGTGATAGGTTGGGTAAGGATAGGTTATATTACGTTATTGATGTATATAAAGGTCCCACGTAGAGGTAGAGGCCAACAAGCCAGGAATGTGGACAAATATTACCGCCGAGATGTTAGTTTGGGTTAGGTTAGGTTATGTTACGTTATTGATGTATATAAAGGTCCCACGGAGACGTAGAGGCCAACAAGCCAGGAATGTGGTCAAATATTACCGCCGAGATGTTAGCTTGGGTTAGGTTAGGTTATATTACGTTATTGATGTATATAATGGGTCCACGGAAACGGAGAAGCCAACTCGCCAGGAATGTTGTCAAATATTACCGCCGAGAAGATAGGTTGGGTTAGGTTATGTTATATTACGTTATTGATGTATATAAAGATCTCACGGAGACGTAGAGGCAAACTCGCCAGGTATGTTGTCAAATATTACCGCCGAGATGTTAGATTGGGTTAGGCTAGCTTATATTATGTTATTGATGTATATGAAGGTCCCACGGAGACGTAGAGGCCAACTCGCCAGATATGTTGTCAAATAGTACCGCCGAGATGTTAGGTTGGGTTAGGTTAGGTTATATTACGTTATTGATGTATATGAAGGTCAAACGGAGACGTAGAGGCCAACACGCCAGGAATGATGTCAAATATTACCGCCGAGACGTTAGGTTGGGTTATGTTAGGTTATATTACGTTATTGATGTATATAAAGGTCCCACGGAGACGAAGAGGCCAACAAGCCAGGAATGTGGTCAAATATTACCGCCGAGATGTTAGATTGGGTTAGGTTAGGTTATATTACGTTATTGAATTATATAAAGGTCCTACGGAGACGTAGAGGCCAACAAGCCAGGAATGTGGTCAAATATTACCGCCGAGATGTTAGATTGGGTTAGGCTAGCTTATATTATGTTATTTATGTATATAAAGGTCCCACGGAGACGCAGAGGCCAACAAGCCAGGAATGTGGTCAAATATTACCGCCGAGATGTTAGATTGGGCTAGGCTAGCTTACATTATGTTATTTGTGTATATAAAGGTCCCACGGATACGTAGAGGCCAACTCGCCAGGAATGTGGTCAAATATTACCGCCGAGATGTTAGATTGGGTTAGGCTGGCTTATATTATGCTATTTATGTATATAAAGGTCCCACGGAGACGTGGAGGCCAACAAGCCAGGAATGTGGTCAAATATTACCGCCGAGAAGATAGGTTGGGTTAGGTTATGTTATATTACGTTATTGATGTATATAAAGATCTCACGGAGACGTAGAGGCAAACTCGCCAGGTATGTTGTCAAATATTACCGCCGAGATGTTAGATTGGGTTAGGCTAGCTTATATTATGTTATTGATGTATATGAAGGTCCCACGGAGACGTAGAGGCCAACTCGCCAGGTATGTTGTCAAATATTACCGCCGAGATGTTAGTTTGGGTTAGGTTAGGTTATGTTACGTTATTGATGTATATAAAGGTCCCACGGAGACGTAGAGGCCAAATCGCCCGGAATGTTGTCAAATATTACCGCCGAGATGTTAGGTTGCGATAGGTTAGGTTATATTACGTTATTGATGTATAGAAAGGTCCCACGGAGACGTAAAGGCCAACTCGCCAGGAATGTTGTCAAATATTACCGCCGAGATGATAGGTTGGGTTAGGTTACGTTATATTACGTTATTGATGTATATGAAGGTCAAACGGAGACGTAGAGGCCAACTCGGCAGGTATGTTGTCAAATATTACCGCCGAGATGTTAGGTTGGGTTAGGTTAGGTTATATTACGTTATTGATGTATATAAAGGTCCCACGGAGACGTAGAGGCCAACAAGCCAGGAATGTGGTCAAATATTACCGCCGAGATGTTAGCTTGGGTTAGGTTAGGTTATATTACGTTATTGATGTATATAATGGGTCCACGGAAACGGAGAAGCCAACTCGCCAGGAATGTTGTCAAATATTACCGCCGAGAAGATAGGTTGGGTTAGGTTATGTTATATTACGTTATTGATGTATATAAAGATCTCACGGAGACGTAGAGGCAAACTCGCCAGGTATGTTGTCAAATATTACCGCCGAGATGTTAGGTTGGGTTATGTTAGGTTACATTACATTATTGATGTATATAAATGTCCCACGGAGACGTAGAGGCCAACAAGACAGGAATGTGGTCAAATATTACCGCCGAGATGTTAGGTTGGGTTAGGTTAGGTTCTATTACGTTATTGATGTATATGAAGTTCAAACGGAGACGTAGAACCCAAAACGCCAGGAATGATGTCAAATATTACCGCCGAGATGTTAGGTTGGGTTATGTTAGGTTACATTACATTATTGATGTATATAAATGTCCCACGGAGACGTAGAGGCCAACAAGACAGGAATGTGGTCAAATATTACCGCCGAAATGTTAGATTGGGTTAGGCTAGGTTATATTACTTTATTGAATTATATAAAGGTCCTACGAAGACGTAGAGGCC
This sequence comes from Xylocopa violacea, assembly GCA_963969225.1. Classification (NCBI taxonomy): domain Eukaryota; kingdom Metazoa; phylum Arthropoda; class Insecta; order Hymenoptera; family Apidae; genus Xylocopa; species Xylocopa violacea. The sequence continues at coordinate 44,429 of CAXAJV010000463.1, read as the reverse complement.
AACAAGCCAGGAATGTGGTCAAATATTACCGCCGAGATGTTAGATTGGGTTAGGCTAGCTTATATTATGTTATTCATGTATATAAAGGTCCCACGGAGACGCGGAGGCCAACAAGCCAGGAATGTGGTCAAATATTACCGCCGAGATGATATGTTAGGTTAGGTTAGGTTATATTACGTTATTGAAGTATATAAAGGTTCTACGGAGACGCAGAGGCCAACAAGCCAGGAATGTGGTCAAATATTGCCGCCGAGATGTTAGATTGGGCTAGGCTAGCTTACATTATGTTATTTGTGTATATAAAGGTCCCACGGATACGTAGAGACCAACTCGCCAGGAATGTGGTCAAATATTACCGCCGAGATGATAGGTTGGGTTAGGTTAGGTTATATAAAGTTATTGATGTATATGAAGGTCAAACGGGGACGTAGAGGCCAACTCGCCAGGAATGTTGTCGAATATTACCGCCGAGATGTTAGGTTGCGATAGGTTAGGTTATATTACGTTATTGATGTATAGAAAGGTCCCACGGAGACGTAAAGGCCAACTCGCCAGGAATGTTGTCAAATATTACCGCCGACATGTTAGGTTGGGTTAGGTTAGGTTATATTACGTTATTGATGTATATAAATGTCCCACGGAGACGTAGAGGCCAACTCGGCAGGTATGTTGTCAAATATTACCGCCGAGATGTTAGGTTGGGTTAGGTTAGGTTATATTACGTGATTGATGTATATAAAAGTCCCGCGGAGACGGAGAAGCCAACTCGCCAGGAATGATGTCAAACATTATCGCCGAGATGTTAGGATGGGTTAGGTTAGGTTATATTATGTTATTGATGTATATGAAGGTCTCACGGAGACGTAGAGGCCAACTCGCCAGGTATGTTGTCAAATAGTACCGCCGAGATGTTAGTTTGGGTTAGGTTAAGTTATATTACGTTATAGATGTATATAAAGGTCCCACGGAGATGTAGAGGCCAACAAGACAGGATAGTGGTCAAATATTACCGCCGAGATGTTAGGTTGGGTTAGGTTAGGTTATATTATGTTATTTATGTTTATAAAGGTCCCACGGAGACGTAGAGGCCAACTCGCCAGATATGTTTCAAATATTACCGCCGAGATGTTAGTTTGGGTTAGGTTAGGTTATATTAAGTTATTGATGTATATGAAGGTTAAACGGAGACGGAGAGGCCAACTCGCCAGGAATGTTGTCAAATATTACCGCCGAGATGTTAGATTGCGTTAGGTTAGGTTATATTACGTTATTGATGTATATGAAGGTCAAACGGAGACGTAGAGGCAACTCGCCAGGAATGATGTCAAATATTACCGCCGAGATGATAGGTTGGGTTAGGCTAGGTTATATTACGTTATTGAATTATATAAAGGTCCTACGGAGACGTAGAGGCCAACAAGCTAGGAATGTGGTCAATTATTACCGCCGAGATGTTAGATTGGGTTAGGCTAGCTTATATTATGTTATTGATGTATATAAAGGTCCCACGGAGACGTAGAGGCCAACAAGCCAGGAATGTGGTCAAATATTACCGCCGAGATGTTAGATTGGGTTAGGCTAGCTTATATTATGTTATTGATGTATATGAAGGTCCCACGGAGACGTAGAGGCCAACTCGCCAGGTATGTTGTCAAATATTACCGCCGAGATGTTAGTTTGGGTTAGGTTAGGTTATGTTACGTTATTGATGTATATAAAGTTCCCACGGAGACGTAGAGGCCAACAAGCCAGGAATGTGGTCAAATATTACCGCCGAGATGTTAGCTTGGGTTAGGTTAGGTTATATTACGTTATTGATGTATATAATGGGTGCACGGAAACGGAGAAGCCAACTCGCCAGGAATGTTGTCAAATATTACCGCCGAGAAGATAGGTTGGGTTAGGTTATGTTATATTACGTTATTGATGTATATAAAGATCTCACGGAGACGTAGAGGCAAACTCGCCAGGTATGTTGTCAAATATTACCGCCGAGATGTTAGATTGGGTTAGGCTAGCTTATATTATGTTATTGATGTATATGAAGGTCCCACGGAGACGTAGAGGCCAACTCGCCAGGTATGTTGTCAAATATTACCGTCGTGGTGATAGGTTGGGTAAGGATAGGTTATATTACGTTATTGATGTATATAAAGGTTCCACGTAGAGGTAGAGGCCAACAAGCCAGGAATGTGGACAAATATTACCGCCGAGATGTTAGTTTGGGTTAGGTTAGGTTATGTTACGTTATTGATGTATATAAAGGTCCCACGGAGACGTAGAGGCCAAATCGCCCGGAATGTTGTCAAATATTACCGTCGAGGTGATAGGTTGGGTAAGGATAGGTTATATTACGTTATTGATGTATATAAAGGTCCCACGTAGAGGTAGAGGCCAACAAGCCAGGAATGTGGACAAATATTACCGCCGAGATGTTAGTTTGGGTTAGGTTAGGTTATGTTACGTTATTGATGTATATAAAGGTCCCACGGAGACGTAGAGGCCAACAAGCCAGGAATGTGGTCAAATATTACCGCCGAGATGTTAGCTTGGGTTAGGTTAGGTTATATTACGTTATTGATGTATATAATGGGTCCACGGAAACGGAGAAGCCAACTCGCCAGGAATGTTGTCAAATATTACCGCCGAGAAGATAGGTTGGGTTAGGTTATGTTATATTACGTTATTGATGTATATAAAGATCTCACGGAGACGTAGAGGCAAACTCGCCAGGTATGTTGTCAAATATTACCGCCGAGATGTTAGATTGGGTTAGGCTAGCTTATATTATGTTATTGATGTATATGAAGGTCCCACGGAGACGTAGAGGCCAACTCGCCAGATATGTTGTCAAATAGTACCGCCGAGATGTTAGGTTGGGTTAGGTTAGGTTATATTACGTTATTGATGTATATGAAGGTCAAACGGAGACGTAGAGGCCAACACGCCAGGAATGATGTCAAATATTACCGCCGAGACGTTAGGTTGGGTTATGTTAGGTTATATTACGTTATTGATGTATATAAAGGTCCCACGGAGACGAAGAGGCCAACAAGCCAGGAATGTGGTCAAATATTACCGCCGAGATGTTAGATTGGGTTAGGTTAGGTTATATTACGTTATTGAATTATATAAAGGTCCTACGGAGACGTAGAGGCCAACAAGCCAGGAATGTGGTCAAATATTACCGCCGAGATGTTAGATTGGGTTAGGCTAGCTTATATTATGTTATTTATGTATATAAAGGTCCCACGGAGACGCAGAGGCCAACAAGCCAGGAATGTGGTCAAATATTACCGCCGAGATGTTAGATTGGGCTAGGCTAGCTTACATTATGTTATTTGTGTATATAAAGGTCCCACGGATACGTAGAGGCCAACTCGCCAGGAATGTGGTCAAATATTACCGCCGAGATGTTAGATTGGGTTAGGCTGGCTTATATTATGCTATTTATGTATATAAAGGTCCCACGGAGACGTGGAGGCCAACAAGCCAGGAATGTGGTCAAATATTACCGCCGAGAAGATAGGTTGGGTTAGGTTATGTTATATTACGTTATTGATGTATATAAAGATCTCACGGAGACGTAGAGGCAAACTCGCCAGGTATGTTGTCAAATATTACCGCCGAGATGTTAGATTGGGTTAGGCTAGCTTATATTATGTTATTGATGTATATGAAGGTCCCACGGAGACGTAGAGGCCAACTCGCCAGGTATGTTGTCAAATATTACCGCCGAGATGTTAGTTTGGGTTAGGTTAGGTTATGTTACGTTATTGATGTATATAAAGGTCCCACGGAGACGTAGAGGCCAAATCGCCCGGAATGTTGTCAAATATTACCGCCGAGATGTTAGGTTGCGATAGGTTAGGTTATATTACGTTATTGATGTATAGAAAGGTCCCACGGAGACGTAAAGGCCAACTCGCCAGGAATGTTGTCAAATATTACCGCCGAGATGATAGGTTGGGTTAGGTTACGTTATATTACGTTATTGATGTATATGAAGGTCAAACGGAGACGTAGAGGCCAACTCGGCAGGTATGTTGTCAAATATTACCGCCGAGATGTTAGGTTGGGTTAGGTTAGGTTATATTACGTTATTGATGTATATAAAGGTCCCACGGAGACGTAGAGGCCAACAAGCCAGGAATGTGGTCAAATATTACCGCCGAGATGTTAGCTTGGGTTAGGTTAGGTTATATTACGTTATTGATGTATATAATGGGTCCACGGAAACGGAGAAGCCAACTCGCCAGGAATGTTGTCAAATATTACCGCCGAGAAGATAGGTTGGGTTAGGTTATGTTATATTACGTTATTGATGTATATAAAGATCTCACGGAGACGTAGAGGCAAACTCGCCAGGTATGTTGTCAAATATTACCGCCGAGATGTTAGGTTGGGTTATGTTAGGTTACATTACATTATTGATGTATATAAATGTCCCACGGAGACGTAGAGGCCAACAAGACAGGAATGTGGTCAAATATTACCGCCGAGATGTTAGGTTGGGTTAGGTTAGGTTCTATTACGTTATTGATGTATATGAAGTTCAAACGGAGACGTAGAAGCCAAAACGCCAGGAATGATGTCAAATATTACCGCCGAGATGTTAGGTTGGGTTATGTTAGGTTACATTACATTATTGATGTATATAAATGTCCCACGGAGACGTAGAGGCCAACAAGACAGGAATGTGGTCAAATATTACCGCCGAAATGTTAGATTGGGTTAGGCTAGGTTATATTACTTTATTGAATTATATAAAGGTCCTACGAAGACGTAGAGGCCAACAAGCCAGGAATGTGGTCAAATATTACCGCCGAGATGTTAGATTGGGTTAGGCTAGCTTATATTATGTTATTCATGTATATAAAGGTCCCACGGAGACGCGGAGGCCAACAAGCCAGGAATGTGGTCAAATATTACCGCCGAGATGATATGTTAGGTTAGGTTAGGTTATATTACGTTATTGAAGTATATAAAGGTTCTACGGAGACGCAGAGGCCAACAAGCCAGGAATGTGGTCAAATATTGCCGCCGAGATGTTAGATTGGGCTAGGCTAGCTTACATTATGTTATTTGTGTATATAAAGGTCCCACGGATACGTAGAGGCCAACTCGCCAGGAATGTGGTCAAATATTACCGCCGAGATGATAGGTTGGGTTAGGTTACGTTATATTACGTTATTGATGTATATGAAGGTCAAACGGAGACGTAGAGGCCAACTCGGCAGGTATGTTGTCAAATATTACCGCCGAGATGTTAGGTTGGGTTAGGTTAGGTTATATTACGTTATTGATGTATGTAAATGTCCCACGGAGACGTAGAGGCCAACTCGGCAGGTATGTTGTCAAATATTACCGCCGAGATGTTAGGTTGGGTTAGGTTAGGTTATATTACGTGATTGATGTATATAAAAGTCCCACGGAGACGGAGAAGCCAACTCGCCAGGAATGATGTCAAATATTACCGCCGAGATGTTAGCTTGGGTTAGGTTAGGTTATATTACGTTATTGATGTATATAATGGGTCCACGGAAACGGAGAAGCCAACTCGCCAGGAATGTTGTCAAATATTACCGCCGAGAAGATAGGTTGGGTTAGGTTATGTTATATTACGTTATTGATGTATATAAAGATCTCACGGAGACGTAGAGGCAAACTCCACAGGTATGTTGTCAAATATTACCGCCGAGATGTTAGATTGGGTTAGGCTAGCTTATATTATGTTATTGATGTATATGAAGGTCCCACGGAGACGTAGAGGCCAACTCGCCACGTATGTTGTCAAATAGTACCGCCGAGATGTTAGGTTGGGTTAGGTTAGGTTATATTACGTTATTGATGTATATAAATGTCCCACGGAGACGTAGAGGCCAACTCGGCAGGTATGTTGTCAAATATTACCGCCGAGATGTTAGGTTGGGTTAGGTTAGGTTCTATTACGTTATTGATGTATATGAAGTTCAAACGGAGACGTAGAAGCCAAAGCGCCAGGAATGATGTCAAATATTATCGCCGAGATGTTAGGTTGTGTTATGTTAGGTTACATTACATTATTGATGTATATAAATGTCCCACGGAGACGTAGAGGCCAACAAGACAGGAATGTGGTCAAATATTACCGCCGAAATGTTAGATTGGGTTAGGCTAGGTTATATTACTTTATTGAATTATATAAAGGTCCTACGAAGACGTAGAGGCCAACAAGCCAGGAATGTGGTCAAATATTACCGCCGAGATGTTAGATTGGGTTAGGCTAGCTTATATTATGTTATTTATGTATATAAAGGTCCCACGGAGACGTGGAGGCCAACAAGCCAGGAATGTGGTCAAATATTACCGCCGAGATGATAGGTTAGGTTAGGTTAGGTTATATTACGTTATTGAAGTATATAAAGGTTCTACGGAGACGCAGAGGCCAACAAGCCAGGAATGTGGTCAAATATTACCGCCGAGATGTTAGATTGGGCTAGGCTAGCTTACATTATGTTATTTGTGTATATAAAGGTCCCACGGATACGTAGAGGCCAACTCGCCAGGAATGTGGTCAAATATTACCGCCGAGATGATAGGTTGGGTAAGGTTAGGTTATATTACGTTATTGATGTATATGAAGGTCAAACGGAGACGTAGAGGCCAACTCGCCAGGAATGATGTCAAATATTACCGCCGAGATGATAGGTTGTGTTAGGTTAGGTTATATTACGACATTGATGTATATGAAGGTCAAATGGAGACGTAGAGGCCAACACGCCAGGAATGATGTCAAATATTACCGCCGAGATGTTAGGTTGGGTTATGTTAGGTTATAATACGTTATTGATGTATATAAAGGTCCCACGGAGACGTAGAGGCCAAATCGCCCGGAATGTTGTCAAATATTACCGCCGAGGTGATAGGTTGGGTTAGGTTAGGTTATATAAAGTTATTGATGTATATGAAGGTCAAACGGGGACGTAGAGGCCAACTCGCCAGGAATGTTGTCGAATATTACCGCCGAGATGTTAGGTTGCGATAGGTTAGGTTATATTACGTTATTGATGTATAGAAAGGTCCCACGGAGACGTAAAGGCCAACTCGCCAGGAATGTTGTCAAATATTACCGCCGAGATGATAGGTTGGGTTAGGTTACGTTATATTACGTTATTGATGTATATGAAGGTCAAACGGAGACGTAGAGGCCAACTCGGCAGGTATGTTGTCAAATATTACCGCCGACATGTTAGGTTGGGTTAGGTTAGGTTATATTACGTTATTGATGTATATAAATGTCCCACGGAGACGTAGAGGCCAACTCGGCAGGTATGTTGTCAAATATTACCGCCGAGATGTTAGGTTGGGTTAGGTTAGGTTATATTACGTGATTGATGTATATAAAAGTCCCACGGAGACGGAGAAGCCAACTCGCCAGGAATGATGTCAAACATTATCGCCGAGATGTTAGGATGGGTTAGGTTAGGTTATATTATGTTATTGATGTATATGAAGGTCCCACGGAGACGTAGAGGCCAACTCGCCAGGTATGTTGTCAAATAGTACCGCCGAGATGTTAGTTTGGGTTAGGTTAAGTTATATTACGTTATAGATGTATATAAAGGTCCCACGGAGATGTAGAGGCCAACAAGACAGGATAGTGGTCAAATATTACCGCCGAGATGTTAGGTTGGGTTAGGTTAGGTTATATTATGTTATTTATGTTTATAAAGGTCCCACGGAGACGTAGAGGCCAACTCGCCAGATATGTTTCAAATATTACCGCCGAGATGTTAGTTTGGGTTAGGTTAGGTTATATTAAGTTATTGATGTATATGAAGGTTAAACGGAGACGTAGAGGCCAACTCGCCAGGAATGTTGTCAAATATTACCGCCGAGATGTTAGTTTGCGTTAGGTTAGGTTATATTACGTTATTGATGTATATGAAGGTCAAACGGAGACGTAGAGGCAACTCGCCAGGAATGATGTCAAATATTACGGCCGAGATGATAGGTTGGGTTAGGCTAGGTTATATTACGTTATTGAATTATATAAAGGTCCTACGGAGACGTAGAGGCCAACAAGCTAGGAATGTGGTCAATTATTACCGCCGAGATGTTAGATTGGGTTAGGCTAGCTTATATTATGTTATTGATGTATATAAAGGTCCCACGGAGACGTAGAGGCCAACAAGCCAGGAATGTGGTCAAATATTACCGCCGAGATGTTAGCTTGGGTTAGGTTAGGTTATATTACGTTATTGATGTATATAAAGGTCCCACGTAGAGGTAGAGGCCAACAAGCCAGGAATGTGGACAAATATTACCGCCGAGATGTTAGTTTGGGTTAGGTTAGGTTATGTTACGTTATTGATGTATATAAAGGTCCCACGGAGACGTAGAGGCCAACAAGCCAGGAATGTGGTCAAATATTACCGCCGAGATGTTAGCTTGGGTTAGGTTAGGTTATATTACGTTATTGATGTATATAATGGGTCCACGGAAACGGAGAAGCCAACTCGCCAGGAATGTTGTCAAATATTACCGCCGAGAAGATAGGTTGGGTTAGGTTATGTTATATTACGTTATTGATGTATATAAAGATCTCACGGAGACGTAGAGGCAAACTCGCCAGGTATGTTGTCAAATATTACCGCCGAGATGTTAGGTTGGGTTATGTTAGGTTACATTACATTATTGATGTATATAAATGTCCCACGGAGACGTAGAGGCCAACAAGACAGGAATGTGGTCAAATATTACCGCCGAGATGTTAGGTTGGGTTAGGTTAGGTTCTATTACGTTATTGATGTATATGAAGTTCAAACGGAGACGTAGAAGCCAAAACGCCAGGAATGATGTCAAATATTACCGCCGAGATGTTAGGTTGGGTTATGTTAGGTTACATTACATTATTGATGTATATAAATGTCCCACGGAGACGTAGAGGCCAACAAGACAGGAATGTGGTCAAATATTACCGCCGAAATGTTAGATTGGGTTAGGCTAGGTTATATTACTTTATTGAATTATATAAAGGTCCTACGAAGACGTAGAGGCCAACAAGCCAGGAATGTGGTCAAATATTACCGCCGAGATGTTAGATTGGGTTAGGCTAGCTTATATTATGTTATTCATGTATATAAAGGTCCCACGGAGACGCGGAGGCCAACAAGCCAGGAATGTGGTCAAATATTACCGCCGAGATGATATGTTAGGTTAGGTTAGGTTATATTACGTTATTGAAGTATATAAAGGTTCTACGGAGACGCAGAGGCCAACAAGCCAGGAATGTGGTCAAATATTGCCGCCGAGATGTTAGATTGGGCTAGGCTAGCTTACATTATGTTATTTGTGTATATAAAGGTCCCACGGATACGTAGAGGCCAACTCGCCAGGAATGTGGTCAAATATTACCGCCGAGATGATAGGTTGGGTTAGGTTAGGTTATATAAAGTTATTGATGTATATGAAGGTCAAACGGGGACGTAGAGGCCAACTCGCCAGGAATGTTGTCGAATATTACCGCCGAGATGTTAGGTTGCGATAGGTTAGGTTATATTACGTTATTGATGTATAGAAAGGTCCCACGGAGACGTAAAGGCCAACTCGCCAGGAATGTTGTCAAATATTACCGCCGAGATGATAGGTTGGGTTAGGTTACGTTATATTACGTTATTGATGTATATGAAGGTCAAACGGAGACGTAGAGGCCAACTCGGCAGGTATGTTGTCAAATATTACCGCCGAGATGTTAGGTTGGGTTAGGTTAGGTTATATTACGTTATTGATGTATGTAAATGTCCCACGGAGACGTAGAGGCCAACTCGGCAGGTATGTTGTCAAATATTACCGCCGAGATGTTAGGTTGGGTTAGGTTAGGTTATATTACGTGATTGATGTATATAAAAGTCCCACGGAGACGGAGAAGCCAACTCGCCAGGAATGATGTCAAATATTACCGCCGAGATGTTAGCTTGGGTTAGGTTAGGTTATATTACGTTATTGATGTATATAATGGGTCCACGGAAACGGAGAAGCCAACTCGCCAGGAATGTTGTCAAATATTACCGCCGAGAAGATAGGTTGGGTTAGGTTATGTTATATTACGTTATTGATGTATATAAAGATCTCACGGAGACGTAGAGGCAAACTCGCCAGGTATGTTGTCAAATATTACCGCCGAGATGTTAGATTGGGTTAGGCTAGCTTATATTATGTTATTGATGTATATGAAGGTCCCACGGAGACGTAGAGGCCAACTCGCCAGATATGTTGTCAAATAGTACCGCCGAGATGTTAGGTTGGGTTAGGTTAGGTTATATTACGTTATTGATGTATATGAAGGTCAAACGGAGACGTAGAGGCCAACACGCCAGGAATGATGTCAAATATTACCGCCGAGACGTTAGGTTGGGTTATGTTAGGTTATATTACGTTATTGATGTATATAAAGGTCCCACGGAGACGAAGAGGCCAACAAGCCAGGAATGTGGTCAAATATTACCGCCGAGATGTTAGATTGGGTTAGGTTAGGTTATATTACGTTATTGAATTATATAAAGGTCCTACGGAGACGTAGAGGCCAACAAGCCAGGAATGTGGTCAAATATTACCGCCGAGATGTTAGATTGGGTTAGGCTAGCTTATATTATGTTATTTATGTATATAAAGGTCCCACGGAGACGCAGAGGCCAACAAGCCAGGAATGTGGTCAAATATTACCGCCGAGATGTTAGATTGGGCTAGGCTAGCTTACATTATGTTATTTGTGTATATAAAGGTCCCACGGATACGTAGAGGCCAACTCGCCAGGAATGTGGTCAAATATTACCGCCGAGATGTTAGATTGGGTTAGGCTGGCTTATATTATGCTATTTATGTATATAAAGGTCCCACGGAGACGTGGAGGCCAACAAGCCAGGAATGTGGTCAAATATTACCGCCGAGAAGATAGGTTGGGTTAGGTTATGTTATATTACGTTATTGATGTATATAAAGATCTCACGGAGACGTAGAGGCAAACTCGCCAGGTATGTTGTCAAATATTACCGCCGAGATGTTAGATTGGGTTAGGCTAGCTTATATTATGTTATTGATGTATATGAAGGTCCCACGGAGACGTAGAGGCCAACTCGCCAGGTATGTTGTCAAATATTACCGCCGAGATGTTAGTTTGGGTTAGGTTAGGTTATGTTACGTTATTGATGTATATAAAGGTCCCACGGAGACGTAGAGGCCAAATCGCCCGGAATGTTGTCAAATATTACCGTCGAGGTGATAGGTTGGGTAAGGATAGGTTATATTACGTTATTGATGTATATAAAGGTCCCACGTAGAGGTAGAGGCCAACAAGCCAGGAATGTGGACAAATATTACCGCCGAGATGTTAGTTTGGGTTAGGTTAGGTTATGTTACGTTATTGATGTATATAAAGGTCCCACGGAGACGTAGAGGCCAACAAGCCAGGAATGTGGTCAAATATTACCGCCGAGATGTTAGCTTGGGTTAGGTTAGGTTATATTACGTTATTGATGTATATAATGGGTCCACGGAAACGGAGAAGCCAACTCGCCAGGAATGTTGTCAAATATTACCGCCGAGAAGATAGGTTGGGTTAGGTTATGTTATATTACGTTATTGATGTATATAAAGATCTCACGGAGACGTAGAGGCAAACTCGCCAGGTATGTTGTCAAATATTACCGCCGAGATGTTAGGTTGGGTTATGTTAGGTTACATTACATTATTGATGTATATAAATGTCCCACGGAGACGTAGAGGCCAACAAGACAGGAATGTGGTCAAATATTACCGCCGAGATGTTAGGTTGGGTTAGGTTAGGTTCTATTACGTTATTGATGTATATGAAGTTCAAACGGAGACGTAGAAGCCAAAACGCCAGGAATGATGTCAAATATTACCGCCGAGATGTTAGGTTGGGTTATGTTAGGTTACATTACATTATTGATGTATATAAATGTCCCACGGAGACGTAGAGGCCAACAAGACAGGAATGTGGTCAAATATTACCGCCGAAATGTTAGATTGGGTTAGGCTAGGTTATATTACTTTATTGAATTATATAAAGGTCCTACGAAGACGTAGAGGCCAACAAGCCAGGAATGTGGTCAAATATTACCGCCGAGATGTTAGATTGGGTTAGGCTAGCTTATATTATGTTATTCATGTATATAAAGGTCCCACGGAGACGCGGAGGCCAACAAGCCAGGAATGTGGTCAAATATTACCGCCGAGATGATATGTTAGGTTAGGTTAGGTTATATTACGTTATTGAAGTATATAAAGGTTCTACGGAGACGCAGAGGCCAACAAGCCAGGAATGTGGTCAAATATTGCCGCCGAGATGTTAGATTGGGCTAGGCTAGCTTACATTATGTTATTTGTGTATATAAAGGTCCCACGGATACGTAGAGGCCAACTCGCCAGGAATGTGGTCAAATATTACCGCCGAGATGATAGGTTGGGTTAGGTTAGGTTATATAAAGTTATTGATGTATATGAAGGTCAAACGGGGACGTAGAGGCCAACTCGCCAGGAATGTTGTCGAATATTACCGCCGAGATGTTAGGTTGCGATAGGTTAGGTTATATTACGTTATTGATGTATAGAAAGGTCCCACGGAGACGTAAAGGCCAACTCGCCAGGAATGTTGTCAAATATTACCGCCGAGATGATAGGTTGGGTTAGGTTACGTTATATTACGTTATTGATGTATATGAAGGTCAAACGGAGACGTAGAGGCCAACTCGGCAGGTATGTTGTCAAATATTACCGCCGAGATGTTAGGTTGGGTTAGGTTAGGTTATATTACGTTATTGATGTATGTAAATGTCCCACGGAGACGTAGAGGCCAACTCGGCAGGTATGTTGTCAAATATTACCGCCGAGATGTTAGGTTGGGTTAGGTTAGGTTATATTACGTGATTGATGTATATAAAAGTCCCACGGAGACGGAGAAGCCAACTCGCCAGGAATGATGTCAAATATTACCGCCGAGATGTTAGCTTGGGTTAGGTTAGGTTATATTACGTTATTGATGTATATAATGGGTCCACGGAAACGGAGAAGCCAACTCGCCAGGAATGTTGTCAAATATTACCGCCGAGAAGATAGGTTGGGTTAGGTTATGTTATATTACGTTATTGATGTATATAAAGATCTCACGGAGACGTAGAGGCAAACTCCACAGGTATGTTGTCAAATATTACCGCCGAGATGTTAGATTGGGTTAGGCTAGCTTATATTATGTTATTGATGTATATGAAGGTCCCACGGAGACGTAGAGGCCAACTCGCCACGTATGTTGTCAAATAGTACCGCCGAGATGTTAGGTTGGGTTAGGTTAGGTTATATTACGTTATTGATGTATATAAATGTCCCACGGAGACGTAGAGGCCAACTCGGCAGGTATGTTGTCAAATATTACCGCCGAGATGTTAGGTTGGGTTAGGTTAGGTTCTATTACGTTATTGATGTATATGAAGTTCAAACGGAGACGTAGAAGCCAAAGCGCCAGGAATGATGTCAAATATTACCGCCGAGATGTTAGGTTGTGTTATGTTAGGTTACATTACATTATTGATGTATATAAATGTCCCACGGAGACGTAGAGGCCAACAAGACAGGAATGTGGTCAAATATTACCGCCGAAATGTTAGATTGGGTTAGGCTAGGTTATATTACTTTATTGAATTATATAAAGGTCCTACGAAGACGTAGAGGCCAACAAGCCAGGAATGTGGTCAAATATTACCGCCGAGATGTTAGATTGGGTTAGGCTAGCTTATATTATGTTATTTATGTATATAAAGGTCCCACGGAGACGTGGAGGCCAACAAGCCAGGAATGTGGTCAAATATTACCGCCGAGATGATAGGTTAGGTTAGGTTAGGTTATATTACGTTATTGAAGTATATAAAGGTTCTACGGAGACGCAGAGGCCAACAAGCCAGGAATGTGGTCAAATATTACCGCCGAGATGTTAGATTGGGCTAGGCTAGCTTACATTATGTTATTTGTGTATATAAAGGTCCCACGGATACGTAGAGGCCAACTCGCCAGGAATGTGGTCAAATATTACCGCCGAGATGATAGGTTGGGTAAGGTTAGGTTATATTACGTTATTGATGTATATGAAGGTCAAACGGAGACGTAGAGGCCAACTCGCCAGGAATGATGTCAAATATTACCGCCGAGATGATAGGTTGTGTTAGGTTAGGTTATATTACGACATTGATGTATATGAAGGTCAAATGGAGACGTAGAGGCCAACACGCCAGGAATGATGTCAAATATTACCGCCGAGATGTTAGGTTGGGTTATGTTAGGTTATATTACGTTATTGATGTATATAAAGGTCCCACGGAGACGTAGAGGCCAAATCGCCCGGAATGTTGTCAAATATTACCGCCGAGGTGATAGGTTGGGTTAGGTTAGGTTATATAAAGTTATTGATGTATATGAAGGTCAAACGGGGACGTAGAGGCCAACTCGCCAGGAATGTTGTCGAATATTACCGCCGAGATGTTAGGTTGCGATAGGTTAGGTTATATTACGTTATTGATGTATAGAAAGGTCCCACGGAGACGTAAAGGCCAACTCGCCAGGAATGTTGTCAAATATTACCGCCGAGATGATAGGTTGGGTTAGGTTACGTTATATTACGTTATTGATGTATATGAAGGTCAAACGGAGACGTAGAGGCCAACTCGGCAGGTATGTTGTCAAATATTACCGCCGACATGTTAGGTTGGGTTAGGTTAGGTTATATTACGTTATTGATGTATATAAATGTCCCACGGAGACGTAGAGGCCAACTCGGCAGGTATGTTGTCAAATATTACCGCCGAGATGTTAGGTTGGGTTAGGTTAGGTTATATTACGTGATTGATGTATATAAAAGTCCCACGGAGACGGAGAAGCCAACTCGCCAGGAATGATGTCAAACATTATCGCCGAGATGTTAGGATGGGTTAGGTTAGGTTATATTATGTTATTGATGTATATGAAGGTCCCACGGAGACGTAGAGGCCAACTCGCCAGGTATGTTGTCAAATAGTACCGCCGAGATGTTAGTTTGGGTTAGGTTAAGTTATATTACGTTATAGATGTATATAAAGGTCCCACGGAGATGTAGAGGCCAACAAGACAGGATAGTGGTCAAATATTACCGCCGAGATGTTAGGTTGGGTTAGGTTAGGTTATATTATGTTATTTATGTTTATAAAGGTCCCACGGAGACGTAGAGGCCAACTCGCCAGATATGTTTCAAATATTACCGCCGAGATGTTAGTTTGGGTTAGGTTAGGTTATATTAAGTTATTGATGTATATGAAGGTTAAACGGAGACGTAGAGGCCAACTCGCCAGGAATGTTGTCAAATATTACCGCCGAGATGTTAGTTTGCGTTAGGTTAGGTTATATTACGTTATTGATGTATATGAAGGTCAAACGGAGACGTAGAGGCAACTCGCCAGGAATGATGTCAAATATTACGGCCGAGATGATAGGTTGGGTTAGGCTAGGTTATATTACGTTATTGAATTATATAAAGGTCCTACGGAGACGTAGAGGCCAACAAGCTAGGAATGTGGTCAATTATTACCGCCGAGATGTTAGATTGGGTTAGGCTAGCTTATATTATGTTATTGATGTATATAAAGGTCCCACGGAGACGTAGAGGCCAACAAGCCAGGAATGTGGTCAAATATTACCGCCGAGATGTTAGGTTGGGTTAGGTCAGGTTATATTACGTTATTGATGTATATAATGGGTCCACGGAAACGGAGAAGCCAACTCGCCAGGTATGTTGTCAAATATTACCGCCGAGAAGATAGGTTGGGTTAGGTTATGTTATATTACGTTATTGATGTATATAAAGATCTCACGGAGACGTAGAGGCAAACTCGCCAGGTATGTTGTCAAATATTACCGCCGAGATGTTAGATTGGGTTAGGCTAGCTTATATTATGTTATTGATGTATATGAAGGTCCCACGGAGACGTAGAGGCCAACTCGCCAGGTATGTTGTCAAATAGTACCGCCGAAATGTTAGGTTGGGTTAGGTTAGGTTATATTACGTTATTGATGTATATAAATGTCCCACGGAGACGTAGAGGCCAACTCGGCAGGTATGTTGTCAAATATTACCGCCGAGAAGATAGGTTGGGTTAGGTTATGTTATATTACGTTATTGATGTATATAAAGATCTCACGGATACGTAGAGGCAAACTCGCCAGGTATGTTGTCAAATATTACCGCCGAGATGTTAGATTGGGTAAGGATAGGTTATATTACGTTATTGATGTATATAAAGGTCCCACGTAGAGGTAGAGGCCAACAAGCCAGGAATGTGGACAAATATTACCGCCGAGATGTTAGTTTGGGTTAGGTTAGGTTATGTTACGTTATTGATGTATATAAAGTTCCCACGGAGACGTAGAGGCCAACAAGCCAGGAATGTGGTCAAATATTACCGCCGAGATGTTAGCTTGGGTTAGGTTAGGTTATATTACGTTATTGATGTATATAATGGGTGCACGGAAACGGAGAAGCCAACTCGCCAGGAATGTTGTCAAATATTACCGCCGAGAAGATAGGTTGGGTTAGGTTATGTTATATTACGTTATTGATGTATATAAAGATCTCACGGAGACGTAGAGGCAAACTCGCCAGGTATGTTGTCAAATATTACCGCCGAGATGTTAGATTGGGTTAGGCTAGCTTATATTATGTTATTGATGTATATGAAGGTCCCACGGAGACGTAGAGGCCAACTCGCCAGGTATGTTGTCAAATATTACCGTCGTGGTGATAGGTTGGGTAAGGATAGGTTATATTACGTTATTGATGTATATAAAGGTTCCACGTAGAGGTAGAGGCCAACAAGCCAGGAATGTGGACAAATATTACCGCCGAGATGTTAGTTTGGGTTAGGTTAGGTTATGTTACGTTATTGATGTATATAAAGGTCCCACGGAGACGTAGAGGCCAAATCGCCCGGAATGTTGTCAAATATTACCGTCGAGGTGATAGGTTGGGTAAGGATAGGTTATATTACGTTATTGATGTATATAAAGGTCCCACGTAGAGGTAGAGGCCAACAAGCCAGGAATGTGGACAAATATTACCGCCGAGATGTTAGTTTGGGTTAGGTTAGGTTATGTTACGTTATTGATGTATATAAAGGTCCCACGGAGACGTAGAGGCGAACAAGCCAGGAATGTGGTCAAATATTACCGCCGAGATGTTAGCTTGGGTTAGGTTAGGTTATATTACGTTATTGATGTATATAATGGGTCCACGGAAACGGAGAAGCCAACTCGCCAGGAATGTTGTCAAATATTACCGCCGAGAAGATAGGTTGGGTTAGGTTATGTTATATTACGTTATTGATGTATATAAAGATCTCACGGAGACGTAGAGGCAAACTCGCCAGGTATGTTGTCAAATATTACCGCCGAGATGTTAGATTGGGTTAGGCTAGCTTATATTATGTTATTGATGTATATGAAGGTCCCACGGAGACGTAGAGGCCAACTCGCCAGGTATGTTGTCAAATATTACCGCCGAGATGTTAGGTTGGGTTATGTTAGGTTACATTACATTATTGATGTATATAAATGTCCCACGGAGACGTAGAGGCCAACAAGACAGGAATGTGGTCAAATATTACCGCCGAGATGTTAGGTTGGGTTAGGTTAGGTTCTATTACGTTATTGATGTATATGAAGTTCAAACGGAGACGTAGAAGCCAAAACGCCAGGAATGATGTCAAATATTACCGCCGAGATGTTAGGTTGGGTTATGTTAGGTTACATTACGTTATTGATGTATATAAATGTCCCACGGAGACGTAGAGGCCAACTCGGCAGGTATGTTGTCAAATATTACCGCCGAGATGTTAGGTTGGGTTAGGTTAGGTTCTATTACGTTATTGATGTATATGAAGTTCAAACGGAGACGTAGAAGCCAAAACGCCAGGAATGATGTCAAATATTACCGCCGAGATGTTAGGTTGGGTTATGTTAGGTTACATTACATTATTGATGTATATAAATGTCCCACGGAGACGTAGAGGCCAACAAGACAGGAATGTGGTCAAATATTACCGCCGAAATGTTAGATTGGGTTAGGCTAGGTTATATTACTTTATTGAATTATATAAAGGTCCTACGAAGACGTAGAGGCCAACAAGCCAGGAATGTGGTCAAATATTACCGCCGAGATGTTAGATTGGGTTAGGCTAGCTTATATTATGTTATTCATGTAT
Organism: Xylocopa violacea; assembly: GCA_963969225.1. NCBI lineage: Eukaryota > Metazoa > Arthropoda > Insecta > Hymenoptera > Apidae > Xylocopa > Xylocopa violacea. The sequence continues at coordinate 26,151 of CAXAJV010000463.1, read as the reverse complement.
ATAAAGGTCCCACGGAGACGCGGAGGCCAACAAGCCAGGAATGTGGTCAAATATTACCGCCGAGATGATATGTTAGGTTAGGTTAGGTTATATTACGTTATTGAAGTATATAAAGGTTCTACGGAGACGCAGAGGCCAACAAGCCAGGAATGTGGTCAAATATTGCCGCCGAGATGTTAGATTGGGCTAGGCTAGCTTACATTATGTTATTTGTGTATATAAAGGTCCCACGGATACGTAGAGGCCAACTCGCCAGGAATGTGGTCAAATATTACCGCCGAGATGATAGGTTGGGTTAGGTTAGGTTATATAAAGTTATTGATGTATATGAAGGTCAAACGGGGACGTAGAGGCCAACTCGCCAGGAATGTTGTCGAATATTACCGCCGAGATGTTAGGTTGCGATAGGTTAGGTTATATTACGTTATTGATGTATAGAAAGGTCCCACGGAGACGTAAAGGCCAACTCGCCAGGAATGTTGTCAAATATTACCGCCGAGATGATAGGTTGGGTTAGGTTACGTTATATTACGTTATTGATGTATATGAAGGTCAAACGGAGACGTAGAGGCCAACTCGGCAGGTATGTTGTCAAATATTACCGCCGAGATGTTAGGTTGGGTTAGGTTAGGTTATATTACGTTATTGATGTATGTAAATGTCCCACGGAGACGTAGAGGCCAACTCGGCAGGTATGTTGTCAAATATTACCGCCGAGATGTTAGGTTGGGTTAGGTTAGGTTATATTACGTGATTGATGTATATAAAAGTCCCACGGAGACGGAGAAGCCAACTCGCCAGGAATGATGTCAAATATTACCGCCGAGATGTTAGCTTGGGTTAGGTTAGGTTATATTACGTTATTGATGTATATAATGGGTCCACGGAAACGGAGAAGCCAACTCGCCAGGAATGTTGTCAAATATTACCGCCGAGAAGATAGGTTGGGTTAGGTTATGTTATATTACGTTATTGATGTATATAAAGATCTCACGGAGACGTAGAGGCAAACTCCACAGGTATGTTGTCAAATATTACCGCCGAGATGTTAGATTGGGTTAGGCTAGCTTATATTATGTTATTGATGTATATGAAGGTCCCACGGAGACGTAGAGGCCAACTCGCCACGTATGTTGTCAAATAGTACCGCCGAGATGTGAGGTTGGGTTAGGTTAGGTTATATTACGTTATTGATGTATATAAATGTCCCACGGAGACGTAGAGGCCAACTCGGCAGGTATGTTGTCAAATATTACCGCCGAGATGTTAGGTTGGGTTAGGTTAGGTTCTATTACGTTATTGATGTATATGAAGTTCAAACGGAGACGTAGAAGCCAAAGCGCCAGGAATGATGTCAAATATTACCGCCGAGATGTTAGGTTGTGTTATGTTAGGTTACATTACATTATTGATGTATATAAATGTCCCACGGAGACGTAGAGGCCAACAAGACAGGAATGTGGTCAAATATTACCGCCGAAATGTTAGATTGGGTTAGGCTAGGTTATATTACTTTATTGAATTATATAAAGGTCCTACGAAGACGTAGAGGCCAACAAGCCAGGAATGTGGTCAAATATTACCGCCGAGATGTTAGATTGGGTTAGGCTAGCTTATATTATGTTATTTATGTATATAAAGGTCCCACGGAGACGTGGAGGCCAACAAGCCAGGAATGTGGTCAAATATTACCGCCGAGATGATAGGTTAGGTTAGGTTAGGTTATATTACGTTATTGAAGTATATAAAGGTTCTACGGAGACGCAGAGGCCAACAAGCCAGGAATGTGGTCAAATATTACCGCCGAGATGTTAGATTGGGCTAGGCTAGCTTACATTATGTTATTTGTGTATATAAAGGTCCCACGGATACGTAGAGGCCAACTCGCCAGGAATGTGGTCAAATATTACCGCCGAGATGTTAGATTGGGTTAGGCTGGCTTATATTATGCTATTTATGTATATAAAGGTCCCACGGAGACGTGGAGGCCAACAAGCCAGGAATGTGGTCAAATATTACCGCCGAGAAGATAGGTTGGGTTAGGTTATGTTATATTACGTTATTGATGTATATAAAGGTTCCACGTAGAGGTAGAGGCCAACAAGCCAGGAATGTGGACAAATATTACCGCCGAGATGTTAGTTTGGGTTAGGTTAGGTTATGTTACGTTATTGATGTATATAAAGGTCCCACGGAGACGTAGAGGCCAAATCGCCCGGAATGTTGTCAAATATTACCGTCGAGGTGATAGGTTGGGTAAGGATAGGTTATATTACGTTATTGATGTATATAAAGGTCCCACGTAGAGGTAGAGGCCAACAAGCCAGGAATGTGGACAAATATTACCGCCGAGATGTTAGTTTGGGTTAGGTTAGGTTATGTTACGTTATTGATGTATATAAAGGTCCCACGGAGACGTAGAGGCCAGCAAGCCAGGAATGTGGTCAAATATTACCGCCGAGATGTTAGCTTGGGTTAGGTTAGGTTATATTACGTTATTGATGTATATAAAGGTCCCACGGAGACGAAGAGGCCAACAAGCCAGGAATGTGGTAAAATATTACCGCCGAGATGTTAGATTGGGTTAGGTTAGGTTATATTACGTTATTGAATTATATAAAGGTCCTACGGAGACGTAGAGGCCAACAAGCCAGGAATGTGGTCAAATATTACCGCCGAGATGTTAGATTGGGTTAGGCTAGCTTATATTATGTTATTTATGTATATAAAGGTCCCACGGAGACGCAGAGGCCAACAAGCCAGGAATGTGGTCAAATATTACCGCCGAGATGTTAGATTGGGCTAGGCTAGCTTACATTATGTTATTTGTGTATATAAAGGTCCCACGGATACGTAGAGGCCAACTCGCCAGGAATGTGGTCAAATATTACCGCCGAGATGTTAGATTGGGTTAGGCTGGCTTATATTATGCTATTTATGTATATAAAGGTCCCACGGAGACGTGGAGGCCAACAAGCCAGGAATGTGGTCAAATATTACCGCCGAGAAGATAGGTTGGGTTAGGTTATGTTATATTACGTTATTGATGTATATAAAGATCTCACGGAGACGTAGAGGCAAACTCGCCAGGTATGTTGTCAAATATTACCGCCGAGATGTTAGATTGGGTTAGGCTAGCTTATATTATGTTATTGATGTATATGAAGGTCCCACGGAGACGTAGAGGCCAACTCGCCAGGTATGTTGTCAAATATTACCGCCGAGATGTTAGTTTGGGTTAGGTTAGGTTATGTTACGTTATTGATGTATATAAAGGTCCCACGGAGACGTAGAGGCCAAATCGCCCGGAATGTTGTCAAATATTACCGTCGAGGTGATAGGTTGGGTAAGGATAGGTTATATTACGTTATTGATGTATATAAAGGTCCCACGTAGAGGTAGAGGCCAACAAGCCAGGAATGTGGACAAATATTACCGCCGAGATGTTAGTTTGGGTTAGGTTAGGTTATGTTACGTTATTGATGTATATAAAGGTCCCACGGAGACGTAGAGGCCAACAAGCCAGGAATGTGGTCAAATATTACCGCCGAGATGTTAGCTTGGGTTAGGTTAGGTTATATTACGTTATTGATGTATATAATGGGTCCACGGAAACGGAGAAGCCAACTCGCCAGGAATGTTGTCAAATATTACCGCCGAGAAGATAGGTTGGGTTAGGTTATGTTATATTACGTTATTGATGTATATAAAGATCTCACGGAGACGTAGAGGCAAACTCGCCAGGTATGTTGTCAAATATTACCGCCGAGATGTTAGGTTGGGTTATGTTAGGTTACATTACATTATTGATGTATATAAATGTCCCACGGAGACGTAGAGGCCAACAAGACAGGAATGTGGTCAAATATTACCGCCGAGATGTTAGGTTGGGTTAGGTTAGGTTCTATTACGTTATTGATGTATATGAAGTTCAAACGGAGACGTAGAAGCCAAAACGCCAGGAATGATGTCAAATATTACCGCCGAGATGTTAGGTTGGGTTATGTTAGGTTACATTACATTATTGATGTATATAAATGTCCCACGGAGACGTAGAGGCCAACAAGACAGGAATGTGGTCAAATATTACCGCCGAAATGTTAGATTGGGTTAGGCTAGGTTATATTACTTTATTGAATTATATAAAGGTCCTACGAAGACGTAGAGGCCAACAAGCCAGGAATGTGGTCAAATATTACCGCCGAGATGTTAGATTGGGTTAGGCTAGCTTATATTATGTTATTCATGTATATAAAGGTCCCACGGAGACGCGGAGGCCAACAAGCCAGGAATGTGGTCAAATATTACCGCCGAGATGATATGTTAGGTTAGGTTAGGTTATATTACGTTATTGAAGTATATAAAGGTTCTACGGAGACGCAGAGGCCAACAAGCCAGGAATGTGGTCAAATATTGCCGCCGAGATGTTAGATTGGGCTAGGCTAGCTTACATTATGTTATTTGTGTATATAAAGGTCCCACGGATACGTAGAGGCCAACTCGCCAGGAATGTGGTCAAATATTACCGCCGAGATGTTAGGTTGGGTTAGGTTAGGTTATATTACGTGATTGATGTATATAAAAGTCCCACGGAGACGGAGAAGCCAACTCGCCAGGAATGATGTCAAATATTACCGCCGAGATGTTAGCTTGGGTTAGGTTAGGTTATATTACGTTATTGATGTATATAATGGGTCCACGGAAACGGAGAAGCCAACTCGCCAGGAATGTTGTCAAATATTACCGCCGAGAAGATAGGTTGGGTTAGGTTATGTTATATTACGTTATTGATGTATATAAAGATCTCACGGAGACGTAGAGGCAAACTCCACAGGTATGTTGTCAAATATTACCGCCGAGATGTTAGATTGGGTTAGGCTAGCTTATATTATGTTATTGATGTATATGAAGGTCCCACGGAGACGTAGAGGCCAACTCGCCACGTATGTTGTCAAATAGTACCGCCGAGATGTTAGGTTGGGTTAGGTTAGGTTATATTACGTTATTGATGTATATAAATGTCCCACGGAGACGTAGAGGCCAACTCGGCAGGTATGTTGTCAAATATTACCGCCGAGATGTTAGGTTGGGTTAGGTTAGGTTCTATTACGTTATTGATGTATATGAAGTTCAAACGGAGACGTAGAAGCCAAAGCGCCAGGAATGATGTCAAATATTACCGCCGAGATGTTAGGTTGTGTTATGTTAGGTTACATTACATTATTGATGTATATAAATGTCCCACGGAGACGTAGAGGCCAACAAGACAGGAATGTGGTCAAATATTACCGCCGAAATGTTAGATTGGGTTAGGCTAGGTTATATTACTTTATTGAATTATATAAAGGTCCTACGAAGACGTAGAGGCCAACAAGCCAGGAATGTGGTCAAATATTACCGCCGAGATGTTAGATTGGGTTAGGCTAGCTTATATTATGTTATTTATGTATATAAAGGTCCCACGGAGACGTGGAGGCCAACAAGCCAGGAATGTGGTCAAATATTACCGCCGAGATGATAGGTTAGGTTAGGTTAGGTTATATTACGTTATTGAAGTATATAAAGGTTCTACGGAGACGCAGAGGCCAACAAGCCAGGAATGTGGTCAAATATTACCGCCGAGATGTTAGATTGGGCTAGGCTAGCTTACATTATGTTATTTGTGTATATAAAGGTCCCACGGATACGTAGAGGCCAACTCGCCAGGAATGTGGTCAAATATTACCGCCGAGATGATAGGTTGGGTAAGGTTAGGTTATATTACGTTATTGAATTATATAAAGGTCCTACGGAGACGTAGAGGCCAACAAGCCAGGAATGTGGTCAAATATTACCGCCGAGATGTTAGATTGGGTTAGGCTAGCTTATATTATGTTATTTATGTATATAAAGGTCCCACGGAGACGCAGAGGCCAACAAGCCAGGAATGTGGTCAAATATTACCGCCGAGATGTTAGATTGGGCTAGGCTAGCTTACATTATGTTATTTGTGTATATAAAGGTCCCACGGATACGTAGAGGCCAACTCGCCAGGAATGTGGTCAAATATTACCGCCGAGATGTTAGATTGGGTTAGGCTGGCTTATATTATGCTATTTATGTATATAAAGGTCCCACGGAGACGTGGAGGCCAACAAGCCAGGAATGTGGTCAAATATTACCGCCGAGAAGATAGGTTGGGTTAGGTTATGTTATATTACGTTATTGATGTATATAAAGATCTCACGGAGACGTAGAGGCAAACTCGCCAGGTATGTTGTCAAATATTACCGCCGAGATGTTAGATTGGGTTAGGCTAGCTTATATTATGTTATTGATGTATATGAAGGTCCCACGGAGACGTAGAGGCCAACTCGCCAGGTATGTTGTCAAATATTACCGCCGAGATGTTAGTTTGGGTTAGGTTAGGTTATGTTACGTTATTGATGTATATAAAGGTCCCACGGAGACGTAGAGGCCAAATCGCCCGGAATGTTGTCAAATATTACCGTCGAGGTGATAGGTTGGGTAAGGATAGGTTATATTACGTTATTGATGTATATAAAGGTCCCACGTAGAGGTAGAGGCCAACAAGCCAGGAATGTGGACAAATATTACCGCCGAGATGTTAGTTTGGGTTAGGTTAGGTTATGTTACGTTATTGATGTATATAAAGGTCCCACGGAGACGTAGAGGCCAACAAGCCAGGAATGTGGTCAAATATTACCGCCGAGATGTTAGCTTGGGTTAGGTTAGGTTATATTACGTTATTGATGTATATAATGGGTCCACGGAAACGGAGAAGCCAACTCGCCAGGAATGTTGTCAAATATTACCGCCGAGAAGATAGGTTGGGTTAGGTTATGTTATATTACGTTATTGATGTATATAAAGATCTCACGGAGACGTAGAGGCAAACTCGCCAGGTATGTTGTCAAATATTACCGCCGAGATGTTAGGTTGGGTTATGTTAGGTTACATTACATTATTGATGTATATAAATGTCCCACGGAGACGTAGAGGCCAACAAGACAGGAATGTGGTCAAATATTACCGCCGAGATGTTAGGTTGGGTTAGGTTAGGTTCTATTACGTTATTGATGTATATGAAGTTCAAACGGAGACGTAGAAGCCAAAACGCCAGGAATGATGTCAAATATTACCGCCGAGATGTTAGGTTGGGTTATGTTAGGTTACATTACATTATTGATGTATATAAATGTCCCACGGAGACGTAGAGGCCAACAAGACAGGAATGTGGTCAAATATTACCGCCGAAATGTTAGATTGGGTTAGGCTAGGTTATATTACTTTATTGAATTATATAAAGGTCCTACGAAGACGTAGAGGCCAACAAGCCAGGAATGTGGTCAAATATTACCGCCGAGATGTTAGATTGGGTTAGGCTAGCTTATATTATGTTATTCATGTATATAAAGGTCCCACGGAGACGCGGAGGCCAACAAGCCAGGAATGTGGTCAAATATTACCGCCGAGATGATATGTTAGGTTAGGTTAGGTTATATTACGTTATTGAAGTATATAAAGGTTCTACGGAGACGCAGAGGCCAACAAGCCAGGAATGTGGTCAAATATTGCCGCCGAGATGTTAGATTGGGCTAGGCTAGCTTACATTATGTTATTTGTGTATATAAAGGTCCCACGGATACGTAGAGGCCAACTCGCCAGGAATGTGGTCAAATATTACCGCCGAGATGTTAGGTTGGGTTAGGTTAGGTTATATTACGTGATTGATGTATATAAAAGTCCCACGGAGACGGAGAAGCCAACTCGCCAGGAATGATGTCAAATATTACCGCCGAGATGTTAGCTTGGGTTAGGTTAGGTTATATTACGTTATTGATGTATATAATGGGTCCACGGAAACGGAGAAGCCAACTCGCCAGGAATGTTGTCAAATATTACCGCCGAGAAGATAGGTTGGGTTAGGTTATGTTATATTACGTTATTGATGTATATAAAGATCTCACGGAGACGTAGAGGCAAACTCCACAGGTATGTTGTCAAATATTACCGCCGAGATGTTAGATTGGGTTAGGCTAGCTTATATTATGTTATTGATGTATATGAAGGTCCCACGGAGACGTAGAGGCCAACTCGCCACGTATGTTGTCAAATAGTACCGCCGAGATGTTAGGTTGGGTTAGGTTAGGTTATATTACGTTATTGATGTATATAAATGTCCCACGGAGACGTAGAGGCCAACTCGGCAGGTATGTTGTCAAATATTACCGCCGAGATGTTAGGTTGGGTTAGGTTAGGTTCTATTACGTTATTGATGTATATGAAGTTCAAACGGAGACGTAGAAGCCAAAGCGCCAGGAATGATGTCAAATATTACCGCCGAGATGTTAGGTTGTGTTATGTTAGGTTACATTGCATTATTGATGTATATAAATGTCCCACGGAGACGTAGAGGCCAACAAGACAGGAATGTGGTCAAATATTACCGCCGAAATGTTAGATTGGGTTAGGCTAGGTTATATTACTTTATTGAATTATATAAAGGTCCTACGAAGACGTAGAGGCCAACAAGCCAGGAATGTGGTCAAATATTACCGCCGAGATGTTAGATTGGGTTAGGCTAGCTTATATTATGTTATTTATGTATATAAAGGTCCCACGGAGACGTGGAGGCCAACAAGCCAGGAATGTGGTCAAATATTACCGCCGAGATGATAGGTTAGGTTAGGTTAGGTTATATTACGTTATTGAAGTATATAAAGGTTCTACGGAGACGCAGAGGCCAACAAGCCAGGAATGTGGTCAAATATTACCGCCGAGATGTTAGATTGGGCTAGGCTAGCTTACATTATGTTATTTGTGTATATAAAGGTCCCACGGATACGTAGAGGCCAACTCGCCAGGAATGTGGTCAAATATTACCGCCGAGATGATAGGTTGGGTAAGGTTAGGTTATATTACGTTATTGATGTATATGAAGGTCAAACGGAGACGTAGAGGCCAACTCGCCAGGAATGATGTCAAATATTACCGCCGAGATGATAGGTTGTGTTAGGTTAGGTTATATTACGACATTGATGTATATGAAGGTCAAATGGAGACGTAGAGGCCAACACGCCAGGAATGATGTCAAATATTACCGCCGAGATGTTAGGTTGGGTTATGTTAGGTTATATTACGTTATTGATGTATATAAAGGTCCCACGGAGACGTAGAGGCCAAATCGCCCGGAATGTTGTCAAATATTACCGCCGAGGTGATAGGTTGGGTTAGGTTAGGTTATATAAAGTTATTGATGTATATGAAGGTCAAACGGGGACGTAGAGGCCAACTCGCCAGGAATGTTGTCGAATATTACCGCCGAGATGTTAGGTTGCGATAGGTTAGGTTATATTACGTTATTGATGTATAGAAAGGTCCCACGGAGACGTAAAGGCCAACTCGCCAGGAATGTTGTCAAATATTACCGCCGAGATGATAGGTTGGGTTAGGTTACGTTATATTACGTTATTGATGTATATGAAGGTCAAACGGAGACGTAGAGGCCAACTCGGCAGGTATGTTGTCAAATATTACCGCCGACATGTTAGGTTGGGTTAGGTTAGGTTATATTACGTTATTGATGTATATAAATGTCCCACGGAGACGTAGAGGCCAACTCGGCAGGTATGTTGTCAAATATTACCGCCGAGATGTTAGGTTGGGTTAGGTTAGGTTATATTACGTGATTGATGTATATAAAAGTCCCACGGAGACGGAGAAGCCAACTCGCCAGGAATGATGTCAAACATTATCGCCGAGATGTTAGGATGGGTTAGGTTAGGTTATATTATGTTATTGATGTATATGAAGGTCCCACGGAGACGTAGAGGCCAACTCGCCAGGTATGTTGTCAAATAGTACCGCCGAGATGTTAGTTTGGGTTAGGTTAAGTTATATTACGTTATAGATGTATATAAAGGTCCCACGGAGATGTAGAGGCCAACAAGACAGGATAGTGGTCAAATATTACCGCCGAGATGTTAGGTTGGGTTAGGTTAGGTTATATTATGTTATTTATGTTTATAAAGGTCCCACGGAGACGTAGAGGCCAACTCGCCAGATATGTTTCAAATATTACCGCCGAGATGTTAGTTTGGGTTAGGTTAGGTTATATTAAGTTATTGATGTATATGAAGGTTAAACGGAGACGTAGAGGCCAACTCGCCAGGAATGTTGTCAAATATTACCGCCGAGATGTTAGTTTGCGTTAGGTTAGGTTATATTACGTTATTGATGTATATGAAGGTCAAACGGAGACGTAGAGGCAACTCGCCAGGAATGATGTCAAATATTACGGCCGAGATGATAGGTTGGGTTAGGCTAGGTTATATTACGTTATTGAATTATATAAAGGTCCTACGGAGACGTAGAGGCCAACAAGCTAGGAATGTGGTCAATTATTACCGCCGAGATGTTAGATTGGGTTAGGCTAGCTTATATTATGTTATTGATGTATATAAAGGTCCCACGGAGACGTAGAGGCCAACAAGCCAGGAATGTGGTCAAATATTACCGCCGAGATGTTAGGTTGGGTTAGGTCAGGTTATATTACGTTATTGATGTATATAATGGGTCCACGGAAACGGAGAAGCCAACTCGCCAGGTATGTTGTCAAATATTACCGCCGAGAAGATAGGTTGGGTTAGGTTATGTTATATTACGTTATTGATGTATATAAAGATCTCACGGAGACGTAGAGGCAAACTCGCCAGGTATGTTGTCAAATATTACCGCCGAGATGTTAGATTGGGTTAGGCTAGCTTATATTATGTTATTGATGTATATGAAGGTCCCACGGAGACGTAGAGGCCAACTCGCCAGGTATGTTGTCAAATAGTACCGCCGAAATGTTAGGTTGGGTTAGGTTAGGTTATATTACGTTATTGATGTATATAAATGTCCCACGGAGACGTAGAGGCCAACTCGGCAGGTATGTTGTCAAATATTACCGCCGAGATGATAGGTTGGGTTAGGTTATGTTATATTACGTTATTGATGTATATAAAGATCTCACGGATACGTAGAGGCAAACTCGCCAGGTATGTTGTCAAATATTACCGCCGAGATGTTAGATTGGGTAAGGATAGGTTATATTACGTTATTGATGTATATAAAGGTCCCACGTAGAGGTAGAGGCCAACAAGCCAGGAATGTGGACAAATATTACCGCCGAGATGTTAGTTTGGGTTAGGTTAGGTTATGTTACGTTATTGATGTATATAAAGTTCCCACGGAGACGTAGAGGCCAACAAGCCAGGAATGTGGTCAAATATTACCGCCGAGATGTTAGCTTGGGTTAGGTTAGGTTATATTACGTTATTGATGTATATAATGGGTGCACGGAAACGGAGAAGCCAACTCGCCAGGAATGTTGTCAAATATTACCGCCGAGAAGATAGGTTGGGTTAGGTTATGTTATATTACGTTATTGATGTATATAAAGATCTCACGGAGACGTAGAGGCAAACTCGCCAGGTATGTTGTCAAATATTACCGCCGAGATGTTAGATTGGGTTAGGCTAGCTTATATTATGTTATTGATGTATATGAAGGTCCCACGGAGACGTAGAGGCCAACTCGCCACGTATGTTGTCAAATAGTACCGCCGAGATGTTAGGTTGGGTTAGGTTAGGTTATATTACGTTATTGATGTATATAAATGTCCCACGGAGACGTAGAGGCCAACTCGGCAGGTATGTTGTCAAATATTACCGCCGAGATGTTAGGTTGGGTTAGGTTAGGTTCTATTACGTTATTGATGTATATGAAGTTCAAACGGAGACGTAGAAGCCAAAGCGCCAGGAATGATGTCAAATATTACCGCCGAGATGTTAGGTTGTGTTATGTTAGGTTACATTACATTATTGATGTATATAAATGTCCCACGGAGACGTAGAGGCCAACAAGACAGGAATGTGGTCAAATATTACCGCCGAAATGTTAGATTGGGTTAGGCTAGGTTATATTACTTTATTGAATTATATAAAGGTCCTACGAAGACGTAGAGGCCAACAAGCCAGGAATGTGGTCAAATATTACCGCCGAGATGTTAGATTGGGTTAGGCTAGCTTATATTATGTTATTTATGTATATAAAGGTCCCACGGAGACGTGGAGGCCAACAAGCCAGGAATGTGGTCAAATATTACCGCCGAGATGATAGGTTAGGTTAGGTTAGGTTATATTACGTTATTGAAGTATATAAAGGTTCTACGGAGACGCAGAGGCCAACAAGCCAGGAATGTGGTCAAATATTACCGCCGAGATGTTAGATTGGGCTAGGCTAGCTTACATTATGTTATTTGTGTATATAAAGGTCCCACGGATACGTAGAGGCCAACTCGCCAGGAATGTGGTCAAATATTACCGCCGAGATGATAGGTTGGGTAAGGTTAGGTTATATTACGTTATTGATGTATATGAAGGTCAAACGGAGACGTAGAGGCCAACTCGCCAGGAATGATGTCAAATATTACCGCCGAGATGATAGGTTGTGTTAGGTTAGGTTATATTACGACATTGATGTATATGAAGGTCAAATGGAGACGTAGAGGCCAACACGCCAGGAATGATGTCAAATATTACCGCCGAGATGTTAGGTTGGGTTATGTTAGGTTATATTACGTTATTGATGTATATAAAGGTCCCACGGAGACGTAGAGGCCAAATCGCCCGGAATGTTGTCAAATATTACCGCCGAGGTGATAGGTTGGGTTAGGTTAGGTTATATAAAGTTATTGATGTATATGAAGGTCAAACGGGGACGTAGAGGCCAACTCGCCAGGAATGTTGTCGAATATTACCGCCGAGATGTTAGGTTGCGATAGGTTAGGTTATATTACGTTATTGATGTATAGAAAGGTCCCACGGAGACGTAAAGGCCAACTCGCCAGGAATGTTGTCAAATATTACCGCCGAGATGATAGGTTGGGTTAGGTTACGTTATATTACGTTATTGATGTATATGAAGGTCAAACGGAGACGTAGAGGCCAACTCGGCAGGTATGTTGTCAAATATTACCGCCGACATGTTAGGTTGGGTTAGGTTAGGTTATATTACGTTATTGATGTATATAAATGTCCCACGGAGACGTAGAGGCCAACTCGGCAGGTATGTTGTCAAATATTACCGCCGAGATGTTAGGTTGGGTTAGGTTAGGTTATATTACGTGATTGATGTATATAAAAGTCCCACGGAGACGGAGAAGCCAACTCGCCAGGAATGATGTCAAACATTATCGCCGAGATGTTAGGATGGGTTAGGTTAGGTTATATTATGTTATTGATGTATATGAAGGTCCCACGGAGACGTAGAGGCCAACTCGCCAGGTATGTTGTCAAATAGTACCGCCGAGATGTTAGTTTGGGTTAGGTTAAGTTATATTACGTTATAGATGTATATAAAGGTCCCACGGAGATGTAGAGGCCAACAAGACAGGATAGTGGTCAAATATTACCGCCGAGATGTTAGGTTGGGTTAGGTTAGGTTATATTATGTTATTTATGTTTATAAAGGTCCCACGGAGACGTAGCGGCCAACTCGCCAGATATGTTTCAAATATTACCGCCGAGATGTTAGTTTGGGTTAGGTTAGGTTATATTAAGTTATTGATGTATATGAAGGTTAAACGGAGACGTAGAGGCCAACTCGCCAGGAATGTTGTCAAATATTACCGCCGAGATGTTAGTTTGCGTTAGGTTAGGTTATATTACGTTATTGATGTATATGAAGGTCAAACGGAGACGTAGAGGCAACTCGCCAGGAATGATGTCAAATATTACGGCCGAGATGATAGGTTGGGTTAGGCTAGGTTATATTACGTTATTGAATTATATAAAGGTCCTACGGAGACGTAGAGGCCAACAAGCTAGGAATGTGGTCAATTATTACCGCCGAGATGTTAGATTGGGTTAGGCTAGCTTATATTATGTTATTGATGTATATAAAGGTCCCACGGAGACGTAGAGGCCAACAAGCCAGGAATGTGGTCAAATATTACCGCCGAGATGTTAGGTTGGGTTAGGTCAGGTTATATTACGTTATTGATGTATATAATGGGTCCACGGAAACGGAGAAGCCAACTCGCCAGGTATGTTGTCAAATATTACCGCCGAGAAGATAGGTTGGGTTAGGTTATGTTATATTACGTTATTGATGTATATAAAGATCTCACGGAGACGTAGAGGCAAACTCGCCAGGTATGTTGTCAAATATTACCGCCGAGATGTTAGATTGGGTTAGGCTAGCTTATATTATGTTATTGATGTATATGAAGGTCCCACGGAGACGTAGAGGCCAACTCGCCAGGTATGTTGTCAAATAGTACCGCCGAAATGTTAGGTTGGGTTAGGTTAGGTTATATTACGTTATTGATGTATATAAATGTCCCACGGAGACGTAGAGGCCAACTCGGCAGGTATGTTGTCAAATATTACCGCCGAGAAGATAGGTTGGGTTAGGTTATGTTATATTACGTTATTGATGTATATAAAGATCTCACGGATACGTAGAGGCAAACTCGCCAGGTATGTTGTCAAATATTACCGCCGAGATGTTAGATTGGGTAAGGATAGGTTATATTACGTTATTGATGTATATAAAGGTCCCACGTAGAGGTAGAGGCCAACAAGCCAGGAATGTGGACAAATATTACCGCCGAGATGTTAGTTTGGGTTAGGTTAGGTTATGTTACGTTATTGATGTATATAAAGTTCCCACGGAGACGTAGAGGCCAACAAGCCAGGAATGTGGTCAAATATTACCGCCGAGATGTTAGCTTGGGTTAGGTTAGGTTATATTACGTTATTGATGTATATAATGGGTGCACGGAAACGGAGAAGCCAACTCGCCAGGAATGTTGTCAAATATTACCGCCGAGAAGATAGGTTGGGTTAGGTTATGTTATATTACGTTATTGATGTATATAAAGATCTCACGGAGACGTAGAGGCAAACTCGCCAGGTATGTTGTCAAATATTACCGCCGAGATGTTAGATTGGGTTAGGCTAGCTTATATTATGTTATTGATGTATATGAAGGTCCCACGGAGACGTAGAGGCCAACTCGCCAGGTATGTTGTCAAATATTACCGTCGTGGTGATAGGTTGGGTAAGGATAGGTTATATTACGTTATTGATGTATATAAAGGTTCCACGTAGAGGTAGAGGCCAACAAGCCAGGAATGTGGACAAATATTACCGCCGAGATGTTAGTTTGGGTTAGGTTAGGTTATGTTACGTTATTGATGTATATAAAGGTCCCACGGAGACGTAGAGGCCAAATCGCCCGGAATGTTGTCAAATATTACCGTCGAGGTGATAGGTTGGGTAAGGATAGGTTATATTACGTTATTGATGTATATAAAGGTCCCACGTAGAGGTAGAGGCCAACAAGCCAGGAATGTGGACAAATATTACCGCCGAGATGTTAGTTTGGGTTAGGTTAGGTTATGTTACGTTATTGATGTATATAAAGGTCCCACGGAGACGTAGAGGCGAACAAGCCAGGAATGTGGTCAAATATTACCGCCGAGATGTTAGCTTGGGTTAGGTTAGGTTATATTACGTTATTGATGTATATAATGGGTCCACGGAAACGGAGAAGCCAACTCGCCAGGAATGTTGTCAAATATTACCGCCGAGAAGATAGGTTGGGTTAGGTTATGTTATATTACGTTATTGATGTATATAAAGATCTCACGGAGACGTAGAGGCAAACTCGCCAGGTATGTTGTCAAATATTACCGCCGAGATGTTAGATTGGGTTAGGCTAGCTTATATTATGTTATTGATGTATATGAAGGTCCCACGGAGACGTAGAGGCCAACTCGCCAGGTATGTTGTCAAATATTACCGCCGAGATGTTAGGTTGGGTTATGTTAGGTTACATTACATTATTGATGTATATAAATGTCCCACGGAGACGTAGAGGCCAACAAGACAGGAATGTGGTCAAATATTACCGCCGAGATGTTAGGTTGGGTTAGGTTAGGTTCTATTACGTTATTGATGTATATGAAGTTCAAACGGAGACGTAGAAGCCAAAACGCCAGGAATGATGTCAAATATTACCGCCGAGATGTTAGGTTGGGTTATGTTAGGTTACATTACGTTATTGATGTATATAAATGTCCCACGGAGACGTAGAGGCCAACTCGGCAGGTATGTTGTCAAATATTACCGCCGAGATGTTAGGTTGGGTTAGGTTAGGTTCTATTACGTTATTGATGTATATGAAGTTCAAACGGAGACGTAGAAGCCAAAACGCCAGGAATGATGTCAAATATTACCGCCGAGATGTTAGGTTGTGTTATGTTAGGTTACATTACATTATTGATGTATATAAATGTCCCACGGAGACGTAGAGGCCAACAAGACAGGAATGTGGTCAAATATTACCGCCGAGATGTTAGGTTGGGTTAGGTTAGGTTCTATTACGTTATTGATGTATATGAAGTTCAAACGGAGACGTAGAAGCCAAAACGCCAGGAATGATGTCAAATATTACCGCCGAGATGTTAGGTTGTGTTATGTTAGGTTACATTACATTATTGATGTATATAAAGGTCCTACGAAGACGTAGAGGCCAACAAGCCAGGAATGTGGTCAAATATTACCGCCGAGATGTTAGATTGGGTTAGACTAGCTTATATTATGTTATTTATGTATATAAAGGTCCCACGGAGACGTGGAGGCCAACAAGCCAGGAATGTGGTCAAATATTACCGCCGAGATGATAGGTTAGGTTAGGTTAGGTTATATTACGTTATCGAAGTATATAAAGGTTCCACGGAGACGCAGAGGCCAACAAGCCAGGAATGTGGTCAAATATTACCGCCGAGATGTTAGATTGGGCTAGGCTAGCTTACATTATGTTATTTGTGTATATAAAGGCCCACGGATACGTAGAGGCCAACTCGCCAGGAATGTGGTCAAATATTACCGCCGAGATAATAGGTTGGGTAAGGTTTGGTTATATTACGTTATTGATGTATATGAAGGTCAAACGGAGACGTAGAGGCCAACTCGGCAGGTATGTTGTCAAATATTACCGCCGAGATGTTAGGTTGGGTTAGGTTAGGTTATATTACGTTATTGATGTATATGAAGGTCAAACGGAGACGTAGAGGCCAACTCGCCAGGAATGTTGTCAAATATTACCGCCGAGATGTTAGTTTGCGTTAGGTTAGGTTATATTACATTATTGATGTATATGAAGGTCAAACGGAGACGTAGAGGCCAACTCGCCAGGAATGATGTCAAATATTACCGCCGAGATGTTAGGTTGGGTTAGGTTAGGTTACATTACATTATTGATGTATATAAATGTCCCACGGAGACGTAGAGGCCAACAAGACAGGAATGTGGTCAAATATTACCGCCGAAATGTTAGATTGGGTTAGGCTAGCTTACATTATGCTATTTATGTATATAAAGGTCCCACGGAGACGTGGAGGCCAACAAGCCAGGAATGTGGTCAAATATTACCGCCGAGATGATAGGTTAGGTTAGGTTACGTTATATTACGTTATTGATGTATATGAAGGTCAAACGGAGAGGTAGTGGCCAACTCGCCAGGAATGATGTCAAATATTACGGCCGAGATGATAGGTTGGGTTAGGCTAGGTTATATTACGTTATTGAATTATATAAAGGTCCTACGGAGACGTAGAGGCCAACAAGCTAGGAATGTGGTCAATTATTACCGCCGAGATGTTAGATTGGGTTAGGCTAGCTTATATTATGTTATTGATGTATATAAAGGTCCCACGGAGACGTAGAGGCCAACAAGCCAGGAATGTGGTCAAATATGACCGCCGAGATGATAGGTTGGGTAAGGTTAGGTTATATCACGTTATTGATGTATATGAAGGTCAAACGGAGACGTAGAGGCCAACTCGCCAGGAATGATGTCAAATATTACCGCCGAGATGATAGGTTGGGTTATGTTAGGTTATATTACGTTATTGATGTATATAAAGGTCCCACGGAGACGTAGGGGCCAAATCGCCCGGAATGTTGTCAAATATTACCGCCGAGGTGATAGGTTGGGTTAGGTTAGGTTATATAAAGTTATTGATGTATATGAAGGTCAAACGGGGACGTAGAGGCCAACTCGCCAGGAATGTTGTCGAATATTACCGCCGAGATGTTAGGTTGCGATAGGTTAGGTTATATTACGTTATTGATGTATAGAAAGGTCCCACGGAGACGTAAAGGCCAACTCGCCAGGAATGTTGTCAAATATTACCGCCGAGATGATAGGTTGGGTTAGGTTACGTTATATTACGTTATTGATGTATATGAAGGTCAAACGGAGACGTAGAGGCCAACTCGGCAGGTATGTTGTCAAATATTACCGCCGAGATGTTAGGTTGGGTTAGGTTAGGTTATATTACGTTATTGATGTATGTAAATGTCCCACGGAGACGAAGAGGCCAACTCGGCATGTATGTTGTCAAATATTACCGCCGAGATGTTAGGTTGGGTTAGGTTAGGTTATATTACGTGATTGATGTATATAAAAGTCCCACGGAGACGGAGAAGCCAACTCGCCAGGAATGATGTCAAATATTACCGCCGAGATGTTAGCTTGGGTTAGGTTAGGTTGTATTACGTTATTGATGTATATAATGGGTCCACGGAAACGGAGAAGCCAACTCGCCAGGAATGTTGTCAAATATTACCGCCGAGAAGATAGGTTGGGTTAGGTTATGTTATATTACGTTATTGATGTATATAAAGATCTCACGGAGACGTAGAGGCAAACTCCACAGGTATGTTGTCAAATATTACCGCCGAGATGTTAGATTGGGTTAGGCTAGCTTATATTATGTTATTGATGTATATGAAGGTCCCACGGAGACGTAGAGGCCAACTCGCCAGGTATGTTGTCAAATAGTACCGCCGAGATGTTAGGTTGGGTTAGGTTAGGTTATATTACGTTATTGATGTATATAAATGTCCCACGGAGACGTAGAGGCCAACTCGGCAGGTATGTTGTCAAATATTACCGCCGAGATGTTAGGTTGGGTTAGGTTAGGTTCTATTACATTATTGATGTATATGAAGGTCAAACGGAGACGTAGAGGCCAACTCGCCAGGAATGATGTCAAATATTACCGCCGAGATGTTAGGTTGGGTTAGGTTAGGTTACATTACATTATTGATGTATATAAATGTCCCACGGAGACGTAGAGGCCAACAAGACAGGAATGTGGTCAAATATTACCGCCGAAATGTTAGATTGGGTTAGGCTAGCTTACATTATGCTATTTATGTATATAAAGGTCCCACGGAGACGTGGAGGCCAACAAGCCAGGAATGTGGTCAAATATTACCGCCGAGATGATAGGTTAGGTTAGGTTACGTTATATTACGTTATTGATGTATATGAAGGTCACACGGAGACGTAGTGGCCAACTCGCCAGGAATGATGTCAAATATTACCGCCGAGATGATAGTTTGGGTTAGGCTAGGTTATATTACGTTATTGAATTATATAAAGGTCCTACGGAGACGTAGAGGCCAACAAGCTAGGAATGTGGTCAATTATTACCGCCGAGATGTTAGATTGGGTTAGGCTAGCTTATATTATGTTATTGATGTATATAAAGGTCCCACGGAGACGTAGAGGCCAACAAGCCAGGAATGTGGTCAAATATTACCGCCGAGATGATAGGTTGGGTAAGGTTAGGTTATATCACGTTATTGATGTATATGAAGGTCAAACGGAGACGTAGAGGCCAACTCGCCAGGAATGATGTCAAATATTACCGCCGAGATGATAGGTTGGGTTATGTTAGGTTATATTACGTTATTGATGTATATAAAGGTCCCACGGAGACGTAGGGGCCAAATCGCCCGGAATGTTGTCAAATATTACCGCCGAGGTGATAGGTTGGGTTAGGTTAGGTTATATAAAGTTATTGATGTATATGAAGGTCAAACGGGGACGTAGAGGCCAACTCGCCAGGAATGTTGTCGAATATTACCGCCGAGATGTTAGGTTGCGATAGGTTAGGTTATATTACGTTATTGATGTATAGAAAGGTCCCACGGAGACGTAAAGGCCAACTCGCCAGGAATGTTGTCAAATATTACCGCCGAGATGATAGGTTGGGTTAGGTTACGTTATATTACGTTATTGATGTATATGAAGGTCAAACGGAGACGTAGAGGCCAACTCGGCAGGTATGTTGTCAAATATTACCGCCGAGATGTTAGGTTGGGTTAGGTTAGGTTATATTACGTTATTGATGTATGTAAATGTCCCACGGAGACGTAGAGGCCAACTCGGCATGTATGTTGTCAAATATTACCGCCGAGATGTTAGGTTGGGTTAGGTTAGGTTATATTACGTGATTGATGTATATAAAAGTCCCACGGAGACGGAGAAGCCAACTCGCCAGGAATGATGTCAAATATTACCGCCGAGATGTTAGCTTGGGTTAGGTTAGGTTATATTACGTTATTGATGTATATAATGGGTCCACGGAAACGGAGAAGCCAACTCGCCAGGAATGTTGTCAAATATTACCGCCGAGAAGATAGGTTGGGTTAGGTTATGTTATATTACGTTATTGATGTATATAAAGATCTCACGGAGACGTAGAGGCAAACTCCACAGGTATGTTGTCAAATATTACCGCCGAGATGTTAGATTGGGTTAGGCTAGCTTATATTATGTTATTGATGTATATGAAGGTCCCACGGAGACGTAGAGGCCAACTCGCCAGGTATGTTGTCAAATAGTACCGCCGAGATGTTAGGTTGGGTTAGGTTAGGTTCTATTACGTTATTGATGTATATGAAGTTCAAACGGAGACGTAGAAGCCAAAACGCCAGGAATGATGTCAAATATTACCGCCGAGATGTTAGGTTGTGTTATGTTAGGTTACATTACATTATTGATGTATATAAATGTCCCACGGAGACGTAGAGGCCAACAAGACAGGAATGTGGTCCAATATTACCGCCGAAATGTTAGATTGGGTTAGGCTAGGTTATATTACTTTATTGAATTATATAAAGGTCCTACGAAGACGTAGAGGCCAACAAGCCAGGAATGTGGTCAAATATTACCGCCGAGATGTTAGATTGGGTTAGGCTAGCTTATATTATGTTATTGATGTATATGAAGGTCCCACGGAGACGTAGAGGCCAACTCGCCAGGTATGTTGTCAAATATTACCGTCGTGGTGATAGGTTGGGTAAGGATAGGTTATATTACGTTATTGATGTATATAAAGGTTCCACGTAGAGGTAGAGGCCAACAAGCCAGGAATGTGGACAAATATTACCGCCGAGATGTTAGTTTGGGTTAGGTTAGGTTATGTTACGTTATTGATGTATATAAAGGTCCCACGGAGACGTAGAGGCCAACAAGCCAGGAATGTGGTCAAATATTACCGCCGAGATGTTAGCTTGGGTTAGGTTAGGTTATATTACGTTATTGATGTATATAATGGGTCCACGGAAACGGAGAAGCCAACTCGCCAGGAATGTTGTCAAATATTACCGCCGAGAAGATAGGTTGGGTTAGGTTATGTTATATTACGTTATTGATGTATATAAAGATCTCACGGAGACGTAGAGGCAAACTCGCCAGGTATGTTGTCAAATATTACCGCCGAGATGTTAGATTGGGTTAGGCTAGCTTATATTATGTTATTGATGTATATGAAGGTCCCACGGAGACGTAGAGGCCAACTCGCCAGGTATGTTGTCAAATAGTACCGCCGAGATGTTAGGTTGGGTTAGGTTAGGTTATATTACGTTATTGATGTATATAAATGTCCCACGGAGACGTAGAGGCCAACTCGGCAGGTATGTTGTCAAATATTACCGCCGAGATGTTAGGTTGGGTTAGGTTAGGTTCTATTACGTTATTGATGTATATGAAGTTCAAACGGAGACGTAGAAGCCAAAACGCCAGGAATGATGTCAAATATTACCGCCGAGATGTTAGGTTGGGTTAGGTTAGGTTACATTACATTATTGATGTATATAAATGTCCCACGGAGACGTAGAGGCCAACAAGACAGGAATGTGGTCAAATATTACCGCCGAAATGTTAGATTGGGTTAGGCTAGCTTACATTATGCTATTTATGTATATAAAGGTCCCACGGAGACGTGGAGGCCAACAAGCCAGGAATGTGGTCAAATATTACCGCCGAGATGATAGGTTAGGTTAGGTTACGTTATATTACGTTATTGATGTATATGAAGGTCAAACGGAGACGTAGTGGCCAACTCGCCAGGAATGATGTCAAATATTACCGCCGAGATGATAGTTTGGGTTAGGCTAGGTTATATTACGTTATTGAATTATATAAAGGTCCTACGGAGACGTAGAGGCCAACAAGCTAGGAATGTGGTCAATTATTACCGCCGAGATGTTAGATTGGGTTAGGCTAGCTTATATTATGTTATTGATGTATATGAAGGTCCCACGGAGACGTAGAGGCCAACTCGCCAGGTATGTTGTCAAATATTACCGCCGAGATGTTAGGTTGGGTTATGTTAGGTTACATTACATTATTGATGTATATAAATGTCCCACGGAGACGTAGAGGCCAACAAGACAGGAATGTGGTCAAATATTACCGCCGAGATGTTAGGTTGGGTTAGGTTAGGTTCTATTACGTTATTGATGTATATGAAGTTCAAACGGAGACGTAGAAGCCAAAACGCCAGGAATGATGTCAAATATTACCGCCGAGATGTTAGGTTGGGTTATGTTAGGTTATATTACGTTATTGATGTATATAAATGTCCCACGGAGACGTAGAGGCCAACTCGGCAGGTATGTTGTCAAATATTACCGCCGAGATGTTAGGTTGGGTTAGGTTAGGTTCTATTACATTATTGATGTATATGAAGGTCAAACGGAGACGTAGAGGCCAACTCGCCAGGAATGATGTCAAATATTACCGCCGAGATGTTAGGTTGGGTTAGGTTAGGTTACATTACATTATTGATGTATATAAATGTCCCACGGAGACGTAGAGGCCAACAAGACAGGAATGTGGTCAAATATTACCGCCGAAATGTTAGATTGGGTTAGGCTAGCTTACATTATGCTATTTATGTATATAAAGGTCCCACGGAGACGTAGAGGCCAACTCGGCAGGTATGTTGTCAAATATTACCGCCGAGATGTTAGGTTGGGTTAGGTTAGGTTCTATTACGTTATTGATGTATATGAAGTTCAAACGGAGACGTAGAAGCCAAAACGCCAGGAATGATGTCAAATATTACCGCCGAGATGTTAGGTTGTGTTATGTTAGGTTACATTACATTATTGATGTATATAAATGTCCCACGGAGACGTAGAGGCCAACAAGACAGGAATGTGGTCAAATATTACCGCCGAGATGTTAGGTTGGGTTAGGTTAGGTTCTATTATCGAGATAGCGCGTATGAAGTTCAAACGGAGACGTAGAAGCCAAAACGCCAGGAATGATGTCAAATATTACCGCCGAGATGTTAGGTTGTGTTATGTTAGGTTACATTACATTATTGATGTATATAAAGGTCCTACGAAGACGTAGAGGCCAACAAGCCAGGAATGTGGTCAAATATTACCGCCGAGATGTTAGATTGGGTTAGACTAGCTTATATTATGTTATTTATGTATATAAAGGTCCCACGGAGACGTGGAGGCCAACAAGCCAGGAATGTGGTCAAATATTACCGCCGAGATGATAGGTTAGGTTAGGTTAGGTTATATTACGTTATCGAAGTATATAAAGGTTCCACGGAGACGCAGAGGCCAACAAGCCAGGAATGTGGTCAAATATTACCGCCGAGATGTTAGATTGGGCTAGGCTAGCTTACATTATGTTATTTGTGTATATAAAGGCCCACGGATACGTAGAGGCCAACTCGCCAGGAATGTGGTCAAATATTACCGCCGAGATAATAGGTTGGGTAAGGTTTGGTTATATTACGTTATTGATGTATATGAAGGTCAAACGGAGACGTAGAGGCCAACTCGGCAGGTATGTTGTCAAATATTACCGCCGAGATGTTAGGTTGGGTTAGGTTAGGTTATATTACGTTATTGATGTATATGAAGGTCAAACGGAGACGTAGAGGCCAACTCGCCAGGAATGTTGTCAAATATTACCGCCGAGATGTTAGTTTGCGTTAGGTTAGGTTATATTACATTATTGATGTATATGAAGGTCAAACGGAGACGTAGAGGCCAACTCGCCAGGAATGATGTCAAATATTACCGCCGAGATGTTAGGTTGGGTTAGGTTAGGTTACATTACATTATTGATGTATATAAATGTCCCACGGAGACGTAGAGGCCAACAAGACAGGAATGTGGTCAAATATTACCGCCGAAATGTTAGATTGGGTTAGGCTAGCTTACATTATGCTATTTATGTATATAAAGGTCCCACGGAGACGTGGAGGCCAACAAGCCAGGAATGTGGTCAAATATTACCGCCGAGATGATAGGTTAGGTTAGGTTACGTTATATTACGTTATTGATGTATATGAAGGTCAAACGGAGAGGTAGTGGCCAACTCGCCAGGAATGATGTCAAATATTACCGCCGAGATGATAGTTTGGGTTAGGCTAGGTTATATTACGTTATTGAATTATATAAAGGTCCTACGGAGACGTAGAGGCCAACAAGCTAGGAATGTGGTCAATTATTACCGCCGAGATGTTAGATTGGGTTAGGCTAGCTTATATTATGTTATTGATGTATATAAAGGTCCCACGGAGACGTAGAGGCCAACAAGCCAGGAATGTGGTCAAATATGACCGCCGAGATGATAGGTTGGGTAAGGTTAGGTTATATCACGTTATTGATGTATATGAAGGTCAAACGGAGACGTAGAGGCCAACTCGCCAGGAATGATGTCAAATATTACCGCCGAGATGATAGGTTGGGTTATGTTAGGTTATATTACGTTATTGATGTATATAAAGGTCCCACGGAGACGTAGGGGCCAAATCGCCCGGAATGTTGTCAAATATTACCGCCGAGGTGATAGGTTGGGTTAGGTTAGGTTATATAAAGTTATTGATGTATATGAAGGTCAAACGGGGACGTAGAGGCCAACTCGCCAGGAATGTTGTCGAATATTACCGCCGAGATGTTAGGTTGCGATAGGTTAGGTTATATTACGTTATTGATGTATAGAAAGGTCCCACGGAGACGTAAAGGCCAACTCGCCAGGAATGTTGTCAAATATTACCGCCGAGATGATAGGTTGGGTTAGGTTACGTTATATTACGTTATTGATGTATATGAAGGTCAAACGGAGACGTAGAGGCCAATTCGGCAGGTATGTTGTCAAATATTACCGCCGAGATGTTAGGTTGGGTTAGGTTAGGTTATATTACGTTATTGATGTATGTAAATGTCCCACGGAGACGAAGAGGCCAACTCGGCATGTATGTTGTCAAATATTACCGCCGAGATGTTAGGTTGGGTTAGGTTAGGTTATATTACGTGATTGATGTATATAAAAGTCCCACGGAGACGGAGAAGCCAACTCGCCAGGAATGATGTCAAATATTACCGCCGAGATGTTAGCTTGGGTTAGGTTAGGTTGTATTACGTTATTGATGTATATAATGGGTCCACGGAAACGGAGAAGCCAACTCGCCAGGAATGTTGTCAAATATTACCGCCGAGAAGATAGGTTGGGTTAGGTTATGTTATATTACGTTATTGATGTATATAAAGATCTCACGGAGACGTAGAGGCAAACTCCACAGGTATGTTGTCAAATATTACCGCCGAGATGTTAGATTGGGTTAGGCTAGCTTATATTATGTTATTGATGTATATGAAGGTCCCACGGAGACGTAGAGGCCAACTCGCCAGGTATGTTGTCAAATAGTACCGCCGAGATGTTAGGTTGGGTTAGGTTAGGTTATATTACGTTATTGATGTATATAAATGTCCCACGGAGACGTAGAGGCCAACTCGGCAGGTATGTTTGTCAAATATTACCGCCGAGATGTTAGGTTGGGTTAGGTTAGGTTCTATTACATTATTGATGTATATGAAGGTCAAACGGAGACGTAGAGGCCAACTCGCCAGGAATGATGTCAAATATTACCGCCGAGATGTTAGGTTGGGTTAGGTTAGGTACTCTGAGATAGCGCGT